>JAKSZU010000019.1:41378685-41978685 GCA_026018925.1 Tupaia tana | reverse complement strand
AAAATAAAGAATTACAGTTATGATAATTGCAAAGCATGTAGTTTTACCCACCCCCTGTAGCTTTGACTCAATATTAAAATATCATAATCAGGCCAGCCAGAGGAATGGTGGTTCAGGTGACTGGATCTCATGTGATTACTTGTGCAGTTTAAACCTTAGGCTCTGTAGCTTGAAAACACACTGGATGTGTGCGCATGCATAACCAAAATACCAAAAGCAGAAATGGAGAAGAAGGGATGGTGGCGTGACCATACCCCATGGAGGGGCTTTTTCACTTTCCTTCTCATTTTCTCTGTCTCTCTTCAGTGAGCATATGTATCCTCTATCAAAATTTTAAAAAATAAGTAAAAGAAAAACATCATTTGCAAGAAAACCAACATATACAAATAATAATATATTATTATTTTCTCCAGAACACTGGGATAACATGAAAAAATTATCTATGAATATCTTTGGAACACAAAGTTGTTAAATAATTTAACTAGATAACCTATGGACAAGTTAGAAGAATTTGGATGTGGATGAAAGATTGTATTGCCAGAAACTAATAATTTTAATTATACATGATTATAGCACCTTTTTTAAATTAACATTGGACATTATTTCTTGGAGTAATTATCAAATATAATGGTTTTTTTTTTGTGAACTAGGGCAATAACAAGTGCTACTTTATAAGCTAAATCACATTGTAAAGATCACATTGAATAAACAAATTGCAAGCGGAGATGAAGCAGAAATGATGTCTATGAACATGTTTTTTATACTTATTAAGATATTTTATACATATTAAGAAAAATATCTTCTTAAATATCTGCTTACTTATTTATATAATTTTTGTTTGTTTTTAGAGAGTAGTAGTTTCTTACATTTTAAAAGTCAGGTCAAAAGAAAATAAAATAAACATTGAGAAATCTAGCCCCACTTTTCTACTTTTTATTTCATTTTTCTTCCTGCTGTGGAAAATCACTTTTTCCCCTTTTTATCTCTGTAGGGTTTCTTTACACAGATCCAGGTAAACACAAGCATATAATTTGATC
Source organism: Tupaia tana (assembly GCA_026018925.1). NCBI lineage: Eukaryota > Metazoa > Chordata > Mammalia > Scandentia > Tupaiidae > Tupaia > Tupaia tana. The sequence goes on along the minus strand of JAKSZU010000019.1, from coordinate 41,977,648 downwards.
TCCCCCGTGTTATGGCACACAGAATTATTATATTACATATACTCTATCATAACCACAATGAATCACTGAACCACTTATCATACAGCTATATTCTTACCTTTTTATAGCATTTTGTCACCATTCTATAGTTTGCTACCACTTTTTAAAGTAGTGTTTGATGCTGAAGGATGCTTTCTCTTTGCATGAGAATAAAATCTTCAATTATATACCATAGTTTATAAGCTTTATCTGATAGGTTTCTTCCCTATTTATCTACTTTTCTGAAATGCCACTTCAAAACCAATAAAACTCCAAGCACGTCAGCATTCTTTCCATTTTGGGGGTAAACTAGTAGTCTCCAATCATGATTGCATAGTTAAATTACTGAGAATACTTCTAAATACATTCATAAATATATGTCTTACTTTGATGTCTTTAAAAATAGTAAGAGATGGGACCAGGAGTTGGCATATAGGCTGTGTTGTTGGACTTCCATGTAGTTGACCGTGGTTCTAGTCCTGGACCTGGTGGCTTAAATTTATGCTGGGCACATGTGCATGCGTGCCCAAGATCCAGAGAGGAAAATGGAAGAGAAGGGATTGTGGCATGGCCATTCCCCCCAAGGGGTGATTTCTCACTTTCTGTCTCTCTGTATTTCTGGCGAGCACACTTGCCCTATATCAAAAACCTCTCAAATAAATAAATAAATAAATAAAAATAGTAAGAGATAAATGTCTCATAAAATTGAGTTACTTTGGCTATTTTTGTATTTTCAGAGTCAAATTAGTTTTCTACGGTTGTGTAATAAATGGTCACCAAAAGAATGGCTTAAAACAACATGACATTGGGCCAACATGTGACCTGGTAGTTAATGCAGCCGGATCCCTCATGGCCAGCTAGGCAGTTTGAGTCCTAGACCTGGCAGCTTGGAAAACAAAAATGAGGGAGAAATGGAGGAGAAGGGATTACAGTGTGACCATGCCCCACAGGGGATAGTTTTGCACCTTCCCACCCCGTGTTCATGCCCCCCGGAAAATTTTAAAAAGAAAAGAACACAAAAGTATTATCCTTTAGTTCTGTAGGTCAGAAGTCTGACATGGATTCCATAGGGTTAAAATCAAAGGTGCAACGGCCTGTCTTCCTTTACAGTGAAACAATACTATTAGTAATATGCCTAACAACTTGACCGTGGACATCGTCTTGCGTGAGTGAGTCAAATAACATCTTCACTGTCATTTGCTTCCTACTGCTTTGGTTGCCCTCACTCACCTACCCAACACTTAACTAACACTACTCCTGGCAGTGTGGTTGTGATCGCCTGTTCGGATTCAGCCAGTGCACTAGAAGCTGAGAGGAGACACCATATTAAGCTCTCTTCCCTGTTCCTTCATGGTCCTTTCTTCCTTGGGACCTAGCTGCAGGCCCCAGCTGGAGCTGGTAGTATCCTGTGACCTTTACTTTCACCTCACGGAATTCACCCCCAGCTGGGAGCACTGTGTGTGCACTCCTCCCACATTAACATCACCAAATGAGGGGCTAAGCCTTAAACATACTCTGTTGATTCTGTTAATTGAATAGCTAACCTTTTATCTTAACCTTCACACAATGTATGTACAAACAAGGCTTTGTCTTGGTGACAGAGAATTTGCATTGATGTTTAATTGATTTATGAATGCTTTGTTCTTAATGCATATAACTCAAGGCTGTGCTCCCTGACAACGCGGACTGTCCTCCACCTGGCCGGTAGCGGAGCAAATGTCCTCCTGTGTAAGTAATGAGCTCACATCCTCCCCTGCTGGACCGCTGGGTGTGTTCTTTGAGACTGGTAAACATTATGGGCAAGCCCTCTCAGACTCAGGGCTCCTCCATCACTGAAATCCTCACTAGGAATTGCTTGCCATGAATTAGGAAGTCACCCTGTAATTAGCATCATTAGCCTATGTATCACTGACCTTCACCAGGGAGTTCAATTCACTGCACAGTAGGAATGATCAGTTCTGCACTTCACATCACAAATAGAGAGGGTCTGAATCTTAGTCTGCTAGAAAGTTTGGCTCTGTGAATACTATTTGTTTACATGTATTGGCAAAGGCATTACCAAGTATCTCAACTGGAAAAGTCATCTCTAGAACTACCCAGGAAGGTCGGGTAAGTCAACATTATTCCACGCACTCACACAGTCAGAATATTTCTACTGAGATTTTATTGACATTCAATTTTCTTTGGCCTAAGGTTTAACCAGCCCTAGGACTGAGGGCATTTAGGTTAGAATCGTGGATTTATAGAGCCAGAGTTCTTTTTATAAAAACAATGTTCAAAATAAACGTAACAATAATAAATAATAATTAACCATTAATGTCTTACTTTAGTCAAGGTTGATAAACAGGGTTGGGATGTGATGTAGACTGCTCTCTTCAATTGTAATTAATTTTTCTGTTGACACTCCAGGTTTCTTCCTCACAATGAGAGCTTTGAAACAGAAAGGCACTTGCATGCCAGCATATTTGCCCAGCTGTGCTGTAATTGTCTTAAATGTGAGCTGATGGAAGAAAAAACAAACAATGAGAGACTTTGTCCTCAACCTCAGACTCTGAAAGCAAGACTAGCCAAAGCAAAAATGACATTGAAAGTGAAAACATAACCCCGTCCAAACCAAATGAGAGGGCCATTTGTGTTTGAAATGAGATATTCTATCACAAAATGTACTGAGGGCAACTCTGGTGGCTCCAGGTTAATTTACAGAGAAATTACAGAGAGTTTCAATTATCAAAGCTTTATTTCCTTCTATGGTTAAATTGCTATGATGTTTATCATTTTTATATTTTATTCCTTACATAAAAAATATAAGAATATATAACAAATGATCATAAAAGTTATATTAAATATGGGAGTAAAGAAGAGTCTTGAAATTGACACATCTGGGTAAATGAACTGTAGAATATTGTAACCTCAGATATGTCTGAACTATCTGACCCAATCACAGGCTACCTGGCATGATGGTTAGGTGGTTGTATCCCTCTTGGTCCACCACAGGGTTTGAATCCTGGACCCAGTGGCTTGAAAAGCAGGTGCATGTGTGTGTTCAAAATCCTGAAAGAAGAAATAGAGAATGGATTGTAGTGGGGCCATCCCCCATGGTGGGTGCTTTCTCACTTCCTCTCTCTCTCTCTCTCTCTCTCTCTCTCTCTCTCTCTGTCTGTCTGTCTCTCTCTCAGATGGGTGCATGTGCCCTCTAGCTAATTAAAAGGGGAAAAAGAAAACCAACCGCTCATCCCTGTTTGAAGAGAATGCACGTGGTTCTTAGCTTCAGCGTGACCGTGTCCTACTCTTGAGAGCTTTCTCTCACCTTTTCTGTCTCCCCTTCTCTAGTGAGCACAGGTGCTCACTGGCAATTAAATATATATATATATATATATATATATATATATATATATATATATATATATATATTTATAATCACTTTTTGCTAAGGATGCGTTTCTCTGTACTTACAAGTATGATGGGATAATATTCCTGGTGAGCACTTCTTTTAAAGGCTGTGGAAGAGGTTAAAGCTAACAAAATCCTCCACAGTCCAACACTTTTTTCTCTTTTCATCCTAACCCTTTCTTCGCTTTATTCTCTCTATTCATTAGAAAATAAATTTGAGTTCCAGCAGGTGGCATGGTGGCTAAGGTGCTGGATCCCACATGGCAGACTCTATAGCTGGAGTCCAGGAGCCAGCACCTTGAGAAACATGCCAGGTGCAAGTGTGTGCTTACGTGTCCCAGATCCTGAGATGAGAATGAAGAGGAGGGATTACAGTACGGCCATATCCACTGAGGGGTGACTTCTCATTCTCTCTCACTGTCTCTCTCCAGTGAGTGCATGCACCCTATAGCAAAAATGTTTAAATTTTAAAAAATGAAAGAATAAAAAAGGAAATACATTTGAGATAGCTGTTAAAATTACTACACTACAAAATTTTCAAAATAGATAGTCTACGGGAGGTAATGGAGAAAGAACAGGAATGTGTTTATCATAGAAGGTGGTGTAGGACAAGCACATGGATTATAACGTACATTCACAGAAACCAGAAGCACTAACGAGGTAACTTTTCCCATCAGTGCTTAAGGTCGGCCACAGCTTCCACGTATTTACTCAAAGTGACGTTGACTTGTGTATAGAAATGATGTATTTGCATCACTCATTTTACCTATGGACGAGGAAAGGTATATGTAAAGAAGGAAGAAGGTAGGTTGGAAAATTCAAGAAACAAAATATTTATATAAATTTGGGGACAGTCATTCAAAATCCTCCAAGGATTACAGTAGCCTTTATGTATTTTAAAATTTCTTTGAAACTTTTTTTTTTTTTTTTGGAGAGGTTTTCACTATAGGGCGCATGCGCTCGCCAGACAGACAGAGAGACAGAGAGACAGAGAGACAGAGAGACAGAAAGCAAGAAATCACTCCCCAGGGGGGATGGTCACGCCACAATCCCTTTTCCTCCATTCTCCTCTCCTCTCGGGATCTTGGGCACGCACGCACACGCGTCCAGCATGAGTTCTAAGCCACCTGGTCCGGGACACGGACTGCGGTCGACTATGTGGGAGTCCAGCGACATAGCCATTACACTAACTGCTGGTTCCCTGAAACTTTTTTTTAAGAGAGATTTTTTTCTATAGGGTGCCTGCACTGGCTGGAGACAGACAGACAGACAGACAGAGAGAAAGTGAGATATGGGCTCCCTTCCCCATTCCTGGAGGGATGGCCACACCACAATCCTTTCTCCTCCATTCTCATTTTGGGATTTTGGGCTTGTGTGCACATATGCCCAGCCTGAGTGTCAAGCCACTGGATCCAGGACTTGAACCATGGTCAGCCACGTGGGAGTCTAGTATGTAACCACTATGCCACCTGCTGGCTCAGAAATATTAAGATGTCAAATAAATAAAATATTTAACTCACATCTTAAAAATTGGAATTCTATGAAGATTACAAATGAAACAAATAGTTTGTCTGATTCCATTTCTCTAATTTATAAGCCCCTAAAAGGCAGATGTGTTGTCTATTAATGTGATAACCCTAATTATCAATAGCATAATGTTTTACATGTAACATGCCAGAGAAATGTTGGTTTGATTAAAAGGAAACAGACTTCTGTTTTGTTTATTCTCTCATAAATGCAAACTAAAAACTACATATGCATATGTAAGTTGTTAAATTTGGGGGGGGCATAGAAATACTTTCTATGATCTCATTTACAGAGATATTCATGAGGAGGGAAAAAAGTAAAAGTTTCAATAATTAAACACATATGTGTGTGAGTTTAAGCCAAAATGTAAAAAGCTTTGTCTCATTATACCTATGCTAACAGACACTGCTAGTTGCCCACCCAATATCCCTTCTCCCCATGTTCTATTATCTTCTACAACTAACTAGTTACTCAATTTTTTCAATTACAAGTATTCCAGAAAAAAAAAGAAAACTGCTCACTTTTCTGAGTGCCTTCTTAATTATGAATTACCATACTTCTAAAAATGGAGTCAGCCAACGTTTCTGCTGGTCCACAATATAAAACAACTTCTAAGAGAACTTAATAGTCATTATGAAATCATTTCTATACTGCAGTGAGAGTATCATTTCACCTGGGATAGTCATGCCCTCCCTATGTGTATGACCTTGATAATACTAAGGAGGGAGAGGTCCCTCCTAACCATGTTATTGACTGGAAAAGGTATTGATGACAGCAAGCGACATGAGACAAGAACATGCGTGAAAGAAAATATGGATGGCCCCTTTACCCGCAGTCTCACATACAGATGAACTTTTAGGGTTGTGGAGAAAAGTTAGGGATCCCTGTTGTTTCTGTACTTCAGTATGGAGCCTCCCTATAGATAGACGTCTATGATTTAATTAAGAAAGATATTTGTTCTCTTTTAGTCTCAGCTTTACTGCTTTTTGCAATTTAGCTTGATATATTGAACTAGTTAAAGTCCCTTCAGGTCTACTAGTTTGTCCAGATGAGAGAAACCTTTATGAAAAAAATATGCCAAGCAATTTGTATTTCACACGTCTTTCCTTGTTTTCCAATTACAGCATTCGAGTTAGAACTAAGACGAGATTCCTTTGTTTTTCTTGCTGGCTTAATGAGTGTGCTCCACTCTGCGCAGCACACAGGCTTGCACTGTTATGCCATTAGGAAAGTATACAGCATACAAGGCTCATCATTATTCTGCACGTAATTGAGCCATGCATCTTGTACCATCATCAGGGTTTTATCTCCCTCAGAGAGACTCATTATCATGCACACCTCTTGCTTTTTGGCAGAACTGAAAACGTCCTTTGGGGGTTGAACCTCCAAGTAACTTGACATCTTCATTAACTTTTATGGCAACTGAGGTATAGGCATCCTTACACTGAAGAGTTGTCTCAAGTTCTTACATTCTGTCCCCCCATCCATTACATGTAATATATATTATTATAGATCAGAAAAAGGAAAAGCAAACCAAAAGGAATCAACCAAGTTTTGGAACATGCTTTCAGTGTAGTCTAAGTAGAAATGGCATTTTCCCCTCAGAAAACAATGCAGGTGCTAAGAAAACATGCCTATAGTACTTCTCATAATGATTTTGTTTTGTTAGTTTAGAGAATTTGAAGCCTGAAAGGTATTTTAGTAATTACTGAAATTACCCTCCTTATTTTATAGATGAAGTTACAAAGGCCTAGAGAAAGTAAAAGACTTACCAAAATGGGCAGAAGAAAATTAAAACCACAGTTATTTTCTAAGCCAAATGTGTTTAATGCATGTTCACGGATGCTGAAGTGTTTTCAAATACGAGGTGAGTGGAGGGACCTGTACTAACTTCACTCCTAGCCCTCCCATCCTCCAGATCACTGTAAGTCCTCTTCCTAATAAGCTTGTCTAAAGGTGGTATCCTCGGTGTAAAGTACTTGCAAGGTCTTCACCACCTCCATTAATGATCTACAAGTTTGGCTGATCATCAGGATCCTCCAGCCCTGCCATGTATGCCCCTTATTCACCAAAAAATAAAAAAAAATAAAAAAAAATAAAAAAAAATAAAAACAAAACAAGGTATTTTATTTTTGAAGAATATATGTTTTGGTCAGGTAGTAGTGTGATGCTTAAGGCAGCTAGATTCGATATGGTCAACTGTGCAGCTGAGTCCCGTATCTGGCGACTTATAAAACACTGGCACGAGTGCACGCCTACCCAAAATCCCGAGGAGAATAGAAAAGGCACTGTGGCATGGCCATCTCTCCTGGAGGGTGATTTCTCACTTTCTCTCTTTCTTTCTCTCTCTGGTGAGGACATGGGTCCTATAGCAGAAAATAAAACAAACAAACAAAAAAAGTTTGCTTCTCCAAATGGTTCTTGAATGTATTGACAATCGTGTCTTATATACCATTAACTTAACTAAAACTTGTATTTGTGCTTTTCATACAGTAAAGGGTCCATGGATCATGTAGTCTCAATTCATGACAATGATGATATCTTTTTATTCATACTGGCTACGTGCTGGAAAATCTATGATTAGTCTTTTCCACCAAAATATATCACCTTTCTTTTGGGCTGGAAGTATACTCCAGTTCATCTATTGTTCACCCTCCCGCTAGAGACAGGGTGGGTCATTCCTCAGGACCAAGAGAGGACTTGGAGTGTGCAGTAAGGAATCAAGAATGACTGTGGCTTCCAGGGAGGCCAAAGGTGGTCTTGAAAGAAAGCAGTTGACAGGAGCTGCTTGACTCAGGGAAAGTCTTGTGAGATGTTACTGGGGCCGGCAGACGGCGTAGTGGTTAAGATGCTTGACTCTCACATGGCCTACCACAGTCTGAGTCTTGGACCTTGTGACTTGAAAATCACACTGGGCATGTGTGCATACATGCTCCCAAATCCCAGAATGGAGGAGAAAGGATTGTGGCATGGCCACCCACCTTCCCTCTTTCTGTCTCGCTTTCTCACTTTCCCGCTGTCTCTTTCTGTCTCTCTCCAGTAATTGGATGTGCCCTATGGGGAGGGGAGAATATATATATATATATATATATATATATATATATATATACACACACACACACACATATACACACATACACACACACATACACACACATACACACACACACACACACACACACACACACATATATATATATATATATATATATATATATATATATATACACACACACATCTATCTATCTATCTAATCACTAAACATTCAGTTAAAAATGTCTTTTACTGTTGTGGAAGACAGATGTATGTGACTGATTTTCTACATCCTATCTCCACTACATCTGTGAAGCCTGAAGAAGCATATGGTGGTTTCAGAGCAGAGTTACATTGATGAAAACACATGACATTCCTGTGTTTTAAAATTAAAATCTTTGCAATTTTTTGCTTTCGTTCTTGAAGAAGACTAAAATAAGGTCAAAAGCTATAATCCACAATTTACAAGTCCTTTATTACTTTCATTTTATTATTCTGTTTTCCTACACTTTAAAGAGTCTCATTCCACAACTATAAAAACCTTAATATTCAGGTCTTTATTCAATTTTTTTTCAGATAATTCTATTTTCCTAAAGCTGTCTTCACCAGGCCTTCTAATTATGGCCATACCATATGCTGCGACAACATAATACTAAACCATGAATTCTCAGCTGTTCAGTTCTAGAAGGAATGAACTCTATCTTCCATGTTCACAGCATTTCTCACTGGAATAAACCCGCCTTCCGTCCTCCCTCCCTCTCCTAGGTTAATTATACAGATATCTGGTGTAAAAGATTGTAGATAATCATCTGCAAGTACATTTATATGTTGTATATGTCCATATATAATTTACCATTGTAAGTACTTCTGATTTTATATGCATAGTGTAGGGTTTTTTTAGAATTTTCAAAAGTTACCTTTAGTCACTGTGCATCTTTAGAGCATACAAAACTTTATTTTCCCAGTGTGAAAACAGTGCATATTACTCAAGTTATAGATATTACTATGTATATTAACAATAGTCAACTTTACCTTTTTTTTTTTTTTTTTTTTTGAGAGGTTTTTCGCTATAGGGCGCGTGCGCTCGCCAGACAGACAGAGAGAGACATAGAGACAGAAAGCGAGAAATCACCCCCCAGGGGGGATGGTCACGCCGCAATCCCTTCTCCTCCATTCTCCTCTCAGGATCTTGGGCACGCACGCACACGCGCCCGGCGTGAGTTGTAAGCCACCGGGTCCGAGACGTGAACCGCGGTCGACTACGTGGGAGTCCAGCGACATAGCCATTACGCTAACTGCTGGGTCCCAACTTTACCTTTTTATATTTGTAAATGTTATTTTCCCTGATCCACCCCCTCCCACCCCTTATTACTCACTCTCTCTATATTGTCTCTAGTATTTACAGTTGCCCTCCCTGCTATTATACCTTCCATTCTTTCAGTTTCTGTGACAAGTGCAGATATTTGGTTTATATTAAGCAGGGACATACAATGTTGTCTTTCATAGTCTGGTTTTCTTCACCTAGCATTAATTCTTCCATATTCTTCCACTTTGTATCAAATGCCAGGGTTCAATTGTTCTTTGTGACTGAGCAATATTGTATAGTGTCTATATGCCACATTTTTTCAATCCGTTCATCTGTTCTTGGGTATTTGGGCTGGTTCCATGTCTTAGCAATTATGAATAATGCTGCAGTAATCATGGATGTGCAAGTATTTTTCTGACTAAATGTTTTCTTATCTTTTGGGTACATAACTAAGATTGGAATTACTGAGTGGTATGATAGTTCTATTTATAGGTTTTTGAGGAACTTCCATAATGCTCTCCACAAAATATATCACCTAATTTCCATTCCCACCAGCAGTGTATGAAGGTTCCTTTATCACCACAGCCTTTCCAGCATTTATAATTCTGTATTATTATTATTTTTTTAATCATAGCCATTCTGACTGGGTTTAAGTGAAATCTCATTGTCATTTTTATTTGCATTTTTCATTTGATAAGAAATTGTGAGCATTTCTTCATATGTGGCCATTCACACATTTTCCTTGGAAGCTGTCTGTTCAGTTTATTTGCCCATTATTAATTGGATTGTCTACTTATTTGTGGGAAAGCTGCTTGAGTTCCCTATGTACTCTGCCTATCAGTCCCTTATCTTAGGCATAGTTTACAGATAACAGTGTGAATAATATAGAAAAATTAAATGCATAAATAAACACTATCTGCATTGCCACTATCCAAGATAAACACAATTAACAGGTTATTGAGTCATTTCTGGATATATATGTAAATATATATATGTGTGTGTGTGTATGTATAATTTCAATACATACAAAAATTTGGATTATATTTATATCTACAATTTTCTATTGCTAATTATTCTATAATGATATTTTCCAAGGAAAGTATAAATTCTTCAATTAAAATGTGATTTTTAATATTGTCTTTTATATAAACATATAATTTCTGTAAACATTCTCATATTTATATATATATGGGCATTTCAGTGAAGAATGAATATTGAAATAAGCTTCAGTAGTTTCCATTTTAAAGAAAGAAAAATCTAGTCTTCATACCAGAGAAAATTCACAACTGCTTTTGAAAACCCTTCAAAATCTTCAAAGAACCAAAGATACTTTCAACTCCAAAAGAAAATGTTTGGTGTAAAATGAAACTGGCTTGGGTTCAGTTAAACATTCTTTTTAAGTTACCTAGAGAGTAAGTCAACATGTCACTCCTTCTATTCCAGTGGAGGTAATAGAAGCTGATTACATTTCTAATTTTTAAAATTAAATTTTACTTCCAGCTTGCAAAGTTCTTTTTCAAATTTTGTTTTTAGGATTATCATAAGTATATGCTCATCAGAAGCTATTTTAAGTTCACTGTAATCATTCAATTACTTCATCAATCTAATGCAGACAGTACTTATTTTTCATGGTAATTTTATTCAGTATTTTGCAGTCCAGACACACTGAAAATGCATTTTTTTAAACAAATGAAATTGGAACAGTCAGTGAAAAGAGGCTGAATCTGATGGAATTTTTAAGTAAATGCCAACTTCAGTATTCAATTTATTTATTCAATAAGAGAGCAATTGACAGGTAAAGAGAAAAATGATACGTTTTAATCAGATTCTAAATTCATAGTTTAGCCCTGTGACAGAATGTACTAAACAGCATAAAATAATACTTTTCCTTCTCTGAGACTCTTACCAAAGAACCTTTAAAAGTTGCAAGCATTAACCTTCTGGATAACCTTGTGAAATTGGCACAATCTTCAGTTTTCATTGAAGAAACTGAGTAACAAAGAGGTACTGTCATGTCATAAAATAGAGATAGGACTTAGCAAGCTTACTCAAGATAAATCTCAAACTATGCTTTACTCTTACACCTTTCTGATACCCTTTTTGGCGAAAGAAAAATACCACTACAACAACGACACTGACTTCATGAGAACAAGGATGATGACTATAGTGCTACTAACACTAACAAGCATGATTCAAATGGCAACTGCAGTCAGAAAAAAAAAAAAAAAAGATAATTGGAAGAATTCGTGAATATGCAAAAATCCCCATTAAAAAAGTTTTAAAAAATCACATTTGAAATAAGCTTTTTAAGTTAAATTCAGTTAAGATTAATTTCCTTGGGCTTGAATGAGTGTTGAGAAGCAAGATATAAAATTGTAACACACTTAAGAGCTATCCCATTTGTTCTAGCTTCATCTACTTGTCAATTATAAAAAGAATAATTGCTCCTCCTTTTTTTGCATATTGAAGGAATGTATAGAAGAACCTAAATGAGATTATAATTTTTGAAGGTCAAAAAGTGTCAAATGTCTGCAATTTCATATTATTTACCTAATAGAACAAACCTTTCTCGGCATTTATTAGGTCTTTTTTTTTTGACCCATTTGTCTTCCACATTAATTTCTTCATGCCTATCTAATCTCCCTAATATATATATATATATATATATATATATATATATATATATATACACACACACACACACACACATATAAATATCCTCCTTGTTCCATGTTTAAAGCCCAGAGGACATTTTAGCTTTTCCTATGTTGTTGCCTGGGTAGAAGCTCTAGGTTTCAAGTCTTCTTTCATTAAAATGGTGTATAGATGGAATCAAGACAGAAAAAAAAATGTTTTTAAACACTGGCAATGAACAATTTGCAAATAAAGCTAAAAAATCTGTTTATGAACGTAGTAAAAAGAATAAAATAGGAATAAAATTTAAGAAAAAGTGTAAGACTTGTACACTGTAAACTATAATACATTTTTTAGAGAAATTAAATAAAACTTAAGTAAATGGAAAGACATCCTACACTCATGGAATGGTGTAGAATGTCAAAATTTTACTCCTTCTATTCCAGTGGAGGAAATAGAAGTTTATTACATTTCTATTTTTTAAAAATAAAAATTACTTTTGTTAATATGACACTATTCCCAAAATATATCTAGGTTCATTTTAGTCCTTAACAAAACACAGTGGGGTTGGTGTGGAGAAATTTATCATCTGATTCTAAAATACATATGGAAATATAAGGTACCCAGGTTAACAAAAACAATTTTGACAAAGGACAAAGTTTAAGTTTGTAGTATTTTAAAACATACTACAAAGATACAGTAATCAAAATAGTGTGGCAGTGTCCTGAGGATGGACATATAGGCCAATGAAGTTGAACTGAGAGCCTAGAAGTACATGTATAAATTATTATGAATTGATTTTTAATAGAAATACACAGGCAATTCAGTGGGAGAAAATGTCTTTTTAACAAATCATGCTGAAACAATGGACATCTACATGCAAAAGAATACCTACTTTTATGTATAAATTAACTGAAAATAGATCACAGACCTAAGGGTAAAGACTAAAATTATACAACACTGAAAATAAAATATAAGAATAAGTATTGGGGATTTTGGCTTATGCAATGATTTCTTAGATATGATACCAAAAGTACAAGCAAGGATAGAATAAATAGATAATAGGCCTTTATCAAATTTAAAATAAGAACATTGATATTTCAAAGAACACTGTGAATAAAATACAAAAAACTCACTCACAGAATGGAGTAAAATATTTTGAAATCATATAACTTTATAGTATCCAGAATATATGTAGAATTCCTACACCTCAATAATAAAAATAAACTATCCCAATTAAAAATGGACAAAGATGGGGCTGGCAAGTGGCATGGTGGTTAAAGGCGCTGGACTCCCACATGGCCGACCACGGTTCAAGTCTCGGACCTGGTGGCTTGCTTTCTCACTTCCTCTCTCTCTCTCTCTGTCTCTCTCTGATCAAACTGAAAAATAATAATGATATAATAATAAATAAAGTTAAAATAAAAATAATTCTTTTAAAAAAAAATGGACAAAGACTATGAACAGACATTTCTTCAAAGATATACTAATAGTCAATAAGCTCATAAACAGCTAATCAACATCCTTACTCATTAGAGAAATTCAAATCCAAGCCTCAGTGGAGCACCACTTTATGTTTTCTAGAGTTCCTATGATCAAAATGACAGACAATAACAAGTGCTGTCAAGGATATGGAGAAATCTGAACCCTCACATATTAGCTTGGGAATGTAAAATGTAGTCATTGGGAAAGCAACATGGCAGTTCTTGAAAATGTTAGACAGTTACCATATGCTATGTCTGAGAGCTTGTGTCCCACAAAGTTCGTATGTTGATATACCCATGTGATGGGATTAGTAGGTGAGATCATTGGGGTTTGGTTAGCTCATGAAAGTGCAGTGTCCATATAAACAGGCTCCAAGGAGCTGGTTGCCCCATGTGCCATATGAGCACAGAACAAGAAGACATCATCTGTGGACCAAGAAATGGGGCTAAGCAGACACTAAATCTTAATCTTTGATTCCCCAGGCTCAATAATTCTGAGAAATAACTGTCTGTGGTGTATAACTTACCCAGTTTGTGGTGTTTTGTTATAGTAACTTGAATGGACTAAGATACCATAGAATGCAACAATTCTAATCCTATCTATATATCCAAGGGAAGTGATATCATTTCCACACAAAAAGTTTTATTTGACTGTTCATAGCAGCATTGATCACACTAGGAAGACAATCAGTAGACAATCAAAATGTTTAGCAACAAAAAAAATATATGATTAACATGTGGAATGTGGACTACAATGAGTACCTACTTTGTTTGGCAGATGACTTGCTTATCCTAGAATAACTTGTGCTGATCAGTGAACAATCTGTGAAAATACTAAAAACCATTGGGTACTTTAAGTGAATGAACCATGTATTATATGAGTAGCATCTTCATACAACTCTTTTAAAAACGTTATCTAAGTTAAAAAAGCAGGCTTTAATCCCTTTTCTGTGAGTTGCTGCTCTATGCCTTATTAAGAGAAGCAAGCTTTGAGGGAGGGGATACATTCATGAGTTTTAGGAATGAGGAAAACCACATGTAGAAATGATGGACTCTAAACTACGTAAGTCCTTAAGCTATTCCCAGATTGATTAAATTGTATTTTTATAATATACTCTATACCAGCTTCCTAGTAGGTAACAGAAACAGAAAGCAAAGCCTGATAACCTTGGTCTCTGCAGGGTTACTGTTGGCCACGGCCGTGCATGAGTCTACATGGCTGGTGTAATAAATCCCACCCTGTCTTAGTTACTTTCATCAGGCCATTTTGTGCTCCTGGCCTGAAGCCTCTAGGTCCTGCGCCTTATTTTTATGTCTGTGCATGACATTAAAAATGTCAGGGAGCCCCAGATTCACCACTCAGCTTACTTTATTATATTAACATGATTTTCTAAGCCTTTCTGCTGCTTAAGTACATAGAGATGAAAATAATAATCCTTTTTCCATTTTATGGTTTTGTTAAATCTGTGACTAAGGAAATTTAGAAACTCAGTCAATTCAATTCCAAATGCAGTCAAGCCAGCTGCTTGGTCAATTAAAATGACCTAGCGTTTTACTGATACATAAACAGAGTCTAAGTGTGTGGAAACACTAAGCATAGTCATTATGAATCAGAATCATTTTCCTCAAATGCTAGCTTCACATTTTCTAACTCCTGTATGATTTTGCTGACCACCAAAATTATTCCTTGTATAATGTTGTTTAATGTTTATGTAGCTGTGTCAGTTGATTTTCATTGAATGCTACAATCATCAAATGTGGTAGATTTCCTAGCTTTGGGTACAAAGAAATGATGTTGGCAGATGCAAGGTCCGATCGCCAGTATGTTGGTGTATAATTTAAATTCCTTGCAAATAATCTTTTGCTTTCATTTCTACGCCTCTGCAGGGATTGCATACTTATTTTAGTCACTAGCATTTAGTTAAGACCAGTAACAGTTTTAAGTAATTTAATTATAATTATCAAACATTTCTTAAAGAAAGATAAACTGGTTGTCTTCAACTGCATCTTCTTTCATCAAATAGATTTAATTACTTTTTTTGTGACTTTTATTTATCTATAGGAAATCTTGAACTTCTCAGAGTTCCTTGTGTTTTTGATTATGACCATCATTATTCATATTATCATCATTCATATTAAATTAACTGTATTCACTAAATACTTGGGAGCAGAAAACAGGACAAAACCCAAGGTCCACAATTAGAACTACAATGTAAGTCTTACCATGTTTATGTAATGGCTGCAATCTCTCATTACAGTCTCTACAAATCCTCTGGTTATTGCTTCTAATTCTTTAGACATTGTGGTGCTACTTTATTTACTGTTAGTCTCTCCAATACTACTTCTGTAACTATGGTCCATCTCTTGTTTAAATAAAGTTTTATTGGAACACAATGACATCATTTGTTTACATATTATCTATGGCTACTTTAATGCTAACACAGCAGAATCTTCGCAATTGATATAAATACTACAAAATTAGATTTGTAGTATTTAATAAATCCTACCTACCATTGTGAGTAGTACATCTCCAAACATACTAATTTAATTTATTTTTAAAAAACTTGCTTTGTCTTTATACACGACCTATAAATTTTCAGGAATTTATTCATCTCATAAGTGAAAGTGCCTATAAGGAATGACGCCACTACTTATCTCACCTTAGCTGTAAGACAAGTAACCTTTTCATGCTGACTTTAAAAAGTCTACTAAAAATAAGATAATAAACATTGAAATAAGCAATTAAATTGATTTGATTATATTTTAACAGCTATTTTAGTTACATATTTTTCTGTGTGGTCTGGAATCTATAACACAAATAGTTTTTATTTGTGGTAAAGTATATAAACAAGTAAAATTAGTTATTTTTTTAAGATTTATTTATTTTATTCTATTTATTAGTATTATTTTTCAATTTCATCAGAGGATGACAGAGAGAGAGAGAAAGAGAGAGAGAGGGGAGTGAGGGAGAGTGAAAAAGCAAGCTTCCAGGTCTGGGATTTGAACTGTGGTGGGCCATGTGGCAGTCCAGTGCCTCAACCACAATGCCACCTGCCAGCCCTGTAAAATGAGTTGTTATTACTTATAGGATTTTTCCTTACAAATCATAGACACAGAGGCGGCCAAAATTTTCTGACAACTACAAAGAAAATTTTCCTTTGATACTTTGGGCGAATGATGAACTGTGCTTCATCACACCTTTGTTTTGTAAAAACAACCTGCTTTTAACTGAATTTCTGTATTCTTACCCTTGAACATAGACGTTGGTGAGCATATGGTAAGATGACGTCTCTAAGATATCCGTTTTTAAGCTCCTGTTCATTGAACCCATATTATTCATAATGTCAGGCACTAAAAACACAACTTTTCTTATTGCGCCCTTGTCTCTTTGCCAGAGGGTTTGCACACTTGCTAAAGAGAAACAGACAAAAAGAGAGAGATAGTGAAAGGGAAAAATCATCAGCCCCCATGGGGAATGGTTATACCACAATCCCCTTTTCTCCCTTTATCTCCATCTCTCCCTCCTTTCAGGGTTTTGGACACATACATACATGCTCACACACCAGATGTGTCTTTCAAGCTCCATATCTGGCACTCAGATAATTGAGTTGGAATCCAGTCACAGTAACCACCACACCATGGGCTGGCTCAACTTTTCTCATAACAACTCTGCTCTTTAGCACAGTCTTTCAAGGTTGATGTTGTTCTCTTCATTTCATTAATATCTAAATGCTCTTTGCTTAAACCATGTAGCAAATACGTTTTGCCATTAGAATTCTTTCCTAGGTATGCTTAATTCCCAAAGTATATCCTTCCATTAATTTATTCTGCCCTTCGGACTAAAGACATAAAAGAAAGAAGTGTGCTTTTTGTCAAGAGTGGGTTTTCCTTATTATCATGAATAATCCTTGTATTTCTTACCATCTACTGTAAATGAAATTTTTATTATGATTATTATTCTACCAGAAATACCATTGCTATTAGATTTTTGTTGCAGAAAATATATCCTTCTTTCCATTAGCTTTTATTTTTATTTTAAACTTTTATTGAAATATAAATTACCTGCAGAGAGGTATATAAATCATAAGCTCAATGAATTTTCTCAATGCAAACACACTTAGGTAACCAGTGCTCAGATCAAGAAATAGAACCTTACCAGCATACATATACAGTATGTTCTCTTTTGATCCCATCTTCTTTTACTCAATGGCATGTTTGTAAAATTCATTAATAATTTATGTAGCAATAGCTTTTATTTGTGCTCATAACTACATCATATTATATTGTTGAAATAAATTACAATTTATTCTCAAGGGACTTTTGAGTTGCTAGAAACTTTGGGCTATCATGAAGAGCACTACTAGATACATTCTTGAATATCTTGATTTTTTTTTTTTGCATATGTGAGTGCATTTATTTTAGGCATGTTGTATGTGAAAGTGGAATTGCTAAGTCATTTGATATGCTTTAAGAGAAGCTAATAATTACTTCTCCCAAGGGTTGTACCAATTCATATTCCCAACAGCCTTTTATGTGTTCTATTGGCTCACCAACATGTGGATTGTCTGTCTTTCTGGTGATTCTGTGTGATAGTGTGCCTTTAATTTTCATTTCCCTGGTTGTTCATGAGCATATTTTCTTGTGTTTATTAACCCATTTGGATACCCTTCCGCTGTGTCTTCTTTTTCTGCTGACTTGAAGGAATCCTTCATATGCTCCAACACACGTGCTCTTTTGTGAATTCGTATTACATACACTTGCTCCTACTTTACAGCTTTATATTCCACATATTAATAATGTCCTATGAAAATTTATGTTTCGAACTTTAATGGAGTTTGAGTTATATCTTTTTGTGTAATATTGTGTGTCCGAAATACAGAAAAAGATGTCCTCCATTTCAATTTTACTAATATATGCAGTTTTGAAAAGGCCCTTGCAAAGTATCTAAACTTAGAGATTCATCAATAAAAACCTTTATCTAGGGGCCAGGAGATGACATAATAGGTAAGGTACTGGACTTCCCCATGGCCAACCATGGTTCAGGTCCCAGATCCAGTGGCTTGAGAATCACACCAGGCACGTGTGTGTGTGCCCAAATCTAAAGAAGAGAATGGAGAAGGGAGTGTGACAACTCCCCTATGGGGGTGACTTCTCACTTTCCTTACACTGTCTCTCTCTCTTCCTCTCTCTGGTGAGTGCATGCACCCTACGGTAAAACCTTAAAAAATTATCTAAAAAGCTATTTTAATAGTAAAAATATCTTATATCATAGAGTTATTGTTAATAATATTTATCACTATCAAGGACCTTCATTAATTGCAAAATGTCATTGTTTGAAAAATATAGATAGGAATTCCTGAAACTATAAATGCATAAAAGTGGATTTTTGGGGTCTACTTTAAGGAAAAGTTATGTTTCATACTTGAGAACACAGCCCTATTTAAACTTCTCATCAGCAAAGCTGGCGAAGTTTTCTTGATTTAATAGTTAATTATACTGGAGCTAATTATTAAGCCTCATAATAAGTGATGCAGCAGAAACCACAGTGTATGCCCTCTGAAAATGTAAATAAGCAGTACACATTTTCCTTTAATTTACTCCTATTTTGAATTTTCGTATGATAGTTTGATTGTCTGATCTCTGTCCATTATACTTATTTACATAAGAAAGCTTTAAGTAGGAATGAAATCTCTCTTGTAGGGATTAACCCCAAGGAGCTGTCTGAAAGGTGATGAGCATGAACTTCCTGGAAACTGCTTCACTGGGGCCCAACCACGCTGCAAAGTAACATCTTTACTTTGAGCGTATTCAGTCATTTTCAAAACATAAATTGAAAATTTGAATTTGTTCCTGAAAAATACATCCTGAGATAGCAGTGGCTACTGTGAGTTATAGCCAGTATCTCATCAAATCCCATGCACTTAAAACACTGTATAAAAGATTAAAAACAGTTTACTCAAGCAAATGAGGTTGAGTAAAAATTTTTTTTAACGTGGATGCATACTTTTTGGCTCAGAGACTGTCATTTCAACCTCAGAGCTTGTTATTCCAATATGATTTTGGTCTGAATATAACCAATATTTTCCAAAACATACTTTTTCCCAAGATAATGTGACTCAAATATAATTTAAGTATCATAAAAAAGTCAAACTATTTTATGCTTTTCAAAGTGGATGAAGGAGAGTTAGATGTGGGATGAAAGAAGAAAAACTTACAGTATATACATACATTTGTTAATTTTTTTATACAGAGGAGCCAGAAGGGGGTGTGGTGGTTAAGGCACTGCATTCCCATATGGTGGACTGTGGTTCGAGTCCTGGACTCAACAGTTTGATAATCACACTGGGCATGTATGCATGCATGTCCAAAATCCCAGCAAAAAAAATGGAGGAGAAGGGACTGTGGCACAACCATCCTCCTTGGAGAGTGAGCTCTCACTTTCTTTTTGTTTCTCTCTAGCAAGTGCACATGCCCTGTGGTGAAAACAATAATAATTTTTAAAAAGTTCCCAAGAGACTACCAAGGAGGCCAACACCAAGGGACCAACAAGAGGACTATGGAAACAGTGTGGAGTCCTTCTTAGGGACACATTAAATGTCACAGTAGAAAAGTTAAGAAGATGGTTGTGCAGCCAGCCCACTAGCAGAGTGGTTAAGGGAGCTGGATCCCACATGTTCTACCACAGGTTCAAATCCCAGCACCAATGGCTTGTAAAATACACTGAACACATGTGCATGTGTCCCCAAAGTCCTGACTGGAAGGGGATGAGAGAGAAGGAATTGCCGCATGGCCACACTGCATGGGGAGTTGGCGTCTCCCTCTGCCATCTCTGTTCATCTCTGTGTCTCTCTCTGACAGGCAAATATAATTTAAAAAGAGAGAAAAGAAGAAAGAAGAGAAAGAAAGAAGGAGAAAAAAAGAAAAAGAAAAAAAGAAGAAAGAAAATGGCTTTGGATCACCTCTATTCTAGATTCTAGATTCAAATAACTGTCTTGCCATTTTCTGTATTTGAGATTTTCGACTCATTTGACTTTGTGTAAATACAGTAATTTATTCTTTCCTTGAAAGCTTGTTGCTAGGTTCATGCACAATAATACATGGCTAATACTTAACACGGTACCTTGCATGTGATGTGTAATCTGTAACAGTTCTTTCTTTTTTTTTTTCTTTTCTTTTCTTCTTCTTCTTCTTTTTTTTTTTTTTTTTTGGTAGAGGGGTTGTCCCCTTAGGGTGCATTCACTTGCCAGAGAGAGACAGAAGTGGTGAGAGGGAAAATGAGAAATCACCACCCGGGGGGATGGCCAGGCTGCAAACCCTTCTCCAGTCTCCTCTTAGGACCGTGGGTATGCAAGCACACATACCCAGCATGAGTTTCAAGCCACCAAGGCTGGAACTCGAACTGCAGTCAGCCATGGAGGAGTCCAGTGACATAACTACTGTACAATCTGCTGGCCCCAGTAGTTACTCTTGTTAATATGAATACACATCTCTACTAATAGCTGGTCTTTATTCTAGTTCATTCTTTATAGGAAGACATTCCCTTATATGCTTTAAAGTTTCTAAGAGCCTTTGATAATTTCTAAGTCAAATAGTGCCAGAATTAATATTCTCCTCCTAATTTGTTTCTTCTTTCTTCTTTTCTTTTCCTCTCTATTCTCCAATCCACCTTTGCTTGCCTTACCTCACCTGGTGCTCTGCACATGCTCTCTTATTTTCCTTTAAATACTATTGATTGGCTCTGGGTATATGCAGAGTAATAGAATTCATATCATGGAGCAGTCATAGTTTAGTTGGCATAAACAATGTTTAAAGAAATGTTTATAACTCACTGGAGTAAGTAGTAAATATTATTGACCCTGAATAAATTTCAGTTTACTCTACTGGGTAAGCTTGAGAGGTGAAAAACAGATCCATAAATTTGTGTTGTCTAGACAGGGAGGGAGGATTATAATGAGCAATTTTCATAGATTCCAAAGCATTATATAAAAGCTTGCAGAACATATTGTATTTGTTTTCTAGGTCAGCTATAACAAAATACCACCATCTTGGTTGCTGAGGAAAACAGAAATGTATTCTCTCACAGGCCTGGAGGCTAGAAGTCTTAACATGGTGTGTCATTAAACCTACCCTCCTTGTGAGTACCCCAGAGGAGCACTTTCTTACTTCTTTCCAGTTTCTGGGGGTTCCTGGAAATTCATGCCATTCCTTGACTTGAAGGGGCGTCGCTCCATTCTCTGACCCTGTCTTCACAGGGCTCTCTTCCCTTTGCATATGTTCTTCTTTCTTAAGGAGACCAGTCATTGGATCATGGGCCACCCTAAACCAGTCTGACTTCAGCTGAACTTAATTACATACACAAAGACCCCAATTTCCAAATAAGGTAAAAGTCAGAGTTTCTGGGTAGACAAAAATTTTCAGGGTGACACAGTTCAAACTGAGACATACATTCTGGCCCATCTCTCTGTTCACTCAAGGGGTATTCACCTAATCATTACTACTGTGTCAGATATATTTAGCTAACACAAGTAAAAGAAGAAGAGACATTTTTATTTTCGATTATTGTCATAGGGTGAGTATGCTTTCCAGAGAGACAGACAGACAGAGAGAACCTGAGAAATCATTTTTCCCTGAGGGTGTGGCCATGCTGCAATCCCTTCTCCTCCATTCTCCTTTTGGGATTTTGGGCATGGTTGAGAATGCACCCATTGTGTTTTTCAAGCTGCGGGGCCTGGGACTCAAACCTAAGAGTTGATCATGTGGGCTCCAGAGTCTCAATAGCCATACCACCTGCTTGCCCAGGAGAAGACTCATTTATCCGATGACCAGCTAAGATGTATACCAAGGACTTTTATTTACTTTTCTTGAATTTTTCCCTAATACTGGCTTACATTTATGTGTTGCATTACACTATTACATGAATTTATAATTAATCCTCACATTGATTCTATGATGTAGGTACTTTTTCCAATAAATACTTATTTATTTTTATTTCTTACTTTTAATTTCTGTACATCTTTACAGCTTACAAAATGGAATTTGCAAACATGAGTATCCTACATATTAGTCTAGTCAAAGATATTATTACTACACACATTATCATCAAAAAATAATTTTCTGTGTTTTTTTGTCTATTAAAAGTTTTGATTCCCCTTTAATTCTCTGTCTCCCCCTTTTCTTCAATCTGTATGTTTATTTTCCTGAAGAAAGGATTGGAAGTTAAGTGTGTTAAGATAGTAACAACCTTCTGAAGTCAAGGTTACCGGAAATGGTTGATAATATGCCTTACTCTTAGCTCCCAAGAGAAAAGACTTCTGTGTGTATAGGGCTCCTGATTCTCAAAAGAAAATCAGTGAGAACTACAAACACACATTAAAAACATTATAATCAACTCTATGGGCAGAAGTGTTGAATGAAATAAATACAACTCTTTGGTCCTGGAATTGAGAGGTATTAATGGGAAGTCATATTCAATAAATACATGTACATTTGAGTCAACATATGGTTGAAGAAGAAATAGAAAAATAAGAAAGAGAATAAAATAAGATAGAAATTAAATGAAATAATGTGAAATGAGAAGAAAGCTGGTAGAAAAGAATATAAATACAGTCAAAATAGCCAGATATGAAAAAGATAGGCAGTAGGATAGAAAACTAATAAAAGATTCAGCCCCCCCCCCTTCTTTTCCCCTGTACTTGGGTAACTTCTCTCTCCTCCCTCAAATACTGACAGTCTAATTCAACTTTCTCCCATAACTCTCAGCACCATGGACAGCAAAGCAACCTTCAACACACGTGACAACGCCCCTTCTGGGTTTTCCCAAGCCATTACTTAGCAGACTCTTGGTTTCTCTAAGAATTATTTCACCATGTTCAGACACCTTTGAGTCATTTATTAAGCGTTGATTCTGTATGGCTGTAATTTCTTCTGCTATGTTTGTATTTGTGTCTGTTTTTCTTTACCAAAAGAAATAAGAAATTCCAATGGAATCATTTAGAAAATTTCCTTTGAGACAACTTGGATTTTCAGACTGGAGCTGTTTTCAGATCTTTTATAAAATAAAACTGACATTTATGTCCAGAAAAGTAAGTATGACCTTCTTTTCCAAAACACAGAATAATGTTTATGGAATTAATTGCTTAAATCACCATATTTAGCAAAATATTCTCTCAATCTTTATTGATCTCTATTTAGTGACCAACACTTCAAATATACTTTTCCCTCCAACCTGTACATATACAAATATATATATATATATATATATATATATATATATATAATCATACTGTGATTCTTTGATTAAAAGCCACATCATCTGTATTCATAATTGCCTGATTTTAGAAAGAAATTTTAGAATCCAATGAGATCCTTCATAGAGTTTAAAGAATAGGAATAAAAGAATATTGTCATTGCCATTGAAATTTAATGTAATCTTTAAAGCAAGGTATATTTGTATCAGTTCTGCATTGCAAAATAGAGAATTTACACATCGATGCAGATTCTCATAACAGCTAACCTCAAGGTTAAACAATATGCTGATGCTAAAGAAACAGCAGAAATAGTTAGGCACTACTGCTAGCAAAAAAGTTATACTTCACAGGGAATGAACTGTTGACCCCTGTTCTCATTGAGAACAGAAAGGGATCAGTTGCCAACTGCTAATTATGTTTCCCTGGGTATTTTTCCAAGAAAGGATAAATGATCACCACAGTAACTAAAGTTCAGAAGAATAAAATACCTTTAGCATTGGCAACTCATAAATTCAAAATGTTTAGAGTTGGACTATTAGTTAAAGCTCGGGAGTTTGAATTCTTCTTTAAACTTTACTGCTTCATACCTTTACAAAAACTATCAGATGTGTACTAACATCGCTCTTAATTTCAAATATGAAAGATGAACCAAATAAACAATGTAATATTCCTAAGTATCAATCATCAGAGTCCAAAGAAACACTTCTGTGTGAATGAAATGTTAGTGCTTCGTTTTAATATATTGTGGAATACTGTTATTAAAACTGAGTACTGTAGGGCCCAAAAGTTGGCATAGCGGGTAAGACGCTGGACTCCCACGTGCTTGACCACAGTTCAAATCTCAACTTAGGGGCTTGAAACTCACACTGGGTGCATGTGCGTCCATGCCCAAAATCCTGAGAGGAGAATGGAGAAGAGATTACACCTAGCCATTCCTCCTGGGGCAGGGGGTGGATTTCTCTCTTCCTGTCTCTCTGTCTTTCTGTCTTTCCGGCAAACTTGCTGACCCTATAGCAAAAAAAAAAAAAAAAAAAAAATCTCTTTAAAAACAAAACAAACCTAAGTACTGCATAGATTGAACGACCACTGAATTGGGCTGTCTGTCTCTGTAATATTCCCGATAGGACTGCTTGATGTTGTCATGTCTGATCCAGCCCTTTGAGCCACATTTTTCCCTGTGATTAGGTTTGGAGGTGAATTATTATGCTGTTCAAGCATTTCTAATATCAGGAATTAACCGATTTTATTACTGCTGTTTCTGAATTTTTTTCTGTAAATAAACAGTCTCTACCAGCTACAGCCAAGCCATGTTACACTGTAATCTCAAACCCAGAGCAGTGTGCTTGTATAGGATGTGGTCGTTCAATGTTTTCTAGTAAATAATGGAATACTTACTGAAGAAGAGTCCATTGTTCATTGAGTCATTTTCCCCAGACACCTACTTATTAAAAAATATTTTACTTTTTGTTGGAAACACTGTTTTTTTTTTAAAGGATACATGAAATGTTTTGCACTATCATTAAAAGAATATACAATACCTGATGGAAACACAATAAATAATCATGCCTTACTTTCTTAGATCAGCAGCAATAAATTCGCCTTGAATTAAGATCACCATATTGTCACATTAATGTGTAAGAGATTTCAGAAAGAGGACTGAGTTGTTCTTAGTAAATATTAACTTAATATTTTTGCATTAAAATTTGGGGGTTTTGGATGCACTATGGTATCAAATTTATTTTTTCAAGACCTAAAATGACATTCTAATTCATAGACTAAGCAGTGTTTAAAAATACTTACTCGGCCAGCTCTGTGACACAGGGGGAATGAGCCGCACTAGGGAAGCCAGTCCACGTGGTGACTGCAGTTCAAATTCTCAGCGGGCCAGCCTGAAACTCTTCAGGCAACAGGCAAGTGCCCAGACCCCACAGGCTGGAGAACTGGAGGAAGGGAATGACAGCATAACCAGGCCCTGCAGGGGGCGCCCTCTCTCTCCCTCACACAGTCTCATTCACACATATATGCAAAATAACCTGAATAAAAGGAAAAAGTCTCTTAATTTTTGTTTCTGACTTTCTATGTCTTAATTATCCAGCTCCCCAATTCGAGTTACTTCGTCAAAGCTAATAGGGGAAGGAGTAATTTGAAAATTTGGTAGCCTTGCTGAGTCTGCTGTTAGCTTTATTTTATTATTAGGTTGTTGAAAGAGTATTACTTTATTCCGTAAATTTTTCAAAAGTTATAGTGTAATACATTGAGTATGAATATAAGATTCACTATTTGTTAACTCCAGTAGGTGTATACGTATGCATGCGTGTGCATGTGAGGGAAAGTGGGATGGTGGTGGGGAAGAGAGCCCTCCCTCTGGGCCTGGTTGTGCTGTAGCTTTCCTCCCTGTACTTCTCCATTGGTCAGGATCACCGTGCTGCTGGGCCAGGGTCTCAGCCATGGCCAGCCATGTGGGATCCAGTTCCCTCTCCAAAGTGCTTCACTACTGCACCACAGGGCCAGCGCAAGAGTACTGACGGTAGACCCTGGCCATTTCTCCTCGGGGACTACCTTCAGGACCATGTGAGGCCTGGCGGCCCAGTAGTGTCCCCGATCTTCATCTTCTGCATCATTTCAAACTGTGTGCAGGACATCTGCTTTCAAACGCACACCCGGTGAGAGCCCCCATCATAACCCTCACCATGTCCCTCCCTCCGGTTGTAGTCCACCCTCTCTACAGAGATACTGAAGGAGTCTGTTCACTGCTTCGCTTCTCCCCCTTCTTTCAGGAACCTGTTTCAGTGCTGCAAAGTTGTTTTTGTGATCTTGCTTGATCTCTCCAAAAACCTGCCTCTTTCTTAATATTTCTCATTTCAATTGATAACAAATTCAATTTTTTTCTCGATGTGTAGATCAAAGAATTTGGTGTCGGGACCAGCAGGTGGCGCAGTGGCTAAGGTGTTGGGTTCCCACATAGTCGACTGGAATTTGAATCCTGGACCCAGTGGCTTAAAACTCATGCCAAACACGTGTATGTATGCCCAAATCCCGAGAGGAGAATGAAGGAGAAGGGTTTGTGGAGTGGCCATTCTCCCTGGCTGGGGCAGGGGGGTGTTGGGGTGTTTTCTCACTTTCCGTCTGTCTTTCTGGTGAGCACATGCATCCTATAGCAAAAATCTCTCTTAAAACATGAATTTAATGTCATTCTTGATTATTTTATATGCACTCCATGTCCAATCTGTCAGTAACTTGTGTTGGCTTTGTCTTTTTTACCTTTTTATTTTTTTGGGGAAAGATTTTTGCTATAGGGCGCGTGTGCTCGCCAGACAGACAGAGAGAGACATTAGAGACAGAAAGCGAGAAATCACCCCCCAGGGGGGATGGTCACGCCGCAATCCCTTCTCCTCCATTCTCCTCTCGGGATCTTGGGCACGCACGCACACGCGCCCGGTGTGAGTTTTAAGCTACCGGGTCTGGGATGCAAACCGCGGTCGACTACGTGGGAGTCCAGTGACATAGCCATTACACTAACTGCTGGTTCCCAGCTTTGTCTATTAAATATGGTCAAAACCCACTTTCAGATCGATTTCTCTGTGGTTTGAGTCCAAGCTATCCTTGAATCTTGCTTGCATTTAGGCAATGGTTTCTCAACCGGCATCCCTGACCCTGTCATGCCTACTGCGTCAATTCTATTTCAGCAACCAGGGTAACCTTGTTGGAAAACAAGTCTTACTATTTTACACCTGTGCCTAAAACTCTGCCGTGGCCTCTCCTATCATTCCCAGCAAAGGACTAAATCCACAGTGGCCTGCGAGAACACACAGCTGTCTCCTCCGGGCCTGTCCTTTCATCTGCTGGGCTCTCTCCCTTGTACATTTGAGCCATACTGGCCCCATTTCTGTGCAAAATCGTGCAAGGCACCCTCCTGCCTCACACTCCACATTCTATTCTCTGACTCTGGAATCGTTTTCCTGATATATACATGGTTTATTCCCTCATTCATTTTATCTATTTATGTGAAATATCATTTCTTCAGTGAGATCTGACCACAGTTGGAATCCTGGCCCAGCATTGTATAAATTTGATCCTTTATTCGGACAGCAATGATTTTTATCCTTCTTCCAATCTTTGCTTTTCTCCTCAACTCTTACCATTATCCAGAATCTTATAGATATATATTCGTATTACTCCTTTTAGTCAATGTTTGTCTACGAAACTAGACTATAAGCCCCAGAAGGGCAGAGGTTCTGCGTGTTTTTACTGCTATGTTCCTGTTACCTAGGAAAATAAGTATTTGTTGACTGATTTAATGAAGGACTTGGCCCCTACCTACAAATTACGGAGTAGTTATTTACAAAGATGGTGATGCATGCCTCCCTTTGGAGGCAATTCTAGTTTGTGTTTGTCCTCTTTGCTCTGAAAAAGTGGTTGAGATAGCTACTCCTTGCAAAGCATCTGTTTATGAACTTAAGAAAAGGAGTTGACATTTATTGCCCATTCAGAGACCAATGTTATTATTATTACTATTATTATTACTATACTTTGCCAAGAGGCATGAGCTCTCTTTGGAGAGAAACAGAAGGGGTGGTAGTAGAAAGAACCGCCATGGGAGAGGGTCATGCCACAATTCCCTCTCCTCCATGTCTCCGTCCTTTCAGGATTTTGAGCATGCACATGTGCCTGAGGTGTTTCTCAAACCATCTGGTCCAGGACTTGAACTGCATCACCAACCACATGGAGTCTAGCTACCTTAACGACCACGCCATAAGTTGCTTATAACTGAAAGAGCCATTCTGAATGAAGATGGAAGATTAACATAGCTTCTCCTCACTATATAATAAATGATTCAAGTTTTCACAAAACCACAGTTCATCGAGACAACCCATTCTTTCTCGGGTTAGTACATTTAATATCACCGGTAGACCAGAGCACTGGCTTTCAGTTGAGAAGGGTGGGTTGCCAAAGTGCTGGTCAGATACTGACAGTTTAATCTATCACCTTATTCTCTTTCTGTTCCCTTCTTTCAGTCAGTATGTTTTTTAGTTCCTGAAGAATGGGAGACATTGTACGAGGATCTTCAAAATAAAGATGAATGTAGTGGTGGCTGCTTTCAGTGATCATTTATGGCAGGAAGGAGGGTGCGTGCTGAGTTCTGTGAGGGGCTCTGTCTAGGTTGCTTGAGAATCTTGGACATGAAGCAACACTAAGGAATTTACAAATATCTGAGGGTGAAATCATTGCCCTTTATAAAATATAAACCAAGAAACGTTCTCATTGGGTCAATTTTCCAATAGTTGCTGAGATTTGCTCAGAAGTCACAGGGGACATTAACTTCTTTTTCTCTGCAAGTGTGGGTTTTACATTTACACATTTACATTTCAACGTTAAATGTAATACTGTGGTTTCCTGATCTTCATTGCTCTGGGGCCCCAAATAGACGAAAGCCTACGAAGTACCTGTTCCAGGTGTACTTGTCACGCGACATTCTCGCTTTCTTCCACCAGGAAGGCGATTGACCTCCATAGGACTTCTGTCTCTCCAGGAGAATAAAATCATAAACGTTTCCATTCGTTTCCCTCTCAGCAATGGGGCATGTGAGGCGTGCGTTGGAGTAAGACACGCAGGAGTTTGGGTTTTGAGAACGACTACATCTGACGTGGGGTTCAGCCATGTTGTCAGCAGAACAGCACTTCCTGCTACAGCAGTGACAGTTGTACATGCGGAGATGTTTAGCCTCTCGTCAATGACCACACCGTGCTGTGACCTCCTCTTACACTGCGGTGCATGATATCCTGACGACTTTTGGAAGGTGAGGCAGGAATTCCGTGAGCAAGTCACCATAGAGGGCGGCAAGAGCAGTCAGTGCACTTCACTTGGAGTTTCCACCTCAGGAGAAAACAGGAAAAAGCAGTAGTAGGCATGAAATCGAACCCTGTACAGAAGACGAGAAATAAAGAACCACCGTTACTGAACTGCTTCATTTAATAAATTGGTAAATTGCAACAGTCTGGGCTCAAATTGTGATAATTAATGATCATGTTATCACAGTTTTCAACATGTAATTATAGATATTAAAATAATAGGGGAGCAAGGCCTATTCTGTGTTCTCTTTGTCTTCCTGTTCAAGAAAATAACGAGCACTAGAGCTACGAAGATGTTATTTGGCCTAAATAAAACTCTGGCATAAACTTTAATATTAAGGTATAAATGAAAATTCTTTGATAACATAAAAAGAAAAACATGCCGGAGAACTATGATCAATTTTGATTAATTTCAACCCCACCCAAGGCCTTTTTCTCTGGCTCTGTTTGTGCTATAACTTTCAGCCTGAATCTCTCAAAACATAATTCACATATTTATTACCCTTTCAAAGTGTCTTCTAATTTTATAGCCAATGAGTGCGATCCAATTACTGTTGTCACTCCTCTGGTTTCCTTAGCTATTTCTCATCAGACTCTTTCCTATAACTTGGCATCATCTGGCCTGTCTTAAACTAAAACACAGTGCAGCAATAATAATCTTATTATTGCTAAAAAAAAAAAAAAAGGAAAATCTAATATGGAAACTTCTTAAGGTGCTGCTTGGTAGAATTGAATGCCTTTTCATTGTGTTCTTTCTCTGCCCTTACACGATTCATCACACTGAGTTTTACACTCACTCCAAGAAAACCAAGAACTACTCTCTAATGGTATCTAACTTTTTCTTTTACTCTTCATGTTTATCGACTACCATATGTTCCCCATCTCTGTAAGCCTATACTACAATAAATTTAAGTAATCGGGAAACTAAACCAGACGCTAATAGTAAAATTATTTTGAATCAGATTAGAATATTTCTCACGTACCTGTGATTTGCTATCATCGTAAAACTCATTTATGTGCATTCTAAAAGGGGCTCTCCTGATGAATTAGGTAATGCTCCACTTACCAGTCAAGGAAAAAATGCCATTTAGATTCATTTTATTTATTCCCTTCAAGGAAATTATTCTTCTTAACGTTGTTATAGAATACTATGGAACGTTCTTCAAAAAGTCATATTTGGTACAGATATATTTATAATTCTGATGTTGTCTTTTAGCTTCCTAACATTTGATATTTGTGGCATATTTTCTAAACATCCCCAAACACAACCCTTTGAAGGGACACCCACAGCCTTCCTACGGTCGTTGTTTAGTCGTCGCTGCTGTTTCACGTTTCCACTGTCGCTAGGAGGAGTCCCCACGTGACACAGAGATGCTCTGGGATCCTGCCATCTCAGCGAGAATGGCCTCACGCGGATTCCCCTCACACTCTATGGAATTGTTTTACTCACCACTTTACTGAAGTCGTGCTACAGCACCCCAGATTGTTAAATACAAAGTTCTGTTTTCTCAGCAAAACCGCAGTCTGTTCTGACGCAGACCTGCCTTCAGCAAGACTGGAGCCGCGGGGCGCCCGGGATGGGAGATGGGAGGCCGCTCACCGTGCACAGTGCTGTGGGTCTGTTTCTGTCAAACCACCCAAGCTGTATCGTCAGTATCGTTTTTGGGAGAAACCCATGGAAAACAGTTTTAATAATTAGTATGCAATAAATATATGTTGTGAAGTAAAAAAAAAAAAAAAAAAAAAACCACAATGATGGTATTTCTTCGACATATCAAATAGTATCCATTTTTTTATTTATTTACTTACTATCTCTTTATTTATAAGTTTTGCTATAGAGACTGTGCACTTGCTAGAGAGAGACAGTGAAGGAGAGAGAGATGGGGAAAGAGGGAAAGTGGCCAATCACTTACCGGGGTGGGAATGGCCACAATGCAATCCTTCATCCTCCACTCTCCTCTCAGAATTTTGGTAATGCATGCACACGTGGCCAGAGTGTTTTTCTAGCCACCAGGTCTGGGACTCGAACAGCGAAGCTGTTCCACCTCACGTGTTTCTGCCAACTAAAATAAAATAAGTGAAAAATGCTGATACCAAAACATATAATAATCTGTAATTTCAATTAATATCAAGTTATAAAAAAATATACTAATTTACACAACTCAATAACAGATCAGTGGCTGCCAGAGAGCTGAAGATGTTTAGGGTTATGGATTGTTCAATATATGAATTGTATGAATGATTTCACAGATTTATGCATATATCATATATTGTTGTTTAACATTTTACATATGTGCAGCAAGTTTTATTTCAATTATACCACAAGGAAGCTGACTAAAAAGAGAGTTCACAGTCTTTATTTCCCATTCATTTTTCTCAACCTCAAAATTATCTTACAGAAACATTTAAAATTCTACCCAAGTATATTTAGTAGAACATACACTGAATTTGCTCTCTATCAGTTTTCGTACTCTGCACTAATGAAAATTTCCTTAAATGTTTGTGTATGCACATGTGTGTGTATAAATTATGCACACTTACATGTACATACTCATATATACTACTATTTAGATAATTTTTTTTAAAAAAAGAATTAAAATTTGACCATTAATTTTCATTTTGTTCAACATCTTTGTAAATATATTTCTGGAAAGCAGACATATCCAATCCAATTTTTATTCTCTCTTTTTCCTTATCTTTTTTTTTTTCCCAGAGAGTGTGTGAGCTTTCCAGAGAGAAACAGGGACAGGGAATGTGAGAAATCACCCCCCAGAGGGGATGGCCATGCCACAATGCCCTCTCTTCCATTCTCTTCTTGAGATGTGATTTTCAAGTATCCCAGGATCAGGACTCCAACCACAGCTGGCCATGTGGGAATCTTGCAACTTAACTACCAAGCCACCTGCTGGCCGTCCGTTTTGACTGTAAGGACCAGCTTCCCACACACACTTTGTTGTCTCTACTCCATGGTAGCAGTTCTGACAGGAAGAGACTGCTTTAATGAAAATGCCTGTTTGTGTCATGCTTCTTGACTCTGCTGTGCATCTGAGCCCCATTAATGTGCTTCGTGGGTTTGAATTTTCCACGGAACACAACACTAGCAAAGTAGATTTGTTCTTTATGACTAAAACATTGCTCTTGTTAAGGATCTCTTTAGTCTTTCTGCAACTCTGCCACCAAGAAAAAGAGAATATAATGTTTCGCGTGCTTTACTCTAATTCAATCAGCTGTAGGAACAAAACACTTTTCCTTTTTAGATTGAGAAAGAATTGCTGCCTTCGTTCCAAGTCGCTGCTTAGTAACCAAACGGTCCTTCTTGTCTAGATTTATTACATTTCCACTTCCATGTGGAAAACTTGCAGTCGTGTTGCTTGGAAGATTAGCCGGTGAACTCTTTCACCGTGTGACACTTCCTCATTACACCGCGGAGAGAATTCAGCTGATTCTATCCGTCTCTTTCTTAATACACTGGTAATACTCTCTGTGCCATAGCCTGAGAGAGGAAATTTAATGTATCTTCTAAGAACGAGCGTCCCATTAGGGCAATGAAATATTTGATGATTCCTGTCAGGGTGGATGTGGTGAGAAGCGTATTTTGTACTCTCATCATCGCCGACATTCCAGGTGAAATCTCCAAACATGGTCCCTGGAGCTGGTCCTAGAACAGCATCTGAGATCTTTCAAAACAAATAAAAAAGAGCCAGGTATTTACGGAGGTTTCCACGTGCCCTCAGTTTTAATCAGCTGTCACTGGAGCCAGCGTTCACAATGACCTTGGAGAATTTAGCCCTTGGGTCAGACTTGCCCTGCCCAGGAGGCAGTGGGAAGAGCCAGGCTTTGACATCAGAAACCACGCTCCCCTCCACCTAGCTCCACTGCACCTAGCTCCCCTCCACCTAGCTCCCCTCCACCTAGCTCCCCTCCACCTAGCTCCCCTCCACCTAGCTCCCCTCCACCTAGCCCCACTCCACCTAGCTCCCCTCCACCTAGCTCCACTCCACCTAGCTCCCCTCCACCTAGCTCCACTCCACCTAGCTCCCCTCCACCTAGCTCCCCTCCACCTAGCTCCCCTCCACCTAGCCCCACTCCACCTAGCTCCCCTCCACCTAGCTCCCCTCCACCTAGCCCCCCTCCACCTAGCCCCCCTCCACCTAGCCCCCCTCCACCTAGCCCCCCTCCACCTAGCTCCCCTCCACCTAGCTCCCCTCCACCTAGCCCCACTCCACCTAGCCCCCCTCCACCTAGCCCCCCTCCACCTAGCTCCCCTCCACCTAGCTCCCCTCCACCTAGCCCCACTCCACCTAGCTCCCCTCCACCTAGCTCCACTCCACCTAGCTCCCCTCCACCTAGCTCCACTCCACCTAGCTCCCCTCCACCTAGCTCCCCTCCACCTAGCTCCCCTCCACCTAGCCCCACTCCACCTAGCTCCCCTCCACCTAGCTCCCCTCCACCTAGCCCCCCTCCACCTAGCCCCCCTCCACCTAGCCCCCCTCCACCTAGCCCCCCTCCACCTAGCCCCCCTCCACCTAGCTCCCCTCCACCTAGCCCCACTCCACCTAGCCCCCCTCCACCTAGCTCCCCTCCACCTAGCCCCCCTCCACCTAGCCCCCCTCCACCTAGCCCCCCTCCACCTAGCCCCCCTCCACCTAGCCCCCCTCCACCTAGCCCCCCTCCACCTAGCTCCCCTCCACCTAGCCCCCCTCCACCTAGCTCCCCTCCACCTAGCCCCTTCCCGCCCCATCAGGGGTAAGGTCCCGCATTTCTCGGCACTATCAGTTTACTTTTCTGTGTTTAAAATGATTTCAGTTAGAGATCAACTTGGCCCGCTAGCAGAAAGAGACGCAAAAGCACAACGACTTCAGAGAGCAAGAAGCTTATTCTTCCTCATGGAAACAGTCCAAGTGGAGCAGTCTAGGGCGGACAGCGTGTTGGAACCCCCGAGAAGAGGCTTCTATCTCTGGGATCTGGGATCGAGGCCGGTGGTCACGACCAGCCAATAGAAGGCGAAAGGAAGGAAACCTGGGCAAATTGTCTCCACGTGGAGGATGTGGACGTGGTAGAGTTACACCAACGCGCTCGCCTACCTCCCCAGGCCGGGGTGGCGGCGTGGGAGTCCCGAGCCCGTCTACAACGCGGAGGGCTCTCTACGCAAGGCCAAGGTGGGGAGCCAGGAGCAGGCTCTAATCAAAGTCTGCCCTGGACGAGAGACTGCTCCAGTGAACACGTCAGCAGCAGTGGGTGAGCCTTCCAGGCAGTGTTTCCATACCGTATTCGATGTAAGTAGACCTGGGTTTTCTCAAATGTAACGAATACTCTGTTGTTCTCTTTACTTGCTTTTTTCTGAGTACTGGTTATCATTTCACGTCTTCATTTTTTACAACTCTTTTTTAGTTTTTGCTCTTCTATGACGTTCCTATTTTCCTCTGTGCTTTTAAAAATGTTTTGTCCTTTCCATATTCATGTGTAGGTATTAGAATTTATCAATGACCTCAATTGGTTTTTCATTACGTACGTTGCAAATATATGTAATGGAAAGTCTGACACTATATTTTAAATTTTCTTACAATGTTTACTGACAAAGAAATCTTTATTTTCTCCTTAAGTTTGCTGAAATATTTTCTTGTTAAAAATATATATGTAAACTATTTTTTAAAGAAAATTTTCCTACCTTGAACCTGTAAAATATTCTTCTATAGGTATTTTTAAAAGTTTGAAAATTTTTTTAGGCTTTTCAACTATTAATCTATTTGGAATCTATCCTTTGTGTATGAGGTGTGAAAAAGCAGTTTAATTTAATTTTAGCACATGTAGAGCTAAATATTATAGCATCATTTATTTATGTATTCAGTTTTGTAAGAGAGTATGTGCACTCACCCAGAGACAGAGAGAGGGGGTACGAGAAAGTACCCCCACCATAGGGGCTGGTTAGCTGCTACCCCTTCTCCTCCATTCCATTTTGCCTTCCTTTGGGGGTTTTGACTCATGTGTGCACACCTGGTGTGTTTTTCAGCCCACCAGGCCCAGGTTTCAAACAGCACAGCTTCAAAGCCATGTGGGATCCAGCCGCCTTCACCACCACACCACCACTGGCTCATAACAGCATTTATTAACTAGATAGATGATTTTTCCCAACCCAAATTCTTTTTTATTCTCTTGTCTTTATATATATATATATATATATATATATATATATATGTATATATATATATATGTATATATATATATGTGTGTGTGTGTGTGTGTGTGTGTGTGTATTATAATTTTTTCCCCCTACTATACATGTGCAGCTTAGTGACTAACTGTAAGGGAACTTCCAGGTAACTACCCTACATCTCAGGCGCATTCCCTGTGTGTGTTTGTAGTCTTTTCTTCTTTCAAGTCCATTCCACCCTAACAGCTTGGAAATCACACTGGGCACGTGTGTGTGTTTACCCCAAATCCCAGGAAAATAGAGAGGGAGGCATTCTGGCATGGCCATCGCCCTGGAAGGTGCTTTCTCTCTCCCTCTCCCTGCCTCTCTCTGTTTCTCTCCTCTCTGATAAGTGCAGTGCCCTCTGTCACAAAACTTAGAAACAATATAGCTAGATACTGCATAAATATATATGTATACAAATGGATAATACATAAATATCTGTATATGTATATGGATGCATTTATTTAATAAAGACATATAATTATGTCAATGTAAATGAATAAATGCATATGTATGAATACATATATAATCAAGCCATCCAGAGTGACAACATTTATGTCAAAGCAGGGGCCAAACAGTGGCACAGTGGTAATGCGACACACTGCGAGGCTGGCCCACATGGCAGGATTTGCTTTCTCTTCCGGAGACCTCCCCGGTGTGCAGGGAGCTCACACACCTGTGACCCAGGCTGGCTGGAGCGGGAGGCATGGATCTCGGCATCAAGACCCTGTGCTGTCTCTGTTTCTCTGTCTCTCTTTTTCTAACTCTCTCACTCATGGAAGAAATAAACTGTAAAAATGTATCTGTCAAAGCAAATCAAACCGAAATATGTTCTGGTCCATTTTAAAGGTCTAATACCCTAATGGGAAATTAAAAATTGGTGTGAATTCAAGTTCTGTAGTCTAATAAAGACCAATTACATTAGCCTTACATACTGGGATGATGACAGTATATTTGGTTAATTTCAAATTTATAAAAATTATAATTGTTTTGAATGGAAATGTAACGTATCTAAAACAATTACAAACTGCAGCTAAGGTTGTATTCTGGTATCCATAATGTACCATTATTATTTTTTTAATTGACGTCTAACTTTAATTCTCTGAAAACTAAGCAAGTCTTAATGTAATGGATTTGCTACATTTTGTCAGGGCTCTTGGCATGCCCAAAGTCTGTTAATTTTTCAGTAGCTATAATATGGAAATTATTTTTTGACTCAGAAATAATCTGGCTTCCATGAGGCTGCATGGACACTTAGTAATTATTTGAAAAAAATTTTAAGCCAAAGAGAAAACAAACTATTTTGGCTAAACTATGCTATGGCTTGAGTGTCCCTCTGAAATCCACATGTTGAGTTTCTGTTATGTTGTGAAAGTATTAAGAGGAAACTTGTGTCATCCCAGGGTGTGAAAACTGGGCAGGAGCAGAAGTAATTAGGTGATCAAGGTGCAGCCCTTTTAGCCTTCGTGAGTTTGTAAGGACAGCCAGAGAAGCACACGTGGGAACACGCAGAGACCCAAACTCTGTTCTCTCACAGCGTGACACCCTGACGTCCCCAGAACATCGTCCTCAATAAAGTCCTTGCCAGACACTGGCCCGCGGATCTGGGAATTCTCTAGCATGAGCTAAAAGAGTCTATTTTATAAGTCACCTAGTTTGGGGTATTTTCCATTATTAGGAATACAATGGACTAGAACACTACCAAAGCATGACTTAAATGATACCAACAAACAAACAAAAAAGGCATAAGTGGCAAGGTTTATTGAAAAGGTACCTAGTTTTTTACTCTTTGGACATTTTGATATTGACAAATTACCTAATAAATGTTAAGATCGTTCGATTAATGTCAGTTAAATTCTTAACCCAGGAAACATCGTAGGTACTCTGTAAAACAGTCTGGTCATAAGGAGAAAAAAAGGAAAAAGCTAAATATTTTTGCTCACCTTTTAAGTCCTATCAATTTACCTAACATTAGCTTAAGTGTATAATGTATTTTAATTACTATTGGTTAATTGTAATAATCAGTGACCAGTCTTTAACAACTTGAAAAGGAAAATTCATTCATGAGTACCATACAATTAATTATAACAAGTGTTATAATTTTAGTTCATTTTAAGATAATATGATTCAGATACATAACTTTACTTGACAAAACGAGAGACGATGTCTATCGACCTATTCTTACAGACTATCAGCCCTGTGAGGACATAGCAGAAAGACGGCCTTCCACGAGCCAGAAAGTGGGCCCTCCCCAGAAACTGGATCTGCCACTACCTCAATGTTGGCCTTCTCAGCCTCCAGAACTGTGAGAACTAAAATTCTATTGTTTATAATTCATCCAGTTTTTTGGCATGTTGTTTTAACACCTTGAGTGGACTAAGACAGCTATGCTATGAAAGATGATTTGCTCATTACTGAAGGCAAATCTGAAATACAGGAGAAATGAGGTTGGAGATAGGTATGCCCACACAGAATGACCGATGTGAACAAAGGTACGGTAGTTCAAGCCCACCTAATTTATACCAAAGACTGAAAGCATTTTATTCCTATTATTTTTTTGGCTTATTCCTATTATTTTTAATGCCAAAGAGAATGAGAATGGAAGAGGAACCCTTCCAAAAATATATAAAAAAATAAAGCCAGTGTTATGGGTAAAACATCTGACATTGGAGAACCTTGTCTGCCTTGCAATAGAAATGACTTTATTCTGAAACTTGAGAAGCTTATTTAAGATAATAACCATCTTGGATAAGGGATTAAATCAATCACTACTTAGGAAAGGAATTATCGCCCAAGTTCATTTGTGGAATGATGAGCATGTGCACGCTGAATGGACAGACAGATGTTTCTAATGTTAACAGTGATCAGATGTCGAATTAGCAGATATCAGGACCAAACATACAAGGGAATGCTGTCAGAGAAGACCCAATCTCTGACACAGAGCCGGTAGTATTTACTAAAGGGCTTATAAAGTTAAGGAATTGTGCAGAGAACAAATGGAATCTAGGGTCAAGGATCCTAGACAGGTGGACGATTCTACAAAATTTGGACTTTCTGAAGGCTGTTCTGATCTCTGAGAGATCCTGCACTGAGAAGAGAACCTAAGCTCCAGTGGGTCATCTAGGTAGCAGCTGAGTGCCCTAAGAGGGTTTTCACACAGAGGTTCAGCCCAGCCTCAGCCAGCCCAGATCAGGGGCACACATGCTCTTGGTGCACTCAAGGACATCGCCAGGGTGAGAATCCCCAACCTGCCTACACGGGAAGGCTTGCACAGCATCACCTTTCACCACTGCCCACCATCCAGGTTCCATTTGGTTATTTTAGGCTTTCTTTAAACTCAAATATAGCACCAAAACTTTATTTCCTATCATTTATATATAAATGTCTATCTTTGCTAAAGTTGCTGAAGGAATATTCTGAATAAATCAGAGCAAAAACAAAACAAACAAAAACATGCCCACTATTTTACCTTTAATTGGCTCGGTATTTCAAATCAAGGCAGTATTTATCTTTCTGCTCTGGAAGTTTTGTTTTTCGAATCCTGACTTGTTCTGGTAATTGCCATAAATACTTCATTTCATTTTCTCCTTATCAGCTTAAGCCTTTCCTGTCTCCTGTTACCAGCTGGTGTTCTGATTGAAAAGTTGATGCATGGTGGCAGGAAAGGGCACACTGATTGTGTGCAAAGAATGGAATTTGTGGGAACCAGCAGTTAGCGTAATGGCTATGTTGCTGGACTCACTCCCACGTAGTCGACCATGGTTCGCATCCCGGACCCAGTGGCTTAAAACTCACGCCGGGCGCGTGTGCGAGCGTGCCCAAGATCCCGAGAGGAGAATGGAGGAGAAGGGATTGCGGCGTGACCATCCTCCCTGGGGGGTGATTTCGCGCTTTCTGTCTCTATGTCTCTCTCTGTCTGTCTGGCGAGCGCATGCGCCCTATAGCGAAAAACCTCTCCAAAAAAAAAAAAAAAAAGAATGGAATTGGTGACTGTGGGTTTCCAAGTGAACACTAGGTAAGCCTATTCAGGTCCTGCATCACGAGTAGCAGAGCTGTGGTGAGACTTTCCCTGCTATTTATGCACAGTTTTTAGTCTCTTCTAAATAGATATTCAGTGAAATAAGCAACAAAAAGCATCGCATCTTAGGAATAATAAAAGAAAACATATTAAAAACCAACAGCTTTTCCAGAACCGCAAACTAAGTTGAATAATCCCTACATCAGAATTTCTTTTTT
This sequence comes from Tupaia tana, assembly GCA_026018925.1. Classification (NCBI taxonomy): domain Eukaryota; kingdom Metazoa; phylum Chordata; class Mammalia; order Scandentia; family Tupaiidae; genus Tupaia; species Tupaia tana. Next base: position 41,937,731 of record JAKSZU010000019.1, on the reverse strand, counting down.
TAAAGAATTATTTATACTTAATTTTATTTATTCATTAATTCATTTTTTAATGTGACCAGAAAGAGAGGGAAAGTGAGAAAGCAAGTCACCAAATTCAGCACTTGAACCATGGTCAACCATGTGGGAGTGTCCAGAGCCTTAACCACCATGCCATCTGCTGGTCCCCATGTACCAGAATTTCTGAAGTCTTTATTTGTAATAAAAGCTAAATGATTTAGGTATATAGTTACACAGTTAAGAAATGCATTTAAGCCAATTATTAATCATTTGAAAGAATTAGATTGATCTAAATGTATTAAACAGCTATCTCTTTTTAAAAATGTACATTTTACTTCTGAATAGTTAGATAAGAAATATAGTAAGGACACCTAACAGATAGACATAGAACAATCTCTTTTTAATTTTCTTCCTGGGATTTTGGGTACAGATAATCACAAGCCTGGCATGATTTTCAAGCCAGCCCCCACACCACCTGCTGGCCCTCCTTCTTCCTTCTCTTCTAAGTTAGTGCTCCATCATTTGCACTACAGTTTGGAGGCAAGTACTCCTATGTGCCATGTTTTAGGGTGGAGAAGCAGAAAAATCCCTTTGGGAAACACCGGGCATGGTGAAAGGCCTTGAAACAAAGACGTGAAGAGCCTCGCTAGTCTTTAGTTACCATCGCCGCGGATTATATTCCCGTCATTGAAATAGATGGGGTACTTTCAGAAAATTACATTCACACGAGACAGGGTATCTTCACATAAAGTATTAAGTTTGTGAAATAAAGTGATCGTTCTGGAGTTTGAGTTAACTAACCAAGGCAACATGAAGTAAGGAAAGCTCCTGGTCACCACATGTGTGAGTATGGGGACAGTCCTCAAGCAAGTGATCTAGGTCCCCAAAAATTCAGTCTGGTTTCCCTTCGACATACAAATCAGCTTGCAAAGCCAGGTCACAGTGGAGCATATTTTCAGAACAGTGAAAAAACCTTGAGCCAAATATATCCTATTCAGACCAGCTATCTTCCAAGTACTTGTAAAAGCCACTTGAGCATTGGTGATTTCAATTTCATTTTATCCAAGACATTGTAGGAATAACACGCTGTGGTCTTTTCAGTTCACTATTAGTTATGGCTACACAACTATCTCAGTTTATGAGGGGTCATTCTTCTGAGTAAAACCAATTCTAATTCCTCCGTTTCTCATTTCTTTAAGAAAGGAATCATTTCCATTAACAATTCTTAATTTACTACTACTATGAAAAGTGTGACTTTGTTGATTAAAAATCAATTAAATATCTTGACCATCTGTAAATTAGGGTTAAAATTTGCATGAATAAATATTTTCTAGTAAATATTTTATTTATGTCAATATTAGAAAGAAAATATCTATTTTCTAATTTGCTAATAATATTGAGCTATTCATTTAAAGAAAATTTAAATGGTTTTGACTATTACAAAAAAGTTATAATATAAAGAAAACTTATTTTTTACATTTTATACCATTTTACACAATTGGTAATCTGCCAACTCTCCCATGTTGCCCTTTCCATATTCCGTCTTCCCTTATTTTCTCTTCTCCTTCCTTTTTCTTTCTTTCTTTCTCTCTCTTCCTTGTTCTCTTTTTCTTTCTTACTTCATTCTGTCTCTTTCTCTTCTCTTCCTTCCTTTCTTTATCTCTCCTTCCTTCTTTCTTCCATCCTTTCATTCCCCCTTACTTCATTTACTTTCAACACAAAACCATTGAGAAGACTTGAGCTAGGCAGTCATAGCATTAGAACAGGGTTGCCAGGGCTCCCCAGTGACAATCTTAGGAGTCTACGTAAAGAAGTCCAGAGTGGTGAGCAAGGCTATACTTCAACTGCCGCCAGGGTGAGCTGCTGAGAACGACGTCCTAGGGGTTTGACAAGAGCAGCCTGACATGGCAGGGCTGGCTAAGTCCAGGAGATGCAGTAAATACATCTACTGAGGGTAATGGGATCCAGCTTCTTAGTGATGCTGTAGGGATGCAGGGGGACACAGAAATAACCTTGCAAATGAGGATGCACAAGTGCGTGTGTATATGGAGAGAGCACATAGGCATGCATGTGTTTGTGCACACACAGACAAAATGAGAATCAGTTCATTTTTCCCATAGAAATAGAATGTTAGTGGTAATATCCTATAGCAACCAGAGTATCGAGTGCTAAGACAGTAGTTTCTGAATAGACTCTAAAAAAAACTCAGCTAATTCCTGGGCTAGAAGAAAGAAAGCAGAGGATGACCCTGAACCACCTTGTTATGAATAAAATAAAAATGTGCTGAATATAAGATGCATGCCACAAAAACGTGAAAGACAGCCTGGTCTGAGTGGCTTTTCACCAGCCGCAATCAGGAAAACTTTGACATCAAAGTGAATAATTATAACAGCAGGTTATAATCATTGAATAAAATAAAACAAGCAAATCCATATTGACATACATAAAAAACACATTAATTTAAAAAGGGGAAGAGGTAAAGGTCATTTTTGTCAGTACATACATATTAAAGGAATGGTGGAATTAAAACAAAACTTTTTGGTAATTTTCATAATTAATTCAGGCAAAGGACTATAAGTGAATGCTGAAATGGAATTAGAGACACCATGTATGTAATCAGAAACATTCTATATAAAATATTTCTTAATTAAAAAGGATAAACAGGGCGAGCAGGTGAGGTAGTAGTTAAAGTGCTGGACTCCCATATGGCCGACCATGGTCCCACCCCCAGACCTGGTGGCTTGAAAATCATACTGGGTGCATGTGAGTGTGTGCCCAAAATCACAAGTGGAGATTGGAGGAGAAGAATTATGGTGTAGTCGTCCCCCTGGAGGGTGATTTCTCACCTCTGCTCTCTCTGTGTCTCAAATGAGTGCACATGCCCTATAGCAAAAACCTGGGGAAAAAAAGAAAAAAGAAATGCAACCTTATAATGAGGAAATCTTCCAGACATCAACATGGACAAATTCTCACATTTATCTTCACCAATAATGAAACAAATCAATATGCAGTGCCACCTGTTAAGACACAATAAGAAGTTGGGACCAACAGATGGCATGGCAGTTAATAGCTATTAAGGTTGCTGGACTCCTACGTATCTGACCATGGTTCAAGTCCTGGACCTGGCAGCTTGCTTGCTCACTTTTTCTCTTTCTCTCATGAGTGCACGTGCCTTAGTAAATTAAATAAGAATAACAGTAAGACCAGCACGGGGTGTATCAGTTCCATTACTGGACTCCCACGTGAGTGACCTGGTAGCTTGAAACTCACGCCAGGTGTGTGTACATGTGTGCCCAAGATCCCGGGAGGAAAATGAAGGAGAAAGGACTGTGGTGTGGCTATCCTCCCTGGGGGGTGATTTCTCATTTTCTCTCTCACTCACTCTGTCTCTCTCTCTCTAATTAGAGCACCACCCTACAGCTAAAACCTCTACAAATAATAATGATAAATAAAATTAAATAAATACTTCTTTTAAAAAATATGATACATAATCACAGTCATATTGGTCTTACCAAAAATACATCTATATCTAATCATGAAACAGCAGACTGAGTCAGATTAAGTGAATTTTATGATATTATTGCTCTGTAATCATAATTAATCACTGTAATATTCCTCTGGGGTAATAATAATAATATTAATAAAATATTAATACAAATAATGATTAGGCATTATTATTTTTACTGTGCAAATAGAAACATTGAGTCTTACAGAGCTTAGATAATTTGCCCAAAGTCACACAGCTGATAAATTTAAAAAGTTTGAATTTGCAACTAAATGTCTTTATTTTTTTCTATTCTTAAACCACTTGGTTAAAACTTTATTGAAAAGTTCCCTATTCTCCAAAATGGAAAGGTTAACGACTAAAATATTGATAACTTATTTTTTTCTGTTTTTTGTTCACAAGCAAAGAATGGAAGTAGATATAAGAAATTGTGTGCTGTGCTTATGTAGTAGCCAGAGGTGTTATTTCACCTACTACATAATTCAGTATGTGAGTGTGCCTTACATCTTCAGATTTGGAGGTGAAAAGACATGAACCGGTTAGAATTTCTGTGGCAGTTCCAAACAGAATTTTTATTTTTCCCAGATAATGATTTGAACTCCTTGGTACTTCTCCGAACATGACATAAAGGATTTCACTTTGTTTTCTGTTTGCTTCTTTCTCTTTTCAGAGAGGTAATTGTTAATGAAAATATCACGGGGCCACAAAAAGTAGTATATTGGGTTGCTATAGAACTTTTCATTCTTCTAATTTTATTTCTATTCTTGCTCTTTGATGCAGATATATTTATTTGCCAATCAACTGAAAATATCTTTGTACTATCAATCAATCACAAGATTTTAAAAGAATGTTTCTTAAAATATTTCAAACAATGAAAATTACTGTATTAAGAGTTAAAAATTATTTATTAATTTCTATTTTATTTTTATGTCTCTCTCAAATTGAATTCTCAAATTTGACAAAAATTCTATTTTAAGTAAAAGTTACCAAAGTCTTAATTGCTTTTTTCATAATAAGAAATAGGACTTAGTTTGTAATATTTCATCAAAATTGATCTTGAATATTAAAATAATGAGTCAGAAGTTTAACTGTTATAATTGTAGCTTTGCTCTTTTTCTTTAATCATTCGTCTTATACTTTATCTTTTTGATGTTGTTGTTGTAGGGACAGAGAGAAAGAGAAATCACCCTCCAGAGTATATGAGCACATGTAATCCCTTCTCCTCCATTCACCTCTCAGGATTTGGGGCACTCACTCACACACGCCCAGTGTGATGTTCTTTTTTTTTAGAGGTTGTTTTGTTTTGTTTTGCTTTAGGGCATGTGCGCTTGTCAGAATAAGAGAGACACAGGCGTCCTGGGGAACAGCCACGCCGACAGGTTTACTCCTGGACTTAGACCACTCTGAGTAGATTCCCTATCTGCATGGGTCATAAGAAACCTACTATCGCTTAGGGTTAGCAACTTTTTAAAATTAAATTGAACCAATATCAGAAACATCCACATGGCCACTTCTTACTGAAACGTGTGGTAAGATCAGAAACGAATCATTGTTAAAACAATCTGGTGATTGACACCAAACTGAATACTCCAAATCTGAAGTTGTAATATCAAAAAACCTCAGTAATCTAATGAATATCACCCACACTGCTGACGCAGCAGAAACGTCATTCCTTGATCTGATAATAATTATTTAAAGCAAGGATAAACAATTATCTCAGTAGCAAGAAATCAATTTTATTCCTGCCATAGTTGTACAAATATGTCCAGCCTATACGATTGTGTTACAACCTCCATAGTAATATAAAATGACCAGAATGATATCTGTCATCATAAGGTTTATAGATATATTTGCATCTCGTGTCACTAGCTTTCTTCACCTTAGCAGTTAGGACTCATATTCCACTGTAACCAAAGTGTAAGTGGATCAGACAGGATTATTTTTTTTTCCCTTATGTACACTAAGCAGCCATGAGAAAGAAATAGCTATGCATCCTTGACACAGCACTCTGAGACCTGTTACTGGGTGACCTTTGCAACAATTTAAACCCTAATTTTAAGCCCCAGTTCTGACTCACTCATGCAACTATTCAATAACTAATTACAAAGAACTGGCTTGAAGGCAGACCCTGGGCTTGGCAACCTAGAATATGAGAAAAAATAAACACAGGCTCTATCTATAGGATATATATAGTCTTGTAATCTAGTAATGGAGGCAGATGAGTTTTAAAATTTAGGCAAATATTTAAGTATAAATATTAGGACAATGAAGAAAAATTCTAGGATACTAAAAAAGAGTGGTATATTGTGAAGACAGTGACAAATACTTCTTCCTGCATTCACAATCATCTAATATGACATTGCAGACCCTTCCATCAAGAGATGCCATCTGATTTTCTCCTAGATAGAGTGTGTGCCTTGTAGCAGAATCCAATGTCTTTCTTCCCCACTCTGCCATATATAAAACCTCAGACTTTGTGTTGACAACTGAATTTCTACCCTGTTTATGTGTTTAGTAAACAAAATCTCAAAATTCTCTACCACTGGGCTGCTCCTGTTCTTACCCTACTCCCTCTAAGGGTCCGCAGTGTCCTGCTGCCCTTGCGCCCGCTGGTTAAGACCGTGCTGTTTGCAGATGTTCATCATCTTGAAACCACACCAGGTGTATTCGTGCTGTATTCCAAATCCCTGCAGGTTGGAGAAGCAGGGAAGGACTGAGATGTGGTTAAGTGCTGTCGGTGGGTGTGTACGCACATGCTCTCTCTCTGGCAGTTAAATATTTTTTTCACATAATATTTACACAGCCTGAAATATATCACCAATGAAACAATAATAATTTCACTGGGTTATGATGTTTCATTATATAAATCTATGGCTACAATTTAGCTTTTATTCTTAGAAAAATAAAGAAAATTCTAGTATTTTGAAAATTCAAGTTTTTGCCCCTGCAGAGGGAAAGCAGTTATGGTAAATGCACAGCTGGTGAGATATATATGTGTATATATATATATATATATATATATATTCTTAGAAAAAATATAAAATAAAAATATTTTTTCGGAAAACCCATTCCTTATATGTAAACATGCTATATATATATATATATATATAATATTACACATACATATATTTATATAACATGTTATATGGATATTGTGTGTGTGTGTGTGTGTATGTATATGTATGTGTGTGTGTGTGTGTGTGTGTGTATATATATATATATATATATTTACTATAGGGTGAGTGTGCTCACCAGAGAAAAAAGAGAAAAGAAAGAGAAGAAAAGAGGGAGAGGGAAATTGAAAAAGCACCCTCAGATGAATGGCCATGCTGCAGTCCCTTCTCCTCTACTTTCCTCTTGGGATTCTGGGCACACATGCACACATGCCTGGTGTGTTTCAAACACTGGGTCTGGGACTCTAAGCACAGTTAGCCAGGCGGGATCCTGCTGCTTCTATCACTACCAACTGGCCTTGCCGGTGGCATGGTGGCTGTGGCACTGGATCCCACATGACTGACTTCCTGGTTTTAGTCTCAGACCCAGTGGCTTGAAAATCACACAGGGAGTATATGTATGTGAGTGTTCCCAAACCCGAGAGGAGTGGAGGAGGAGAGATTGTGGCGCGGCATTGTCATACCCCCTTGGGGGTCATTTCTCACATTCTCTCTCTCTCTGTCTCTCTCTGTCTGGTGAGTGTATGCATGCCTCAGAGCAAAACCAAAACAAATAGCAAGACCTATCCATCAGGACCAGCCAGTGGCATTATGGTTAAGGCTGCTGGATCCCACCTGGCCAACTTTGTGGTTTAAGCCATGGACTCACCTGGTTTGTGTGCCTGCATGCCCAAAATCCTTAAGGAGATGGAAGAGAAGGATTGAGGCCATCCCTCCGGCGGGTACGCTTGCTCTCGCTCTCTCTCTCTCTCTCTCTCCCTCTCCCTCTCTCTCTCCCCCTCTCCTCTCTCTCTCCCGAGGCAGCGCAGCATCCCATAACAAACTAAAAATAAGACAGAGCAAAACACCCAGTCATTTGATCACATTACAGTTACCTTGTGAGTTTTAAGGAATATATTATTATTTTCCTTGCCTTTACGGTTGTTGAACCTGTGCTTAGAGTTAAGGACTCAGATGGGATCACATACTAGGTCAACTGACTGAAGGATTTTTGCAAAGATCAATAAAATAATTCTTTGGATAAGTTTAAATCGTTCCCCCAGGGATAATATTTCAACTGATACTTATTTTTCTTTTCGTGAATAGTTTCTTCAGAAGACAGTTTAGTTTATGGGACAGTTTTATTACAAAGTATTTGGCCCAACTGAATTTGATTTTCCAGATGACTAAGTAGACATTTATTGTAGATAAAGATTTTAGATAATATGAAAAGGTCAAGTAAAAGCTGAAATATGTAAATTTCATGTCACCATTCATTTTAAGTCAACGATTTCTTCATTATGTAGAGAATTTGTATTTGATTTCTCTCTTATAACTCTCAGGTAATATGAAAATGTTTCATTTTATATTGATGGAATAAATAGAAATTCAGGCTTTCTTACAGAAGCACAGCCATCTTAAAGCATTTATGTGGCACTTTATATTTCTATACTGCTTTAACTTTTTATATTATCCATACCTTTCAACAACCTTGTGAATATGTCAATAGTATTAATTCAGAGTATAAATAGGAAAAAAAAAAAAGACATAGCGAGTTAAATGACTTTGCCAGATATATAAAATTTTATATTCTTCACAGCCTCACTGAGTTATCAAATACTGCTAACCTTCTATATCCTTTACTATTTTATATAAAGTTGATGATAATTTTAGTTCTAGAAAAAATTTAGTAGCCAAAGTATTTTTCAGATTATAGTATTAATTACTTATATAAGATAATTTATAATTTTTTAAAATAAGGATGCAAGATATGATAAGAAATACATTTTTATGTTCATTTATTTCTTCCATGAGAAAGAGACAGAAACAGAAATACGGAAGACAGACCCTCCAATAGGGTCTTCATACCATAATCCCATAACCCACTCACAATCAGGATAGAAACGGGGCCCAGTTTTTGAGTCCTTCTACCTTTAAAAAGAGGAGAATGGAGGAGGAGGGATTCTACATATCCAGAGTCATGTATTCTTGCTAACACTTCTTTTCAGTGCTTTCAAAAACCATTTTCATTAATATTTAAGTAACTGATATTTCTTTTTTCTTTCTTTTTTTTAAATTTAGAGGTTTTTGCTATAGGGCAGGTGTGCTCACCAGAAAGATAGAAACAGAGAGACGGAAAGTGAGAAATCACCCCCCAGAGGTTTTGGCCATGCCACAATCCCTTCTTCTCTATTCTCCTCTCAGAATCTTGGGCACACACGCACATGCAACCAGCGTGAGTTTAAGCCACCGGGTCCAGGACTCAAACTGCGGTCAACTACATGGGAGTCCAGTGATATAGCCATTATGCCAACCGCTGGTCCCAGTAACTGGTATTTCCAAGTTCTTGAAATCTGTAATATCTAGTTTCTAGCTAGTAAACAGGAATAATGAAATTCACTATCTGCCTAGACAGAGTTTTAAAATCAATTTAATGTTTATAAAGTAATTTAACAAAAATATCAGTCAGTCTATTAGTGCTATAAAGAATTACTAGTTAAATGCTTTGATTATGGGATTTTATTAAAACATTCTTTAAAGGCAAAAATGATCACTCTTTCAGTGGATCTTACAATTAAAGAGTAGTTCTTTCACTTATGAATACTGCACTCTGTGCTGAGTGGGCTGCATCCCACATTATATTCCATCATTCATTATTTTTCCCTGTTGTTTTACATAATCATTTAACTTTCTCCTACATTTGCATGTATAACTAAGAAGCCTAATGAGCTGGAACACATTTTAAAAGCTTGTTGCCCCTTCAACTGAAAAGTCAATATTTGACGTTGTTTCCTTAAGGAAATAATCAACAGATTTGCAAGACAACAGAAGGCATTGAATTTTACTGCTGGTCTCTAAATTACAATATTAAATTATGTGTTAAAAAGGTATTAGGCTCACAGTTTTCTGGAATAATCATCATTACATTGTATTGCTTCCATTTGAATTAGCATATAAATGAACAAAGATGGCCACCCCATAACAGAGATGAGACTTGCCATGTAAGTGTTTAGTTGCCTTGGAAGCAGATCTTGTAAAATGTAAACTGGTGTGCTTGGACAGTGATATTTTGCTTGTTTGGGAATTTAGAATTCTGGAATCAGCTTAGAATATCAGGGATATACAAATCAATTACATCTTTTTCCCAGTAGATCTTTTGAAAACATGCTCAAAGGATGCCAGGTAACCACGCAGGTGAAGGGGGAGGCATTCGTGCTTCAGTGGACAAACGCACAGACATAAGAAACAACAATGTACGTTAAAGTAGCCGTCATTAACTAGATTATCTGCCAGTTAGAGACACGAGATGAGGAAAGGATGGCAACATGTAAAGCAAGAAATGATGGCGAGAGGTTCTGTAGACATGAGAAGCCTTCTAAGTACTCCGTCCCAGCACCCTGAGATCGGATGTGCATTACCAGAAAGATTAGCAGCTGTGTACAGATAGAGGGCAAGAATAAAGGGATAAGGAGGGTCAGAGCAGAGCTTAAATGCAAGGTATTGAAAGTGCAAACCAAAATGCCAACAGTAGAAATGCAGAGGGATGATCCTTACAGAAAGCATACTATGATTAGAGTCTGTAAGACTACCCAGTAGAAAATGTGGTGGCAAAATAAATGAAGTGGGTAAGAGCAAGACAGAGACTCAGAGTTCTGGCTGAGAAACATGGCGAGTCTAGTAGTAACTGAACTCGGCAGAGAAAGGAGAAAAGAAGACTAGTTTGAGACATGTTCTTTCTTACCTTCCTAGGGAATGCCCAGAAGGTAATACCCAGTGAGTGGTCCCTCACAGAGGCTCTGCACTCCAAGTCTGGACTCAGATTTAGGGCTCATTAGCCTATAGTGATTAAAATCAAAAGAGTGTTGCTATTTGTCTAACTTTGGGCAAAGTCAGAGGAAAATGGCCAAGAACAGGATAGCGGCTTAGAACTAACACCAGATGTGTGTGTGTGTGTGTCTGCATGCCCGTGATCCCAAGAGGAGAATGGAGGAGGAGGGATTGCTGTGTGGCCATCCTGTGAGGTGATTTCTTACTTTCTGTCTCTCTGGCAAGCGCATGCACCCCATAGCAAAAATCTCTTAAAAAAAATTAAAAAAAAAAAAAAAAAAAAAAAAAAAAAAACCAGGATAGGGACCAGCAGTTAGCATAATGGCTATGTCGCTGGGCTCCCATGTAGTCAACCACGGTTCGAGTCCTGGACCTGGTGGCTTAAAATGCGCGCCGGGCGCGTGTGCGTGCGTGCCCAAGATCCCAAGAGGAGAATGGAGGAGAAGGGATTGTGGCGTGGCCACCCCCCCGGGGGGTGATTTCTCACTTTCTGTCTCTCTGTCTGTCTCTGTCTGTCTGGCGAGCGCATGCACCCTATAGCAAAAACCTCTCAAAAAAAAAAAAAAAAAAAAAAAAAAAAAAAAAAAAAAAAAAAAAAAAACCACAGGGTAGACGAACAGTTATAGTTACAGATATATTTTATATAAAAGGTTTAGACTGTATTAAATGTGAAGACCATTTACTGGGCAGGTCTGTGTGAGGACTGATTTCAAATAAAATCTGTATTAACTAGTGTGTGTAACTTACACACAGAAGCACACACTTCAACAGTGGGCTGTGACTTAAAAATGAAATTTTGCTGATATATACATATATACATATATACACACAAGAGTGAATGACTTTATGATTTGTGTGAGATTACCTACGCCTTGTAATCGGCATCCCAATCAATATACAGAACATGCCAAAACCCTGGGCTCAGCTGTGAACTCAGGACGACTACAGCGAAGGTGGTCGCTATCCTAGTTTCCATCGTTACAGACTATTTTGCCTATTTTGAGCTCTACCTAAATGAAATAATTCAGCACGCAGTATTTATGTTCTATCATCTTCTGCTAAGCATTTTTATTGTAATATTCAACCATATGCTTACATACATTATAGTCAATTCATTTTCATCCTTGTATAATCATTCATTTTGTATGTGTACCACAATTTATTTTTCTATTCTACCATTGATGGTAATTTGGATCATTTCTAGCTTTTGTTAAATAGTGCTGGAATGAAAATGCTCACATGCCTCGTGGCTTACTCAGACTTGCGCAGTAGGAGCGACACTGTTGGGAACCTTGTGGTTTTCGGTTATTCTTAAGTTGGCATACCAACTCTGGGCTGAGGAGATCTGTGAGAACCAGCGCACATCCATCAAGGGGTCTGAATAGGAGATGGGAGCTTGGAGAGAGATGGCACAGCAGGCCGGCTGAGGCTGAGGCTTCGACTCTGGAGTCAGACTGGCTCAGCTCGAACACTCGCTCCGAGGCCTTGCCATGGTAGAGAGGGAGAAGTCTCACATCTTCAGCATCATAATCTATAGATACAGATAATATAAACATGCTTATTTAGTATGTGTAAAGTGCCTGATTACCTTTTTTTTTTCTTTTTTTAGAGGTTTTTGCCTTAGGCTAGATATGCTTGCCAGAGAGAGAGAGAGACAGAGATGGTGAGAGGGAAGTCGAGAAATCATCTACCAGTGGGGATGGCCACACTGCAATCCCTTCTCCTCCTGGGATCTTGATTATCCATGCAAATACGCCTGGTGTGATTTTTCAAGTCACTGGGTCTGGGACTCGAATCATGTTCAATAATGTGGGAGTCCAGCAACATAACCACTATACCATCTGCTCACCCCTGCATGGTGTATTTTTTTTTTTTTTGAAGAGATTTTTTGTTATAGGGTGCGTGCGCTCACCAGACAGAGAGAGACAGAGAGACAGAAAGTGAGAAATCACCTCCCAGGGAGGATGGCCACGCCGCAATCCCTTCTCCTCCATTCTCCTCTTGGGATCTTGGGCACGCATGCACATGTGCCCAGCGTGAGTTTAAGCCACCGGGTCGGGGACATGAACCGTGGCCGACTACGTGGGAGTCCAGCGACATAGCCATTATGCTAGCTGCTGGTCCCAGCATGGTGAACTTTTAACAGTAAATTCATGTAAGCCATTATCTTATGGTCATTTCTACGAAGGTAGTTCTAACCTGACCCTTTCAGTCTTTCTTTGATATTTAATTACTACTCAGTCTTTGCTACTGGTCATCATTGTTTAATGGTTAATAGACACGAGAAGGCCAGGAAGGTATTAGAAAGATATGAGAAATGTATCCTTAGCTACTGATGACCAAATACTGAACCGTCAGGAAAACTGAAGGATGCAAGATGTGGCCAACACACGAACTGTGCAGCATCCCCTTGGAACCAGTGAGCTGCCTGTACTCTTCAGCGCTGGGACCGCTTCATTCCATCCCTGATTTTCTCCTCCTCCGTCGTTTTTCTTTCCTTTTAAACGGTTTCAATTTCCTGTTTAAATTCAGCATCTGAAGACAATGATTTAGCTTGAAATAGTACCAAACATTGCATTTAGTGCGATCCATGAAGAATTCCTTTCACAGGCCTTTTAAAATAATCTCTATCAAGATGGGTTACTTATGTGAACATAATTTACTAATTTTGTTATAGAAAATTTGTATATAAGCTTTTCAGTTTTTCTCCCTATGATTTTTCTGGATTGCAAAGGAGGCAAGAATGGTGTCTCGCCTCTAGATTTCTCTCCCATTGAGTCTAGACACAAGGAAAATACACGCATCATTTTGGTATCCAAACTTGTGGCCCTCCTGAGACCTGAGCGGGGCGGCAGTCCCACAGACTTCATGAGTGTCTCTTTTTCAATTCTCAAATGTCTATTCAAGCTAGAATGCTACCTGCCTCTATTAATGTGTGGGTTTTGCAGAATATTTCTTTCTGTCTTCTGCCCTGCTACCAGCCACGTATAGTGGCTCAGTGGCCCACTGAAAGATACAGGGCACAGTGGGTACCTTGTGGTTTCAGGTTATTTTTATGTCGGTAAACAAACCTTTAGCTGAGAGGACCTGTGAGAACCCATGTGCATTCATCAAGTCCACTCAAAGATATATATAGGCAGGGGACAATCTTCAGTAATGATTTCTATAGCCTTTGATAAGTCTTACATGTTTAAACTGTATTTTTTTGTGCTACTTTTCAAGTGATCTCACCACTGACAAGACATTTGGAGTGCTCATACGGAAGAAATTAAACTGCATCTACTGCTTTGATTTTCCATTAACTTGACCTGAAATTTAAGCAATCAGCCAAATTTTGTCAGGCAACCGTGTTAATAATTCTGCTGAAGGAAGTGATAGTAGAAACCCAAGTACTATAATTTTCTAAATCTTCTTTTTAATAAGAATTTGGAATCTGGTGAAAAACTACCATAATAGAGAAAAACGTATACATAGAGAAGGACACAGTTTAATCATTTCAGGGGCATAATAAGAAAGCAGAAATCTTAAAATATGATATTTTAAGGATTATATATTCTTAGTAAATTTTTATGTCTGAATAAAATTCATAAAAATCTTAATGATGAAAAAGAAGAGGCTTCTGTGTTTCCAGTCACAGCCAAATTTAACACCAGCAACGCGCAGCACCATAGCACCTTTCAGCAAACCTTATTAACATGATGCGGTGCTCCCTGCTTTGTATCTAGAGTTTTGAAAGGGATGTTGCCCTTGATCTCTTTCCCAAGAGCAAGTCTCAGACAACTTTATATTCTTCAGTGTGAACTAGTAGTAATGAAATAATAATACAAAATATAAACATTGGGGCCAGCAGATGTCATGGTGGTTAAGGTGCTGGACTCCCACGTGGTCGACCTTGATTCAAGTCCTGGACCAGAAGGCTTGAAAAATCATGCCATGTGCATGTGCCTGCATGCCCAAACTCCCAGGAGAAGAAGGGAGAAGAGACTGTGTCGCGGCCATCCCCCTTGGGGGTGATTTCTCACTTCCTTCCCCTGTCACTTTCTCTGTCTGGAGAGTGCGTGCACTCTATGGCAACCACCTGAAAGTAAAAGAAAGGAAATATAAGCGTCAGACTGAGAATCTGATTGGACAGTCAGAGGACTCGTGTTTTCTCCTTTTCTCCTCTATAACTGGACCACCACAGGAGACTGGAGATTTTTACTGAGTTTGCTTATATTTCTTAAGATAAATAATGTTTTCAGCTTTATTCTATTATTATTAAGAAATATACAGGGCCAGCAATTGGCATGGTGCTTAAAGCACTGGATACCACATGGCCGACTACACAGTTCAAGTCCTGGACCAGCTACTTGAAAAAACCCACTGGATACATGTGTGCATTTGCCCCAAATCCTAAAGTTAGAATGCAGGATAAGAGCTTTCAGCATGGCCATCTCCTCCAGGGGGTGATTTTTCACTTCCCTCTTCCTCTGTCTCTCTCTGGCCAGTACACATGCCCTATAGCAAAAAAAAAAAAAAAAAAAAAAAAAAAAAAAAAACCACAAGGAACAATAAAACAAAACAGAAATTGATGCCCAAGCATGTATACCCAACACATAAACAGATACACAAATTGCTTTTTTAAACAAAAAAGATGTTTTTACATAAAGCATTCTGTAAACACATTTCTGCATTTTGCCCTTTTTTTTTTTTCCATTTGAAAAAGTGACTTAGAATTTACTCGATGATAATACAAAAAGACCTTCCTCAATGCTTTTTTTAGATTCGCTTGTAGATATATCAGATTTTGTTTCAACTGTTCATATCAGTTAAATTTGGGTTGTTTTCAGTCGTTAGCTATTATAAATAAAGTCACGTTTTATTACTTTGTGCCTGGGTCTGTATTTTTGATAGTGTGTCTTAGAGCAAATCGCTAGAAGTAGAATGAGATGCAGGCAGATGCAGTTCTGAAAAACAGTGCCAAGTCCCTCCCCACAGGGGCTCGAACATTTGCATTCCAATTAGTGGCAGTCTCTGAAGTGCCTGTTTGTTGTGTGTTTGACATTTTTTAATATTATGAGCTTTATTGTGTGGTAACCCTACAGGCTCTAAATCCTGTCTTTTTCTAGCAAGAGTTTTGTTTTCTTCCTAAGCCAAAAACTGCTATTGACTTCTTTTCGTTTTGGAAGTTCCAAATATAAAGGATCCTAGAATTTGACTCCAACTCCCTCCTAAGGACACAAAGCATAGAATTCTATTTTAGTACTTTTTTTTTAAAGTTACTTTTTATTTTAAAGCATTTTTTATTGACATATAATTATTGTACATATCTGTGGTATATGATGCGATTTTTTAAATATAAGTAAACAATGCATAATGATCAAATCAACCATTTGTAATTACTTTATCCTGGGAACATTCAAAATCCTCTCTTTAGTTACCTGAGCTATATAGTAAACTATCACTAATTATATCCATCCTACTGTATTTTAAACACCAGAAATGTTTCTCTTGTCTATCTGTAATTACACTTTCGTTAATTACCATCTCTTTTTCCCATTTTAGTTCTGAGGTAGGCACCTGCCTAAAGGACAAACCCACTTCTCAAGCTGCCTTACGCCCTAGCACTTCCTGCTCTGTTAACAGCTTACTCTGCAGAGCCCCACTCCCAACCTTCTCAGCACCACACCAGGGGTTGGCCCTCCTGGAGGACAACCCCTCCACACAAGGGGGTCTGCGGCCCTGGTCCCAGGATGGCCCAAGTGTGCCTCATCCTCCCGCACCCCACTTCCACCACTACCGCATCGCAGTATGCAATGAAACAGCTACTCAGAGGGTTTGTGCTCCCCTGAGAATCCACTGCCACTGCTGACCCACAGGAGGCAAAGCCAGGCAGCCATTGAGTGACAGAAGTGCTGACACACAGCCCAGCCCTTGGTGCTGCCCCCTCTCACTCTCCAGTTGCCTGGTCCACCAGTGCCAGTTTGCATTGGGTTTGGGAACCCCTACTAGTGGTCAGTGGGGGGAGCCTGTGGATTTCTTGAAAGTTTACAACAGCAGTGAAATGTACTTTCCTCAAATTTATTCAGAACCTAGACGTATTTTACAGACAAACTTTTGAAGTTATCTGGCCTACCATAGTACTGAAAGTAGAAATTATATTTTTTAAAAGTTTTTTCTTTGTTTCTTTATCCAAAGTTTCAAATTTTTCTTTCTTGACGTTGTGATTTTCTTTTTCATTGATTAAGCTTGACAGTGTTTTTCAATTTCTGTGTTTTATGTTGGATATTTGAAAATCCCACACGTATTTAGTAATTCTATCCTTTCTAATACATCAGAGTCCCGGATTTATTTATTAATTCTATTCTTTATGATCCAGACATTTATTAATTTCTTTTCCAATATTGCTTATGTTCATTATAATTGTGAGCTTTTTCAGTTGAATAGTTCTTTCTTTCATGTCTAATAAGTAAACACATTTACAGCTTTTTATTTATTCTGATGACAGATTTAGCTATATCCATACATTATGATATGTAATGTTTTTATTGAATTTAATTACCCAAGTCATCATTTACAAAATTTCTATAATAAATTTGTATATGTATGAGTTGTAATGTTTTATATCTTTATGTAATTAATCTTCGGTTTCACTGCAGTTTGGCCAAAATATGTGACCTATAGTGTTGATTATTCAAATGTATTGAGTTTATGGATATGAGAGAGCAATGTAATCAAAATTTGGTAATATTCCAAGGGTAATAAAAAAGAATTATTCTCTGTTCTCTCTTTATTAGCTCCAAACTTACTGAGGACACATTAAGCCAACTTTCCTCACTGCATCAATGACCCCGCCCCCGTCTTACGGCCTTTTGTCCTTGACCCGTACATTAGATGAGTGATTCAGTTAAGAGCCCCTCACTAGGTATGTGAGTCATTCACCCGTGAGACTGAGGGGTGGGCTGTATTCATGTGAGGCCCAGAATTCCTCTACGATATCTCCCCTGAGAGTCTGGAGAAGCCACTTTGCGAGTGGGGAGCTTGCACTGTGCATCTGAGGGAGCTTTTCTCTTCGTCAGCCCCGGACTGGGTACGGTGCAGGGCGACTTGCAGTCTCACTCAGTACCAGGCGAGGCAAAGTCCTTGCACCAGACGGGCTCTCTGTTGGAGTGGCCAGGCGTACTCCGGCAAAGCCCAGTGCCACCGCCTGTAAATGCTACTGCGTTGTTCCAGGGAAGGCGTCCTCTATGTTTTCTTTAGCCTGTCACAAGTGGCGGCACCACATAGAGCCTACCGAGAAGAAATGTCACCTGTAGAACACCCTGGCCGCGTTCCGTTCTCAGCTGGGACTCCAGGCCCGTCTTCTCAGAAAGGACGGTTGTGATTAGATGCTTCCGTTGCTTCCCATCTAGTCCTATTTGCAGTAAATGAAAGGAATTCTCAGGGTCTGCCTTTTATGGCTAATATCCTCACTTGTATGTTTTCATCTACTTTTATAGCCCTTTGATCATTTAAGTCAGAATTTCAGAAACATTTGATGTCATTTCTTGAGATTTTTTTTTCTTTCATGTTTTAAAAATGATTCATTTTTCAAAGATTATTTATTTTGTGTGAGAGAAAGAGTGAGGTACCCTTGAGAGGATCTTCTTCCCATCACATCCTCCCCTCCCCCCAGAGCCTTTCAGGAGCAGGATTGCTGGGGCACCCGTGGGCGTGCCTGGCGTGTTCAGCTAACCTGGGATCTGGACCCCTGGCCTTCCCATGTGATTTAGCACCTCAGCGGCATCCCCCCAGCCCCATGCACCACTGCAGCTAGGACTAGTGCTGTTTTTCTAAAAATCTCCTAGTTTAATTCTTTTTTTTTCTTTAGAATAATTTAATGATGAGGTTTTCTTTGTAATACTAGTTGATACTTTAAAATACTGCATCGCCAAATAACCAAAATTTGATCAATCAGCCTAAAAGTAGGCCTTACTTAACTTTGTAAAGGGTATGGTCATAAGGATAGAGGACAACGAGTGTGGATGATAGAGTAAAAAGATCAACCTTATGAATGATTTTGTTTTCAAATATTCATCTCATAAGCAAGAGAGACAGAGAAAGAGAAATAGAGAAAAAGCATGCCCACAAGGTGCTGATGCTGCCACCCGCCTCCATCTGCAGTGGGCACCAGATTACGGGCACAGGCATGCGTGGTGTACTCAGAGACATCTGCACACCATGCCCGAGCCGCCCTGTGGCTCAGCCTTGCAGAGCATCGCATTTTCCCCTTGTACACTGCACAGCCCCTCATGGAACATTTGCAGTGAGAAGATACATAAATTTGCCTCCAGTTAGACTTTAAGGATCCAAACCCTCAGAAGCAGGTTGAGGAGGCCCAAGTTAATGGACACGTGTACTACTTAGTAGCCCACAGCCCTCGCACTTCCTATCACGGGTTTAGTCTTTAGCTATCAGGCCCCTTCGCAGATACTCTAAGTCAGGTAGGATTTCCAAATCAATGTCTTCCACTAAACTTCAACTTCATACTCTCAGAGAACAATTGTCAGTGTGAAAGGAATTGCAGTTCAGTGGCTCTCCTGTCTCAGAGGTCAGAGGACACAGAGGGGCAAAGGCTGTAAGCTCTTTGATACAGAGTGGTGTGTAAAGACGTACAAAACTTGTATGGTCTTAACATCAAGCCAAAATTGTACACAAAGCTACCAGGAAGTTCCTTCATATTTTGAAGCAAAATGGTGATAGAATAGGGTATAGTTCAGTATGTAGAATACAAGCTGCAATACATCTTTACCTGTTTAATTAATTGATTAAATCCAAATAACTGGTCTGTGGGGTTGTACCAAAAAGACATTGTCCTTAGGGGCTTTTGTCACATATGGACTATTTCCATCACCACGCTAAATTTTGTTTGCTGCATCAATAATAAACACACTCATTCAATGACAGATGTAGTCATGGTGGAAGGAATCTTAAAAGCTCTACTTCAAATGTTCTTTAAATGATTTTAAGGTATTTTTGTTTGTTTGTTTAAAACTTTTAATGTAGTCTTAGAGCCGAATTTGGTATTGTTTTAAACAGAGGGTGAACGATGGAGCTGAAGCTCTATTAACCAGGCAGGTTTCAGGACCCATCATGATGACTCACCTTGCCCATGCTGTGAGCATACCTACCAAAGAGTATGCTTCCTCCAGATAGAACAGTCCAGCGGAATCACATAGTCCTCATTTCTGGGCTGCAAACCCAAGGGAATTCACCAAACCTCATCTACACTCGTTGCCAAATTTGTAGAGCAGAAAGAACTCTACCTCATAAGTCTACTGTTAGAAAACTACTACTGGGGCTGGCAGGTGGTGTGGATAAGGCTCTGGACTCCCACATGGCCAACCTTGGTTCAAGTCCTAGATCTGGAGGCTTGCTTTCTCACTTTCCTTTTTATCTCTCTCTCTCTCTCCCTCTTTCTCTGGTCAAATTAAATAGTAATAATAATACTAAATAAAATAAAATAAATAATTTCAAAAAAAGGAAGAAGAGTACTACTGAGATAAGCAGACAAGTACTCATTTTGCAGAATGGTCTTCATTCTTAATGGCATGGACTCCCTGACAGATCTTACCTTGAGGTCGGTGTGATTGCAAATCCATGACAGCAGGAAGGCATAACAAAGACAAAAAGTAACTTCTATTTTACTTCAGGTGAAGCTCAAAAGTCCCTGATCATCAAACATGAAATAATTTGATAAACATTCTATTAGAGAGCAACCGAGCAATGGTTTTCATAGGTAAGTCAAAAGAACTCAACCTATACAGTGAGGATATCATTAACATGAGCAGGTGAGACTGCTGTTGCAAACTACAACTACAAGAAAAAACATGCAGATGTTAAAGAGACCTTGAATCCTAGGAGAATTTGGGGTTCTGGATCATGGCTGATAAGAGTTCAAAGGCTTTTTGACAAGAGAAGCCACTTGGATATCAGTAATTCGTGGCAATGTATGCAACACTTTCCCCTAAGGTGGTCTGTGATATTAACATGGTGATAACAGAATTGTTTGCACTTGCAAATGATTTTTCACAATATTCAGAAATATTGTTCGTGCTGAGAATATTTTGATTGCATCTTTGTACTCATTGTTTTAAGCCCTTATTCACTAATACAACAAACTCTCAATATCTCTCTCACCTTATACTTGGTTATTTGAAGAATATAGGAAGCATCATTTTGTCAAGCTTTCCCAAGTATACACCATCATAAAAATAATGCATTTACAAAATATTTCACTGATAAATGTAAACACTGTTGGCAATAGGATAATGAAAACATTAGAGAAAAAATCAGTAAGAAACATTTTTGAAAGTTCTTATGTCAAACAGGTACATGAATTTTATCGGCAAGACATATACATGCTGTTAAAAAAAAAGTACTAAAATGTTACCAACTTTTAAAAGTTCTTGAATTTATCCATAAGAAAATCATAGTTGAGACCACTAAAATACCAAATATATTCCTTGGGTATATTCATGTAAGCATTTATAATCCCAAGTATGTTTATATGAGCATTTCTACATTATATATCTTACTAATTACATGATGAGCTCATGGAAAGGATAATAAATTATCCTACCCTTAATTTAAAATACTGTATTATCTCCCTTATTTTTTATTCCTATCCTTCCCAAAGATATGTCAAGTAGATAATAAAAGAAGCTGGTGGAAAATCTGGGTCACACATGTTTGTCTGTCCTCTACGCCAACTTGACGGGTTGACAGATGGATGTGCAGAAATGCCCTGCCTCTTCCATCATGGCCATCTAATATGGGCGGGAGAGGAACCTCTCTCTGTGTTACCACGATGATGAATAAGCTGGGCTCCAACCTTATTCCACGTAACTCTGTGGAAGAATTCCCTCTGAGTACATAGGCTGAAGTTCAGGCCTGCTATTTTTATCACATCAATTACAGTATTCAGCAGGCAGAAATACTAAATTTTCTGTGAAGATGTTATAGGTTTTTGGCACACAATAGCTTCATAGTCTCTGAATGCTAAACAAGTGAATAAATCCATTTATGTATAGTTGCAAAAGCTGTTTCTTTTATGACTATTGACGTATGATTGTAAAATCCCTCAGGAGCTTAAAAACTTGGTCCAATCCTCAAAAATATAAAATTAAGGGAACCAGCAGTTAGCATAATGGCTATGTCGCTGGACTCCCACGTAGTCGACCGCGGTTCGTGTCCCAGACCCAGTGGCTTAAAACTCACGTCTGGTGCGTGTGTGTGCGTGCCCAGGATCCCGAGAGGAGAATGGAGGAGAAGGGATTGCGGCATGACCATACCCCTGGGGGGTGATTTCTCACTTTCTGTCTCTATGTCTCTCTCTGTCTGTCTGGCGAGCGCACGCGCCCTATAGCGAAAAACCTCTCCAAAAAAAAATATATAAAATTAAGAATAAAAAATAATCTGTTCCACATGCAAGCTCATCTATTCTTTAATGATGTAGCCAATGTATCTGAAATTACAGCTTCCTCGTTGATGAAAAAATCAGCGTGATCCTCAAGATGCATAACGTGTCAGGAACCTAATACAAGGAATGGTCTTAAAACAAATGTTTAAAGTTCTAACAAGTTCTAGTTCATTGGAAAATTTAAACTTTAAATAATTAGGGTTTTTTTTTTTTAACTTTAAATAATTAGTTTGTAAGTCCTTGTAGTTACTCAGTCACTTTACAGACAAACATAGCTAAAACTATAAACATGCAAATTTGTTTTAAAATATAAACATAGCACAGCACTTAGCTTTTAGAAATACAGAAAGTAAGGAAAAATAAAAAATGACACACACTGAACACTTATGTGAAATATAAAAATATTTCTGGACTTCCTTCACAGTTTTGAAAAATAATAATTTATTTGCTTAATTTTAAAAAATGTTATTATTATTTTTAATTTGACAGAGAGAGATCAAGAAAGAAAAGGAAAGTGAGAAAGCAAGCCACCAACTCTGGGACTTGAACCACAGTGGCTCACATGGGAGTCTAGCACCTTAATCACCATGCCACCTACACGCCTCAACCCTCTTCACATTTTTAAAAGCTACAGTTAAACTAAAAATATATATTAGGTAATTGGGAAGTCATGATGGACTTTTCTATGTAAAAATGCATCATGACTTTTCTGACGATCCAATAATTAATATTGCTGTAGGGTTACCACTGAAAGTCGACATTATAGATTCAGTTATCGTACAACTCTGCATGCCATGGAAGATTTTCCAATGTTGAGAGATCGAAGACTGTTCACATAGAGTACACCTCTAACTAGTATATACTAATCAGCTTTCTCATGTTTTGTCGACTTCGTTCCCAATTACATAGTATTGAATGTACTCACCAATAGTGAAAAGATGTGACCAACATGCCCAGATTTAGAAATGCTTATAGAACCACTTCCTTTCGAGGAGCACACTTGATATTTTAATAGTCTCAGCTATGATTTTCCTGTGGACAAATTCAAGAACTTCATAAAAGTTGGTAACATGCTCAGGTATTGACGTTCAAATGATTGATTTGGCTTCTAAATTAGTCTATTCCATTCTGAAGAATGAAAATGTGTTGGAATATCAATCTGTTTGTAAAGTACACCCACCCACTAAACAGAGGAAAATACACTTCGACTGCATAGATGATGTGACCATTTCTGTCTGGAGGTAAATAGACAAATTTCATGGCTCCATTCACAATGATTTGGATGTTTTATCAATTAAAACTCAACAAGTCCCAAGTGTATATTTATTTAAAATTATTCTGTTACAAGGGCCAGATGGTGGCGTAGTGCCCAAGTGAGACCCACATGGAAGGTCCTGGATCATACCCAGGTCACCGATGTCTGGAACAGTGAACTATCTTGCTATAGACACAGAGATCAATTTTTAAAAGCACTCCGACTGTTTTATAATTTCAGTCTCTCATTTAAAAAGTATTGACTGGAAAATGAAAAACATCAAAATCTTCAAATATTTTCTGCACTTTGTGGTTGTGATCAGCTTCACAACTTCCTCTGAAGGCCAATCTTTTTGGCTCCTTTCTCCTAATCATACCCAGTCCACAAATCCCAGAAACTATATGCCCATGACTCAATTATCTTTATTGCAAACTTTGAATTATCTAAGAATTTTAGATTCAGGGATATAATACGTAATCTATGATCTATATATATATATAAAATATAATATCATATCATACATAATATGCCAATGACATTCTTCTTAAACTCCTTCAGTTGTTTGAAGAAAACCACCCCACCTAACCTCTTTCTTAAAAAGTCCTTAAATGATATAAATCCATCTGTAATGAATTGTCCCCGTAATATACTGGCCAACTTTCTGTTCAGCGTGTCAATACACATATGAAATGCCTTCAAAGTTGATAGCTGTTTTACTAGTATTTTCCTGTCATAATATCATAACCTTTTTATGGTTATTTTCTCCTTATCTCTCAGATTCCAACCTTAATATCACCACCTCAAAGAGGGCATTTGATTCTGTGACCTGAAATCCTGCTTTAGCCTCTGTTTAGCTCTTAGTCATTTCTGATAGCATCTTTTGTATTTCCCTTTCGTGTGGGAGAGGGCCCCGTGTTCTGTTTTGCATTATCTTCATGGAAGAATCTCTAGGGCCAACGGGATCAGAGTTTTAACAAGTAGTCATTGATTCATTTAGTAACTATTGTTAATAATTGTATTCTGAAGCTCTCATACCAAAGAGCCCATTAGAAAGTGAAATCCAATCACTGATGTGATGGTGTTATAAAGTCGGGTTTGAGGGGAGATGACTAAGTTATGAAAGTACAGCCCTCCTAAATAGAATTAGCACCCTCATAAAAGAGGTGACAAAGAGCGGTGTTCTCCCTTTTGTCTGTGAGGACACAGTAAGGAGCCATTATGGGCCAGATAGCAGGACACCACCAGACACTGAGTCTCACAACACTGAGTGGGGACCTCTCGGTCTTCAGAAATGTGAGAGAGAAATTTCTGTCATTTACAATGTACCTGGTTTATATTTTATTACAATAATTTGAACAGACTAAGACAGGCAGTGTGTGTGTATGTTCCTTCAGTTGGTTTACCGCACACTGACACTTTAAGCATATTCATTCATTCATCCTTGTTCATTCAGCAGATGTTTGCTGAAGGCCTCTTCTTTGCAATGCATATGACAGGTTATCCTAACTGTTCAGGTTGTTAGTTGAATGTGTAGATTTGAAATTAAAAAAAATACTAAGCAATGATGTTACTTCTATTTATTGAACCAGCCCTGACTATGGGTTGTTGGGCCAGTAGTCTGCTCCTGGCCTAGTCTTCTGTGACTTGGGCCAGGGTGGGAAGAAGAATATAGAGTTATGTGATACAAGGGGGATTAGTTTGTTTTTTGTCTTAAATGCTAGACAGTGTTTATGTTTTCTCCTAACACCTCTTATCACATGCTTTGGCTAAGTTCTTGGGAGCTACAGTTGCCCTCAGTGACAGTTAAAGGTCATGGCCAAACAGTTCCCTTTACATAAGAGGTATCAGTTATATTCTCTATAACTTCTCTTTTTCAAAGATTTCACAAGCAACAGCTAATATACAAACTTTGTGTTTAGCTGTGGGATTAAAATAATATGGGAGAGAATGTTTGCTTCTTTTTTTTTTTTAAGTTTTTGAGCAATTGTGACACTGTTTTTCCACCCAGTTTCTTCATAGTTTATGACCAGCAACTGTTCAACATGCACATTTCTATTACAGCTCCTGCTTATTTAATTCAGGACTGTGTTGGTTCTTCATTTCACAGTGAGATGCTGACCATATACTGGCACTGTTTGAGAAAATAGCTTAAGTAGTTGCGTTCTAGGAAACTTGAACTTGAGACAAATATGTACAACCCCAAGTGCCAACTAGTGGATTAGAGAATTTGTACAGCCATTTGCAGCATGATTAAAGAGCATAAGTGAATATAACTGAAAATATATTCTTGGGAAAAATCAAATACTAAGATATTTTAAATCAATGATATCAAAATTACATATACACAGAAAAATATTTTTATAGAAGAAATTTGCTTGGGTAAATATCTATTTTCCATCTCACTAGTTCATGGGTGTCTGCCCAGTTAGTACACTAGACCGTTTGCCAAAATAGTTTACTCTTTATGGAGACCTACCCAATTGGCACACAAAATACTTTGAAGCAAGTGAAAGACTCATGAGAACAAACAGCACACAATGAACAATAGGGCACGCACAATGGATATTTTAAGCAGTCATGATTTTAGCTACAGCAAATTCTGAATGAAGAACTTAACATTCGTCACTCATTCAGGCCGTGCCTATTCAGCACCCCAACAAATCAATCAATTTATTAGAAAATACCAAGCAATTTGATTTCCATTCGTTAATGTTGGGTTTTATTGCTGCTGTTATTTTATTAAGTGAATTGGCTCCTTTTGGTCTGAATTGATTTTTTTTTTTTTTTTTTTTTTTTTTTTTTTGGCCACTGTGTAGAAACGTTCTTAATGTTGGCTATGGGCATTCAATGGCAAAACAAACAACAAAACTGAGAAGAAAAATGACTGCAGCACAGATTTTAAGAAACATATTTTCCTGCTCACTGATCTCCTTTTATCTTCTGCCCATATGTTTCTGTGTTGCAGTTTTATCTCTTCCACGCTTACGGAATACATTGGCAGGGGAAATGAATTCTGATGAGACAGACTTGGTGAGATTCCAGCAAGTTTTTAAGAAGTTCATATACCAAACATAGGACCTGCATTGCTATGTGTTCTAAGGATTTAACCTGTACTTGTCAACTGACTCTGGCTTTTTGTTTATTTGTTTGTTTGATATGTGTGACTTTATGATGTGTTTGTAATGCTCAGTGATTCAATTGTGTTTTTGCAGTTTGACAGATTTGGACCAAACCATGAGTTCATTCTTTTACTATTCACTGAAATATTTCTCACTGTGTTAAGTGAGCTAGGAAAGGAATGTGTCACAGTAATAAGTGTAAGAAGTACATTTCAAGTACCTTAAGGACCTGATAAAGAGCAGCCATGCACGTAGAGTCTTGTAATGCAGCAACAATGACAACACCATTGGCCCATTTGCTCCTTGACGGTCACAAGAGGGAATCTTGTATATTTTATTCTCTCAATAGAATGTCTTATGCAAATAATTAGCATGTGTGAGTATATCAGTAAACTGCAACTTTTCAGACTGAATTTAACATTTGGTAGATTTACTAAATAAAAAATTTCGTTAAATTTGTTAAATAAACCTTTTGTCTCTCTTCTCTCTCTGGTGAGTGCACATACCCTATAGCAAACAAATAACAACAAAAATCATAGAAAGAACTCATAGAAATGAAGAAACAAATATTTGCTTATCTTAAATTCCTAGGTTATTTATTAATAAGACACATTTCTTTTATACTTGCAATTCTCAAATAGGAAGAGAACAAAAGATTAATGAGATTCTACAAAACTAAGACACAGGGAAAGACCTTACAGAGTAAATGCAACTTTGTAGTTTCATAAAATGCAATTGAGCTTCATATAGAAGACCACAATAGTGGGATAATTAGTGAGGTATTTTTGTTTTGTTTCGTATTTTCAGATTTTTACCATAGGGCATGAGCACTCATTGGAGAGAAACAGACAGGGAGGGAGAAGTGAGAAATCACCCCCAAGGAGGGATGATCACATCACAATCCCTTCTCTAGAAATTGTGAGCATGCACACATGGGCTCTGGCATGTTTTACAAGCCCCAGTACTTGAATCTTACGGTTGGGCTTGTGGGGCCAGCACCCCAAGCCCCAGCTACCTGCTGGACCCTAGTGAGATTTTATAACAAGAAATGCCTGCAGTGCTATTTGAATTTCCAGCATAGTTATTATGAATGGCTGAATAAAAAGACTTAGTGTTTGGCACCTACAACTAGGGGTTTTTAAATGTTTATGGAGAATATAAAAATTATGCATGAATTTTTAAATTTGTGACAAAACAGTATTCTTTCATTTTATGTTTCTATGAATATTTTGAAGCCCCATAATATATGGAAAAATGGTCTTCAGGATACTGTGTATTAGACAACAAAGGGCAATTATTTCCAAGGGATAGGAAGCAAATGAAGTTAGTCCTTTGATGGGGATACTTAGACTCCTAAAGAATTCCCAGGACATGGTGCAGTGAGTGGAAACACGGGTGTAGTTTGACATTCTTCGTGGGTAGAAAAAACAAGAGAACTGAGTGGTCAGCCACGTGGAATCGAGATTCCTGTGCACGGTGCTTAAGTGCGGCTCTAAGGGCTGGCCCTCCTTTCTTTAAATTAAAATATGTGAGTTCGATACTATTCATAATTAAAGCACTTGGTCAATGGCGTACCCATAACAAGAGTCATCCAGGTTTTGTGAGGATGATGTAGATCCAGCTTAAAAGCTTTTGCTGAAAACTGAACTTATTTATGTGTGGTGAGTGACTAAAAAGTTGTAAAAGAGGAGTAATAAAGATGAGAGGATTATATGTTAACTCCCTATAGAAATATTTTTGAAGTTATGACATTCCTTCACACATATGTTGTTTTAAAGTAGCTTAAAAAGGCTCAAAGAAAAATGCTATCAAATGGTTATTTTATTTGTTGCCACAGAGCTTTAAGTTTTGTGTATATTTTTGGATATTAACACTCTGTCAGAAGTATGGTTCATGAATATTTTCTCCTGTTATGTAGGTTATCTCTTCACTCCGTTAATTGTTTCCCTTGCTGTGCAGAAGCTGTATAGTCTGAAGCAGTCCAGTTTGTGTATTTTTCTATTGTTGCTTGTGCTTTTGGGGTCATATTCAAGAAATTATTGCCAAGATTAATGTCTCGGACCATTTTCCATATGTTTTCTTCTACTGGTTTCGGAGTTTCCGGTCTTAAGTATAAATCTCTGGTCCATTTAAAGTTGGTTTTTGTACGGATAAGGCTCCAATTTCATTCTTCTTGTGACCTTCCAATTTTGACAACACAATACATTGAAGAGACTGTCCTTCCCCGTTGGGTGTTCTTGACAGCTCTGTCAAAGATCAATTGATGTAAATGTGTGGATTTATTTATGAGCTCTCTATTCTGTTCCATTGGTCTTTATGTCTGTTTTCATGCCAGTACCATGCTGTTTTGGCTACTGTAAGTCTATAATTTGCAATATGTTAAGAAATTAGGTAAAGTGATACCTCCAGCTTTGTTTTTTGTCAAGATTGCTTTGGCCATTTGGGGACTTCTTGGTTCTATACACATTTTAAGGTGGTTATTCCCATTTTGGAAAAAATATTTCATTGAAACTATAATATGAAATGCATTTATTTGTATATTTCTTTGAGAAGAATGCATATTTTAACAATGTTAGTTAATTCGATCCATGAACACCGAGTATCTTTCTATTTATTAGGGTTTTCTTCAATTTCTTCCTTCAATATTTTATTGTTTGCGATATAAGGATCTTTCATCTCCTTCATTAAATTTAATTCTATTCTAGTTTGATGATGTTATAAATAATATTTTTCTTGATTACAATTAAATATAATTAATGGCCAGATATAGCTAAAAGTTATGTAATTATGAGTTTAAAATTCAAACAAGACCAATTGATATATTTGCACTTCAAAAGTCATGTTTATTGATCCAAAATGATTAGATAAGTCCTAAGATCAAGTTTCTAGAATATTGTTAGCAAACATCCACATATTTCCTTTTCATAAATAAAGAGCATTATCTTAACAGAATACTGTGAAGCATATTCTATTTATGTGTACTCTTAGATATACTTTGGGGATGTCAATGAAATTCTAACAGCTATTTATCATGGAAAAATGAATATTTTTCAGATTTTTTTTCTGTTATAAAGTAAGTTTGCTGGCATCTTCCTCATATAGTTGCTGTGAAGATGATAAGCAATAGCAAATTCCACTGGTTCAAACAAGTTCCCTTTCCCTCACATGTCAACTTTGAAACAGAATCTAGTGCACAGTCAGTGATGCCTTCTGATTGTAGTTGTTAGCATTTTCTATATAAAATAAAGGCATGTGTTACATTCTGAGAAATAAAGTAACATGTGTTGAGCAATTATTCCTTAGCCTGGCACACAGTAAGAGCTCAATACTCATAGAAAGAAGGAAATACTACTATACTATTATAAAATAAATGAGAAAATCTCCGGAAATACAGTCATGAGAAGGACAGGGTGTTAAAAGAGCACGTTGGAAGATCTTAAAATCTTTTCTTAGTGAATCCGTGAATACTTCCTAAAGCATTTGACTTTGAAGACAATAAGAGTTAGGTAAGTCATATTTAGTGAGGGAGGGACCAGCAGATGGTGTAATGGTTATGTCATTGGACTCCCATGTAGTTGACCACAGATTGAGTTCCTATGCATGCATGCTCAAGATCCCCAGAGGAAGATGGAGGAGAAGGGACTGCAGTGTGGCCATCCTCTTGAGGGGTGATTTTTCACTTTCTGTCTCTCTAGCAAGTGCATGTGCCCTATAGCAAAAAATCTTTATCTCAAAAAAATAAAAGTAAAAAAGATTTAGTGAGAGAAAATGTAACTAGCAGACAAGAGGAAAAAGCATGTGCACCCAGAGAAGAAAATATGTCATGTTCCAAGTTACAGAAAGATAACTCAGTATGCTGGATTGCTAGAGTATAGTGAGATATGGCAAAAGATGAGCCAGAAGAATTAAGGAAAGAGCAGGTCTTAAAGGTATTTTAAACATTCAAAACTCTCTATGAAGATGATTGTAAGACCTTGAAGTATTTTCAGAAGCAATAAAATTCTAACAGATAACTTAAATACTACAGGGCATAATTACTTAATTGCTTGCTGCATTAGCTTATGAAAAAGGCATTATTTAAATGTATTATGAAGTTTCACTTTTGAGAAATAACAAGAGCACATATTTATAAAGAATTTCTTCCTAACCATGTCTCAGTACTCCCGTCATTTCTCTTCTCCCTCTGCTGTCCAACCTTTAACCTACACTTTTAATATAAATATAGATTTTTGTATATGCATTCTTGCATTTTAAATATGTATATATATATTCAGACACATATTTATGTATATGAATATATGTGTATGTATGTGTGTGTGTATATATATATATATATATATATATATATATATATATATAAACATTTTATTTTAATAAATTGCAGGCCCTGATGCAATAGCAGAACATCAAAGAGAAAGAAAGCAGACAGAAAGCCAACCTCCTACCTTGGTTTCATTTTTAAGACACCCCTTGAAATGCATTTGAAAATCATTATTTTTGATTTCTCCAACCTCTTTCTAAATCAAAATTTAGTTCTTCCTTCATTCCATTCTGTTTTCCCTAAAGCACTCATCCCATGTCCTTTGATCTCAGAATACTTATTACGCTATTTGTACTTTTTTCACATTTATCATGTACATGAAAGTGTC
Source organism: Tupaia tana (assembly GCA_026018925.1). NCBI lineage: Eukaryota > Metazoa > Chordata > Mammalia > Scandentia > Tupaiidae > Tupaia > Tupaia tana. Next base: position 41,906,786 of record JAKSZU010000019.1, on the reverse strand, counting down.
CTAAATGTTACCATCTAAAATTATAATCACGGGACCAGCAGTTAGCGTAATGGCTATGTCGCTGGACTCCCATGTAGTCGACCGCGGTTCGTGTCCCGGACCCAGTGGCTTGAACTCATGCTGGGCGTGTATGCGTGTGTGCCCAAGATCCCAAGAGGAGAATGGAGGAGAAGGGATTGCAGTGTGGCCATCCCCCATGGGGGGTGATTTCTCGCTTTCTGTCTCTCTGTCTCTGTCTATCTGGTGAGCACACGCACCTTATAGCAAATCCTCTTAAAAATAAATAAATAAAATTATAATCACACCTCACAGAACACTATACAAATGCAAAAGAACAAGTATTCTGCTTTTACATCCTATTTCCTATTTCTGTTTCTTTTTGCAAAGTAGATGCTGAAGAAAGATACAGATATAATCAAGGTCACTTTGTGAATAGCACTGAAGGAAGATAAGGATCACATACCTAGTATCGTGTGATTTTCCTGGAAAGATATGTTTTTATGAAGCAAAGTTATAATTAGACATGCTTCTTACTCACCAAGATTTTTTTTTTTTCTCTGAAAGACTAAGACAGTATCACTAGAGGTCAGGCCGGGGATTTGCAGTATCTGTGGGCTATACATACAACTTTCAAAAATCAGAGTTTCCTGTGCTGTAAAACTCCCATGTTGTACCCGTGATTCAGTCTTTGCAAGAAGTATAATGTGAGCAAACGTAGAAACCAGAAACATGAGCGGATGAAGCTACCAACAGCCCTGAGGTTATCTGGCGATCACTGGTGACATTTAGATTTGGTTTTAATGCTTTCATGAGGCCCTTGCAAGTAAGAGAATCTAAATAGATATGCTAAAACAAATGAACAAATACGTTAAGTTTTAAGAAAAAACTTTCTTCATAATCATGAGAACAAAAGCCATATTCTGCATAGTATTTCAATTCAGATCAAAAATCTTATTCTTACCAAATATAGGTCTGATGTAATTATTGAGAGCAAATAGTTAAAGAGCAGAGATTGGCTTAATAAGTGAAAAACGTCTTCATTCCAAGAAAAGGGGAAAGAGTTCACAATTCACACAGCTCAGCGTGCCAATAGGTTTTTCATTAGTTCTGGTTTTCATTCGTTCCAATGATGCTGTGGAACGACTAATCGAATTGTGCAAAATAATGCAGAGGAAGGCCTCGGGGCTTACAAGAACCTGGTCTGTAGCAGTCAATATTACTTCTGCGGTATAATCAGCAATTTGGTTTCAGTAAAACAACATCATTTGTCACAGTAAATTAGTATTAACTATTTTAATTCAATCTTGACTGTTACATATTTTGTAATTCTGCTTTGTTTCTATAATTCTTTAAAACTATAAGATCAGTTAGTGTTAGGTTTCTACATATCCACATACATTTAATATACTAATAAAGTGATTTAAGTTAAATATAGGAGGTTTTAAGACGTTCTTTTCAAATGGACCTGTTCTTCTTTCTGAATTTAAGAAGCAATGCTCGGCTGGTTCTTTGACCTCTCGGCATCTCCTCAATCGACCGCCATGGTCCTGTACTTGCCACTCCATCTGGCACTGCCACTGCCTACCAGAGAACCCAGCATACGCTTTGTAACTGATAGTGGGAAGGATGACCCTAATTGCTTCTGTGAAGACTGAATGGCACTCCTAAAAGCTTTCCATTCAATAACATTGATCTTATTTATAACCACTTCAAATGCTTATTATAAGTATAATGGTGTTTTTTGTTTTTCTTTTGCTTTGTTTTTAATGACAGCGTGTTTGTTCCCAAAAGAAAGCTAGCAAGGCTTCCCCAGTGGGGCCTGGCCAAGCTGCAGTCCCTCGTCCTCCGTTTCCCATCCCAGCAGGATCTTAGGCACACATGTGGGCCTGGTGTTTTTTAAGCCACCACTCACGTTCTGGGCAGCCATGTGGCATCTGCCATCTCTGTGATGCTTACCCGCTGCACTAGGGCTGGGTCTGACCCAAATAGTCTACCTTTATTTAAAATGTAGAATTTCTTTTTTAGAGAGATTTTTGCTATAGGGCACGTGCACTAGCCATAGAGACATAAAGTGAGAAACCACCCCGGGGGGTGGGGGTGGGGGTGGGGGCGTGGCCACGCAGCAACCCCTTCTCCTCCATTCTGCTCTCAGGATTTGGGGCGAGCCTGCATACTCGCCTAGCATGAGTTTCAAGCCTCCAGGTCCGGGGCTCAAACAGTGTTAGACTACGTGGGAGTCCAGCAACGTAACTATTATATTCTCTGCTGGTCCCTAAATGCAGGATTTTAATAATTGCCTTCCATGATATTATTTTCTTCATCAATGAAAAAAAAATGGGCAAATATATTATTACACTATGTTCAGAAATAAAGTAAGGGTCCAAGCTTGAGAACAGGGATATGCTTCCTCATTGGAAATTGGTAATAGGTCTTTGTGACATTAATTTGTTACAGATCTTTCATGTTCATAGGTTATATTTTTCTAAAATCATTTAAGTTCATTTCTTTGTATACTTGGAAAGAAACGCTTTAATATTAAATATTTAAAATTTTTCTTGTTTAATGCAATTCTAAAGCTTCTGAATTCTATTGGAAAAATAATGACATATATAGCTTTAAATTTTCTGGATTTCACAATTAGCCTAAAGTGCGGAACCTGCGGCACAGCGGTTCAGTGCTGTGCAGAGGGAGCCAGATCCCACGTGGCCGGTGAAAGTCTCGGTTGTGGTGTTGGCTTCATGCTGGGTGCGTGGGACGGCAGGCCTCAGGTCCTGAAGGCACGGGGCAGAGGGGAGCAGGCTGCAGCGTGCCCCAGCCGCATGGCGGGCAGATGAGGTTCTCACTCTCACTGTCTTGCTCTCTCTTTCTGGCACACACACACCCCCTAGCATAACGATTGTCTTTAAACATTGCAGATAATAATGTTTACACTAGGCGATTATGGACATTAGGGTGATGACTGTCAGCACCATCAACTATCACTATTATCTAACCTAAAAATACAGATAAAAAGCACAGTGATCATATTGAGTAAACCTGCAATAGCTTCGTAGGCAATTTCACGGCCTTCTTATTTTTCTCTTTTATTTATTTATTTATTTATTTACATTCATTCACTGTACATCATTACAGCATACAAAATGAGATTTTTCCATTCAGAGTACACTGTATATTGGCTCAATCAAGCACATCAACATATGTGTTTTTGTCAACAAATAATTTTCCATTTCTTGTTTCCTGTATATTTTGCCTTTTTTCCCATCCTTGATTCCCTATCTCACCCTCTGCCATCTCCCACCCTCCTCCCACACTGTGTCTGGTATTTATTGTTGCTTTCTATGCTTCCCCCATTTTATTGTTTCACTAAATATCTTAATAAATCTAAATATTTTCAATAGCAAGCACAGCTGATATATACATATCCATGAACACAAGTCAAACTGGGTTAATAAAAAGGCCTCTAGGGGCCGGCACGTGGCATGGTGGTTAAGGGGACTGGACTCTCACTGGACCTGGTGGCTTGCTTTCTCACCTGCCCTCTTCCTCTCTCTCTCTTTCTCTCTCTCACTCTGGTCAAATTAAAATAAATAAATAAAGGCCGGCAGGTAGCATTGTGGTTGAGGTGCTGGATTCCCACATGGCTGAGCGAAGTTCGAGTCCTGGACCTGGTGGCTTGCTTTCTCACTTTCCCTTTCTCTCTCTTTGTGTGTGTGTCTTTCTCTCTGATCAAATTGAAAAATAATAATAACAACAAATGTAATTAAATAAATTTTAAAATAAATAAATAAATACATAAATAAAAATAAAGTTAAATAAAATAATTCTATAAAAGTAAAAATAAAAAGGCCTCTAATACTTTTGCCAAGATATAAGCTATTGAGTTTAAGTTAAACAATCATATCAAGCCTTCTGGCATTTTTTTTCATTAAAATATATTTTAATAAAAATATAATGTTTCACATTTAAGTAGAGGAATTTTCCTTCAACTTTAAGATCTTGGAAAATATTTCACAGAAAAAAATCTTTTATATATATCTATATATCTATAGATATATATACACACATATACTTTATATTATCTTTATTGATTAATTTTTGTACCATGTAAATGTTTTACTTTATATGTTACATTTATGATTAAAAACAATTTTTCTATCATAATAATATCATTACATATACTGCATTGTCCTAGGCACACTCTCGGTATAGATTCAAACATGGCCATGAGATGACCACATTCCAAACTCGCATAAAATATTAGAAGAACTTGTCCATGCCTCTTCCAGAGGCATGAATCACCTCCACACATAAGTTTCTCAGCACTGTTGAATGCCTTTGACAGACAGAACCTCACTGGTTTGTAAGAGTGGCCGTCTACTGCAGTAGAGCACATCAACTCCCTCATTGGGCACCAAAAGCGACGTCTTTCTTTTTTTTTTCCTAGAGAGACAATGCAGTTGCCAGGAAGAGACAGCAAGAGGGAGAGGACAAAGCACTCCCATGGTGGGAAGGTCAGCTGCAATCCCCACACCTCACCGCTCCCTTTCAGGATCTGGGACATGCATGCACACTTGCCTGACATGTTTCTCAAGCCTCTGGGTCAGGTCCACACTTGAAGGGTGCATTTCACCGTCTGTGATGAGGCTGCTGCTTTAACTGCCAGTCCATGGAGCCAGCCTCATAACCACCTTAGAAATCAAGAGTATACGTGTTTTGTTTTTTTTTTTGGAGAGGTTTTTGCTATAGGGCGCGTGCGCTCGCCAGACAGACAGAGAGAGACAGAGAGGTAGAAAGCAAGAAATCACCCCCCAGAGGGGATGGTCACGCCGCAATTCCTTCTCCTCCATTCTCCTCTCGGGATCTTGGGCAAGCACGCACAAGCGCCCGGCGTGAGTTTAGCCACCAGGTCTGGGACTCGAACCACGGTCGACTATGTGGGAGTCCAGTGACATAGCCGTTATGCTAACTGCTGGTCCCAAGAGTATACGGTTTGTATGCAATAATATACAAACAAGAAAACTTATTTTTACCTAGAATGTTTACCCTTAAAATATGAGTTGACAGTTGTATCTCCATTCATCCTCATTGTTAAAGAATTTAAATAGAACAGAATACTAAATCATCAGTAAAATAAGTTTTTATGATTCCTTATCAGTATTTTAGGGCAAAATGTGAGATTGCAAATAGTTTTTTCAAAACCTTATTCTCCCACAAATTAAATATTCTCTTACTGTCTGAGGTGCTTCCTTCTCTTTACTAGTTAATTTTTTTTTTCTTTTTTCCCTCCATATGAACACTTTCCAATAGACCTTCTAGATACACAACATCTTGTTAAAATTTCATGCTGGCCGGAATATAAGAAGGTCAGAAAATGCCTTTGAATTTATGCCATGATCTTTTCGATAATTCATTCAGGTTTTTAAAAGGAAATTCCTCATTAAGTAAAGGACCTAACACTTACTAATTTATATGCTTAAGCAAGGGACTCCACTAATTCATTTATTAAATATCAAAGACCATATGTTTTCACCTCTTGTCCTTGCTTATTGATTAATTGCCTTCAACCAATATGGATGAAAGCAGTGGGGAAAATCCATTAACCCAGGTAAGATTCTGATCTCATTTTTAACCTAATAGGAAATGGCATTACTTTACATTCCTATGCAAAATCCCAGATGATACAATTTAAAATGAGTTTTCTTGTGGTGGTGTGGCTTTTTCAGTCCTTGAGAAAAGTGACTCCATTGCTGAGATGCAGTGGGGGAGACAGGTGCCAGTGGAGGGAAGGATGTAGCAGATGTGTACGGACGTGGGATGCAAGACTGATTGTCCGGACCACACCCTTCCTCAGGGCTGCATTGATGCCCCAGACCATGTTGCTCAGAGCATGATGGTTGATGATCATAGACGTTTGGGGGACAGAAGTGTGAGCCATGGAGGAAGAATTCTGTGGTCAGATTGATCAATATTGGGTAAAACATAGCAAAACAAAAGAAATAGATATATTGATAGGCGATAGATACATAGATATACAAGATAATTATAAATATACATATATATTTTTCTTCTTGGCTAGTTGGCAGGTTGCATGTATTTTGTTTATTTTTCTCCTTTCTATCAGTTAGATTGTAGGCAAGGGTATTCACAGAATTGACAAGAAAGAGAGAATAAGCTTAAAATGACAGAAGCCAGGGTAAAAGCAGTAAGAATTTATCAGAAATCCTTTCGGAGAACCAACATGAAATGCAGGCACTCACTTGCCCTTAGGTTGGGGTTGGTTGGGTCAGCCCTTGGGTCACTCAAGGTAAGATTCAAACCCGTAGGAGACAGACTTCAGTTGGCTGGTTTCCGTTACATAGTCACTGCTTTTCTATATACTGGGCTTTTGTTATTTACACTGCTGCCAGTACTGCACATAACACAGGAGAAGTAACTACAGGAAAAAATGGAGGTGCTGTTTTCCAAAGGCAGGGAATTCTGAGTCACCTTAAATACAGCAAAGCTCGCCGTTCATATGTGCTGTTTCCTAAGTTTACTTGGCATTGAAACTTCGGGAGTTTTGTCTGGTTGTGCTTTTTTATAGGCCATTCAAGTGACAAGCAATGTTTCAGGATAGGGCCTGTGGGAATCTCTGCCGTAGGAGCTTAGGGGAAAAGGCTGGGCTGCATTGCCCAGAGAGGAAACACTAACTAGTGTGGATCAGTGCTGTTTGCACAAAGGTCTTATCCAGGCCTACGTCTTCTGGTTATCTATGGTTTTGTGTATAACCACAATACTTGTATAAATGGGTAGAAGATCATATTTTATGTATACAAAACACAGGGGCCTTTTACCAAATATGTATGAGGCACATCCTTTAAATAGATATCAAAGAAGGATCATGTAACAAGAATCACAGCAGCAGCAACTGGGCTTGGGTCAGTCACTGTGCCAGGTCGTTCAAAGTGCTTCACAGTCATCATTCTGTTTAACTATCACAACAATCCAATATAGCATTACTATTAATACTCTAATTTTACAGGTGAGAAAACACAAACAAAAAGTTGGCATGCCCAATCACACAGCTAATAAGATAAAAACCACAGAAGGAGTATCTCTTTGTGACTATATGAAGTATACCACTTCAGTGTTCATACTTTCTCATTTCTTTCATAGATAGAGTTACAAATAATTTTAAGTCGTTCAATGTTACTTTTCTGTTTAGGGTGTTGGAGGACTATAGTGTTTCATTGGCAGAAACTTCAGCTAAATGAGTATTTATTAAAGTAACAGAAAACATACTTCCTCTAACTCCATGAGAAATTGTTATGGCTTTTGGCATATATTTCTGCCCACCTGATTTATTAGCCTTTAAAAACATGCAAAATTAAATATGTGCAACTGACACCTCAGTAAAGATTATGGTTAATTCATTTTATAATCACTTCCCAGGCATTTTATGAGAGCTGGATGACTTAGGATCTGGTGTGCGATATAGATCTTTCACTCATTCAGGTTGATTATGGTCAGGGGCCGAGCCATGGAAAGAACATTTATTTCCAGGTTCGTTTGCTAGGGCCATATTTAGTCATAGTTATCTAATGTGGGGAGTTGTTGAAGGGAAACGCCAAAGCTTATTGCTCTTGCACGGCATGTTTACAGACTTCAAAAATAAATGGAAGTCATTGAGAAGTTATTTCCAAAATCGTATATTTCATTCATTCAAGGAAAGAGGAATTTCCTTAAAGTCAAAATTTCTAGAGCTAGTTTTATGATAGACTAATGTATTCTAATAACTTAAAATATCCTCAAAGTTACCAAATATAGGCTGTTATGAAGTGTTGTAAGATATACTTTTTACTCTTTATATACTTGAATCCCGGTTGACATTGCAGAGTTAAGATTAAATCACTTTTGATTTGAAAATTGATAATATATCTTAATTTTTATTACAAGCCAAAAAGCACAGTTTCATCTTCTTCATGACTCTGTGGTCATTTAAAATACAATATAGAAATAAAATGGCTATCAATATATAAATTGGCATCTATAACTATTTATTCAAGAAAAATCAGCTATCCATGTTGGAAGAGGACTAAAAACCCCTACTTAAAATTTTATTTCTGTTATTAAATAGTCTCATAATCTTAAACAAATTGGTTACACCTGCAAACTTTGTATTAGCTAAATACAAAACCTGTAAGAAAGCTTCAAGAAACTGGTCCAGATCTTCATCATCCACCAGCACGCAACCTACAGTATTTCTGTAAAGAAGTCATTCTTCCTTAGCTGAGACTTCCAGCCATGAAAGTCCCTTACTGTAAGGTCAGGCCACTACATGTGAATCATTTGAGTCTTGATTTAAGGTTAGATTTTAGCCAACAAGAATATTTTTCTGGTTTAGTTCATCACACCCACACAAAGATCTATCAAAATGCTCTTTGCCATTTGAGTGCTCTTCAAATATTTGAAGGTGATTGTCATGAACAACTGTCAAGGAATCTTCACATGCATTTATTTAGCAACTTAAAAATTTCCAGGTCAGGCCAGCCTCAGTGGGGCAGCCCCAGTAGGGTTCCATCACCTGAGGCTGGGCCTGCACTTGGGGCCTGGACTTGGTTCCCAGAACAGCCTGAAACAGGCCAGCCCTGCGGGTACCCCTGTGATCCTAGCTAGCTGGAAGGTGGGGCAGGTAGGTCCTAGCGTAGCAAGACCATGTGATGAACACTTCTATCTTTCCCTCATTAAGAAGTGGGGTGTGGGGAGGAATCCTTTTTTAAAATCACAGTACTTCAAAATTGCTCTTTATCCTATGCAGTCTTCTTTAGATTAACTCTTGTTTAAAATAACCTTTAAAAAACAAACAACAACAAAAAAAAAACAGCACCCAGAAGACAATACAGAATTCCAAGACCAATGTGACTCAAGCAAAGTGAGAATATTATATATGCTGTGTGTGTGTGTGTGTGTGTATATATATATATATATATATATATATATATGTATATTTTCCAGTGCAGCCAAACATATCAGCAGAGATCGTTCTGTTTTGATTTGTTTTAATAGTCACAACACTTTTTTTTTTTTTTTTAGAGAGAGATATTTGCTATAGGTTGTGTGCACTTACCAGAAAGACAGGCCTACCATTAATATTTCAGTGTAATGTCACTGAAGAGCAGACTTTAGCAGATCCCAGAGGGTACATACAGTCACCAAAGAGAGACTGAGAAAAAGAGAGAGAGAGATGGGGGGAAATATCCCTCACTGAGGCCTGATCAGGCAGCAATCCACTCTCCTTAATTTCTCCATACTTCATTGCAACATGCACACACACACACATACACATGCACATCCACACACACACACATGTGCATATGTAGTGTCAAGTAATTAATTATTTTGTTAATTAATTTTTGTAATTAATTTTTTAAGGGCCCCACACCATTGGCTAAATAATCTCTATCAAGTCTATTGTTCTGGGGTCCTGACACATTTTTTTAATAGACTGATAGATCGGAAATATTAGTTTAGAGTTTCTAGAATCTACCCATTAATATCTCCTTAGAAATATCGATAGAAATAGTATAACAATATTTTCAGGCCCTTTTCATTCGATTTTCTTTAAATAGCACCCTGTATACTTCTGAAACGCTACTTAGTAAACTTGAAATTCACCCTGTGGAGTTGGAGACCAGCCATTGGAAAGGACCTTTGGTCTAATTTAGCATCTTATCTCTTATTCTGGTTTTTAATGTCCTATGTCTTTAGACTTTAACTCAATAAATCAAACATTAATTCTAGCCTTTTCCCAATTCGATAAGGCTCTTAAGCATGTTTGATTTTTTTTAAGAAAGTTAAATCTGAGTAGAAATTCCATAATTCATCTATCCCCTCTTTCATCTTTCCCAAATTGCCAGTTTGTATTCTCTTGTGTTCATACTCAGCACAGCATATAAAACTTCTTTTGATCTTTTTTTAGTATTTTCTTCAAAATTCACTGTATTTAGAATTTAGTACACTATGACTTCATGTCACTATTTAGCAACTTTTTAATTCATTTTTCAGTGTAATTTTTATTCTTTCTAATTTTAGTTATTGAGTTTTCATAGGATTTAAGAAATGAAGATTAGTTTTGGTTCTTCCATTTTATTTTGGAGGGCATTCTATCAAATACCCACCACTTACAAGTGAAGAAAATGCGAACCAAGGAAATGAATAGTAGTAAATAAAAGTTATTTGCAGTGCACTTAGTATTGCAAGCATCTCATTAAGTACCTTCTTTTGATGATTGCACCTAATTCCTACAGAAATACTAAGAGGTAGAAACTATTTTCATTGGCATTTTACAGACTAAAAAATTTTAAAACTGAGGTTCATAAAAAAAGCTCGCATAGCTCATAAGCCGGTAGCTTCCGATGCAGAGTCTAAATCTGCTATTCTGTAACTCTGACTTCTGACTGCTCGAGTTATTTCCTCCGTTTCCTTCTCAGTGGGTGTGGCTGAAACCGTGGTATACCAGGCAAGTGGGCTGCGGTCTTGCTTTCTTTAATCTATCAACTGTTTTCCAGATTGGATAGGGACTTCTCACGTGGTCACGATAGCTTGTTTTGCTGTTTCTCTTTTGTTCTCATTATAATAATGTGTAGTTTTATATACGTATATAATATCTCATATATTCTTGGTGCTATGTTATTCACTAGAACACAGTTTCTCAGCATAGATTCTACTAGTATTTTGTGCTGGAAAATTCTTTGTTGTGATGGGCAGTTTTTGTTTTTTGTTTTTTTTTTTTTTGGTATTTTCAGATGTTTAGCAGTATCTCTGACCTCCACCCACTAGAGCCAGTAGCAATTTAGATCTATATCTCATCCTGTATTTGCCTTCTTTCTGTTCAGATTGCATATTAATCTTCTTATCCTGAATCTCAGCATTGTTCTATAGAAAGACAAACAAAACATTCAAAGGACGCAAAACTGGAAAATTATTTGTTGATGGTAACATGCATATTATGTTTAACTGGACTAATATACAATGAATTCATGCTGGGGAAATTCATTTCGCATGCTGTAATGATATTCAATAATCTAATATATACATATATATGTATATGCATATATATATATATATATATATGGACAAAAAGACAAAAGAAATAAAAAGATATCCAGTTGTATTCTATTTTTCCTTAGAAATAATAGTTATCTGAACTACCATTTTTCTCCCTGAATTTTTACTTGATACTTAACCATATTATTTATTATTGCTCTTTAATGTGGCATCAACTTTCCTCTTGAGATTTAAGAATCTTGATTATGGCAGTCAAGTCCTGAAAAACAGAGCTCTGGCCATGAGGTGCACTCAGTCTCTGTGGCACCAGCGGTTCTGTTAGCACAAGCATGGTCCAAACAGTAAATCCTGGGCTTTGACTCCATTTAAGTAACCAGCTGTTCATTTCTCACGTCCTTTTTTCTCTTCCAAAGATATGACCTTCAATGGGAAATAACGATGAAAACACCACCTGGACTCCGTGCCTTTTAGTTCTCTTCCTAATACTTGAAAACCAATAGCGACAGACTCTTGGTTTTTCTAGTTCCAATATTAGTCTCAGGTGTTTTAACCCAACTGGGTAGAAGGTTAATGAGCTTTTTGTTCCCAGTCCTGGGGGAATCTCTCTCATATGTGAGTCACACTTTCTGAGAAGGAAATTCATTGCCTGATTGGCCATGAGAGATTTTTTTTCCCCTTGCAGGGGAATCGCCTTCATATTTCATGTTTTCTTACAGCTATTCTTCAAATCTGGAAAAATTTCCATATTTTTTATTGTTATATGACAAATGAACTAATAAGATCCCTAGTTTTGCTAAAAATATCTTCACATGATGTTAGAGGTTCAGTGGTTAGGGAGAGAGACAATTCTATGGTATATGTTTTATAACACTTGGCCAATACTTGACTATTTGATCTCTTTTCCCTGATTGAATCACTTTTTTTCCATTGGCATGTGACTTGGATAATGTCTCCAACCTTCCTAGAGAAGCTGACCTTGGTAGTTATTAATAGCACCTCTGGAGTCTATTTGATTTTTGTTTGTTTCAAGAAGTGTTCCCAACTTACCCTTGGGACACTTAGTATTAGAGTTTCTCAACACTGAGAAAGTTAGTAGGGACCGGCAGATCGTGTAATAGTTACATCACTGGATTCCCATATAGTCGACCATGGTTCATGTCCAGGATCCTCCTCCTTCTCCTCCTCCTCCTCTTCCTCGAATTTATCATTAATTTAATTACTGTTTAAACAAAAAAGCTATTTTAATGATAAGAAGGAATCTTGGTTTTCTCTTTAACTTTCAGATAAACAGAAAGAACACTGAGGTGGAAACCAAATTAAATTGCGATCAAAACAAGAAAACCCATATTTGTACATTATCAAGTCAAATTAAAGATACGAAAAGACTTCATTTATTTTACATCCATTCAATGTATATCATTACAGCATATAAAATGAACTTTCAAGGTGTAGTAACCTACACTTTCTGTGCTACAAAGTAACGTACTAAATGATTATATATTTATGTTCTATTGCCATTTGAGAGTATCAATAGATGTTAGTTAAAAATGAGTTTTCTTATGAAAGCTTGAGTGGAAAGAAGCATTCATTATAAATTTGAATTTCTGAACTCATGCTCTATTAATGGTAAAACATTGTCTTGATTAGTGAAGTACTCAAACTCCCAGAATAAAAAAAAAATATGCTCTTGGATGTAAAAAACATTAAAATTATTGAGAAACAAAATACCAGCATCAGTAAAGTAAAAAATTTTAACAAGACAGCACAAGAAAAATATTTAAACATGAGTCAAAAACTTTCTTCTCGGACGATCATTCATGATGAAGAAGAGACAAGGGGGAAGGATCAGAGCGGAAATAATGAAGGAAATATGTCTTACCATTTTTATTCGTCAGCTACAACATTTCCTGCTGATCCAACTTGCTGTTATGAATGACTAATGAGATGAAAATGATTGAAATGCAAGAAAAACATTTTAAGAGGCTTATCTACCTTTTCATTAGAATGTACTGTGGGACTATGAGAATGAGGAGGAATGATCAACCTTTTAACTTCAAATGGCTTGTTTACTTCAAAAAGGAATAACACCAACCCTCCTCTACAGCTTGATAGATACTAATCCACATGTTATGTGCTGAGTTAATCTCGAAGACCAGTCATTAAGCTCTCCTGGATATGCCATTCTGTTTGACAAGATTATTTAAGCCATTTTGATCTATTGTTATTGTTGTTTGTTTACAGAATTAAGTCTAAAATAAATGAATGTCTAGGCTATAGCAAAAGTCGGTCATAGCATTTGTTTGTTCTGGCTTGGTTGGGATGAAATTTTTTTTTTCCTTTTTATGTATCCATTTTCATATGAGTTATGAACTGTAAGAACCCCACTTAACCTCAAAGCTGAGACTTTCTGAAGAGGTGAAACTATTCAGGGCTTCCAATTAAAAATGCTATAGATATTTTCAATGTCAATGTCAATGTTACGATACAACAAACCAAGAAAACTGCTTGCTCATCATGGTATAAAGAATTAAAGTCCTAGAGCTGAGGTTTTATTTCATATCTACTGTTGAAAATTGTGACTCATCAGAGCATTTATCCTATTTTAAATCCACAGTTTAATAAATACTGGATACTGGCAGAAAACATCAGACTCCTGGGTCAGAGATAAAGGATGTCATTACCCACACGAGTAGCAAAAGCCATGCAACTGTTGTGAGGCTCCTAATTCTAACTTCTGGAGGGCAATTTGATGAGGGCCAAGCACATCACCAGGTAGGGTATGTCAGATCTTTGTGAAGGTCCTCGGATAAGGTTCAGAGATTTCAAAAAGAGGACATTGCATGAGAGAAAGCAGTCCTTAAACTGTGGCTTCCCCACCAGCAGTGTCATTGTCCCCCAGAACTTGTTAGAAGTACAGGTTTCCATTCTTCACTCTAGACTTAGAGCATCAGAAACTCTGGAGTAGACACCCAGCAATCTGTGTGTCAGCCAGTCTTCAGTTGATCTGTGATGCACTAAAGACTGAAAATCATTAGAGCAAAATAAGAACACAAAATGAAATGATCCAGAAACTCATAAAACATTGTTTTGTTATTGTATTATGAGATATTGTCATTAGTAGAATAATCAACATTGGTAAATGGAGTATAAGTATGTTATAGTTATTCATTTATTCATATTTTCTTAAATCAGTAAATACTAATTGAGTATTCATTATGTCCAAAGTATTTTATGTTCTGAGGAGATAACAGTGAACAACAGCTCTGACAAATAAAAATGTAAGAATATTCAAACTCAAAATTTTTCATGAAGTACCAAAGATTTTACCTTACTAATAAATTTTGAGTAAATTTTCTTCAGGCTTAGTTGCACATTAAACATCTGAAAAAAAAATTTTTAATACAATGCCCCTGGCTAATTCCCACCTAAACCAAATTACCTTGGGTACTCTGAGGGTTTTGTGTCTAAGTTCTCTGATTCTAACGCACGGAAGGAGTGAGGAATTACTGATGCTGAATACCTTATTTAAGTGACATAAAAGACCTTATTTACTAAACGGCATTATTGGCATTCTCCATTATGAAACTTTAACCTACATTCAACCTTTAGTCACAATTTTGTCATCTTCCTAATATTAATGCCAATGCCTTCCCTCCCTGAATGAAAAACTAATAATAGTTACATAATAAAACTAATAATAGATACATAAATATCTATATGAAGATAGGCACCCTGGGCACTCCAAGAATCTTGAGTCTTATACCAAACTTAAGATGTTGCCAAATTTACAGTGTATTTAACTATCTCTTTTTAAGATAGTCAAATATGAAATCAAGATGCATCATTTCCAAACAAGAGGGTATGGCAGACTTCTATTGATTTTTTTTTTTTTTTTTTTCAAGAAGATGAAATAAAGAGTCAGGAAAGAAAGTTAGATGAACTAATGAACTAAAAGAAGAGTCACATTTGAAAGATAACAGAGTCCTGATTTTAGGTACCTGCAAAAAAGAAATGGGGTTTCATTCATTTTGGAATATTAAAGCCTAGCACATTTGCGAAGAGTTTTAGGGTGGAAAACTAACTAAGGACTCTTCGAGGCAGAGAGGTATTGTCACAACTGAGCGTGGTAGCCTCTGGACTAGCTGGTGCTGCACCACTACGTGCTGGGCCTGCAAAGAGCTGAGCAGGAGAGGTAGACTGGAAATCAGGTGTGGAAACTCACATAATCAGAACCTTTGGAAAGAATTATTTCTAAAAGCAATATTAGGCAACAAGGTACTTAGATATTTCCCTTTAAAAAAGATGTTTTATAATTTAAGTGCAAACCAAGAAAAAAGAAAGAAAGAAAAGAATGAAAAGATGGGCCACTTACCCATTAATAATTGGTACAAGTAGAACAGATGGAAATACTGAGTATATTTATTTTTAAAGTTTAGGAAAGTATTTAGTAAATACTTAAAATATTCTTTAATTTAGAAATGTCAAGGGATGAGCAGATGGCATGGTAGTTAAGGCACTGTATTCCCACATGACTCACCAAGTTTGAGTCCTGGGCCTGGATTGACCTATACACTGGGCATGTGTGCATGCCCAAAATCCTGAGAGGAGAATGGAGGAGAAGGGACTTTGGTATGAACATCCCCCTAGGGGTGATTTCTCATATTTCCTCTCTCTGGTGAGTACAAGTGCCTTGTTGCAAAACCTAAATAAATAAATAGATAGATAAAAACAAATAGTAATATTTTCTTTTGTGTGATTATTTTAAATGATAAGAAACATTTCTGAAAAATGTTTTAGGTATCACATGTAACCATATTTTTTTTTTTTTGGACTGGAAGAGTTTTGTTATATTTGTTGTTTTACTTATTTGGATAACTAATATATGAAACCTCATTTGATTCAGAGCTTCTTCACTCTGGCCCCAAAGCTAAATGTGAATTTCAAAAGAAAACTCATACAAGGGCAAATGTCATTCTTAAATTATATTTTCAAAATATGCCACACCTTAATTTTACTTTTACTAACACAGGTCTTCTGGTAAACAAAATAGTGTTTAGCCAGTGGCTGACTATAGTGTAAATTAATGAATTAGGTTCATATTAACATATATCACTCCGATTATCACTAAAAATGTAAATGTTTGTCAACACAGAATAAATCAGTTATGGGCAGCGTAAACAGGAAAGCATGCTTAAGCTCTCAACTAATACAGAAGAGATAAAACTCAGGTCCTTTATTAACTTCAAAACATAAATGTCTTTGACAGAAAATTCAAAAGGAGATATTTTAAGTTATTTTATAATAGATATATTTTATATGTCCAAACCCACTACCTGAATTATGATTGATGAAGTCACAACGTAATGAAAATTTTTGATACTTTATTTACGTAGTTTATTGGAAATCCATATGAAAATGTGCAAAATTCTATAGAGTTGTTAGAGTCGAGCATATTTATATGTGAAAGAAACATGGGAAGAACAAAAGAAGTATCAGAAGGAGTGTAAAATCAAGCATGGCCAGCTCAGTGACCCAGCAACAATGCAGTATCAATTACGCTCAAGCCGTGCTAAACCCAGATGGAGAATAATGAGTTTGGCTGTCCAGCCCCTGGGAGCACCCTGGTATTACAAACCCATAATCCTGGCAGACTGGGAAGGGTGTGGTGATGGTGGAGAGGTACACCATTGAAGATAGTTTTCTCTCTCTCTCTTTGTCTCTCTCTCATGAAAGATATACATATACTTAATGTTTTTTAAATCAATCAAATAGTTTTAAAAGTGATACTACATTTAATTCTGCTCATAAACGGAGTCCATTCTATAAATGTAGTTTTATGATAGGATATTTAATTAACTGATAAACTGCAATGCCTACCTTGCATCAATAATCAAGTCAATAATCTGCAATTTTTAAATTCCCTAAATATGCGTTTGCAGAATACACTATCACAGCTCCAACACTTTTTGGTCTATTGGACCATTGACCTGAAATTTACGAAGTCATTAAATGTGTGTTTACATGATAGGCTGGAAAAGCTTTTGCACCAAGTCAATGATCTGTTTCTTCAAAATGCTTCAGAGCATATTTACATGAAAGATTTTCTTTTTTCCTTTTTCAACAGCTTTCAGCATTTCCTTTTAGAGCAGAAGGGTTATGTCCTATTTTGTCAGTAATGTGTGAAACACAGTTCCCTACCATGCTAATAGGCTCAGTAGAGATATTATCATACTTGTGGAGTAATATTTCCATATTTAAATAAACACAAATTCATATTTCTATTTATCTGACATACCATAAAATCCCTTATTTGGGCCCATCATTTTTTGCCCCATTGTGTATTCCATTATAACATATTATTCAGACTCCCATAGAATAAAAATATGTAGCTAGTCAATATTCATAACCATTTAGACATTCCTATATATCCCTCCGTCTCTGCCAAGTTACATTTTGTTCAGAAAATCCTTTAACACATTGCTTGTATCTTTATTTACCTCCTACGTAGTCATGACTTGAATGACAAATATTCCTGTTTTGTCTGTCTCTGTTGAACTGTCCCTCTACGTAAACACCCATCTCCAGGCTTCATTCCTTCTATGCTAAGAAAACGTATTTTTAGGGGAATTTTTGCTATGGAGTGCATGTGCTCATCAGAGAGACGGAGAGACAGAAAATGAGAAATTACCCCCAGGGGAAATAGCCATGCCACAATCCCTTTTCCTCCATTCTCCTCTCAGGGTTTTGGGCACTTACACACAAGCACCCGGTGTGTGTTTCAAGCCACCGGGTTCAGGACTTGAACCACAGTTAACTACATGGGAGTCCAGTGAAGTAACTCTTACACCTTCTGCTGGTCCCAAAAATATTTTGTTATATTAAAAGTACTTCTAAATGAAGTAATTACTGTGACTTCACAACATTTTGTTCCATAATATAAAATTAATTTTTATGTTAAATTATTCATAATAACCATATCCCATTGATGCTCTGATAGAAGGTGCAGAGCTACTTAAAATGTTTGGTACAGATGTTAATAGGTATAGAGAGATAAATTATACTTTCACTTTTTCCCTTTTATATATGTATTTATTTATTAAAATTATTTAAGAGCTTCATTAACAGGTGCTTGCAGTTTATTGACTTTTTTTGAAAAAACCAAGTTGTAAACTTTTATTACAAATTAAAAATGAAGTTATAAAAATCTCAACTTTACCAGATATGAAGCAATTTAATATTTATTTTAGGTTTTTGCTTCAGAGTACCAGCACTTGCCAAAGCGAGACAGAGAGACAGAGAAACCATCCCCGAGGGGGCTGACCATGCTGTGACCCCTTCTCCTCCACTGTCCTCTCAGGATTTGGGGCACACACGCACACACTCCCAGGGTGGTTCTTAAGCTACCAGATCTGGGACTCAAACTGGAGAGTCAACCACGTGATATTGGAACCCTAGCCACCATGCCATCTGCTGGCCCACACTCTTTTATTTTAAAACAAGGATGTTAAATTAGTTAAACCAGGTAAAAGACCTGAGCTATCACTAACTTTGGTTTAAACTTTGGTAATTCCATTTTTCTTGTGCTCTGAAAGAGTAGGAAAGGGAAAAAGATCAAACATAGTGTGTTTTATTGGTCGAATTTGGTTTCAGTCTAGTCCAAGCGTCAGTGTTGCTTTTAAGATTTGTTGAAAATATTTAAAAACATGCCAGCATTTCCCTTCCTGGCTTTATTTGCTGGATTTGAGAATGAAATAGAGACACCTGAGGCAAATACATGAATAAACAATAAATTTTTATTAGAAATTTTTGTTCTAATACCCATAATCTTTATACTTTACATGTATGAGATTTAATTTACACTATTTCGTATTGCAATTTTGTTCTGTAATTATTACTGTTATTCAATACTAGGAATTTGACATTCAAACATTTAGTACATAAAATAATACAGATTAATTAAAGATTTTTATTTTTTTCTGGGTTATTGAAATTTAACATCTGTCAAACCTAAGGAGTCTTGGGAATCAAGTGAATAAGCCAGTTCTTAAAAGTGCTTTAAAAGTGAAAATGATTTTTAGAATAAATAAGTTAACCTGGCCTCTGAATTTCTAGAGGCAGAACTGCTGATCTTTTCAACTCTCCGTTTATAACCATCTCAAAGCAAGTCAAAATTCGTCACATATTATTTGGCAGTGTTCCAGTACGTGCATTTGAAAAAGTGTAATATTGCCTTTTATTTCTCCTCTTCGGGGTGGTAATAGACCTTGTAGCATTTGAAAAATGTGTTATATTTCTGTCAATCATAACCTTCTTGTCTCCTTTTTTATTTAAACTCTACTAAGGAAAGCAAATATGGCCATTCTGTTCTAGATGCAAAAATATTTCTACTGAGCATCAGTCACGTGGCTTCTTTCCATCCTTACGACAATACATAGATCCATTTCCAATTCCAATGTATTTCGTGTTCTAGTAGCCACGCCAAAACCCCAGTATTGGAAATAAAAGAAGGTAGATTCATTCCGAATTATAATCTTAAACACTACAGTTCTGTTTTCATCAATTCTCTTGCTAATAAATCTGATGGATTCGTCTGTGGTAAGTCTACTCTCAGAATCGCCCGGAATCACCGCTTTATCTCCCCTACGGAAGCAGTTCACAAAGCCCTGAGTAGATTCAGCATAAAAGTAGACTGTTACCTCAAGCCAGAAAAGGATTTTTAAAAGTACTTTGCTATCTGCTGATAAAGGAATTCTAAGACTTTAAATCTTGCATTATTTATGTGCTACACAGCCCATGAAGAAAATGATCTGCCATAGTATTAAGAATGAGATAATAAATTCTTTAGCTTTAAGGTAACAAAATAAAAAAGCGGCGACCTTTAGCTGATAATCTCTTGCAAGAAAGGTCAATAACTGTCAGTAAAAAAGAAAGCCAAGTTTTAAGACTATTACTGAATAAAAATTGAACTTTGAAAAGGTTTTGCTTTATTTTGTATTTTGTTAACTAGAAAATGGGTCTGAAATTATGGTATTAATGAAGTATTTAGTCCTGCATTATTTCATGACCAAAACCAAGAATTAAGATACTAACTTTGGATGTTCTTCAAATATTTGAAAGTATGGTCCTTAAACAACTGTCGTCTTCTCTTTTATTGCACATCAGTTAACTATCGATTACAGAACGTCCCATCCACACACCAAAGTTGCAAAATATAGCAAACTTTATTGGATTCTATAAGAAAATAACTAGAATTGGGAAAAAAAATCTTAGCAAATTAGAAGATAAAAGGGAGCCTAAAAGATCATCTAAATCATCCTATTTTTCATAAAAGGTGGGATAGAACAATATTATGTAACAAGAATTTACGAATTTGGGCCAACTGGTGGGGATGGGTTAAGGCAGTTGGACCACTGTGCAGTTTGAGGACCTGACCTGGCAGTTTGGAAAATGTGCCCAGAAAATGTGTCTATAAATATTACAATATATTGTATATACGTCAAAGTTGTTTTACATTGTCAGACATTCAAAGCTTCTTTGAATGTCTTAAATGTTTAATTAAAAGAATTCTTAATGTATCCACACACACACAACTTTATATGGTTATTTGGATAAGCAAGTCATGCCACATAAGCTCCTGTGTAGCCTGAAAAAAAACAGAGACAAAGTAGAAGTCAGGAGACATAGGAGGAAGGGACTATTTTTCTAGAGGAAGTATCAACTTTTAAAATCAGCCTCATGCAGTTTCGTAATCCTTGTTAAGATCCTGTCTATTCACAAGAAAGCCAGGTATTTTGACTTGTAATTACAGTCAAAAGGAGACAAACAGAAAAGGAATACATTTAGGTCCTTGCTATGATCTGTATGCCCCATGAATTCATGTGCTGTTATTGTAATGGGATTTAGAGGGTGAAAATGTGATCCGGTTATGGCTTTGAACATGGGGACAAACCGGCGGAGCTCGTAATGGCTAAAAATGAAACAATTTGAGCAACAATACAAATAGGTATAGTATTTGATTATATCATATAAAAACTACAAATATCAAGCTGGTTCCATGGCCTAGGCGTGAACCCCAGACAGCCTACTGCAGTGTGAATCCTGGCACCAACAGCTTGAAAAATACTCTGGGCATGTGTGCGTGTGCACTCCAAGTTCTGAGAGGATGAAGAAATGGGAGGAGAAGGGATGGCGCCATTATCATGCCCCACTGGAGGGGGCTTTTTCCTGCCCCCGCTGTCTCCATTTCTCTGTCTCTCTCTGGCAAGCACATGCACCCTCTGGTAATTATATATATTTATATAAATTAGTTATTATGATATGCACAAGTAATTGATTAAATAAATAAATGTGGAAGAAGGGGCAGCTCATCCTTCTTGCAGTAGGAGTCTTACTGATAAACATGGAAATAATGGTAGAAATAGAAGATCACCATTATGTCAATATTACAGTAATAATTATTGCAGGCAAGAAATAATTAAAGATGCTAAATTAGTGGGAAAAAGTATATTAAAAAGTAGGGTCTTGGCATTGCCTCCCCACGTGTGGTGGTTACTACTTAGAGAGATGGACATAGCAGCGTACAGTGGGGAAACCTAGGAGACATTACCTGAAGCAAAGAGGAAACTCAACATTGCCATAGTAAACCATGTTCCTGTCCTGTGTCCTTGACGTGATGAACCTGGATGGTCACAAGGCTCCTTTGATAGCACTGTGTGCAAAGATGCATAACTTGGATCGAATCCTGAGCAGGTCACTCATGTGGAGGGATGGTCTACAGAATAACTGACCAGTAGCAAAGGCATTTCTAGACCAAAGTGAACAAAGCACTGAGGAACCACAACAGACCCTCCGCGGCCCTTGAGACGGGCCGGCTAAAGGCGAGGCCGGCCACTGCTCCTGCGGCTCTTCACTGCTCGAGGCCTGCTCTCGCGGAGGAGCTGAGGGCAGCTGGGGAGCACGTGCCTGGTCTCAGGGCAAATTCACACCCAGGTTCTTCAAGTGCCCTTCTAACGCTGCACAGTGATGGCATCGTGTATCCACATCTCTTCCGTTTTTCACTCTTCTTGATGAATATCACATCCTATCCGATCCTCAATCGTCTGATCATGCCTATGCATCTTTACTCACAACTGATTATCTTGCTTTATGTTGCACTAGAAAAATCAGAACTGTAAGAAATTTTCATCCTTACATTTCAGTGTCCACCAGCCTCTAGAGCCGACAATCACATGTCTTCTCCTAAGAAATGACAAAAGATGTGACTCACACTATAAAGTACATTTCTCTTCACTTCCTCTACGATACATTAGAACTCCCCGATTGCATGCCTGAGTCAAGTTTTTCTCTTTGTTAAATTATTCCTATGAGAAATGACCTTGCTAACTTTTCTATTTTAAAAAAATGATTTGGGGGACCAGTAGATGGTGTAATGGTTATGTCACTGGACTCCCATGTAGTTGACCACAGTTCAAATCCCAGACCCAGTGGCTTTCAAGTCAAGCCCGGCATCTGTGCTTGGGTGCCCAAAATCCCAAAAGGAGAATGAAGAAGGGATTGTGGTGTGGCCATCCCAACACCCCCCCCCCCCCCAAAGGAATGATTTCTTGCTTTCTGTTTCTCTGTTTCTGTCTTTCTGGAGAGCACACATGCTTATGGCAACAATCTCTCTCTCAAAAAAAAAAAAAAAAAAAAGAAAATGGATACGTCCACTTTTTCAATCACTGTTTCATTTCTCTGCTTGCTTTACAGCTAAATCTCATGAAAGAGCTGTCAATATATCTTCTGTCCAGTTCCTCTCTGCCAATTGTCTATTAAATTCACTCCAATATTGATCTTACCCCTACCATTCCACCAAACTTGTTCCTGTCAGGTCAGCAGTGACGCCTACATTGCCAAATCCAATACTCAATTAATAGCTACTGTAATGCTTGACTGTCAGCCGTCTGATTGATCTCCCTTCCTCCGTAAAAACGTTTCTATTTTTCTGTTGACTTCCCAAAATGACAAAATTCTGGTTTTCTTCCTACTACATCAGTTTGGGAAATCTTCGGAGTGCCCCAGTCCTCAGTCCTCAGGCTTCTTAGTTTTCCTTCATTGTGACACTTTAACGGTGATCTTAGCCAATTGCATTGCTTCAAATATCACCTATATGCTAATGACTCTCCACCCTGGACCTCTCTTTGAATTTCAGTCCAATATGTCTTTGACTCCCTACTCAACATTTTAGATGCTAAATTAAAATGTGAAAGCTAGTGTGCCCATAATCTTATCTTTCCAAATCTACTTTCTGTGTGGTCTTCCAGATTCCAGGTAATGGTGGCATTTTTTTTCCAGTTAGACAGTCAAAATACATGGGTCACAGTTGACTCTTCCCTTTTCCTTTCCATCCTGTGTTATAAAGGGGAGAGTAAGACCTCCTTGTGGGATCTTTGAGGATCATGCCAACATGGCCACAGAAATAACACCTAGCAAGGCGTGCAGAATTAAAGGAATTATGATTCTCACAGGTCCTAGAGCCAGGAGGCATGGCAAGCCACCTGGGAGAGGAGTTCTGAGGGAGCCACTGTACCAAGATGAGGCGTCAAGAGAGAGCAAGGACCCATAAGCAAATACTTTCATTGAGGGGTTGGAGTGGAATACACCAGCAAAAGGCTTGACGGAATTTTTCTAGGAATTATTTTATTTAACTTTATTATTATTATTATTTTTCAGTTCGATCAGAGAGAGATGGGGCGGGGAGTGAGAAAGCAAGCCACCAGGTCTGGGACTCAAACCACGGTTGGCCATGTGGAAGTCCAGTGACCTTACCTACCATGTCACCTGCTGGCCCCGGCATGACACATTATTACTGGTGCACTTACATTCTGCTGGGTCACAAGCAAGGGAGCACAAAGAGGGGAGCTCACGTCAAGGACCAGGCTTATCACACTGGCCCATCCAGTCACCAACACGGCACTCACATACTTGCGAGGATGCCAGGTCACTCGGAGAGGATGACATTTCAGAAACTTACAACTCACCCCTTAGCCCGGGCCAGCCTGATCATGTTGGCCCTGGCCCTCTCTCACCCAGAGGCCTCCCTGTGCTAGTGCAAACACCCTGCACATACCAATAGTCTCCTGGCTTGCACAATCTCATACCTACAGTACAGTGGGTCGTCAGGAACGTCGTGATGCATTTTCGTATTAAAAAAAAATCACGACTTTTCAAAAGATCCAATATTTCTGTGCAGTAGAGATGTTTCCTGTAAATCATAAATTAGGCCTCATAACTTTTGTGTGAATCTTTTAATATTCTGCATTTCATTCACAAAGAAAAAAAACACACCGAAATCCTCAAATGGCATAAGCCCTTCCATATCTTGAAATTCTGACTGTGTCACTCCAGTCCCTGCTTTTGTCATATGGCCTACTCTGTTGATGTCTTCTTGTTTTATAAAGGTACTTATTACTGGGGCCAGCAGGTGGCGTGGTGAATAAAGGCACTGAACTCCCACATGGCTCAACGCAGTTCAAGTCCTGGACCTGGCAACTTGCATTGTCAGTCTCTCTCTCTCTCTCTCTGTCTCTCTGTTCAAAATTTAAAAAATAAATAAATACATAAATAAAGTTAAAATAATTCTTAAAAAAAGATAAAGGTACTTATTATTGAATTTAGGGCATACCAGATAATCAAGAAAGATCTCATCTCAAGATCTTAAACTGATTACATCTGAAAAGACTATTAAATAAGGCTTTATTTACATATTTTAGGGGTTATGAGGCAGACATAGTCTTTTGGAGGATATGATTCAAGTTAATACAATCATTAGTAATATTAGAAATTCTGTTTTAAAATTGTTTTATTATTTTTCCATCTCCCTCTCCCTTACCTCCTCTTATGTATGTGCAAAGACCAAACAAATCTTCAGACTATGATATTTCTTTCCTTCAGAATTAATTTAGGATAGATGAATATCCTAAGCTATGTAGTTTTCCTGTTAAAAACAAAAAGA
This sequence comes from Tupaia tana, assembly GCA_026018925.1. NCBI lineage: Eukaryota > Metazoa > Chordata > Mammalia > Scandentia > Tupaiidae > Tupaia > Tupaia tana. Next base: position 41,881,747 of record JAKSZU010000019.1, on the reverse strand, counting down.
GAAAGCTTTTAAGCCTTGAAGTAAAGATTTACTTTTTAAAATAGTGTTGAAATTTACTTTAGTATTGCTAGTAATAGCTTAAATTATTTTTTAAAGTATTTAAAGATTTCTCGAAGCACAGCAAATGCACTTAGGTTGAAAACATGTCTAAATGTATAAAAGAGGGGGTTGAAAGCTATAGGCAAACTCAATTCAGTACGTAAAGATGAGCACTTGGGCAGAAAGGCTGTGACAATGGAAGTAAGAGCAAGATAAAAGGCTAGGCACTGACTAGCACAGTTTTAATGAACTGACCCAGAGTATAAAAAGATAATTAGAGTCATAATTACAGAGCAGTAATTCATACTGAAAATTATATGTGAATACTCTACAGTAAAATGCCAGAATTATTGGTCGGATCAATGCAATACTTTAAATGTAATCTAATATTCACTGTTTTTATCAGTGAGACAGGGAACAAAAACAGCTTAAAATGTCCCTTAAAGGCAACACCGACTGTGAGAAATCTCTACGCAAGAGCGCCTTTTTCTCCCCCCTAACAAAGAGTGTCAGCTCCGCGGCATCAGACACTGAGCTAACTGTGGAAAGTGTCCTGTCCTGCAGCACTCCAACTACGATACTTTCTACTGAAAACGTCTTAAGCACCAATGAACCAGCTTTAAAGTGAGTGGTGGTTTAAAAATACCCATCTTGAAGTGAGGTGTTGACACAGTGGTGGTGTGATGGACCCCTACGAGGAAGGCCCTGGTCCCCATCCCCAGGACGGCCCTCAGTGCCAGACGTGGACGTGCATGCCCTTGGCCCAGGCCAGCGGCAGATCTGGGCATGGAGATTCTTCTTGGAGTATCTAGTTCTCTCTCTTTCTCAAGAAAGAAAGAAAGAGAAATTTTTAGATATTATGGAAAAGAGCAATTTCATCAAGAAAACACAGTTAGAAGACACCATAAATAATACCTTGAATGAGAGAAATCCTGGTTGTTAACATTAAAATTCCTTAGGTCCGACACAGAATTTACTCTGACACAAAAGAGAAGGACCCCCGAAAGGAAGTGCAGGGAGCGTAGGGCGGCAAAGTCTCTTACTAACGATGAATGAGTAAGGGCTCTCTTTTTAATCTCAAAAGCAATCTCAAAAGAAATAGTTTGCTTTTAACTTGTCCTTTATAAGCAGAAGATTTTTGGTTTCTTCTTGCATCAGCATGAGATGGTGTAGTAAAATAACTCAGGCTAAATGGCTTCAGCCACCCATTGTCATGCAGTTTTGGGGACTGGGAAGTCTAAGATCTAGGTCTCTGCCTGCTCAGACTTTGGTGAGGGAGAACCTTCTCGCTGTGTCCTCACATGTGGGGAGGGAGAACTCTGCTCCTCTTACGAGGACAGTAATCTCATCATGGGGTCCCTACCCCCATGGCCTCATCCAAACCTAGCAAAGGCCCCATCTTAAATAGCGTCCATGGAGGAGAATCGTGACTTCCCCGCATGGAATTTGAAGGGACACATCCAGTCCATACCACATCTCTCTTGTCTTCTGTTCTCTAATCCATTTACAGAATACTTGATTTCTTCATTAATCAACATTTACCAAATGTCTGCTGTGTGCCCACGGCGTGCCAGGCAGAAGATAAACATAGCCCGTTTGTTCTCACTGGGCTTCTTTCTTGACTTCATACCGCGTTAATCATTTTATGACGAGCTCATCTGATGATCTCAGCAGCCTGTAGGGGTGGATGGTGGCGTCAGCCTAGCCTTACCACTGAAAAGCCAAGGCTTACGGAGATCGAACAACACATCTGAGGTCACAAAGTCGGAGGACACAGGGACGACTTCAAGCCCGGGCCACCTGACCCAGATGGGTCTCTCGCGGATTGTGCTGTAAGGCCCTTACAACGTGTCACTGCCGTGGGCTCTTTCTTATCCTCCCCGCCTTCATTTCTACCCTGTGCTGCTTAGTTCCTGCACACGGATTCCCCTTCTTATTCTCAAGCAGTCGGTGATCGTTGAGCCATGAGCTCGCTTCCTCTCTGTGCTATTTCTTTGTGCGCTCCAACTATCCAGTTCTCCTTCCACTGCACGAGAGAATCTTAGATCTGTTTGTGAGTTCAGTAGTCACTGGCTGGAAGCTGGTTAGCTTTGCTCAGGAGGGAAGAATCGTATTTTCCGTCAGAGCAGAGCCGGACTGGTGAGGGAGGGATGAAAAACACGACTCAAGATTGAGGCAGGATCTAAAATGATGGATGGGTTGAGATTTTATTTCTCATGATAATTTGTGGGTATTTCATGGGATCTTAAGCAGATCTGGCTCATACAAGTGAAAAGAATGGGACTGGCATAGGTTAAGGAACCTATCGGTTAAGGTAACGGCTCCATTCTGCATGTACTGGAGTCTCAGAGACCAGGAGGTGGACGTAGACTATCAGCAGAGCTAAAGGAGAAAGCCAGCATGGCACTGCCCACTCCAAGTCCTACCAGTGCAGAGCCACGTCCCCAGGCAGCATGCTGGACAGGATGCTGACACGGTTTCTGAAACCCCGTAAGGCAGACATGGCCCAATTTTAGTTCTCCTCCGAACGGCTTTATGTGAGCAGTGACCACGTTAGGCTTCAAAAGTGCAGATGTTTCAGCCAAAGAAAATCAGGCAGAGGAAAGACGCTTCCTTTTTTGTCTTAGTAAAGCGTATTTTGACTTGCAAAGAGAGTGTGCAGTTAAAGAGCCATGTACTCTTGAACAGACCCACCTGTTCCCAATGTGGATTTTAATCAACTGAAAAGTCAGTTAAAGATGCAAAAGTTTGAGTCAGAAACGTGGACTCAACTCCAGTTCCCTTTGCTGACTAGCTGAGTGATCTCGAGCACATTGCTGGGCCTCAGAAAACCTTGCCTTATCCTATCCACAAAATCATCATAATTAGAGGAAAAATAGGGAGGCAAAGCATTAATAGGACAAAGAAATGTGGTATTATCTGTTGAACATATTTTATAGTTTTATCAACTGAACTAGGGAGAAATGTTTACCTGTTGAAATATTCACTTTGTAAGGTAAATAATTTGACTAAATGTGTAAAATAAAATGAAATTAAATAAAAAAATACAAACCACCATAACAGGGTTTCCTCCTGGAATACATAAAAGTAGTGTATATAAAACACCAAAAATAGCCCCTACCTCGTAAGAACTCAATCAGTAGTAGCTCTTTTTAGATTATTCGATCGCAGCACATGCTAATATAATCTTTTCTTTAAAGTACTAAGTGAAAGGAAGCCAGCAGAGGAAAAGACCTCACTTTAGGATTCCAAACCTTTCTCAGTTCTTTTCACCGATGACTAGGTTGGTTTTCCCGGGGGTCTAGGTAGCCATGTGAAACTAGCAGTGGACCGGACCTCAGCAGCCTCACGTCAGGATGGGTTTGACTCCATGACACACATCAGACCAGGGCAGGCTCCCACAGGGCAGGCACCCACCTCGGGGATATTCGCGAGGCCTCTGGAATTTTTTATGTCACCAAGCTGAGCTAGATACACACATAAACACTCCACAGGGAGGAAAGTAGAACTTTACTTTTTGACAAGAAAAGAGGAGTGATGTTAAATCTTTGCTATTTCCACTTAAATTAAGACACAGCCCCATGGCCCCCAGTTCTCGGAGCTATAAAACCTTCCACCCTCTGCCAGGAAAGCTTATAAATTGTGAGTCGTCTTGCAGCCCCCATTAGCAATCTTCAGCGCTAAATTGGTCCTTTCAACATGATAAGTGCCTTTGCAGCCCGGTAAAGAGCACCCACTCTCCTCCACTTAGAATGAGCGGAAGGAATTTTGTTGTTAAGGTTCACGATTTTACCTGAGCTCCTGGACGATCCGCAATGAAGACTGCTAAGTAGGACATGATGAAACACAGTCTTAACACTTGGAACTTCATTCTCTGAGTCAGTGCAAACAGTATTTCTACTCATATTTCAACTTCATCCAAAGAATCTAAAGGCTTGGCGGACTTCGGTGTATTATGTAGACTGTGTCTGATGGACAGCCATCTTCACACTGACAAACAGGGCTATTGGCAACTGAAAATGTCTTCACACTGATTCAGGCAATAAAACAGTTGCTTCTTTGAGGGGCACAGACATTTGCTGTGGGTACTCCCAGTTTATATCAGATTTTTTAAATGACTGCATTCATCTCAGGGGCTGTTCATTGGCCACACATTCACTGTAGCTCCTTTCCCCCATCATCTACTTCTCAGGATAAACACAAATTTACCTTTATCTACACATGGGATACACTGAAACAGAGAAACTGAGAAAGTTGCGAACAGCTCACAGCTAGCAAGTACTGGAAATCCAATCTACACCAGTATGACTTCAGATCCCGCAGTCCTCGACTGTTTGTGCCCAGGAGGGCTAATCACTGCCTACCTCTCTTTGTACCTATCATCTAGTTAGCTCATACATTCTTGATATTAGCTGTTTGAAGGAAAATAAAATGTTAAAAGTTCAAAAATAGATGATAGAAAGATACATGATGGGAATAAAAATAAAGAAATGCCACCAGATAAACTGTAAGTTCCTTAAAACCATTTGCTGTTCCTTTCCCTATTACTATTTTAGACAGACTAGTATAAAATACAGAATATATTCTCTATGGTACTCTTGAATAATTAATTCTCATCTCTCTTTTCTTTAATTTCCAAAGCCTACCATATACAGACATAATAATTATAAAAATGAACAATAAGACTCAGGCAGAGAAGTAAAAAATTAGTCTAGTAAAAAATTACAATCTATTAAAAATTAATAAAATAAACATACACAATATATTAATAACAATATGTAGCATTTGTAGACATTTGCTTTGCATTGAGATTGTTCTAAAAACTTCATATAGATTAACGTCATCGAATCTACATAATAAACCTGTAAACAATTAGACCAATCATTAATAAAATGATTTTGTTTAAAATAAACTATTTTAGAATAGTTTAGATTTATAGAAAAAAAGCAGAGATAAGAGAGACAGAATTCCCATATATCCCACACCACTGATACTGTTATTAAGATTTTACATGAGTTATGTGGACTAGTCAGAGTTCTTCAGAGAATCAGAAATATGCATGCATGTGTCCACATGCATGTCAATTCTCAATGCACGATGATTTAAGATGTCCTCACAGTGGGTATATTGAAGTTTTAAATGTATCTTCACTTACAGTATTTTCAACTTATTAACACTATGCATTTACCGGGATGTAGGCCCATCAAGAGCCAAGGAGCATCTGTGTGTATGTTTATATATACATGCTACATATTTGTGTTTACGTGTGTGCATATATATATACACATAGAGAAAGTGAGACTGAGGTTTATTGTCAAGATTCTGGTCACATGACTTGGAGCCTGAGACGTCCTAAGATATGTGTGTACAAGCTGAGTCCCAAGGGAGCCCGTGAGGGAATTCTCCTGTACAGCAAGGGCTGAAAAGTCTGGAGAACCCTTCGTGCAAACCATGGTCTAAGTGTGGAGCCCCAAGAACCAGAAGAACCTACGGTGTGAGTTTCATTCTCATTCAGGACAGAACAGATGCTCCCGTTTGAAATATCAGTGAACTCTCCTTTCCCTTATCATCGGTCTTAGTGAAGCCCCAGTGTACGGGGTCAGGCCCACCTACTCGGGGGCAGGAAATCTGCTCCACTTAGTTTACTGTTCAAGGTTAACCTCAGCCAGAGACAGCCTCACAGACACCCAGAAGACTGTTCACCAAATATCCGAGCATCTCAAGTTCCAGCAAAGTTGACAAATAACATCAACCTTGTGGTATGAGACATTTGTCACAAGTAATCACCCACTATTAATACATTACTACTTACTAACATCCATACTGATTTTTTGTTTTTTACCTAATATTTATTACAAGATACCCTAAATAGAATTTTTATTACAAAAATCTATTTAGGGTATCCCATAACGCTTACTATGTCTCCTTAGGTTTTTCTTGGGTTTTGACAGTTTCTCAAACTTCATATTTGATGACTTTGAAGATTTCAGGAACACTGACCAGGTGTTTCGGTTTATGCCCTACTATTGGAAGTCATGTGACACTTTATGATTAAATTGGGATTCCAGGTTGTTGAGAGGAATGTGCAGGTTAAGTACCACTTTCATCACCTCATATCAAAAGGGCGTGACACGCAGGGGTTAATACATGGCTGCAGCTCCTTGATCTGTCCGCTGGGAGCCTGAGGCAGCGACATCCCAGTGGCAGTGAGCACACCTCCTGCCCAGTCTTGGATCCTAATGATTCATCACCACATAGCAAAAGGGCATGATACAAAATGACTTACCACTGTTAATGGGGACCTTGATCACCTGGTTATTTTTTTTTCTTCTTTGTCATACTATCCTTTTGTGAACACAGTCACTATTCATGGCCAACGCATAATTGTGAGGAGTTATGATCAGAGTATCTGTATGTATTATTTGGAATTCTGCTACCTGGGAGAATTGTCTTATCTCCACCATTTATTAATGTGTTTAATTATGTTATTATGGAATCAGGAATATTCACTTTGTAACTTGGGTTATAATCCAATAGTACATTATTATTATTATTATTATGTACTCACATTTTTCCAGCTTTGAGCATTTGGAACTTTTTAAAGTTAGCTCCTTTGTTATTCTGACATACCCTAAATATTTAGAGATTTTTGTGCAATTCTTTACCTACCAGCATTACAAAATACTCCATGCTCATCCGTCTTGTATATTGCCTGTCTTGGTCTTAACTTCAGTCCAAGGAGTCCTGATTCCCTCTACTGAAGAATCATTAGAAACCAAGACGCAGGAGATGTGCTCACTACCGGGATGGCATTGCCTCTAGACTCTCAGCTGACCGTCAAGGAACTACAGAGCGAGCGTGGAGCATGTATTAACCCTGCATAAACACGTCTTTATCAGTTTCTCTACGCGTAACATTTCTACCTTTGTTAAACTAAACAAGCATTTCTTTGATGCATTTAACTCTGAATTCCTCACCACAGAAGCCATTCTAGCCTTTTCCACATGCTTATCTGTAACCTCCCGCTCCAGCAAGGAGAAACCATTGTCAATCATTTATTTTTAGTATAGATGCATGCAGCAGTATAACGGTTAGCCTGTGCAATTGACTAACACTCGTGGCTAATGACACACAGCATTGTCTCATATGTCTGTCTGGCATCTTATTTGGTGATGAGTATTTTCAGATATTTTGCTTATTTTTGAACTGATTTGCTTGTCTATTGTTGATTTCAGGGAGTTCTTTGTATATTTAAATCCCTAGTCCTTTATCGGGTAAAAATCTCACAATGTCCCCCTGGGTGTGACTTTCCATACTCTTTGTATGGTGCTTCTTTTAGTCTTTATTTCCAGAGTATAAGTTTTAATTTTAATAAATGCCAACGTACAGTTTCTTCCATTAAAAAAAGGTATCACTTTTTTTGTAAATATGTAAATATCTATCAACCTAAGGATGCACAAATTTTCTCATGTTCTAACTTTTAGAAATTTAATAGGTTGTATTTTTTGTTTAAATGATCCATTTTGAGTTAATTTCTGTGAAAGGTATATACTGAATGCCTAAGGCCTTTGTGCCCCCCCCCCCCAATATGGACATGCAGTTGTTCCAGTAACATTTCTAGGTAAGATTCTTTTCTTTATTCATTGTTCTTATGCTTTTGCCAAAAATTAAACATATTTTCGTCGATATCTGAGCTTTCTATTCTGTTCCAGTGATCTGTTTATTGATTTATCCCCCCTCCGATAGCATGCTGTCCGGATCACTACAGCTTTTTAGTGCGACTTGAAGTTAGGTGTGTGAACCCTTTAATATCGGTCTTCCTTCTCAGTATTGTGCTGACTACTCTAGGCTTTGGCCTTTCCATTTCAACAATAGAGCCAGGCTGTCAATCTTCACAAATAGCTTGCTGAGATTTTGGTTTGGATTGTGTCAGATCTATAGATAAAATTGGAAAGAATTAGTATCTTAACACTGATTCTTCGGATTCACTAAGAGGGGATAGTGCAACTGTTATTTAAATGACTTAAATAGACTTTATTTTTATCAGCATTTTGTAGTTTTATGCATACATATCATGTGCATATTCTGTTAGGTTTATACTTAAATATGTGTCTGTCTTTGTTCTATTCTAAATGGCATTTTAATTTTTTGTCAGTTTTTAGTTGTTCATTACTCAAGCATAGGAGAGCAATTGACTTTAGATATTGACACTCATTTCTGCGACTTTGCTATGCTCTACTTATTTCCAGGAGTTTTTTTACATAGATGCGATGGTTTTTTTTTTTTTTTTTTTTTTTTTTTTTTAATAGATAATCAAGTCATCTGTGAATAAAAACAATTTCCCTTTGTAATAAGTATATTATTTATTTTTTTATTTTGTTGCCTTATTGTATGAGCTAAGGCTTTCTGTAAAATGTTGAATAAGAGTCATGAGAAAGGACAATTGTCTTCTGCCCCGTCTTATGGAGGAAGTTTCACAGCTCCTATCGTGAAGTGTGATGGTGACTGTAGGCGTTTTGTAAAGGTTCTTTATAAATCGAGGGAAAGCCATTCTATTCCTAGCTTTCTAATCTTTTTTTTTTTATTGGACATGGCATTTTGTCAAATTCTTTTTCTGAAGTAATCCTGGGATGTTTTTCTACTTCCACTTTTTTTGTGGTGGCTTTCTAAATATTGAAACAGCCCTTGCATAGCTGCCATAAATCTTTTATGGTCATGGTCTTGCTTTACCTTGTGAGATTTCATTTGCTAACAATTTTGCATCTATGTTTATAAGAAACATTGTTAACTTATAATTTTCCTTTCTTCGAGTATTTTTTCTCATTTTCATATTACAGTAATATTGTCACCATAGAATTAGTTAGTGTTCTTTCTTCTAATTTCTTGAAAAGATTGTGAAGAATTAGTAGTATTTTTCCCTAAAATTGTAATAGTATTCACAATTGAACCCACTTGCGACTGGTTATTTTTTGATTGACAGGTTATTAATTGTAATATTAATTTCAAATATATAAAATATATATAAGTAAATAAAAACATACACATTTTTTCAGGTTATCTATTTCATTTTATACAAGTTTTGTTTCTTTTAAGGAATTACTATATTTAAATTTTCAAATTTGTGGGCATAGGTTTTGCTCAGAGTACCCCTTTATTATCTTTCTAATACTCATAGAATAAGTACTTACAACCTATCCTTCAATTCTGATATTGTCATCTGTGTCTTATCTCTTTTTTCCTTCATTAGGATCACTAGAGGTTTATCAATTTTATTGATCTTTCTAAAGAATCGCTTTGGTTCATTTTTTTCCCTAATGATTTCCTGTTTCAATTTTATTGCTTTCTGCTTTAACTTTTATTACTCTTTCTTCTTCTTGCTTTAGATTTAAATTATTCTTAATTCCCTAGTTTTCTAAGTGAGAGGCTAAATGATTGATTTTAGATCTTCCTTCCTTTCCAATATATTCATTCAATGCTACAGGTTTTGCTGTAAGCACTGCTTTACCGCATCTCACATATTTTATAAATTTCATATTCATTTTAATTTAGTTCAGAATAGTTTTGACATGGAATCGCAGCCTGGCCATCCCCTCAGAAGGGTTCTTTCTTACTTTCCTTCTTCTCTCTCTGTCTCTCTCTGGTGATCATGCACACCCTATACCAAACTTAAAAACAGAATTTTTGCCTTCAAATAGCAGACAGCACTTGAGTGCCAGAGTCGGAGCAAGACAGAAGGAGGAGAGGGGGGAGAAAGTGCCCCCATGGAAATTCTTCACCCAAGAGCCTCTTCCTTGTTCCCTATCCCTCCTTCTGGTCAGGATCCCGGGCATACACACACCTGGCGTGGTTTCAAGCTGCCAGGTTGGTATTTGACCGTGGTCAGCCATGCGATATTCTGCTCCGTCCACACAGCACTGAACCATTGTGTGACGGGACCACTCCTTGGCAGTATGTCTTTAGAAAGTTTAGCAGTCACTGTAGAATTTACAACATAAAATGCAAATTGATATCTTTATCCTAAAATAATATACCACTTCATGTGCATTGCAGAAACACTATGTAAATTCATATCCTCATCACACAATGTTTGTTAGTATTATTAGTATTACTGTTAGTATTATTAAATTAATTAGATTCTGGCTTGATTTAAAATAAAAAATAAAATATTTTATTTTAGGGAACCAGCAGTTAGCATAATGGCTATGTTGCTGGACTCCCACGTAGTCGACCACGGTTCGCGTCCCGGGCCCAGTGGCTTAAACTCACACCGGGCGCGTGTGCGTGCGTGCCTAAGGTCCCGAGAGGAGAATGGAGAAGGGATTGCGGCGTGACCATCCCCCCTGGGGGGTGATTTCTCGCTTTCTGTCTCTCTGTCTCTCTCTCTCTGTCTGGCGAGCGCACGCGCCCTATAGCAAAAACCTCTCAAAAAAATATTTTATTTTACATATATATTCTTTATGTAGATTGGAGTTTCAAAAATGTGATTTCATTTCTGCTTGACAAACTTCCTTCAGTGTTCCCACTTAATATTCATGGAATGTCTGCAGTCTATGGCAGAAACTGAACGACTGCATGGTGTAAAAACATGGAGAGCAACTGTGGATACAGAGACTTGGGGGAGGAGGTGGGACGTCGGGGGGAGGGAATCAACTGTGGATACAGAGACTTGGGGGACGAGGTGGGAAGTTGGGGGGAGGGAATCAAGGAAAAAAAAACATTTCATGGATGCAGAAATGGAAAACTATCTGTCGATTGATAATGTGCATAGTAATGACTTTGGCTGGACTAAATGCAGTGTATTCATGCCGGGAAAATCCATTTTGTATGCTGTAAAGTTGTATAGTGTTTAAATGCTAAAAAATAAGAAAATAAAAGAAAGAAAGGAAAAGAAAAAATTTTTCTTACAGAACAAATCTATTGATAATCTTTCCTCCTTCTCCTCTCCTCTTCTTTGGTCTGAGAAGAACTGTTTGTCTTTCAGTTTTGAAGGATAACTACCAAATATACAATCATAGTTGAGTAGAATTTTTTTTTCTTCCAAAACATTAAATATTTTATTCTACTTTTATTTTTCCTAGTGTGGAAGTTTCTGTAATTCTTATCTTCATTCCTCTATAGACAACACCTGCCCCCCCACCTACTATCAAGATTTTATTTAAGTTTTCTGCCATTTGAATGTAATATTTGTAGATATTGAACCATCTTTCCTTCCCTTTGGTATATAGCCTCCATCTAGAAGATTCCTGGATCTGTAGATTGGCTTCATTAACTTTGTAATAGTCTCAGTCATTATTACTTCACTATTTCCCTTGTCCACGCTCCCCTCCTTCCCTTGGTGATATTTCAATGACTACTTTTTAATTATTGTCCCACAGTTTTGGGATATGCTGGTCGGCCTTTTGCATTTCTCTTTCTTCTTGCATTCCTTTGAACTGTCTTCAAGCTTTCTGACTCTCTCATCAGATGTGCCAAGCTTACTAATAAGCCTACCAAAGGCACCCTCCATTTTTGTTACAATACTTTTTATTTCTAGCATTTTCTTTTCATTTCTTCCTTAGATTTTCCAGTCGCTGCTTAAATTAACCATCTGCTCTTGATTGTTGTCTAAATGTTTTCATTAGAGCCTTTAACATATCAATCATCATTATTTTAAAATCCAGTTATATTAAAATGACCACTGAAATGGTGGTTAAGTGGCTGAATCCCACATGGCCTAGAATGTGGTTCCTGCCCCAGATCCTGCAGTTTGAAAATATGCCAGGCGTGTGAGTGTGCGTGTGTGTGTGTGTGTGTGTGTGCATTCCCAGAATTCCAAGAGAAGAGTGAAGGAGAAATGTCATAAACGTAGGGGATGATTTCTCGCCTTTCTTCCCTCTCTGTCCTTCTCTGTCTCCAGCAAGTGCACATGCCCTATGGCAAAACCCCCTGAAATCTAGCAGACCAGTCCTGTTTGTAAGTGTTCTATCTCTCTCTCTCTCACAGGTGCACATGATGCCCTTTGGCATAAAGAAATCCTGCTACTAAAAGTACACTTACAATTAAAATAATGACAAGTACCATATCTTAAATATCCCTATACAAAATGATTGGACATAGTCATAACTTCAGAAAAAAGATTTAAATAAGACTTATGTAATGTGATTCCAGGGTGATTTTTATCACCCAAGCACGTTTGTCTGGAATGTGGCTTGGGATAATCACCATGGTACATGTAAGAGGGCTTCTGTCCTTACCTTTTTCTCTAAATTCTAGAATCAGCTGGGACACTGCTTGGCATCCCTCAGCAATTTTATTTTTTTCAGATGACATGTTTATATATTAATTTATGGCAACTAGGATTTTGTATTCAATTCTTCATAAGCTGACTACTGTGTTGACACTCATTTTTCTTCATAATTTTCATATGCCTGTCTATTGCTATTAACATCATATAGCTTATCTATGGATCTGCACTGACCTCAAATAAAGATTTAAACTCAGAAAGAACATAATGGCATTTTCTTGCTACCTCTGGGTCTTGCCCCTTTATACTCCCACCTTTAACACGAACTGTAATACCTAAAAGTGTAAGCAGGAGAGTTGACTTTGCTTACTGTTGGGGTCCAGTCTCTACGCTAGTGTAGGCATGCTGGCTAACTCACTTTCTCTTACTGTTGGGGTCCAGTCTCTACGCTAGTGTAGGCGTGCTGGCTAACTCACTTTCTCTTACTGTTGGGGTCCAGTCTCTACGCCAGTGTAGGCATGCTGGCTAACTCACTTTCTCTTACTGTTGGGGTCCAGTGTCTACGCTAGTGTAGGCATGCTGGCTAACTCACTTTCTCTTACTGTTGGGGTCCAGTCTACACTAGTGTAGGCATGCTGGCTAACTCACTTTCTCTTACTGTTGGGGTCCAGTCTCTACGCTAGTGTAGGCGTGCTGGCTAACTCACTTTCTCTTACTGTTGGGGTCCAGTCTCTACGCCAGTGTAGGCATGCTGGCTAACTCACTTTCTCTTACTGTTGGGGTCCAGTGTCTACGCTAGTGTAGGCATGCTGGCTAACTCACTTTCTCTTACTGTTGGGGTCCAGTGTCTACGCTAGTGTAGGCATGCTGGCTAACTCACTTTCTCTTACTGTTGGGGTCCAGTCTCTACGCCAGTGTAGGCATGCTGGCTAACTCACTTTCTCTTACTGTTGGGGTCCAGTGTCTACGCTAGTGTAGGCATGCTGGCTAACTCACTTTCTCTTACTGTTGGGGTCCAGTGTCTACGCCAGTGTAGGCATGCTGGCTAACTCACTTTCTCTTACTGTTGGGGTCCAGTCTCTACGCCAGTGTAGGCATGCTGGCTAACTCACTTTCTCTTACTGTTGGGGTCCAGTGTCTACGCTAGTGTAGGCATGCTGGCTAACTCACTTTCTCTTACTGTTGGGGTCCAGTGTCTACGCCAGTGTAGGCATGCTGGCTAACTCACTTTCTCTTACTGTTGGGGTCCAGTCTCTACGCTAGTGTAGGCATGCTGGCTAACTCACTTTCTCTTACTGTTGGGGTCCAGTCTCTACGCCAGTGTAGGCATGCTGGCTAACTCACTTTCTCTTACTGTTGGGGTCCAGTGTCTACGCTAGTGTAGGCATGCTGGCTAACTCACTTTCTCTTACTGTTGGGGTCCAGTCTCTACGCCAGTGTAGGCATGCTGGCTAACTCACTTTCTCTTACTGTTGGGGTCCAGTGTCTACGCTAGTGTAGGCATGCTGGCTAACTCACTTTCTCTTACTGTTGGGGTCCAGTCTCTACGCCAGTGTAGGCATGCTGGCTAACTCACTTTCTCTTACTGTTGGGGTCCAGTGTCTACGCTAGTGTAGGCATGCTGGCTAACTCACTTTCTCTTACTGTTGGGGTCCAGTCTCTACGCCAGTGTAGGCATGCTGGCTAACTCACTTTCTCTTACTCAGGAGCCAACAATTTGAATTGGGAAACAATTTTATAGAAAAATTTTTTTTTTTTTTTGAGAGGTTTTTACTATAGGGCGCGTGCGCTCGCCAGACAGACAGAGAGAGACAGAGAGATAGAAAGCAGGAAATCACCCCCCAGGGGGGATGGCCACGCCGCAATTCCTTCTCCTTCATTCTCCTCTCGGGATCTTGGGCACGCACGCACACGCGCCCGACGTGAGTTTAAGCCGCCGGGTCCGGGACTCGAACCGCAGTCGACTACGTGGGAGTCCAGCGACATAGCCATTACGCTAACTGCTGGTCCCTAGAAAATTTTGAAGCAGATTTTATTATACTATTTTCTTAAACTGTAAGGGGAAGATTTGGGAGAATTATTCTGAGCCGAAAGTACGGTCAGTATTCTGTAAGTCCGGGACTGTCTACCTGAGCAACACTGACTCCAAATTTTCAGAGCACAGATATAAAGTAGTTGAGATTAAAACTAGGTAAGAAACCAAAATGAGTACTTCACAAAGGAGAGCTAAAATAGGGTAAAAGGGATGGGCAGAAAGAGGGATAGAAAATGAAAACATGAGAATGATAAGACTGGAGGGGAAAAAAGAGAAAAATGACCTATTAATTAACTACCCCTAAGAAACTGAGCACCAAGACCGGAAGGAGGTGCAGCAGCAGTGCAGCGTATGGAAGCGTAGGGTCCTAATCCCAGGTCGTCTCCACGGCATGGGTGTGTGCATGTGTGCACGCCATCTGGACGGACCCAGGTGGGTGGAGCCTAGCATGGAGATCCTGTGGGCTGCTTCTCTCTTTCTTTTAATATCTCTGTCTCTCTCAGATGAAAAGAAATAAATAGTTTTTTTTTTTTTTAAAGTCAGCAATGTGAAGCTAAGAATTGCTCCATTCTCTCTGGGTCTGTCTGTCTCTTTCTTGATACATCTGAGAAAACGCTCATTTGCAGAAAAGGAAGGCCATATGGCCAAACAAAAGCTCAGAGGAAAACAGTATTTCAAGGTCTGTCAGACTAGCAAGACTAGATACACAGTCATCATTAAACAAACAAATAAAATTCTAACGATTCCCCTAGTGATGGAAAATTTAATTAGCTTATGCTTTTATAAATAACAACTTTAGTTTTAGTTTTAGTGGAACAACAATAATGAAAATCAGAAGCAGAAAAATATATATCTTTAATGATCACAGGCAATGTTAGTAAAGTAGCAATAGTTTTAAACAAGAAAACGGAAACTCTCAAATTATTATACTGTCTAATAATTTGAGTATGTGAAATAAGTTAGCTTGATTGTTGAATGATAAAGTCCCCTTGATGACTTCTACATACATTGTAACATAACTTTTAACATATCTATTATATGAGTGGATATTTAATCCATCAAATATTAAATAGAATACCAGGATGATGTCAGGCAATTCTAGGAAATTCAAGAAAAACGTACAAATAAAGAAAGGAAATGGACAGTAAAAAGCTGTAGAAATTGAAAGAGATGTGAATATGAGGTTCAGGCAGCCTTTATCTGCTCCAAGGACTGTGCAACAATAAACCTGTTAAAGGAATAATTCTGCTTTCCTTTCTGCCTGGCGACAGTCATTAGGTAAACTGAGATAGGTGCCTTCAAGTACATTTGGGAGTTATGGAGGAAAAAGCAGTCCGAAGTGGTGTGTTTTCTTTTTTAAAAAGAATTATTTATTTAATTGTACTAATTATTATGACTATTTTAAATTTGACCAGAGAGAGAGAGGGGGAAAGTAAGAAAGTAAGCTGCCAGGCTCGGGGCTCGAACTGATGTGCTTCCTTCTGTGGGTCCCCTGTTGGCAGTTCCCTAGCTCTCTGTACTCCACAGAGTTCCCCTCTCCAACTGGATAAACCCGCAGATTGGGATTCAAGGCTAAGAAGGTTACGTCGTCTATAGGATTTGTGCGTGTCCTGGAGGCCGCAGACGCCCACTTCCCAAGGGTGCAGCCTGTGGCCAGCCTGTCCATCATGGTGCTTGCCGCCTACAGTTCGCTCAGAGCCTTCGATCTGCTGCAGAGGAGTGGACCAGATGATGCACAGGGGCTCTGAGAGTCTCGAATTCTTACTGGGTTGGTGGACATTCCACGTACAAATTACTTGAGGTTATTATGTTCACTGGTCCATCCATAAAGCTGTCAGAAGAAACCCTGACCCCCAGTAGATCACCAGACCAGTCCACAGGTACAGGGAGATGTGTGGGCTGATATCTGCAGGCCACCCCGTACTATGGTGGTTGTCACCGTGCAGCTCGGAGAAGGTGCAGTACTCTCCACCATTACCGCTAGAACAAGCAAAGTTTGTAAAAGTCATACCTAATTAACAATTTAGGTCAGTCCAAAAAAGGAATAATTTTAAAGCAAATCTCACCCTCCAGTTTGTTGTTACAGTGTAAGTAATATAAATGAATATTTGATAACTGCATAAATGAACACATCTGAAAAAAATAAGTGCATGGAAAATGAACATAAACACTAAATGATGGAAAATAAATGAGCAATTCTGTTCAAGGAAACACACGCCATTTGTTAGCATTCTATATAGAGTAACGGCATCTCATGGTAATTTCGAATGGATCGTGATAAAGGCCGTATCTACACAAGCATATAAATTGATGGTTGTGTTCAGCACAGCCTAAGTACACTTCCTTGGGCCTGTCCTTTCAGTGCCTTAACACATTATATTTGAACAATATTGTTTGACTATTCAACATCTGACTAGTCAACATCTCTTTCAGCAATTTTTTCACATTGAGACTGTGTTCCTGGGGTGGAAGAAATCCTTCTCCATGTGTTTTCTTCTCAGAACATTAAGCATATTAGCCTAATTATGGTCCTCTTACTCTCCTTCTTATTCATCTGGAACATTTCCAATTGTCCTTTCTATGGCTAATTTTGGACTAGGACAAAACGAATCAGATGGAATCCCAGTCAGATTGGACTGTAGAATTTAGAATAAAGGAGTATAGGGGTGTTTGTCTTCCAAATATCTAATAGTGTTTTAATCCATAAATAAATCTCTTAAAAGGAAAATTGTACACAAAAACTTCCTGTTTTAATCACAGAAAAATAACTGGAATTGCTGGAAATTAAGGCTCATGAATATTTTATAAACTGACAGTTTCATACATTTAATTTTGTGAAAAACATCTCTTGGTGAACAAAGTTCTCAGAGCCTGCTTAAAAGAATAAACAGCCTTGTATACGATTAGAACAATTATTTAACATTAAATCAGTATTTTTATATCTATGAAAAGTTTGAACAACTAAAAAAGATAACCAATCTTTCTTAAACGTTCAGTCTTAACATAACGAATTTGCTTCAAGTATCAGTTCACTTTAAATAGTACAAAAATAAACATTTGCTTGGTTCACTCTGAATTATAGCCAAATCCAAATTAGTAGGCTCTAAATTCCTAAAGTTCTAAATTCTAGTTTTTAAAAAAGTAAATCTTTCAAAGTTCTAATTATTAATCCTGCAAATGGGGAGGTATGTAAATTTTGAAGCCGTACCAAGTGAGCTGGTTGGAAGCTTTGTCCCTGTGCCAGGTCTGCAATTGGCTCACTATACCATCGCGAAGAGACTTTAGAGTTGTTTTCTTTTTTGTCCGCTGAATGTTCCAGGAACAGAATTATCACACGTTTTTAAAAGGGCTTTATTCATCTGATTTTTGAAATTGCGTATTTTTTTATTTCAATGTTATAATAATATACAAAATCATATAGCGTGTATAAATTAAAATGCATAAAATTCATTTTCTTGAGTAGTCCCTCCGCACTTACGAGTATTTCAGATATTCTTGCATTCACATGCATTCCCCTCATCCCTTTACCCTGACTCCTCCTTGTTTATCATTCTTTTGATTTTTAAAGACTTATTGAATTGTATTTATTAGAATTATTATTTTAATTTGACCAGAGAGAGAAAGAGAGAAAGCAAGAGAGTAAGCCACCAGGTCTGGAACTTGAGCCATGGTCAACCATGTGGGAGTCCAGTGCTTTAAACACCATGTCACCTGCTGGTCTCTCTTTTGATGTTTTATTTTTATTTATTTATTTTTTAGAAAGAGATTCTGCTATAGGGCATGTGTGCTTGCCAGAGAAACAAAGAGAGACAGAAAGCGAGAAACCACCCCCCAGGGGGAAATGGCCAGGCTGCAATTCCTCCTCCATTCTCCTCTCGGGATCTTGGACATGCACACACGCACACACACATGCCCAGTGTGGGTTTTAAGCTACCAGGTCCAGGATTTGAACCATGGTTGACTATATGGGAGTCCAGTGACATAACCATTACACCATCTGCTGGCCCCAATATTTTAACAAATAGTTTTATCAGAAGTGTTTATCTCCCTAAAAAATAAGTTATTTCTTTTTGCTTTCAAATTCTGTGAAAGTGCAATACATCAATCAATTCAAACCCTGAATCTATAAAGAACAAAGAACTTGAACTGAGCTCTTGGGAATTGCAATTTGGGAAACCTCAATTTGGATAGAATTAAAGCAGTGCTCTGGAGATGTGAGGGAAATTGGAAGCTTATATGTCAAACAATTTTAAATCATACAAGATAATTAAAATTATTTAAACCGAAACTTCAGCTGAAGTAGGACAATGAATTCAAGGACTACGAGGGCATTGGTTTCAATTTAAACATAAGTACATAAATAAAAGCCAAAAAGATTTCCCAGGTTCCATGAAGCCTATATTATA
This sequence comes from Tupaia tana, assembly GCA_026018925.1. Taxonomy (NCBI): domain Eukaryota; kingdom Metazoa; phylum Chordata; class Mammalia; order Scandentia; family Tupaiidae; genus Tupaia; species Tupaia tana. Next base: position 41,863,044 of record JAKSZU010000019.1, on the reverse strand, counting down.
GTGGAAGCAAACATTCTTATGTATTACACACAGATCTCTTCCTTACTAACTACACAGATGTTGTCATTTATAAGCTACCACAAAATGCTAACGTTTTATAAATATTAAACACCTTTCACTCCAATCAACAGTGTGTTAGATTTGATCAGCACCCTTTCCAACAGTTTGTAAGGCCAGACTACAAGCATTAGTAATCTAATGAGTGGAAGAGAATACCTCATCTCATTTTCTTTAGAGAGATTTTTGCTATAGGGTACATGTGCTTGCTGGAAAGAGAGAGAGAGACAGAGAGACAGAAAGCAAGAAATCATCCCCTGGGGGAATGGCCATGCCTCAATCCCTTCTCCATTCTCCTCTTGGGATCTTGGGCATGCATGCACATGCGCCCAGCGTGAGTTTAAGCCACCAGGTCCAGGACTTGAACTGCAGTCAACTACATGGGAGTCCAGCGATGTAGCCATTATGCCAACTGTTGGTCCCCCAGAGTGAGTTTTAAGCTGCCGGGTCTGTGACTCAAACTGCGGTCAACTACATGAGAGTTTAGTGACATAACATTATGCTCTCTGCTGGTCCCATCTCAACTCATTTTAATTATTATTTTCTGACAACATCTGAAGTGTAACCTATTTGTTTGTTGTTATTATTTTTAATGTCCACTCACTATTCATTTTTTAAAAGAATTATTTTAATTAACTTTATTTATTTTAATTTTACCAGATAGAGAGAGAGTGAGAAAGCAAACTGCCAGGTCCAGTACTCGAACCATAGTTGATCACATGGGAGTCCAGCACCCTTAACCACTACGCCACCTGCTGACCCCCACCATTCATTTTTTTTCTTTTCTTTTTGGCACAGTATGTGTTTGTGCTTTAACCCATTTTTCCTATCAATTGTTTGCTTTCTTCATATTGATTAGGAAATTCCTTTATGCATTCTGGGTAATCATTATTTAAAAATAAATTCTCATTTTCTTTATGAAGTCTTTTAGTAAACAGAAATTCTTAATTTTGAGTTAGACAAATTTGCCATAATTTTGTAATAGGTTTCATTGTAAATTTTTTTAGGAAATTAATTTCAATTCCACATCTATAAAACTTATCTCTCATTTTCTTAACTATTTCAAAGTTTTGTCTTAATAGCCTTATTACACCTGGAATAGATTTTTGCATATGGAGTAAAATAAGCAGTCATTTGTTTTTCTCCTTGTATGGACAAGGAAAGGTCCATGCTAGAATCAGGAGTTTTTAAAACCACCCTCGTCAAATATCAGGACAAATAAGCTACTGGGTAAATTAAAAAAAAATAATAATTTTCTTACCCTAATGAAAGTAAATCTTGGAGTTCAGTAGAGCAGGTCACTTGACCTCGCTCTTTTTTAAGAACCCCATGGGTATTCTGCGTCATTTGCTCTCCCGTGTGTATTTCAGAAACAGACGTATTTCAGGGGACCTTTATATAAATCATGTGGAGTCTATATACAGTTTTAGGAGACTATGTGGATAAATTTCTTCCCGTTCTTTTACCCATTTTTCCTTATATATATATATATTTAATTATCTTATTAGATACATGTAAGCTTGAAATCCTTATGTCTTTCTGAAGTTTAGCAAACGTGGTGACGTGTTCCGGCACTCTGCCTTTCTCCGGCGTTAAGGTGACAGGGTGCGCGCTCAGCGCTGGGTAACCAGGGCTGCCAGAGCGCAGGCCCCCTCCTGGGGACCTCCGCAAGTATTTGTGACGGCTGCTTCCTTCGATCGTCTAGGTGGCCAGTGACAAATACTAGCAGAAGTAAGAATCCTAAGGCACCCTAAAAGGTATGTTTAAAAGCTCAAACCTGTCCGAAAACTGGGTCTGTCTGTTTAGGCTGTGCTTAGTGTCACTGCAGGTGTATTTCAGGCTCATAGCACTTCCTCTGCTGTCCCAGGAAAGGTCAGTGTGTGTGTGTGTGTGTGTGTGTGTGTGTGTGTGTGTGTGCGCACGTGCCTGTGCTCAACATTATTTCTTGACAATTCTGCATTCACGCTATTTCAACTCTCCTCCTAGGGATTGTCTTAATAAAAGCCTGAATTTCTTCAAGATCCAGTCTTTAAATGGAGTGTAAGCATCAGCTCAGCTTCCGTCCATCCCCAATGGTGGTTCTGATATGCTAGAACTTAAGGCAGGCCCTCGGACAATAATTGCTTCAGAAATGGACATACGACCTAATTCAGGACAGTGACTAAACCTAAGCAGAGGTTTCCCGAGCTTCCTGGAAAGGCTTCCTGTGTTTTAGAAGTAATGGGGTAGAGCAGGCCGAGAACATGGCTCTGCTTTATCTTTAGTCAATTTTTAAAAACAATTGATTTTTAAAATCATTATTGTTTCAAAGAACCCTTCACAGTAGGCTATCGGGTTTGTTGAGCAGGGATCACAGCTCTTGCTCAGCCTCCTGGCCTAGAACCTGACCCAATTCCTAAATGCGTACGTCCATCTCTAAGGGAAGCCTGAGTGTACTTGTACGCAGCGGAAGGAGAGTAACAAGACTAGCGTGACAATTTAGAAGGAGAGTAACAAGACTAACGTGACAATTTAGACTCAACAGCGAGCACGAAGACGAGCTAGAGAGATTTCATGTGTTAAATTGTAAGAAAACGATGAATGTGGATGTCTCGGTTTGCTATTTATGAAAACTAGTGTAGTGCGAGCAGTGTTAGGTTTGACATCTTCAACGTTTTTGTCGTGGGTTTAATTTAACAGAGGTTTGCTAATACATAAGAAGTTCTATTCTGAAAATACGATTGAACACTCTGTTTTGTATTTGGAGTATAAAAGAAATTTTCACCATAATAACATAACCAGAACTCCTTTTAAAATGACCATATTTTAAGTCTAGTGTCAAACACCAATTTACTTTTTTTCGCTAACTGGACCCAATATTTGAGATAAACATTAAATAAGATAATTTTACCTTATTAATGCAGCATATGAACAGTATCAAAGGGCATAGACCCTGCTCGGTCCAGGACATTTCTTGTGCTAAGGTCAGCAGAACGTCAACGACTCAGCCATGGTTTGGCAGCTGTTAAAGAACAGGTTGATGTGTAACTCTTCTATGGATACCAAGCCTCCCTGTTCACACACTCAGCTAAAACTATTGCTGAAAAATGACACTGGGTACAATTTCCATTTCTCTTCTTTTAAGAGTATGTTTGATTTATAAAAATTAACTAGACTTAAAAGTAAGGCATTCTGTGCCAGGATTTCATTATCCCAGCAGATACTTCACATCAAACGTGTAATTTTTTTGCGCTTATCAACTTTTCTTCAAATAAAATTCTTATATTTTTCAGTTTATGCTATTCATGTAGAAAATTTCTTTCAACCTGAGCTATTGGCTGAAAAGAGAGATATTTTAATGTTATTTCTGTTAAAGAGTAGAAAGCATTCCTGGCTATATATATATATATACGCAGAAAGCCCCAGGACTTTTTCCCTTAACATAGTTTGTCAGCCAAGGATTTGACTCAAATTAATATGATTATAAAAACAAACAACAGTGGTTACTGATTACATATACAGTTTCAAGATTTCTTTTAAAGTAGCAAACTGTATTAAAATGCAGATTTCTAAATGTGAATTCACAGAATTTAATAACTGGGTACCTTTAATTATTTCATTTGCTCTTCCAGCAGTGGAAGATGCTTCCTTTCTGATTCAGAAATAAGCCCACTCTCAAATCCTCCTTTCCTGACTTTGTTATCTCCTTCACCAATTGGTATGACAGAGTCTTTTAATTCATTGACTTATCCTTTGTAAGAATTCAGTATAACCTGGGGCCACCAGGTGGTGTGGTGGTTAAGGCACTGAACTCCCACAGGTCCAACCATGGTTCAAGTCCTAGACCTGGCAGCTTGCCTTCTCACTTTCCCTCTCTCTCTCTGTGTCTCTCTTGGCTCAAAATAAAATAATTCTTAAAAAATAAAAAAAAATTCAGTGTATCAGTGTGCTTTGGTGGTCTGTAGTTGACTTCTCTACCAATAGATTTTGTTAGTTGTCATTTCTCTGAATGTTGTCTTACTCTCCAGAAATGGAGTTTTTTTAGTTCAGTTACATGACTTTCTCTAGTTCTCTGTTTTGGATAATTGAAAAAATAATATTTTACTAGTGAAGTTTTAAGAGGTGGAGACAACTGGTTCAAGAAGGTACAACACACAGGAGGTGGCTCATTCAGCTCCAGGTGGATACGGCACTGGCCGACGGCAGCCATTTCTACTCCCCTCCTGCCCCACTCCCCGGGCCAAGGCTGCGTGTCGCTTATTTTCACAATCTCTAGTTGCGAGCTTTGTGTGCTAGAAAGATGTTTGCCAAATTGACCTGAAACTGAAATAGAAGATGAAAGAAAAATACCAGGATCATTCAAGAAAAAGCATTCTCCTTGGTTTATATCATCTGATTATCTCAGGAGAAATTCCCATTTTTATTTTCTTTTCTGGCCTGAAATTTCAGGTAATGACCCTAAATCCTCCAATTTAGTGTGTGTGCAAAGACTCAGCCGAAGATGAATATTTATGGCTTTCCTTAGGAGCTGAAGTATTTTGGCAGTTGTTCAGCTCGCTAGATGTGCTATTAACACAGCACAACTGATTCAGCAATTTCATTCAGGTGCAGGCGTGCCTACTGCTGCAGACCTCCTGCAATAATCTGGAAAAATAAGCAGAAAAATCAATGTTTGCACAGTTATGTAGTAATTAGAAATAGCTTCCATAGTGACTAGAAGTGCTTTTCTTAATTGTCATTTCTCCCTCTTTTATTCTACTTGAGCTTTAAGTTATAACCGACTCCCTTCCCTGAATTCTTCATGACATTCTCACATAGTTTTGTAGAAGCATACATAAAGAATAAAACAGATGCTAACTCTCTTCTTCACCTAAAACACAATTAAAGAGAACACACAATTAGCCCAAGAGAATAATGTTAGCTACATCACCAACAATCAGCCTTTCTCACTTGCTGTATATTTTTATTTCTAGTTGTAAGACATGTTTGCCCACTTAAACAGCATTCATCTTATAGTTTACATATCACATTATCTGAGACACTCTTAAAATGTGATGCTGTGGAGTTGGCAGTTCGGTGTGGTGGTTGAGGTGCTGGACTCCCACATGGTCAACCACAGTTTGAATCCCAGACTTGGCAGCTTGCTTCCTCACTTTCCCTCTCTCTCCCCCTGGTCAAAAGAATAATAACAAATAAAATTAAATTAAATAATTCTTAAAAATGTATATAATGCTGTAATCACACACTTCGTCTATTTAGATGACAAATACGCTCATAGTTCTTTTATATTTCTAATTGCTTGAGCATACACTGACATTAGTTGCAGAAAGTGTTGTCTCTCTCTTACATCACCCACCCCCTCTCTCAGCCTGGGTTAAGAATGCGAGACCTAAGTCATCTAAAGGTGAAGGCAGGGAACTGCTTTTAAAAGTCCTCCGTGGCTGGCTCTGTAGATGGCTCTCCACTTTAGCGCACTGCTCAAGAGAAGCTGGACCTCACGTGGCAACCATGGTTCAAATCTCCAACCAGTCGGCCTAAAACACTCAGGGCGTGTGTGAGCGCCTGAGATCTGAAGGGGTGGGGAATGGAGGAAGGCGATTATGGTGCAGCCAGGCCCTGTGGAGGGTGCTGCTGTCTCTCTGTGTCTGTCTCTCCGTCTCACGCATGGCTACACTCCATCATGAGCCTCCAGGCCCTTGTGTGACCCTCACTGCTCCTCACGCTGCTGGAGGGAGGACGACTACACCTGGTTACACCGGCTCTTTAAAGACGTTGAGGTCGGCGGAGAAAGCCCACTGCCTTTGCTGCTGTGCAGACACTTCCCGGATGACCCAGCTCCCGGGATGGAAGCAGCGAGGTGTTCTGTGCTTCAGACCGGAGTCAGGTGGGAGATGTGGGGATGCCTCTGACGGCGCAGAGATCCTCTCCAGTCCTGGGTAACGCTGAATCCGATCCGTGTACGCTTAGAGCTGGCACCCTGTCTGCAGTTCTGACCAAGATCAAGTGGACAGTGCAGAGGACGTCCCCTTTCTCAGCTCAGAGAAGTCCCACAGAAGCCAACGATGGCAGTGAGGGAGGACTGCAAAGATGTGGCTGTGTGTCTGGTTGACATCTGAGCACAGGAAAGGTCTAAGTCACTGATGACTCAGTCCATTAGCATTGGGGTTATGTAACTGTGGAGGCCTAGGAAATGTGTTCTACTGAAGTATGTGTTAAGAGCAATGATAAAACCCCGGTCCCCTGGAATAGATGTGAGCTGATATTCCTTACTTCACAGCTCTCTCAGTGTATGACCTGCTCTCTGCTCTGCAGCAGACCGCAGTACGGAAGTTTTCCCCATGCAGAGTTTAGCTTTCCACAGTTTCAGTTACCCACAGTCAACCATGGTCCAAGACTATGAAATAGCACATTTTAGAAATAAGTCATTTATAAATGTTAAGTTGTGTGCTGTTCTAAGTAGCACGATAGCTCTTGTGCCCTGCATACCACCCCACCCAGGATGTGAGCCCTCCCTTGACAGCTTACTGGTGCTGTATGTGCTACTCACCCCTTAGATGTCAATAGGATCAGATCCGGATGACACAGCGCACATGCAGTTTGGAACTCCCACATCTGAGGCATCTGCTGGGGGTTTGGATATTTCCCTCATGGACCTGGGCACTACCATCGTTGGGAGACTGAACCCAAAGCAGTAGCCTCTGCCAACGAGGGTTACAGTCATACAGTTTAGACTAGCTTTTTTTTAAAAAAAGAATTATTTATTTTTAATTTTATTTACTTGTTCATTCATTCATTCATTCATTTTTTAAAAATTATGACCAGACACACACACAGAGTAAGAAAAGGGGGAGAAAAAGAGAGAGAGAGAAAGAAAAGGGACAGTGAGAAAGCAAGTCACCAGGTCCAGGGCTCAAACCATGGTGGGCCATGTGGGAGTGTCCAGCGCCTTAACCACCATGCCACCTGCTGGTCCCTAGAGTAGCTTTCCTTCAGGGGATTATTTGAAGGGGTCTGGTCAGACCATGCTAGTCACCTACAATGGGCATTTACCTCTGAAACAAGGATCAGAGACCAGACAATTTAGGTAAGTGGATCCAAGTCATCTTTGGAGTTGCGTCCCAGAGATTTCAAGGAAAGACAGCACTTTCTGAGACAAAGTAAGTATGTATTTTATACTTGTATACTTTATACAAATTTGTGGGTACAATTTGTCACATGTTATATGAATTGTCTTAGGACAAGTTGAAAACTAAGGTTATTAAATCTTTGAAAAGTTATAAATGTCCAAGATTATCAAGTCATCAAGAATTTGTTGACTCAGAACTAGGAGACAGCTGAACTACAAACCGTTGTGCTCTCCAACCATGGTGGCGCCATGACAGCTGTGAGCAGTTTGTGAGAAATAGTGAATGATAGGAACCAGCAGACGGTGTAATGGTTTCATGGCTGGACTCCCACGTAGTCAGCCATGGTTTGAGTCCCAGACCCAGTGGCTTAAAACTCATGTTGGACACATGTGCATGTGTGCCCAAAATCCTTAGAGGAAAATGGAGAATGGATTGCAGTGTGGGCATTGCCTCTGTCTCTCTCTTTCTCTCCAATGAGGGCATGTGCCCCCTAGCAAAAAAGTCTCTCTCAGAAAAATAAAAAAAGAACAAAAAACCAGTGAATAATAAGCCATTCCCTCGTATTTAGAATGCTATGGACTTTGTGTTTCAATTCTAATAAATCTAATATGCTAGAAGCACTATGTGTGTTTTCTAAGATTAAGGCATAAAAGATATTATGACTTTCTCCCTGCTCTCTCTTAGATTACTCCTTAAGGGAGAAACAAACTGTCATTCCACAAAGATAAACCGCCAGGTCTATGGCCAGACCAAAAGTGAAGAACTGAAGTCTCCTGCCAGCAGCCAGCAAGGGAAGGTCTTTATCAATCACATGAGTGGGTGTGCTTGGAGTGGATGGCCCAGCCTCAGTCAAGCCTTCGGATGACTGCAGCCCAGCTGACACCTTAACTGTAGTGTCAGAAAACACACTCACACCTACCTGCATTTTTCACTACATTTTCTTTACCTCAAAAACGGTGAGAAAATAAGTGTTTATTTTACAGCATGATTTTTGTGCAATAAATAACTGATACTTGCTCGTTTTTCATTCATTCTTTAGTTGCAAAATAAAGAATAGCCATGACTACAGCTGTAGGATGAGCCCTATGTGTCCTCCCAGAAAATGATTTCACTTGGGAATGTTTGGGGAACCCTCTCTGTACCAGGACATTCTCTATCTCTGGAAATAACTTTGCAGGTTCAAATTAAGTATCTATTTAAAAAACAAAAACCCTGGAATACCTCTAAATCATTATCACGTCAGTTGCTAAATACATACTATCTCGTCCAGGATATCACTATGTGGCTAAATCTGTCACAATATGCATGATCTGCACTAGTTCTTTTCCAAAATGCAATTGAACTTCTTTTATTGAAATTCAACAATATGCAGATTACTGTGTAGAATCTTGAGGAATCATAAATTGAGCAATAAAGCTTCAAGATACCTGTGGTTTATATGAGAAGAAAGTGTTTGGTATAATAAATAATGTAGCTTTGTACAAATTCTTCTCGGTGAACATATGCTGTCTAATGTATCTCTACTTTGTTCCTCTTAGAGAGTTGTGAGCTTTAGAACTTGGCATTCCACTTGAATACCTCCTGTTTTTCTCCATCTCAATATACTCATTTAAATATCCCAAACAATGGCTCACAATTTCATTAGCAAGTTTTTCATCACTGACTCATTTAGAAAGATGGCTCCTCTTGGCAGTCTAAATTGGTAAAATTCACCACTAGAAAACCATACAAACATTTCATAGACTGTATTAGTAATTTTATGCTATGGATTTACCTTCAGAAGCTGACAGACATTTACAAAGATTTATCAACAAATATTTATAAATTATATCAGGGTTCAAACTTAACTATTATATTAGGACCAAAATAACTTTGTCTTAAACAAGATAAAAGTTTCTCTTTTTATCTCTACACACATCTGACATTTTTATATAAATATTTATTAATATATTTTTAAATGTGTGCTTTCTTTTAAAATGACACGTTCTGGTTTTTTTTTTTTTTTTTGGAGAGGTTTTTGCTATAGGGCGCATGCGCTCGCCAGACAGAAAGCAAGAAATCACCCCCCGGGGGGATGGCCACGCCGCAATCCCTTCTCCTCCATTCTCCTCTCGGGATCTTGGGCACGCATGCTCATGCGCCCGGCATGAGTTTTAAGCCACCAGGTCCGGAACGCGAACCGCGGTCGACTACGTGGGAGTCCAGCGACATAGCCATTACGCTAACTGCTGTTTCCCGACACATGTTCATTTCTTAAAGGATGCTACCTTAGAACACTTTCTTATATTAAAGAAATCTCAGTTTAGGGGCCAGCAGGTGGCGTAGTGGCTAAGATGTTGGACTCCCATATGGTAGACTGCAGTAAGAGCCCCAGAACTTGTGGCTTGAAACTCATGCTGGGCTCATGTGCTTGTGTGCCCAAAATCCCAAGAGGAGAATGGAGAAGGGACTGTGGCATGGCCATCCTTCAGGGGCAATTTCTTGCTTTTTGTCTTTCTGTCTCTTTGGTGAGTGCATGCACCCTACAGCAAAACTCTCTTAAAAAAAAAAAAAAAAAAGAATTCTCAGTTTAGGTAAATTTGACATACATCTAACAAATTTTTCATAAAGATTAGTACATGCATTGAAGAATAAAAAATTAGCAGTTGGTTCATGTAACAAGCTTTTTTTTTGAAATGCTATGATTTATGATTAAAGTCTGTATTTGAGGTTGGTAAAAACAGATTTGAACTAAAATTACAAAGAGATTATTTACTCAGACCATTTCTATATCTGATGCCAATGATTATAAAACTTTTTAAAACATCAATCTTTGTCTTTAGATTATTATAGGTTCCACTTATTTCACTTATCCTTGGATTTTCCTATTTTTCTTCTTAAGAATTTATGTATTTCTTCTTAGACAAAGAAGCTATTTGGTAGGCCTATTTTCAAGTCTCCTTTATTTTTTCTTTTTGTATCAGTAATAGAATCACTATTATTCTCATCGCTAAGATCTAATTCATTAGGTGATAAGAAATATTCCTCACACTCAATTTTCAATAATTGATTTCTCTTATTTACGTTCTCAGTGGGCAGGTCCTCTTCAATTGCAAGAAACAAAAATGCATTCTTTTCATAAGAAAACGATCATTCATCTCTGCCTTGATTACTGCTTTGCCCCTCATCAGTGCAACCTAAGATTCTTATCTGTCTGTTACTTTATTTCAATTAGCTTGTATGTATCCTAAGGATTTCTGACATGTTCTGACATTCAGTGTACCACAAGGCAAACATACTACCGAATAAACTAATGTGTAAATAGAACTCAGCCCCAAGAAGTCCTCAACTAGAAAAGGATAACTTTATTGCATTTATCCTTGTATTTAAATATAAGGTGATATGCACATTAAATAGTAAAATATTTACTATACTACACAGGTTTTAGACAAGACAAAATGCTAACAATTTAATAAGAAATACTATTTTTATCATAATTACTAATTTAATGCAATGGGCTCTTTATTCTCTTATCATCAGTAATTTCTCAAGCTATATGCCTTAAAAAATAGACAAATGTGGGTGTCTCTGTTTTTTGGGGGTAGGGACAGATACCAGATAATTAATTAGGTTTACTAAAGAAGCTGTCAAAATTGATAATAGAATATAATAGAAAGACTTAAACTAATTTAGTCTCAGGGAGAATCTGGCATTTGCTCCAATCGGCTAGATGGTCCTTCTGCGATTTCCTACTGCCACCCTAACTCTACCCTCGTAAGACATAAACCTTTGAGTGCTTTAGTCATATGACTATTTTACTGGTTAAGTGGCTTCATCAGTGTACATTGGGCAGCATTTACACACACACAAGCCAATTGTCTGACGTTACCTGTAATAAAGGCTGTCCAAGCGGAGACCCACTTCACAGGAAAGGAAACAGGCAGAAGGAAATACGGAATGGCGAAGGAAATTGAAGCTAGTGCTAGTTACCATGAAAACAGAGAGCTGTCTCTTCAGGGATCCTGGGTATTTGTAGAATGCATCTTTCTGGGTAAGAAGTTAATGAGGAAGGTATGTAGTGGCACCTTCCATGAATTTAGAAATGGCTTCATTCATTGTGAGCTCAATGAATAATAGTATATATTTTGATGACATGAGCTTCACAATACAAGTATGTAACCATTATATTTACCGGGCTCTCTTGTTACTGTCTCTCCCCAGCTTATTAAGCTAGCTTCTATAATCATTTTTAAACGTTGTATTGGCTTATCCCATACAAATGTCTCCAAATATTCAGGATGGGTATAGTCTAAAACGCAGTGAGATATAGTTAACTGGTTTCAATTAAAAGTATCTCATATCATCAGTAAAGCCATGTAGACAGTCTCGTCCATGTGCGCGTGCTACTTATCATTTGCTGAAGGTGGCTAATAGGTGAGTGCACCACTGTGAGCTCTGTCCATGCGAAGGGCCATAACTTTTGCCTCGGTATCTTCACATGTAACCATCAGAGACTATTCATGAGACAATTCATCTCCTACATATTAGTAAAGTGAAAAATGTATCCAAGTTTAGATTTTAAAAGATCTATAAAAGTCCCATTTTCCTCCTGCAATCGCTCACCCATCAGCACTGTGTAGACCCCTGTGCTCCCGAACCCGCGAAGAGAGGCAGACCACGCCCCGTTCCCTGCATTTCAGCCACAGGCACGCTGGGACGTCACTGAGAGGGCTGTTTGTGGTTTTGGGCGTGCAACTCCGACAGCTTGTCCTCTGCAGAGACACGCAAAATCATTTATCTATTTCGTAGATACTACAGTAAACTAAGAGTTATGCTGTTTAATATGCTTTGAACATATAATAATAGCATTATTAGACATTTTTCCCCATTCTCAGTATCTTCGAAAATTTGAACTTCTTCAGAAAAAGTCAAGCTTTTCTGGAATCTGAGAGCCTGAGTAGGCGAAGACACGGTTTGTGGTCATCCCCGGGAATGTGGGGAACACCGGGAACACCACTTTGCACCTCCAGCTTGCCTTGGCTGACCTGCGCTCCACTCACGACTCACACGCCATATTTATTTCATGTATCCTTTAGCGTTGCGCTTATTTTTATATTTCAACGGTTTTACGGAGTTAGAAGACAGAATATGAGGAAAGGACAATCACTACGATTGCCGACGAGCGCGGAAAGCACAGTTGCTATTGTAATAATGCAGCTCAGTCAGGAGCTCTGGGGACTGCATGGCACCTTGTCTAAGGTCCTACGGCAGCTCTTATTAAAGTGCCGTTTGTCTCAAAGTTCTCTAGGAAACATATACCGTATGATAGACAAGATGTACACATGCTATAGAACAGAATATGTGACACACAATGTGTAATACACAATACATTTTAATTGTGTGTGATATATTTTAATTTATAAGACACTCTTATCTATCATAACACATAACATATAATCCAAAATGTACATAACTTGTAAACTGTAAAATGTAATAGAACTCCCTCTTGGACTGTACTCCCTGTGTGTTTGTGTACGTGTGTATGTCTGTGTGTGGGTGTATACTTTTTAGTATGGCTACGGAGAAGGCCATTTTTAGAAAATGGGACTGAACAGAGGCCATGTAAGGATTGGGGACACCCACACAGAGCTACAGCCGGAAGCACTGACTGGCTATGGCATGAAATGTCATTGGAAGAGACAAGGACTGAAGGCACGAGTAGGCACTTTTCAGTGATTATTTTTAATGGTCCAGTTCTAAATGTTTTGAGATGTGTATTTTGTGCTCTTCACTGACTCATAAATTGTCTAAAGGCCTTTTTATTTTTGAGTGAAGGCTTTTTCTTATTTTCTTTTTCATTATTTACTTCTAAGCTAACTATGCTCTGATCAAAGAATATTTGAATGATACCAATTTAATGAGGATTATTTTATAATTGTATACCTATAGCTGCATGTATGATATACACAGTGATTATTATGTTATGTATGTAGAGGTATTTGATCACGTATGTTACATATATCTGTGTGTTTGCATTTGCATGAGTATACATTAGATCAGATCTCTTACTTGATGGTTGATTTTTTAAGTTTTTCCTTATAGTCTTGCTAAACTTTTCTTGCTCATACTACATTATAAAGCCCATTTAAGCTTAGATAGTTGTATCTTCATAATGATCTGAAGCTTTTATCATTTTGTAATTTTACCCTTCATGCCTTTCTAATATTTATCCATAGGCTTTATTTTGCTTTATATTAATGTGGCTACACTGGGCTTCACAGGTTGGCTTTATCTTCTATATTTTTCCATTCATATCTGCTATCCATATTTTCTCTTATGCTTTAGATACAGCTCTTATAAACAGTACATAACAATCTTCTAAATTCTTTCTGATAATTATCATCTCTATGGGCAATTTTAATATTTTTATATTTATAGGGATTTCTAGTATATATGAATTTATTCCTACCTGTTTAATTGTATGTAGAGTATGTGCTTTCCTTCTACTTCTTTTATATGATTTATTTATTTAATTTTATTTATTATTATTAACACTTATTTTTTTTTAATTCTGAGAGAGAGAGAGAGAGAGAGAGAGAGAAAGAGAGAGAGAGAGAGTAAGAGAGAGAGAGAGACAGAGAGAGAGAGAAAGTGAGAAAGCAAGCTGCCAGTTCCAGGACTCACACTGCGGTCAGCCATGTGGGAGTCCGGTGCCTCAACCACCACATCACCTGTTCGCCTGTTGATAGGGGACCTCCTATTTGTCCTTTATCTTGTTCTGAACCTGAACTATCTTGTCTTGTGTTCACATATTTGCATATTAATCAAAACGGAATTTCAAGGTCATCATTCTTCTGAGACTTATCAGTTCAAAGCCACGTACAGCACAAGCTTACCTCCCTGGAGTTCCACTTGCTCTTCATGCTAGAACTCCAGAGAATTCATTGCAGAGGATTTGGCAAAAGTTTTGCTAGATTTTTGTTTAAATCCAGCTTTGTCAGTTATTGTCAATGGGTCAGTTGTTCAGGCTATAAGATATGTCATCCTTCCAGAAAGGGAAGTCACTCTGGGGAAGTTTAAGATGGGACATCGTCAGTAAAGACTAGAGTGGCGTTTAATGGTGCAGTGGTCCAAATGAAGCACGTGTTCCCTACTGTTTCCATTTCCTCAAATCCTTGGAGTGAGTATCTTGACTTAGAAACATTTTGCTACACTTCTTCTTGATAGGATCTGTGTATATTCAAGTTAACTGTGTGCAAAATTGTTTTCTTTCTTTTTTAGAAGAATATATGCCCTCTCAATTTATAATATTTGTATTACTATGTCTCATCTTGATTTCTTTTCCAGCTCAGATGATCCCTGTATATTCTCTATTAAAAAAACACCTGATCTGAGTAATGCAAGTGGTCTTTAAAAATTCAATTAGCCTTCTTTACCGTACTTCATGCAGTTACGCCATCAAAGAGCCACGTTACTGCAAATTGGTTTTCATGATGGCCTTCTTTACAGCTGTTAATTCTAGGGAAGGAGGAAAAGTCGATTTAAACTCAATTTAGTTTTTGGATGTTCCAGAGAATTTTTTTTTTTAATTTATAAAGAAATATGCAACATGTTCATACTTTAGATAAAGACGAGCAGGTGGAGTGGGCTTAAGACTATTTAGAGTTGTCTGGCTGCCATTTAATATTGTGAACATAATACTTCCATTTATCATTACAGAACACAAGGGGCTGTCGGGTTTATCAGTAATGATACTAATGACATATGTCGTCAAGATTTTACAGAAATTTGATCTTGAATGGTTACAGCATTGTTGAAAATGTAGGAATAAAACAGGCCAAATTACACCTATCACTACATGGGGTTGCCTTCTCCAGTCTTAAATAAAAGTGAGTGCTTATAACCATCTGGGAGTTGCTCAAACTGACAGAGGGACAGGGTAGGGGTTCTCATTATCATACCGCTAAAGCAACAGTCACACTGAGTGACTAAGACGTTAGCAGAGTGACTGCATATAGGCTTCAGAACCTCGATCTTCAATAACAATACTGTGTTCTGATCATTGGTACAGCAAAGACTTATGTTCTAGGAGCTCCATGCCCTGGATCTTTAGAAGTAAGTTGATTTTTTCTAAGTATTAAACAATAGTAAACCTATCCCTAAGAAGGGAGGGGGTGGAGGGAGTGTTTCTTAGGGCTGTTAGAGAAAGAGAGAATCCTTGGCCCCTGCTCCAGGTTATTCCCTGAACTGAAACAGAAAGAGGAGAGAAAGGAGATTTATACACAGGCCGTTTAGGACTGAACTTGACGTCAAAGCCCCCTGGATCTGAGACAGCTCTCACTCAAATATCTTTGCCACTGGACTAATAAAATGCTTGCCTTGTGGGAGTTTAAAGGGTACAGTGAGGCATAGATTGAATAAAATACAGAGAAGGTGATACAATTTATGAAAGATTGATTATCTCAACTACCTCTCACGCTTTGGTTGCGGACAGTGGGTCCTAAGAGAAGAGCCAGGGACGCCCACAGCCTCAGGGCAATGAGCAGGCAGTAGTGCGACATCTCTTAGTATTTTTCTGGTTTGTTTAAAAATGAAAAGAACCTATTTTATAAACAACAAAATCAGACCATAATAACACAGAGTAATGTATAGAACTTTTGAATTTTTAAACAAATATAAAAACACTTTTTACACTTTTGGTAAATATCTATATAATTACTTTAATAAAATCAAATTTATAGAATTTTCTCTGTTTTGTTATACTTGAAAACTTATCTTTTACCTGCTCCACTGGTCATAGTCCCCGGTTATCCTCCTTACAGCAGAGTTTATTCAGTTAATATTCCTTAGAGGACATTTTCCATATCTGCATAGCTTTACAAATGATCCATGACTCACTGGTGTCATATTAGCAGTTTTTCCATGGTTTCTTAAACTTCTGCTCGATAAGAATGGTAAATAAATGTTTGTGTGTGTGGGGGGGGGAGTGGATACTACTAAAGAAGAAGGAGAAAAACTGGAAAATAGTATAGAATTAACTAGTTAACCAAGTAAGAAAAAAATCATAGCAAGGTTCGTAATCAGAGGACTAATTCAACTATATGAAAGCAAAGATAACTGTGAAATAAGTTATGGTTTCCATCTACAAGTGAACATACAACATATTTTTTTTTTTTTTTTTAAATCATGCTGTCTTTAAATTACCTGCATTTCTTTTTTTTTCTTCTTTTTTCTTTTTAAGTTTGAGCTCAGGAAAAGAAAGAAAGGGAAAATGAGAAAGCAAGTTGCCAGGTCTGGGACTTGAACTACAGTTGACTATGTGGGAGTCCAGTGCTTTAACCACCACATCACCTTGCTGGCCCTGAAATTACCTGCATTTCTTTTCTGTTGCTTAGGGCAAATAACAAATGCATTTGTATTTCATAGATAATCTATTTGTAGACAAAAATGTGTGATATCATTAGTATTAGCTTATCTGGCTGAATTTGTTCTAGTATAATTAACAATACATTTCTTTATTCTGAATGCATTAATAGTCATGGATCTGTATGCCATGAGAATGCTCTAAGACCTTAATTAAAATAGCATGTCTACATTAAAAAAAAAAAAGAGAGAATAAAACAAAATGTTAGCAATTGAGCACATTCGAAAGGCATATATTGGCAGCAACCAAAGCCATGGACTGAGTTTTCTGCGATGTACATTGCTGGGCGGCTGCTACCAGGAATACGCCAGCACCGGCAGACCCTTCCCAGTTCTGCCTCTTGGCCCTTGACAGCCATTGTCAAAATTAGCAACCATGGAGAAAAGGATGGGTCTGGGATATATGGATGGAGTCAGTTATGAATGAACCCTCTCTAGTTTTCACTCTTACTTACCGCGATGTACATTTATGTATTTACTAAAACACTTGGTCAGACGTTCCCATGTTTCTTGCTGGAGTCTGGTAACTGTGGGTCCGATGGAATCTGGCAACCAGAAACGTTCTCTATTTTCCTTAAATCCTCTCCCCATCTCACCAACTGTTCACAATGCTCCTATTACAAAGCACTTTTCAGTTCTTCTGCTCAATGAAGAAGAGGGATTCATTGGCAGGTCCATAAGATCTGCGAACACAAATGAGGAAGAAAGTTGAAAGTAAATGTTGAAGTTTCCCTACCAGCTTCGGCCCTCCTAGGTTAACTTATTTTATTTTTTTCCCTTTAGAATGTGGCTATAGGGTGTGTGCGCTCACTGAGAGAGACAGAGAAAGGGAAAGTGAGAAATCACCTTTCAGGGGGATGGCCACACCACAACCCCTTCTCCTCCATTCTCCTCTCAGGATTTTGGACATGAATGCACGTGTGCCAGCATGATTTTCAGTTCACCAAGTTCAGGACTCAAACCATAGTCGACCATGTGGGAGTCCAACACCTTAATCACCACGTCACTGGCTGGCCTCATTAGGGTTACTGTTAATGTGTTGAAGTCTCAGATAAATTTTTGTTAGAGATTGAAATAAAATAAAACAATACTAAAATACCATGGGTAGAATGCAAATAACTTAGAAATGCTGTTTGAAATGAATGCATTCATGATTTCTTTTTAAGTACAAATTTTAAGAAGAAATAAGGGCAAAATGTCTTCTTAAAAACCAATTCTGAAGTCTTTACTAACAAATATTTGATCACACCGGACATTATTAACTAGCAAGTTTTAGTACAATTCTCCATTTTGATGTCAGGGAAGGAAAGGTTCAAAGTTTCTTATTTCCTCTATTTTTCAGAAGGGTCAGTAGTCCCTAAGAGTCAAAGCAATCAGGAAATAAAGTAGAAAGAGGAGGAAAAAAAAGCTTTTTTTTTTTTTTTTTTTTTTTTTTTACAGAATAAAATTTGCACGGGCCAAAAGATGGCCTAGTGGTTGGGCCACTGGACTCCCACATAGCCAACCAACTGTGGTTCAAGTACCAGACCTGGTGGTTTGAAACTCACGTTGGGTACATATGCGTACATGCCCAAGAGCCTAGGAGGAGAATGGTGGAGAAGGGATTGCAGCATGGCCATCCACCCTGGGGGTGATTTTGCACTTTCCCTCTTACTGTCTCTGTCACTGTCTCTCCTTCTCTGGCTAGTGCACATGCCCTATGACAAAAAAGAATTAAATTTGCAGTCCATCAATATTTTACACACAAGAACAGGTATGTTCATTTCCACAAATTGTCATAATAAAGTGAATATGCTCTTCTACTTACATGGACTTACATCCTGGTAAAACCATCATAAATTGAGAGTAACACAAGTCAAAATGCATTTAATACCCTGATAAAACCCCGTAGGTCTAAGCACCCTAAATCGAACCATCATAGTCAGAGGTCATGTGCACAGACTAGATGGCTTAGAACAACAGAAGTGTGTTATGTCATAGCTCCAGAGCTGCGAATCTGAAGCAAAATGTCAGTAGGCCGTATTCCAACAGCACTGGGAGCCACTCTATAACCCTTCCTAACCGCTGGTGGTTTCCTGGAAATCTTTGACAGCCTTTGGCTAGGTGTTGCATTACTCCAAGTCCTGTCTTTATAACCCTGGGACAGATACGTCATTATTGTTATAAAGTTTTCTTGTGACAAAACCGACCAACTTGTTTATGAATTGTCTTTGACTACTTTCCTGCTAAAACAGTGGAATTGAGTAGTTCTAAGAAAAAACAGGTGACTTAAAACCTCAAGTATTCACTATCTGACCACTCACAGAGAAAGCTAGTGACAGCAGCATCACCAAAGCCATCCTGTATATTATAGTGCAAATGGAACTGAAAAAGAGAGAGGGGGAGGAAGAGAGAGGCTGGACTGGAACACAACCCACAGCCAGGGCTCCTGGGGCTCCTTTCACCGGGACAGTGTTGATTTTCTCACACCTTGAATCTGGACTGAACTTAGACTTCTTTTGACTAAAAGGTGACAGGGGATATTGTGTGGGTTCTAATTCGGGGCTCGGAGGGCTCCCCCGCTGCTCCCGTTGCCCTTTTGGAAGGCTCCCTTCATGGGGAATGAACCCGACTTTCAAATGGTGCATGACCACCCGGAGATGCCAGCCCAGCTGGCAGTAAGGTCTCTGTGAGGGGGTGTCCCAGACCCTCCAGCCCTGGCCAGCCTTCCAGATGTCTTCAGAAACTGCGTCATGGAGGAGTAATCAGAAGAGCCATCCCACTGGGCACCCACCTAGACCATAGATTTGGGAGAAATAAAAAAGCATTGCTGCTTGAAGCTACTAGGTTTTCAGTAGTTCATTTTACAACAGTAGATAACTGAGACAGAGAGGAACTCAGAGGGTATGAAGATATTTTGGGTTTTGTTTTTAAGAATCTGAGTGTGAAATGCATTAGCTAGCTTCTTGGTGGTTCTGAGATGACCAGAGGTATTTTCTCAAGTCTCTGCCAGCTTTTGCTACTATTATAGGGATGCATGTTTCAATTTCTCTCCCTCCTCATTTATTTTAGAGTTTTTGCTTAGGGTTTGTGTACTTGCCAGAGAAAGACAGAGGGAGAGAGAGAGAGACAGTGAGAGGAAAAGTGAGAAATCACCTCCCCCACCAAGAGGGATGGCCACATCACAATCCTTTCTTTTCCATTCTCCTCCTGGGATCTTTGATTTTTCAAGCCGCTGAGTCTGGGACTCAAACCATAGTCAACCATGTGGGAGTCCAGTGAGTGATCACTACACCTTCTGCTAACCCTGTCTCCTAAATTTTAAATCTGGTTTTTCTTTTGCTTGAAGAGTTCACCAAATTCTTTAATGTGGTGGTGCATAACCCCAACATTTCCTTTTTCTTTTTCTTTTTTTGGAGTTTTTTGCTATAGGGTGCATGTGCTCACCAGAAAGAGACAGAGAAATAGACAGCGAGAAATCACTCCCCGGGGGGATGGCCATGCAACAATCCCTTCTCCATTCTCCTCTCAGGATCTTGGGCATGCATGCACACGCAGTCGGCATGAGTTTAAGCCACTAGGTCCAGTACTCGAACCGTGGTTGACTATTTGGGAGTTCAGTGACATAGCCATTATGCTAACTGCAGGTCCCTAACTCCAACATTTCTGGTTTTTAAGCAGGAAGAACTATGCTTGTTCATTTAAATTAGTTATGCTGATGTGATACATATAAAATAATAAAATTCACTGTTTCTTTTTTTTTTTTTTTGGAGAAAGATTTCTGTGATATAGCACATGTGCTTGGCATAGAGACAGAGAGACATAAAATGAGAAATCACCCCCTACAGGAGGTGGCCACACTGCAATCCCTTCCCCTCCATTCTCCGCTCAGGATTTTGGGTGCGCACACACACGTGCCCAGCAGGAGTCTTAAGCTGCTGGGTCTGGGACTCAAACCACAGTTCACCACATTGGAGTCCATCAACATAACCATCATGCCATTCACTGGTCCCTACTACTTCATTTTTATACCAAGTGATTTGTGATGTAACTCAACAATCAATTTTTTAAAATATAATCTAAGTTATCCAAACAACAAGGCTGTGGAGACTACAGTGCTACTGCAGAATTAAAGAAAAAAACCCACATGCACCCTGTCATACCAAGGAATAGAAGGGATGAAATATGCTTTACTCAGTGTGAGGAGAACCAGCTATAAATAATGCCAAAAATATATCACTAGAAAGAGTAGAGGTTGTAGTAATTTTTCAGGAAAAAAATGAAGAATACTACCTACATACTAGCCCCCAAGATACAGATTTCACTGTAAATATTTACAGAGATTTCAGCTATTTAATTGTTATTCTTCTTTTGCCTTCACATGAAAGAATTTTATAGAAAAAAATCTATACAATAAATGGTTTTCTGTGTATATGTATTTTCTTACTTTTTTTTTTTTTAAGTAGACAGTTGCTTGGCTAGTTTTATTGAAAATACCGTAGGGAACACTAACTACAAACATAAAATACATGTTCTTAAATTAGACACAGAATTCTTCCCTGCTTTTGTTGAAGCTGCAATATATCATGGAAAAGTCTTTATTTGAGACAACTAGAAAGTTACTGTGACCTAATGAAGACAAAAGATAGGGTAGATGTGAGACCTCCTAAAACAGAAATAAATCCGTTCTGTCCGTTTTAGATGCGTAGAAGCATCCTGTTTAAGTATTCACCGAGGGCACGAGGGGAGGGAAGTGAATAATATCTATTCCATCCCAGTCTTGATTGCACTTTTAAAGTCAACAGTTGGCGAGTCTCACCAATCATGACTGTTAAAGTGAGAATGAAAGGAGGTGTGTAACCCCCGCCTGCCCAAGCCTGTCTCTGCTGCTTACTCTGTAACACTCTCCTCACCATTTCCATGCCTGGCTTTGTATTTTTATTTCACATTTGACGTACACACTTCATATGTTTCACTTGATCGTAAACTTGTTCTATTAGATAAAAATACAGAGAAAAGGAGGAAAAGACCAATCTTTTCTTGGAATAAAGTCCAAGTTAATTTCACCCTAAATCTTAGCAGTATTCAACTACAGAAAATTAAAGAAACATTCACTTCCTAACAAAATGTTAACTAATTACTAATGAATTAAGAAATACTAGGCATTAAGAGTAAGCTGTAGAACTCCCTTGCATAAATGTCCACTCTGTATTCCCTAAGCGAGCATAATCTTTTAACGAGTGAGTAGCCAATACATAATACAGCTAGAGCAAGGAATTCTAGCTTTCGCCATTACTTTGTCAGGGAAAATGGTTGAATCTTTAGAAGCTGTAGCTGAAAAATTGTCAGTGTCTATTCAGATATTCCATTTTATCAAGTCACACTGGAACTTCCACATCCACTTTAAATCAAATACTATAACCACAATAATTCATCTGTTCTCTGCATGTCGGCCATCAGAGGTACTGATATTTTGGATCTTCAGTGATATAAAAAAATCTTTCTTACATTTTGCATAAATAGTTTTTTTTCATTAATTTCTTAACACAATTTATCCCTTATCTTTTAATTTTAGCCCCTTTTATCTTGCGGATGTACATCCCGAAGTAATTGATTTTGAACAAAATGGTGAATGGTCATTCTCTCAGCCCTTACATTTGCAAAAGTACCCTTTATGTGGCCTGTGTCTCAGTCCACTAGTGCGCTATTAACAGAAATGCCAAGATGCGTGATTTCTAAAGAAACAGACCCACTTGACTCACTGTTCTGTTGAGGAAAGCCCAGAGTGGAAGGCTGATATCAGGTGTCTGTATCACATCAGGGCTGACAGCAGCACAGAGGGCTGTGGGTGCGTGCAGAGAGGGAGAGAAAACTGTGGGCATCTTTTTTGTAAGAACCTGCTTTTGTGAGAACTAACCACATCTCAGGAAAGTTAGAACAAACAGCCTCTCACAAGACAGCATCAACGGATTCACGAGTGTGATGTCATCGTGATCCAATCACCGTGAAGCAATCACCCCCAGCCAGGACTGAATTCCAACACGTGAATCTCTGAGGGGCAAAGCATTATCCAAAAGAATAATAGTCTACTTTTCTTCTTTTTCTTTCTTTTCCTCCTTTCTTTTATTTCTTTCTTCTTTCTTTCTCTTTCTTTTTTCTTTTCTTTCTCTCTGCTTTCTCTTTCCTTTTTTCTTCTTTCTTTCATTTTTCTTTCGTTTCTTTTACTTATATTTACCAAAAGATCCTTGTATTCATGAGACGGACAGAGACAGAAAGAAAGCAAGAAAGCACCCCACCCCCCAGCATAGTCCCTCTGCAGTTCCTCTCCACCTCTTCTCTCCTGGGGATTTTGGGCACACACTCACTCACACCTGGCTTGTTTCTCAAGCTCCTGCGTCTGACTCAAACCGTGTGTCGACCACGTCGTGGGATCCAACTGCCTTAATCACCAGTCCACAGGTTGGTCCAGTAACCTGCATATTTAAATTTTAGTAAGGGAGTTTGTTTAAAATTCTGAAAACATTGTTTTCCTCTTTAATTCTCTAAGATTCAGTGTATTCATTTGCATTTCCAGTGACAACCTAATCCTAACCTTCCTATAGACAACATATTTGCCCTCTCTGGAAGTATTTGCTCTCGTTTTTAAGACAGGGTCTCACCACATCACAACCCTGCTGCATCGGTGTCCCAGCCAGGGCTGCAGGCATGCACCACTGGGCCCCCTTCTAGGCTGGGTCTCAGCGTGCAGCTCTGACCAGCCTCAAACCCTTGTCTGAGCTGCCGTCAGCACTGGAGGCTACCACTGTGCCAGCCGTTAGCTTAGACTGGGAATCAAACCCAGGCCTCCCATGTGGTCCCAGCCTCAGAGCTGGTGTCTCAGCAGCCCCTGCCACCGGCAGCCAGGCCCTTCTGGGAAAGTTTTTAATGTTTTATTCCTTTGCTTGGAGTCCAGAAACCATGCTGACATGGATCCACATATGCTTTGTTTATGTTAATTTTGTCCCAAATTCACCTTTGAAAGAAGACATATCTATCTGCTTCCCAGACCGATACAGGGTTTGGTACCAAAGGAGTTTTCTTCAGGAGAATTTAGAGGATGAAAATGATGAATTATTATGTTGCAGCCTTAACTGTTTCCAAAGTCTGTATAAGGAGTCAGAAAGGCGCTAAGACTTCCTGCAGCGGTGTCACATTTGTATCCACACAGGTGAGTGCCTAGAAATGGGCCCTGTCCCCAAGGGGCCCACACATTGTCACGTCGTCCTACAGGACCTGAAATTTTATAGGGTCCACCAGTGTGGAACGTTGGTTCTCTGAATGGGTTTTAGTTTTCCTGGATTATTTGGCATTTGCTGATTTTCTGGGCATATTTATCTTATGGTTTTGCTGTTTGTCCTGCTGGAAAAATTTTGATAATTCCATGGATAGCATTCTCTAGGGGAACCTACACTTTGGAAGTTCATGATGGAGTTTCACCACCTGCAAACTTTCACAGACTTTGCTTAAGTTTGGAGGCCTTCCTGGAGCACGTCGTCTTAGGAGGCACGTGCAAAACTGTTTTAGAGCCTTGGGAGGTGTGGTCAGGGACACAGCACATCGCTGTGGTGTGGAAGCAGGAACCAGACAGAGAGGACTGGTCCACTGAGCCTTTATCTGAAGTGGAGGTCTTTGACTAAGTCACCCAGTGTCCTAACTTTAGTTGGAATAGGGGCCATGAGAACATTCGGAGCCATTCACGAGCACTGTTGGAAAAAACATACTTTTATTCAAGCCAGACTTCCTTATAGTTTCAGGATTGAATATCATTTTTTCAATAACTGAAACCAGAATATTGATGTCCAAAATGATTAGAAGCAGCTGATAGAAGCAGAACGCTTACTTTTTAACATGGACTCTGCATTTAATTATGTTATCCCTTTTAAACTAATTCCTAGTTCTATCATCTTAACTTTTGTTAACTTTAGTTTCTTAATCTCTACAATGAATCTTTAAAAAGGAGAAGGAGAGAAAGACAAGGACCAGCCACAGGGTCTCCCACCATGCTGGCCCCAAGTACTTGGGGCCATCTAGGATCCAGGATCGCAGACACTCACGCTGGGCCAACGTGGGGAGACAAGTCTGTGGTCGCCGACGGATGCAGCCCTGCTTCAGCAGGTGTCGCTGCTGCACCCCTGCCCTGGCATAGTCATTTTTCGTATCTTTTTTTGCTTTTAATTTGTTAAAGAGAGATATTTTTATGATAGGGTATGTGTGTTTACCAGAAAGAGAAACAGAGACACAGAAAGCAAGAAAGAGAGAAATCACCTCCCCAAGGTGGGATGGCCCTGCCGCAATCCCTTCTCATTTTGGGATTTTGGGCACGCATGCACACGTGCCTGGCATGACTTTTAAGTGGGCCGGTCTGGGACAATGGTTGGCTACATGGGGGTTCAGTGACGTAACCATTACATCACATGCTGGTCCCCGTAACTTTTCAATATATTTATTATGTGCAAATCAGGCTAAATGCCTGAGTAGTTTACAGTACTGCCTCATAATCTCATGCTTTTAATACCTGTTTTTATCAAGATGAGTTCATCATATGGGAAGTAACACGAGTAGACAAAAAAGCACTCATTATAGACGTGACAGGGAAAGAGACCTCTAGTTTTCCTTGGGACCTCAAGATTCCACAAAAATTTGATTTGAAATTCAAAATTATTGTCCATTGCTACTAATATATTCCTTTCATCAAAAAAATCATTTATTTCTGAAACCAGAAGAGTCAAGTTAAGAAACATAAATATTAACTACTATGTGCTGCATAAAGGACATTAAACTAAATAAAGGTCATCAAATACAGGCTGTCTGATCTATAACAGAAGAAGTGTCTATGTAAACATGAAAAGGAAAAAGTTTTTTTTTTTAATTTTAACTTTTTGCCTTGGAGCATGTGGGTTTGCCAGAGAGAGAGAGACAGAGAGAGAGAACAGTGAGAAATCACCACACGGGGGATGGCCGCGCTGTAATCCCTTCTTGTCTCCTCTCCTCTCCTCTCAGGGTTTTGGGCATGCTGGCACATGTGCTGGGCATGATTTTCAAGTTGCAGGGTCCTGGACTTGAACCACAGTTGACTGTGTGGGGATCCAACGCCTTAGCCATCATGCCACTTGCTGGCCCTGAAAAGGAAACATTTTCTAAAAGATAAAAACTAGGGGCCTAGCAGATGGTGTGAAGGTTGGGACGGCTGGATCCCACATGCCGACTATGTAGTTTGTGTTCTGGGCCCGGCATTTTGAAAAACACGCCAGGCATGTGTGCTTGTATGTCCAAAACCCTGGGAGGACAGTGGAGGAGAGGGATTGTGTAGTGGCCACCTCCCCTGGGGGGGTGCTTTCTTTCTTTAGTTCTCTCTGCCTCTGTCTCCAGCAAAAGTACACATCCTACAGCAAAAAATAAACAAATAAATAAAATTTTAAAAAAGAAAGAATAATTGGGACCAGCAGTTAGCGTAATGGCTATGTCGCTGGACTCCCACATAGTCGACTGCGGTTCGCGTCCCGGACCCGGTGGCTTAAAACTCACGCCAGGCGCGTGTGCGTGCGTGCCCAAGATCCCAAGAGGAGAATGGAGGAGAAGGAACTGCGGTGTGGCCATCCCCCCTGAGGGGTGATTTCTCTCTTTCTATCTCTCTGTCTCTCTCTGTCTGGCGAGCGCACGTGCCCTATAGCGAAAACCTCTCCAAAAAAAAAAAAAGAAAGAAAAATTAAGACAGAAAATGAAAAATATAGAAAAAAACTTCTAAAAAGGGAAATATGTGGTCGGTTTTACTGACTAGACGTTTTGAATGACGCAGCATTTGGATCACTGCCTATGAGAACGCGGAAGCAGACAGGACAAAGCCAAGCTGGGGCCAGAGGCAGCAGCAGCACAGCTGGTCCCTCCCATGACATGTCCTTGGTCATCACCAGAAGGTCCTGCTGATTTCTGTGTTCGCTTTATTGATAGAAACAAGACACTCACATTTCAGTTTCAAAACGACCAGCTCTACAAGTGTTACTATTCCCAACTCACTGAAAACTCAGCAAATACAGATTCAAGAAGTAATTTGTCCAGTGATGCAGGGATAATACTTGGGAAGACCAGGATTTAGACCTAACTCTGACTCCGAAGCCGTCTCCTCCCACAGGGGCCTACCTCTCTCAGGGGCGAGCTCTCGGCACACAGCCCGCCTCGTGAGTGTTCTTTCTTCGTGTCACCAGCATCTAAGATCATGCTCTGGCAGATGACACGTACTCGTCTGGAGTTATGTCGAAAGAACAAAGTGAATTAATAGTGAAGAATTACACTGGCAGAAGCTCGCTTTTTCACAAGGCACTTAATTCCATGTGATTTTAAGTTGGGAAGTTTCTGGTTCTCGAAGGTGAGAACCAGTTTTCACTTGGCTTTGTTTCTCCAACCGTAGTGACTAGAATTTCTATGTCTGTTTCTTGAGTTGATAGATTCCAATCATGGATAAAATACTAAACCAAGTATACGTAGTGATGGCTTTGTATCCGGATCATTATCTAAATATTCGTTAGATGCACACGCACAATATGTGTTTCTATCTATAACTAGAAAAGTCTTTATCATGCTGGACATTAACACTCACTAATAAATATGGGCAAAAGTCATGAACTACTTAATTTCCATTAGTAAATATAAAATAATGTATCTTGGAGGCCAGCAGGTACTGGCCTCTCACATGGTTGACGGTTCAAGTCCCAGACCTGATGGCTTGAAAATCATACCAGGCATGGGTGCGTGCATGCCCAAAATCCCAGGAGAATGGAGAAGGGATTGTGGCATGGTCACCTTCCCTGGGGATGTCTCACTCTCCCTCTCACATCTCTCTCAGTCTCTCTTCAGTGAGCACATGCGCCCGATGGCAAAAACCTTAAAAAAAAAAATCTCTATTTATACTATTCAGTACATCACAATTTATTTAGATAATAAGATCTTTATGTAAGATAGTGGCTACATCTGAGTAGGATTTAAATGGTTAATAAGTTAAACTAAGAAAGAAATGTAGGAATACAGACATGATTTGTCTCTTTATCAAAATTATTCAAATCTCTATTTTAGTGAGATATATGCCTCTAGTCAGATTAGCAGCCAGAAGTTAAATAATGATACATTTAGACAGAGGGAAAATACACGTACCCTGTACGTGTACTTGCTGTTGATAGCCTCACTGTTGTGTAGGTTGAATCATGTGAGATTGTGAGTCCTGGTCATTTCAACCTGTAAAAACATAAATTTTGTATGATTGCCCAGAGGATTAAGGGCATTTTGTTGTTGCTGTTTTCACTTAATCTCTTGGGCTCAGAGCTGCAAAAACAGTATCTCTGGTTGGTGGTAGGAATGATTAAAGGAATGCTGGAACATTATTATATTCAATAAGTGGTAGTCATTGTTTTATTAAGAATAAATTAGAACTTTAGCTATTGTGTGGCAAAAGAATACTTTTATTATATTCAGAAAATATTCCCCTACTATGGATCTTTTTCTAACATATACCTTATGCCCATATTATTCTTCATTGGTTCTGAATATGAACTAATCCAGATCAAGAAGAACAACAGGTTTACTGTTTGACTTTCATTTGGAAATGTCACACACACACACACACACACACACACATACACACACAAACACACACACACACACACAGATTTCCTTCAGGAAAACTCTTGAGAAGAAGCCCAAGAGGATTCTTGCTCAATTTTTTGCCAAACAAAACCTCTAGCCCTTTCAAAATTCGTTTCAGATATACTCCCAAGGAGCACTATGGTCTGATCTGCACCTTGAACGGGTTATAAGCCTTTCTGACCTACGCTGTGTAGGCTGAGTGTGGTTCTTTCACGGATGTCAGCAGAACTTTTGTACATTACAGGAGTTCAGAATGTACAAGACAAATTTGCATAGTTGAAGAGTGAAATACAATTTTTGATTTAAAATGATGCCAGTGCCTCTAATTTTTCAAGTGTTAAGAAAATAATGAAAGCAGTGTGAAGTACATCTTTTCAAATGCATTAATCTGAAAATCAGTTATGCAGTCCAATCACACAAAAACATTCAGGTTGGAAATAAGCAAAAATGCCCTTGACCTAATTAATCTACCATCGGTATAATGATGGAGAGTTAGTTTTTTCCTTGCCCCTCTGTTTTCTCTGTTTTTTGCCAAGAGTATCACTGAGAAGCATATTCAGGGTTTATTTTCCAAACACTCATTTGCATATGTCTCGTTTCAAGCATTTGTGTTTTTTGTTGTAAGACATCTGTTTTTATCTTTCCTCAATATTTGGTCCTATGAGGCACATGGAAGACATCACACCCAAACTCCTCTCTTGGTATCTAGCAAGAAATGTCCCTCTAAATAATCTGTCAAAGAAAGATGTGCCGAAAATTATTTTTAAGTGCCCTCTTTTATGGCTCTTCAATTGGTTATTTCCAAAATGTCAGCATTTCCCCTCAAACTTTTCCTTACTGACTGTCAGTCTCTGAACGGAATGTGGGAAGAGCACTTACTATCTCTGTTACCGGCAAGATCCCCAAGGCCGGATAGAGTCAGGCTTCAGTACCTCCAACATACAGCATGGAATGGCACCTCCGTCGCCTCGGTCACTTACGAAAGACAAGGAGAAAGAAAAAGCACTTGCGTAGCTCTGCGGCACAAGGAAGCAAAGCTGTCAGCTATGAAGAGGGCAGAAAAAGGTATTTGCGGAACCAGAAATCAGGACTTGAATATAAGACTTCTGGCTGTAGGCAGGTAACACAGCTCAGCGGTGAACCGTCTTCACCTCCAAATTAGAATCACCTGCCCGTCAGACAAGCCGAGGCCATGCCAGACGTAGTCAGGGGAGCCATGGTCAGATTGGGAAGGAACACAAAAGATGAAATTTGAGAAGAGTTCAGAGTCATAAAACACCGTAACTGTGAAAAACATTTTAGTTTTCCCAGAGATATCTGTCAATACAGCTTACTAGGTTTGTACATGTTACATAAGCCTTAACCAAAGGCATGCCATTGGCTTAATCGTTATCACATGTTAGCGCTAGAGTAGGGATCTGCAGATGCGACTCAGCACTGTTCAATAACCTAAGCCGGGCTGTCAGTTCCGGGAGATGCAAGCTTCATTTACTGGATCGATGAGAAAGATTACATGTTAGAGCGGATGGGACCTGCGAGACTGTGACGTCCAGTCCTGTCCCATTTTTTTTTTTTTTTTTTGGTGAAGAAATTGACAACCTGACATGAGGTGACAGGACAAGAAACAAACTTAAATTCTTGACCCTGAGGACAGTACCTACTTTTGTGCCCATTGTCAAACTTGAATATAAGCCTTCCAAAACTGTGTTTGCTGTTATTGGTCAAGTTTAGAGCAAGATGTTGTTATTGTCTGTATAACTACAGACATATATTACATAAATCTATTTTTAAAATTGTATACATATATGAAAGTATACACTGTAATTATATCTGATGTATAACTACATATATAATATGTCATATAACCATATAGCATAAAATTCCATGTATAATATAGCATATATAATTGCTATATTAATATATGCCATGCAGATCTTTGAGATTCACTTTTATATATACACAAGCATTTTAAAACATATATATGAATACATGAGTGTGTGTGTGTGTATACACATACACAAATATATATAAATAACACTCACACACACTTGAAGCAGTACCTTCTTATTCACAGTATTGTTTGTGTGGTTTCAATTACCTGAAACCAACTGCAGCCCAAAAACATTATTTGGAAAATTCTAGAAATAAACAGTTCATGAGTTTTAAGTTGCACACTGTTTTGAGTAGCATGATGACAAAGAATGCCAGGGCCCCTCCCTGCCATCCCAGGATGTGGGTCATCTCCTTGCCGAGTATGCTGTTGCATACGCTGTCTGTCCACAAGTCACTTAGCAGACATTGCTGGTCAGATCAACGGGCCACAAGAGATATTTTAAGAGAGAGAGAGAGATTATATTTAAGTAACTTTTATCACAGTACATTAGAGTACATATATTTATATACTATATACTATATATATTTATATCGTATATATAGTGTGTATATACATGTGTGTATATATATATGTTATGTTACTATATATTATAGTATTATGTTACTATATATGATAGTATATATATATATTATAGTATATATTATAGTATAATATTATTGTTACAGTTGTTTTATATTATCATTAGTTATGGTTACTCTTTTCTTTTCCTAATTTATACAGTGAATTTTATCATAGGTATGTATGTATAGAAAAACACCAGCAGACAGAGAGAGGGTTCTGTGGTTTCAGACATGCAGTTAAGAGGTCATAGAATGGGGGGGCTACCTATATACAATCTACATATAAAATACTGGTTTGAAAGACCAAATAATCTTTGTGAGGCTACATTTTCTTCATATGCCAGTCAAAAGAACAGATCACAAGAGATTAAACACAGAAGCAGAAATGAGAATCCAAAGAGGTCTGCAAAAACGTGAGACAAGGCCTCTCTACACTAAATTTGCGATTCTGGAAGTTATCTTTTCATAGGCATGCACTAGTTATATTGACCTGTAGTTAATATTTATTGTCATTGTAAATTACATATGTAAGTTTTAAGACATAATTTTAATATTCACACAATAACTATGAATAGATGTAAGCTACATTGAAAAAATCATAGCAAACCTCTATAATTTTTTTAAATGTAAAAAGATCTTGAAACCAAAATGTTTGAGAATGTTTGGGCTAAACTGTTCCTGAAGAGACCCAGACTGAGGGGTGCTGGCAGGAGAGAGTGAACAGGGTCACCACTCTCGGAGGGAATGAGAAGTCCATGAGCAATACAACGTGCAGGGGGCAGAGATGCCGGGAGAAGGAGGAGCCAGGGGCCGTAAGGACCACACGAATGAGTTAGGTCATGCACAGCCGACGGAGGAGCAGACTCGGACACCACAGCACAGCCCGGGCCACCACGCCAAGGAACAAAGGCCGTTCCTTGCCAAGCTTAGCCCTGGATTGAATGAAAATGAGCTCTGTGCTCCCTCGAGGACACGGACTCCCAGTGAAACCTGACTGTGTGAGCACTCGGCATGTCCCTGCTCTTTACTTTATTATATATCCAGACACAAGTGAGACTCGAAGGAATAAAATCATCTTCATTTTCAAGCCCCACTGCTTTTGTGTGTGTGTGTGTGTGTGTGTGTGTGTGTGTGTGTGTGTGTGAGATAGGGTGCTTGTGCTCATTGGAGAGATAGAGACAGAGATGTAGAAAGTGAGAAATCACCCCTCCTTGGGGGAGGGTAGCCACACCACAATCCTTTCTCCTCCATTGTCCCCTCAGGATTTGGGGCATGCACACACATGCGCCCTGCGTGAGATTTAAGCTGCCAGGTCCGGGACTGAACCGTGGTCAATTACGTGGGGGTCTAGCGACATAACCATTATGCCATCTGCCGGTCCTGCCCTACTTCTTTTTATCCCTGCTAAGAATAATCGTTCCTCTGTGCCTGCCTACAAACTCAGGCAGTCTTACAAAGTCTTTCATCATTCTTAATACAAGGCCTCATAATCACTCTAAATTGCAAACTAAGGATCAATGAAGTGGTTGAAAAGAAGAGGGCTAGTCACTTGCAATGACCAGATCTCCAAATAAATTTAAAGTTAAATTTTCTTCTTGGCCAATGATTCACCCCATGAGAACTGCCTGACACTAGCTTGTTGCAGTGAGACAAAAGTTGTGGTCTTTTTCTCTACAAACTTCTAACTTCTCCTCCTTAGCCAGCTTGCAAACCTTCCCTCTGATCTCCCCATTGTTATAATGAGGGTACCAATGGGGGGCACCAGTTTTCTCTAAGCCTCCTCGAGATTTCAAGTGGACTTTCACATCAGGGCACTTCTCTGGATTTCCTGGCAATTTTCTGGCAGGCTCTCTCTAATTTAACTCTTCACGTGGACAGGTTGTCTCCTTAGATTGGCTACCACCAATGTCTCTGTACCTCTGCTCCAGGTCTACTCCCCGCCCACTAGTGCTCCCTCAGGGATTTCAAAAGTAACCCCAGACTGAAGTTCCTGCCGCAGGTTCCGTCCTGCCTCCCCTACAATCATATGTAGTTCTGACCTGTCGTCACCACACAATGATTTACTAGGATGTAGCCCTCTATCCTGAGATCACTGAAGGTCTCACAGATGCTAACACCGTGTTCACGGAAGGCCAGGCAGAGGGGCGGAGCTCTTTCCAAAGAAAGCCTCTCTACTCTTTTGGCCCCTCTGTATGATTGCAGCAGTTAGGAGGACTCAAGGTTATATAACCAGTTTCTAGCCTTCTATTTAAAAAAAAAATAAAGACCTCTTTGAAATGATACAACTATGAAGGGTCTTCAAAACATTTATTTTAAAAATGTGTATTATAAAAGGCTATGCATAGACTTCAAAAAAATTTTGCACTAAAATAAACTTGCACTTTCATATCATTTTTTCATGAACTTTTGAAGTCTGCTCATATTGATGCCTTACTCAAAATATTCCAACTTAAGGCCCTCTTGTACATCCTGATAATGTTTCCTTTAATTGAAGAAATCTGCTTTCCCTGGCAACATGAAAGAGCTTTTAACATTAAATGTCTTGTGGCATTATATAAAAAAATATAGATTTAACATTTTTCCCAGTACATACATGGTCATTAGTATGTGGAGCTCCACACACACAGCCCAGACTTTCCCAAATTCTCTAATCCTCTTAAACGTCATTCTTATTCTTTTCTTAACCATGATGATTTTCATTTCTCAACTCTTTTTTCTTTCAATATAAAGTCCTCTGCTTTTAGTTTCTTCTTCCCACCACATGTAAATAAATAAATAAATAATAAGGGGCCAGCAGGTAGCACGGTGGTTAAGGGCACTGGCCTCCCATGTGTTTTGAGTCCCAGACCTGGCAACTTGCTTTCTCACTTTCCCTTTCTCTCTCTCTCTGTCCTTTTCTGGTAAAATTAGAATAAATAAGCAATAAAGTCAAATAAAATAATCCTTAAAAAATAATAAATCAGGAAAAATATTCCCATCTTGGACCAAATTATGGTTATAAGTGTAATATAGAGAGAATGTATCCGGAGTAATCAGTATTTTAAAGTTATGAGAACCCTTATAGCTCAGTTGCCAGCCCTAAAAATAACACTTAACGTATTAGACAGTGGGGGAATTATATATTGTTAAAATTTACTACAGGGCACATGTGCTCACCAAAGACAGAGATGGAAACTGAGAAAGCAACCCCCAGAGGGGTTGGCCATGCACAATCCCTTCTCCTCCAATCTCCTCTAGGGATTTTGGACACATGCACACATATGCCTGACATGTTTTTCAACCTGCCTATCCAGAACTCTAACCGCACAGTTGGCTATGTGGGATCCAGCTACCTGAACCATCACAGCATTGGCTGGCCTTAGGAGAAATCATTTTTAGGCTTGTAAGAAGCCTTTAAAACTATCGAATCTTCATATTTTTTACAGACAAGGGGAAGGAATTTAAGTCATCAAATTTTCTTAGCTTGTATGAAACAACAACTAGTATATTTTACACATCTAACTGCAAAAGAAATTATTCTTTCTCCTATGCCCAGTCACATAAGTTCTTCTTACATCTTTTGATGATATGTGGTAATGTGCTTTCTAGTGAGCAAGAACAAGGTCTCCAAGGCCCACTGATGAACCAAAACAAATGATCCATGAAGATTATTTAAAAGCAACACTTTACTTGCAATGGGCAAAACACAATCAAAAGGGTAGAAAATGTTCCATACCAAAGACACTGTTCTTACTTCGTGATGATCCTTTCAACTGATTCTGCATATGTGAAGGTGTGGGCACACAGAACTGATGGATCGGCCAGGCCACAGAGGGCCAAAGTTGTGCTGTAGTTTATTTATCCCATCAACAGGCATCTGACTCACGACATTGCTTTTCTAGGGCTGTCATAAGAAATGCCATGGAGTGGGTGACTTAAACCTCAGACATTTATTTTCTCACGGTTCTGGTGGCAAGACACCTGAAGCTGTTGGCAGGATTTGTTTCTTTGAGACCTCCCTCCTGGGCTGGGGATGGCCATCTTTTCCTTGTGTCTCCCTGTGGTCTGACCTCTGTGTCTGTGTCCTAACTCCTCTTCTCTGAAGGACATTGGTCATTCGGGTTAAAGATCATCCGAATAACCTCACTGTAACTTACTCACCTCTTAAAGGCCACGTGTCCAAATGCAGCCCTTCTCCTTGTCCCTTGGTTGCAGTTGTTTCTCCCTCATGCCGTCATGAGGGACCCCGTATTATGTATCAGCTGCATCTTCTGCTCACTGGCCTGAAACTGAGGCGTCAGCCAGGACTCACCTCCTCTGAGGCTCGCAGCTCTCCCCACCCTCACTTGCTGACAGAATTCACTTTCACGTGGTCTGACTGGGGTCCTTGTTTTCTTGCTGGCTTTTAACTAGAAGCTCCTCTCAGAATCCAGAGGCCCCCTCAGGTCCAGGCCCCGTGGCCTCTTGTGAAAGTCAGCACTTTACCTCATGATTGGCAGCAACAGCACCTACCTCTGCCCTCCATCTGCTCCGAAGGGATTTTCCTGAAAGTGTTTACCAGACAGAAGAATGTAAAGTTCTTTGCTAAAAACAACATATTTGGTATTATTCTTTATTTGATTTTCACCTATAAAATACCCTCTTAAAAAATAGCATATGCTACAAAAACTGTATATGTATAACAATTAAATGTAACTAAAAATTATAAAATAAAGTTAGAAAAAAGAAAGGGAGGATTGGTTCTGATTAAGTCTGGTCCCCTCAGGATGAGTTTCCATTTATTGAATTCCAAGTTAGTTGATCAGTAACCTAATCCTGGGGTGATATCCCATATTACTGTCCCACTCACATTAAAAAGGGGGGGACTCGTAAGGCATGCACATCAGGGGACGGGAATCTTGGGGACTTAGAATTCTGCCTCCCCCAATACAGCTACAGAACATCACACACCGATGTGACCACAGTCACTTCAAACGCTCAAAGTTCAGAAATGTATTATATCCTACCTGATTTAAGTAAGTGTGGTGTGGTGAAGGACTGAATGAACTTTTATTTAATGCACTAATTAAGGCATGAACACCGTACTGTGATTCTCGAAAGTCAGTCCTAGTCATGTTTTTCCTTCCGCACCTCTTCAGTTCTAGTATTTAATGACGGTATGATCACACATCTTTAATAAAAGAAATGCCTCTTGAAATATAAAATATGCATAATATTCTTTAAAATGAGTTTTACTGTCTTGTTCAAGTTAATTTGTATTTACAGTAAAGATCTCTAAACATGAAAAACTTCAGCCCTATTGTAAAATAATCATTGGAGAAGAAGAGTTAGCGTTCATAAATTATTTATGGGCTTATTCCCTTACAGTGAAAGAGAAATTATCTAGAGACATCAACCTTCCTGTAAGAATTCATTAACCTCCTCACACTATTTTGTAATTTATATTATGATTTTATATACATGTACTCCTAGACTGTACTGAGGACAAGGTCTCTGTTTTATTCATCTTTGTCTTCTTACCACCAAATAAAATATGTATAGAATATGTAAATATGTAAATTACTAATTGTTTATAAAAGAATCCATTGACTAGTGAGTGAGTAATTGGGTGTACAGAGCACTGAAATTAGCTTGCAAAGGTAAGATTCATTTTTAGGTCATGATTTTCAACAGCATTTAGAAAAGTAGAACTAAAGTTCCGAAAGGAGGTTAGTTCTAAACATCTAGATTTCAGATACATCCATGAAGAGATTTGCTTTTATTTTTACAAATCAGTGTTTCTCTGATGATTAACTTTTACCTCAAGTTTTCCTGGAATGTTATAAAATATCCCATGTATTTCTGTATTGGATTGTTTTGTTTTAGTCCAACTCTCTCTCACTCTTCTAATGTATATATAAGAAACTCTTAAAGCTTTTATGGGAAGATGAAATTAAACTACTACTTTACTAAAAAAGAAAAAAAAAAAAAGATGTCACTTCTCATAGCTAGCCCCAGACATGTCTCTAATTTTTAGAAGTTTTTTAAATTCAGGCAAAAAAGATTTCCAGAGAGGTTTTTTTTTTTTTTTTTTTTTTTTTTTTTTTTTCCTATAGGGTGCATGCGCTTGCCAGAAAGACAGAGAGATAGAAAGCGAGAAATCACCCCCGGGGGGATGGCCACACAGCAATTCCTTCTCCTCCATTCTCCTCTCGGGATCCTGGGCATGCATGCACACGCGCCCGGCGTGAGTTCAAGCCGCCGGGTCTGGGACTCGAACTGCTGTCGACTACGTGGGAGTCCAGTGACATAGCCATTACGCTAACTGCTGGTCCCGAATTTCCTAAACGATTAAATAAAACTACACTTGGGTACTTAGCTGTCCCCATTAACCGGTGCTGAATCATCTAGAACTTCCTAGTGAGAGATGACCTCTCTAGCCACGTGGACCGCCTTCAGAGAGCTGTGCCGGTCTCCAAGTAGGATCAGCCCGTAACCTTAGCGGGGTAAACAGGTATTTCCAGAATGGATCTGGGTAAATAAATCAATACAGGGCAAAAGAAAAAAAGTAGCAAATAACCTTTTAGTAATTTTTTTCGAGGTACTTTAATACTTCATGGAGAATACGAGGTATTAAAGTGGGCTTTTCCTACAGAAGTGTGTAATAAGTTGAAGGAAACAAACCTTGAGAAGTTAGACAGTTATCTAAAGGGACTTCTGTTTAAACACTGATACCAGCTGGCAATGTTGCTACTTAGTACAACATTCTGATGACTCATTAGCAGGCCGAATGTTCCCTCAAATTTTAGAAGTAAAATAGCAAGTTCAGATTATAGGCAATTATGTTAATATCAATTGTCCACTTGAAATATTGAAAGAGTAACTTTAGAGAAAATGCTCTTGGACTAATTTGACATGAGGATTACCTGATGGTATGACTTCATAAATGTTTTGAAATTTCTGCCACCATTAATATTGACATTTGGAATGATGGCTTGGAAGTTATTCTGTTAAGGAGATTCACTTTAACATAGTGTGAAATTATTTTAAATATTTTGAGTAAAAATAAAGCATGGGCTTTTGGGATCTAATGACATATATGTGCTTTAAAAAGAGTAAAAGTGAAGCCCTCAGTCTCAAACGACACATGATGTGTACACGCCTTTACAGCAATACCGCAGGGGAAGGAGAAGCAGGAGTAGTACCTCCCCAGGAGTCCCCTCCTCTCCTGCCGCCAGAGGACAGAAAGGGAGAAAATGAGACTTAGAAGCTATCCTGATGTCACACGTTTCCCTGTAAGAAAAAGAAGCAGTGCCTACTCAAACTTTATAGAAATTATATTTTTAGAGTGCAAGAATTTGTTATTCAAGAACCATACAGAGTCCCAGCTTCTGGGGACAAAAGGAATACTTTTCCCTCTTCCTCTCATTGAGTAGAACTAAAAACTTTGTCTATCTATATAAAAACAAAAGACAGCCTGCAAAGTGAAGAGTGGAACTAAGAGTGAATCGTTTGTTTTTTGACTCATGTATTCCAGACTTGAAGCCCCAAAAGCTGGTAATCAGGACCCCACAGTGGGAACGGGGGCAGTAAAGCCCCAACAAAATGCTGCTGCCACTCGACATCGAGAAAGAGATAGCCGAGAAAGACAGAAAAGTTTGGAGAATAACTGTTCAACTCAGACCAAGAACCACAGAAACTGCTGTGGCCCAACCTTATCTGTTTCAGTGCACTGTCTGCTACTAGAACAGAGCGCCACAGGCTGGGTAACTTAGGGACAGTAGAAATTCACTTGGCCTGTTATTCCAGAGGATGGGTCCTGATGCCGGTGTCCGACAAGATCACCCCACTGTGGAAAGTGGAAACGAGTGAATGATAGAAAAAGAGCACGTGCAAGAGAGGGCTGCTTTTATAACAAGCCCACTCTCACAGCAACCAGCCCGTTCTCTGATATGGCATTGATCACTCTTAAAAATCTCCACCTTGTAATATCGTTACCATAGCAGTTAAGTCTCAACAGGAGTTTTGGGGAAAACATTGAAACCATAGCACCATTCACACCAGCGAAGGTAAAATTGAGAATCTTCACTTACACCCTCCAACACTCCCCTGGGAGTGATGTCACAGAAGTGACATGGAGTTAGGACTTCCATTTCCCCCCGGCAGTAACAGTCGTCCCCTCCCCGGGAATGTCAGAGGAGATGAGATGGGAGCCTGAGCTTCCACCCCTCCCAGTTCATTCGGGTAATATCAGAGAACGTCTTTCATCAGTGTCCCACGGGAACTAGACCACTCCACCCCAAGTCACTGAATACCAGAGAAGGCCACATACGGACCAGTAAAAGGCAACCTACCGCCCCGACTAGGAAGGTATCAGGGATGCTGAGTGGTGCGAAAGCAGAACCTCCTCCCTCCTCCTACTGAGCTCTGAGGACTCCCTGTCGAATCCCTACACGGCCGGGTGGGCAATGCGGCCTTCTGCCTCCAGCTGACAGTCGGCAACAACTCTATACCCCATTGTCTCCTGTCAGGGAAATCTCAGAGGAAGACACCAAAATAGAAGACTGAAATAACACTCAGTCTCAGAATGAAAATTGTCTGTATTTTAATAATATAAAAGTACTCATTATATTAAGAATCAGGAAGATCTCCAACCAAATAACAAAAGATAATTCATTGATTTCAACATTGAGGTGACAAGTAAGCTAGAATTGCACAGATCTTAAAATAACCACTATAAAGATACCAGAATGAGGGGCTAGGGGGTGAAGCAGTGGTGACACACCTGGACTCACAGGAGAAAGGTCTACCTTAAGTCTGTCATAGGAATAACTTCATTAAATATAAGTAGTCGTTATACATCAAATAAAAGACAGAGATTAGCAACGTAGGTTACAAAACTGGAGCCAAGGGGACCAGCAGATGATGTAATGGCTACTTCGCTAGACTTGCATGTAGTCGAACACAGTTTGAGTCCCAGACCCAGTGGGTTAAAACTCATTCTGGGCGTATGTTCGTGCATGCCCAATACCCTGAGAGGACAATGGAAGAAAAGGATTGTGGTATGGCCATCCTCCCTGGGGGGTGATTTCTCACTTTCTGTCTCTCTAGCAAGCGTATACAACCTATAGCAAAAAGTCTCTTTAAAAAAAAAGAATTAGCCAGTATTATTCTATGTATAAAAACTAACTTATATGATACAGGTAGATTGGAATATAATAATCAAAAGGTTGGAGAAAGATATACTATGAAAATATTGATCCAAGGAAACAGGAGTAGCTATATAATATCAGATAAATTTGACTTCAGAATAAATAAAATTATGAGATATAGAAAGCTATATTATGTAATAACAAAAGAGTAAATTTACTGAATAGATGTAGCAATTCTAAATATATATCCATCAAACAACATAGCTGTAAAGCACTTGAGGTAAAATGCAATAGAACTGAAAGGAAAAATAGAATTCTTCTTTTTTTATTTTTTTTTATTTTTTATTTATTTATTTATTTTTTTTTTGGAGAGGTTTTTTTTTTGCTATAGGGCACGTGCGCTCGCCAGACAGACAGAGAGAGACATAGAGACAGAAAGCGAGAAATCACCCCCCAGGGGGGATGGTCACGCCGCAATCCCTTCTCCTCCATTCTCCTCTCGGGATCTTGGGCACGCACGCACACGCACCCGGCGTGAGTTGTAAGCCACCGGGTCCGAGACGCGAACCGCGGTCGACTACGTGGGAGTCCAGCGACATAGCCATTACGCTAACTGCTGGTTCCCAGGAAAAAATAGAATTCTAGTTGTAATTTCTGTTGTAAATTTCAATTCCCCTCTTTCAACAATTGGTAGAACAACTAGCTAGAATAAAAGTAGATACAGAAGAACTCAACACCATCAACCAATATGATCTAATTGATAGTTTTAGAATACTTCACCCCCAACAGCAGAGTACACATCCTTCTCAATGTCCTCAAAATATATGTGAACATAAAGCATATCCTGAACCATTAAACGAATCTCAACAACTTTTTTTTTAAAGATTTTTGCTACAGGGTGTAGGCACTTCCCAGAGAGACAGAGAGACAGAAGTGAGAAATCATCTCCTAGAAGGGATGGCCACACC
Organism: Tupaia tana; assembly: GCA_026018925.1. Taxonomy (NCBI): domain Eukaryota; kingdom Metazoa; phylum Chordata; class Mammalia; order Scandentia; family Tupaiidae; genus Tupaia; species Tupaia tana. The sequence continues at coordinate 41,822,295 of JAKSZU010000019.1, read as the reverse complement.
ACAGTCTTCCCCTCTATTCTCGTCCTGGGATTTGGGGCACACATGCACACATACCCGGCATGAATTTTAAGCTCCTGGGTCCAGGAGTAGAACCACAGTCAACTATGTGGGAGTCCAGCAACATAGCCATTATGCTATCTGCGGGCCCCAATGATTGTTTTTTGTTTTTGTTTTTTTTTTTGAAAGTGAAACCGTACAGAAGACTCCGTCCATCACAGATCCAAATTAGAAATCAGGGGCCGGACAATGGCATGGCCTTAAACTATGAGGGTCTCTGAAGCTGGCCCTGTGGGAAGGTTCGGAGTGGTGTCCAGAGACTTCCCTGAGTACACTAGGCACATGCCTATGATCTGGGGCTGCTGAGTCTGAAGGTAGACCACAGCATCGAGACCCTTATGGGGGTGCTACCTCTGTCTTTCTGCCTCTGTTTCTCTCACTTTGGGATACATTAATAAGAATAAAAATAAGCTTTAACAAATCAAAACATAAATCAATAACAAGATAACAGCAAAGTCTTCAAAGACTTGAAAACTAAACATATATTTTACATGTTCTAAACTGAATGAAAATAAAATAGTCACACAAGTATTTATGGACTACAGATAAAACAGTGCATAAAGGAAATTAATGCACTAATGCATACATTACAAAAGATTAAATGATCTCAAATTAATATTCTACGTTGCCACCTCAACATACTAGAAAAAGAATGGCACCCTCCTCCCGTGAACATACAGAGAAAAAAAAGAACAAGAGTATAAAAAAAAGGGATCATTCATACATTGTTGGTGGGAATGCAAAATGTTACAGCTATTTTTGAAAACAATGTGAAAGTTTCTTAGTAAGTTAAACACCAACTACCATACCACCCGGTAATATCACTTGTGCACATTTACTCCATAAATGAGAACTTACATTCATGCAACCATCTGTGCATCAATGTGTATAGCAGCTTTATTTGTAATAGTTCAAAATTAAAAAACCCAGAATGTAATGCTACTGGTGAATTTTAAATAAATTGTGGTACATCCATACCTTGGCATGCTACACAAGCAGTGAATTGGAAAAAAAAAAAAAAAAAAAAAAAAAAAAAAAAAGAAAAGAAAAGATGCCAGGGAAAATAGTTTTCAGCTTTATCAGTTTGTCCAGGTAGTATGTTCAATAGAAAGGTTTGGAAATGTTATTTGTTGTTAAATAGAAAAAAATTTTAATGAGGCCAGCAGGTGGTACGGTGGTTGAGGGCACTGGACTCCCACATGGCCAACGACATTTTGAGTACTGGCCCTGGCGCTTCCTTTCTCACTTTCTCTCTCTCTCTGTCTCTCTCTGGTCAAATTAAAATAAATAAATAAAATACAGTTCAATAATATAATTCTTTTTAAAAAAAGAAAAATAAGTTTAATAAATAGAAAATAACCTGACGTTTTTTTAAAAAGCTGTGTACTATCGATACATATATTAATATCGATACATAATTAAATCTCCACAGAAATATGCTCAGTGAAAAAAATTCATTCCAAATACGTTAAATACCATATGAGTCGGTTTATATAATAGTCTTTAAATGGCAACATTAGGGAAATGAAGAATAGATTGTGACTAACGAGGTTCAAGGCCAGGAGGGAGGCTATCAGCAGCATGAGAGGCCCTGACTACGATGAGGCCTCATCGACCGTTCCGTGTCGGCACCCAGGCTGCAGCACTGGATGGTTTTCACATGTTCCTCCTGGAGGAACTAGGTAGAGGGTACACGGGACCTATCCACATTATTTCTTATAACTGCACGTGCATCTGTAATTATCTCAGGACCATTTTGTGTAAAGGAAAACCACTCGGGGTTAGTTCTCTCAGACACTGACAGACACCAAAGGGATCAAAAGCCTAATTCGGCAAAGCAGTGAACGTGGGGCCCTCTGCAATGTGCCAGCATTTCAGATGAAAGGCATCTGTCACTTATTAAAGCAGATTCTAAGCAAGGTGAGCGATGCGTAGGTGGCATTTTCCATTATTTGGTCAGAGAATCCAAATTCTGTTAGATAATCAGTTTTCATCCCATGGAGCAACCAAAAGTGTTACTGACATGTGACAAAACAGGGCAAAGTGAGCGTTTTACCCAGAAGCAAAGTGCTTATACCATTCAATTCGGAGCTCAGGCAAATCTGGGAAGGAGGCTTTGGATAGCAGGAGGTCCAAGTGGGACCTTCTCTTTTCCAATCTTAAAATCAGATTTTGAGGTCATATTTTTGTTCTTTTAAGACAGATTTTTACTATAACGCACACGTGGGAGACACAGAGAGAAAGAGAGAAATCACCCCGGGGGGATGACCACTCTTCAATCCCTTCTCCTCCATTCTCCTCTTGGGATTTTTGGGCAAGGCCACACACATGCCAGGCATGAGTTTCAACCCCCCAGGAGGACCATGGGGGAGTCCAGCACCTTAACCACTATGCCAGCCACTAGCCGGGAGGTCACGTGTTTAAAGTAAGCCCTGAAGTGATGAGGAGCACACCTAAACGAGCACGATCCTTGAGAAGAAGACAGAAGAGGCCTGAGGAATGCTGTGTACCAGAGGGTTCTCCCAGCATAGGCAGTTTGCTTCTGGGAAACAGAGCTGGTCTCCAGTTCTGTCATTTCAATGGTTACTTTTCCATGGGGAAGAAGCTAGACACAAGTGACGCTGAGGGTTCCTGACAATTACCTTTGGAATGATTCAGCTGAAATTTTCACTTACAGTCAGAGCATTTTGCACCAATTAGACAAAATGATAATGAAGAATAAACATCTAAAGCTTAATTACTCTTCCATTATCCAATTCACTGTAGTGAACTTTTGTAATTTTGAGTTTCTCCTCAGCCAAATGTCTTACCGTTTGGGAGTTGCATCACGCAGCAATCAATCAGACTGCTTAGTCTCTGTCAGAACGCAGGGAGAGAGCAATTGAGGGACTTGGAGAGTGTCCAGGGAGGGCGATGCCAGAAGAAGGGATGTCCTGAAGAGTCATGCTCGAGGGTTAGTCCTGGCTGTGACTGTCTCCTTTCATCTCTGCTCATCTTGAAGGCTGGTTCTCTCTGTGTCCCCCGGATACTTGCACTATCCCTGCCTTTAAATGTATTTACTTTTTACTTGGGTTAACCAAAGATGTTTTCTGTTGGTCCTAACCAATGGCCCTGTCAAGTACATGACAGACAATGGACTCACAAAGAATCTTGACTTAGTTATCTTGCTGGTTCAGTTCTGAAGCTAAAATCTCCTGCTAGCATTCAGGGATAATAAGATTCTTAAGACTACGACTTGCAACAACAATTTTCTAATTGAATTATAAACTGTGTTCCCCTGGAATAAAATGTCCTTTCATTGCAAAGCTTTATACAACTGGATTGTCTCTGCTATAGAACAATAAGAATGAAAAGAGAAACTCCAAAACAATGGAATTGGAAGTCTATTTTTTAGGATAGTAGACTGCTTAAAAGATGAGAATAGCAAGCACAAAACCTTAAATTCTCAATGCGCAGCTTCAAATCTCCAAATTTTCTAGGATTACTCTACAGTTACAATTGTAGGCCTGCAAAAGCCAAGAATCAAATGCAATATTTGATTCTATAGTTTGCCAATTATAACATCGGTTAAATTCAGTTAATCACAGTTCTCCCCTGGGAAAGTTAGAGCTTTGATTAAAACACAGCATGAGTTCCAGAACTGGTCTTAGGTCTGTATAGAAAAGCTAACAAGGACCGAGGACCTAGTATATCCAGAACGCAAACCCCACAGGGTTTCCTTTGCTATTTGAAGTAGTTCTTTTCTTTCTTACCTGATGAGGCTGTTTCCATAACCTTAAGAAATTGTTTCTGGAGAAGGAGGAGAACGAAGGAGAAGAAGAGGAAGAAGGAAGAGGAGTAGATGATTGTTTTCATACACTGTAATTTACATCTTATTATCCAGATTTTTAATTTGTGCCTACTTAATTTGTAGACATGGTAGGATATATGATATTCTGGAATAATTGTGCTCATTCTAACATCTGGAAATATTTTAATTATACAGCTTACTGGCCCAAACAGGAAATCAGTGGTAACATGCAGTAAATGAAATTAAAATAAGATTGTTTTGGAATAATGGAATTCAAATGTTTAGTAGTAAAAATGAGAGAGGACATCTCATTTATGATCCTCTTTTATGATATTCCCAAGATGGCCCAGAAAAGACAATGAGGTGCATACAAGAATTTTGGGTGACTTCCGTTTTGTTTTTGTTTGTTTTTGTTTATTTTTTAAATAAGTACTATATATAGTGAGAAAAAAAACATGCATTTGAGATATATTCCCTGATAGATATAAGAAACGAAGAAACCATGGTTACCATATGACAAAGAAAGTTACTACAAGAATTAGAATCTCGTAGTAATGGCCTGACATCTCTGTTGGTACCTAGGGGTCATGAGTTTCTTAGGATCAAAATACACATAAAATACACTAAAGCTTGAGTAGAATAGGCCAAGATGTGGAAATATATACCACACATACATCTCAAAGATAAAAAAATACCATTACTTAAAAAACTAATTGTGCTTTTTCCTGGAAGGAACATTGCTATGCTTTCATCATCTTCCCTCAATGTTATTTCAAGTCCTCAGCTCAGAAGAGAACATAATCATGTAATAGCTTCGCAGGAGACTATCCTGCTCCCTACATGAGTGCCGTTATTCCGATATAAAGAGTGGAAGATGTAATTACCTGGATGCTGTGACCTGTCCTACACATAGAAGTGAAATTCTGTGAAAACGTAGAGCACTGTCATCACCTTGAAAGCAAGGGAGAGATTTGGAGACTGTCAGAGTATCCTCTCAAAACAGAAGGACCAATTCATGTGCTTTGTGTCTCTCACTGTCTTTCTTTAGAAGAAACGTTATTGCAGTGTTTTCCCTAGGATCCTACAGTTTCGAATGTGTAGCAATCCACACTTGTATTGACTAAGACCCCTGTAAATCAGGCTTAATCTTTCGTTTACTTCTTAACTGAGTGTTCTAGGAATAGTGCTACAAAACTGTAGTATGCATCTGAAAGGCAAGAGATAAGGTGAATTCTCACCGTTACGAATTAGTTTGATTTATTTGTTCAAATTTCTACGTTACCTGCTTTTTCTAGAAGAAAGTGTGGCCTGAATTAAGGGTCTTTAAACAGTTTCTGAGCAATGGCTGATGGTTCAACCAAAGTTAAGACACCTGGACAAATTGAGATAGATGAATTATTTACAAAAGCATCTGCAGATAGATAAATGACTTTAACTTTCAGAGCATGCCAAGAATATAAGAATATTTTAGTTTTGGGAAAATAGTCTATTAAAAAAATGCCTAAACTTTAGAAGAGCTCATTTATAATCAGAGTGAAAGGGTCAGTTTTTTTTTTTATGGATTTCAAAAAGCTTGTTTTTTTTTTAAACTTTAACCTTTGCCTCTGTCCTCACTCATTAGACACATGAACAAATGCCCTGCCAGAGTAAGTTCCAAGCAAACATTGTCATCGCCAATAATGTGCTCTCAATTCGATAGGGGCAGAAGATCTTGTGTTCTCTACAGCACCGTCATTGCCCCAAGGGATTCGTCTAATGATGGTGTGATCATTTGAGTCTACTGGACTGTTGATGCAGTAAAACATTGTTTTTTTTCTTTACCAAAATAGGCATTGGGTTTAGATATATTTTCCCTGCCCGTTGGGTTTTCATCAGCCTCACAATATGAAGACTGATTGGATGTCTTTCTATATCATCCAATATATTGCAAGATATTTCTTCTGAGGAATAAATTTTCACCATAAAATAAACAAGATATTGTTTCGGGTGCTCACAGAAGTCACTGGTCTTTATATCATAACCCTTGGACTTCGAGAATGATAGGAAAGCTTATTACAGTTCTATTGCCAGCTTTGAGGCTCTTCTCTGAATTATTGTCATGATAAGTAAGATGCATATTCTAAAGAAGCAAATAATACACGTTGTTCCTTCCAAAGCTGTAATGCCTCTGACTGCACGCGAAGGGGACGAGGAAGAGTAGTGCTTGTCATGACTGTAACTATTGACCTACTTGAGGAAATTTTGCTTTCTACACCTGAGAGTGGGTTCTTCTGATTACAGGGCTGAGGACTGGAAGGACACCACTTCTAGAACAGCACCCAGTAATCCCAGATCCTGGTATACCATCCCTGGTGCCATCACTTGCCTTTGAATGAGTGTCAGGCCTAATAACTTGCTTCTGATAAACAGAAGACAAGACACGTGACAGGATGTCGTTGACAAGCTCAGATTTCAGACACACTCTGGCTTTAATCTTGTTCAGTTCCCTTGTTTCAGATGGAGGGCTGACAACGTGCTGTGGACTTCTCTGTTGAGAATTTCACATGGGAAGAAACTGAGTTTCCCATCCCACGCACCCCATGAAGAACTGAAATCTGCCAACAATCCCATCAGTTAGGGTGAAAGGGGTGTTCCCCCACTGAAAATTTCAGAGGCCACAACCTAGCCAACATCTTGATAAAATCTTGTGAGACACCCTGAGTTAGAGGACTCAGCTAAGCTTCATCTGAATTTCTGTGAGAGAGGAGATAATGAATGTGATTTTTGGAAGATGCTAAACTCTAGGGTAATTTTTAATATAATAATATATAGCTAATATAATAAAAAAGAGACACTTTCTCCAAGGCACATAACAATGGCTATTAAATATAATTTTGAATTTTATGTGCCTTGGGACAAAACAGACATAAAGGTTAGATTTTGGCTGTGGTGATTTAGTATGGAATTTCTAATGAAGAAAGAAAAATTTTAAATATCATGATGTATAATCAATTGTACTGACTGTAACCTCAGTAATGATATAAAATGAAACTCTGAGTACCGGATGGTGGTATAGCAGTCAGGTGTAAGCTGATACAATCCTACATGAGAAGCTTCTCAATTCAAGGCCAGAGATCCCCTTGGGTATGCCAGGAATTTGAGAACCCATGACCTGGACTGACCGAGGGCGTGAGGGAGATTACAAAGTCAGAACCCTGGCAGGCTGCTGTCTCTCTCTTGATCATCCGTGGAAGAAATAAAGTTAAATAAGTAAAATGAAGTCATAGCATCTAGCCATATCTTCTTACTAGTAATAAAGCATGTGCAGTTAAATATTTTATTAGATAGTCCTACTTTTATTTTCTCTTCCTCCCTAGCCCTTTAGCTGTTTGGTGGTGGTTACTTTTACCATTCCTTCCCTACAGATAGGTTTTAAAATACTGAGATGGGAATCACAAAAGAGCGAAAGAAGGAATAGAAATTAAAAAGAGATCAACTATCAGGTACCCCACTCTGGGAAAAAAGCAAGTGTGTGTAAGATAGGGCCTTATGGCTCTCTCATTCCATGGCGTAGAATAATTTTGTGATCTGTCACATGAGAAGGGCATCAGAGATGTGGAGCAGCTGAAGGAGGAGATTACAGTGTGCACGTGATTTAATCTTTCTGATAGCAAATCATCCGTCTTATTTGATTGGAAACCTAAGAAAGTTGACAGCAACATCTGAATGTTAACAGTGGATGACGGAGAGAGAAGACCTCTCTCTGTAAGTTCTCTGGTAGCTGTAGTGGGGCTGTATGACCCAGAATCAATCAGAGGTTCTTGCACAGGGCTTTGAATCTTGAGGGTTTGCTGTGAAGCTCAGAGAACTACAAAGTATTCGTGAGCACCTCTGTTGTAATCAAGAGCCCTGGAGATTAACCGACATTTTTGGAGACTCTTTCTGATGTTTTTACTCTGCGTGTGTGCATAACTATCTGCTCATTTTCTGACTTTTACTTCTAAACACTTTTGTCAATTCTGTGAGTGCTTCACTAGTTTTTTTGGATAATATTTTTTATTCTATTTAAGTTGGCTAGAAACAGTTCCCATTATTATTTATTTACTTGTTTTTGTGCTAGAGTGCATGCACTCACCAGGAGAGATGGAGGGAGAGAGGGAAAGGAAGGGAGAAAACACCCCTATAGGAGACGGTCACACTGCAATCCCTTCTCCGCCTCTCAGGATTTTAAATGTGTGCACGTGCACGCACACCGTTTTTCAAGCCACCTAGTCCAGGATTTGAAGCACTTAGTCGGCCAAATAGGATCCAGCCTCCTTAATCACCATGCTTACTGATTGGCCCAAGAGACAATTTCAGTGTTTTAAAAATACAAACCCCCAGGTCCAGCAGGTGGCATAGTGGTTAAAGCTGGACTGGGGTTTAAGTCCCGGACCCAGTAGCTTGAAACTCATACCAGCCTGGTGTGTATATGTGTCCAAAATCCCAGGAGGAGAATGGAGTGGAGAGGATTGCAGTGTGCCGTCTGCCCTCTTCTCCCCAAGGTGTAGTTTCTCACCTTCCTTCTCACTTCCTCTCTCTGTCTCTCTAGCAAATCCATGTACCTTATGGGGGGAGCTCCATTTATAAAAAAGTTAAGGATGTCATCAATCAGAATAAAAAGATAGGTTGGCAAAAGATGGATGTCCCAGAGATTGCCAAATATCTTCAGTGTATCTTTACAAAAACAGCAACAACAGAAGAGCATAATGGGGACAGCAAGTGGTGTGACGGCGAAGTCCACTAGATCCCGCGTGGCTGACTGCAGTTCGAGTGCTGGACCCAGCAGCTTGAAAAACTCTGAGCACGTGTATGCGCCTGAAATCCCAAGAAGAGAAAGAAGAGAGGACTGTGGTGTGGCCACTCTTCCTGGGGGTAACTGCTCTCTCTCACCTGTCTCTGCCAATCACAGGCCACCTATAGTAAACTTTAAAAACAAACAAACAAAAAACAGCATAGCACAGATAGATGGAGGAAACCAAAGAAAACAATTGTGATGATAATGAATAAACTTTTGAAAGAAACCAAATGGAAATGATGGTCCATTGTTTTACTCAGCTCAGCCTCATACACGCCTCCACATTAACCTTTGGCCAGGCGGCATACCAGGTGCTTACCGGGACGGGTATCACATAATAATCTTAGTGACTGTGTGAGATTTGTGCTCCACAGCTGTAAAGACGAACAAATGATTCTATGGAAGTTAGAGCGACTTTCCTATAACCGTCTGGGCAGTAATGGAGTCAAAGGACACGATTTTACCTGAGTTCAGAATTTAACTTCTTTCCATTTTTTTATGAAATTCTGGAAAATGCTCATAGGAATATTTTGCAAAATGATGAATATGACAGGTGAGTTGCATTGACAATCCCAAATCATAGTCTCATTGTATCCTTTGCAATGAAACATCTCTGCAATTTCCATCAGAAGATAACGTCTGTTTTTACGTCTTCAGCACGTCAGTCTGAGGAACTTGAATTGACTCAAGATGTAACAGAAATGGCATCGTGTGTATTCCAAAGCCTACGCAAGCCTAGGGGTCTCCTGCAGAGTAAGACAAGCCACCCCAGGTGAGACAATGCAAGGACAGTAGACGGAAACCCTGCAGCCCTTGAGCCAATCATAAATACAGAGCGATGTACCCATAATATTGTAACTAATCAGAACTGATCGAATTAACCTAAGTAATCTATAAATATGTAAATATATATAAATAAATATTCCCAGGAACTAATCTTACAATTCTATATGATACAGGTTTCTTTGGGTTAGAATCGAAGGAAGAAGAATGTATGCAGCCCATTTAACAAAATACCACTAATGGCGAGGTCTATGGCTTTCTCTGTGCCAGGCTCCGTGATAAGAACGTAATCTTCATTCTCAGTTTTCACCCTACGGGACACCCAATCTGCACTTTCTACAGGGAACCCAGACATCCTCAGGGGCTGCTCTTTGTAATGTTAACCTCACAGAGCACACACTTCACACTCATCAGCATCAGTTTGTCAGCCGCCAACCCCCAGAGCCGTTGGAGGGTTTAGCAGCAGTCGTAGCAGCACGTGTGACACAAACCTTCAGAGCTCCCTGGCATCAGTGCAGCGGAGCGAGGGTCCTGCAGGGACTTCTGCCAGTGGGAAGTCACGTGAGGGGCAGAGCTCATTGGAAAGTGTTCACTTTTCCTAAAAACACAGGAAACCAGCTCTAGGAAAGTTACTCAAATTACAGGTCTCTTCTTCAACCCGAGCAAACAAAATCATTGCCCGCTAAGATCCCAAGCTAAGCCAAGTGACCCTGGAGAAAGTAGTTGTTAGAAAACAGGAGGAAGAACCCTGTTTTAGCCTCTGTTCTTGTTATCTTCCTCCCCTGCCTTCCTCAGAGACACCTGGGAACGTATTTTAAAGTGCAGATTACTGACTTCATTCCTTGAAGTCTCATGTGTAATAGGTCTGAGGTTGGGCTTAAGAATGTGCATGCTTGCTCAGCCTCCTAGCTCAGCTTTATGGTGACACAGGTTTGGGGACACTGCGTCGGTGGCAGAGAGCACCCAGACCTCGTGCAGTGGGCAGTGGAGGAGGCTGTTACTAAGAAGCAAGATTGCAAGGATGAGGCAGCCCCGCCACAGGCAAAACTGAACAGATAGGAAAAGGAGATAACGTGAGAGATGAGGCATGTGTTAGGCTGTCGGAAAAGTTATGATGCATTTTTGCGTAGAAAAACAGAAAAATACATCGTGACTTCTCAGATGACCGAGTATCTCCAGGCCCAGAGAATATGGAGAAATTGCTCTCAAACTTTTCTTCACAGTCCAAGTTAATGGTTCTCTCTCTCTTTCTCTCTGTCTCTCTTTTTCTCCTTCCTTCCTTCCTTCCTTCCTTCCTTCCTTCCTTCCTTCCTTCCTTCCTTCCTTCCTTCTTTCTTCCTTTCTTTATATACTGAATGTTACTTTATATCAAACATGGGTATGGGTTTGCCAGATTCGGAGACCTTGTTGGAAATGATCATTGTTCCCAAAGGAGGTATAGTCTAACAGGAAAGACAAGGCAAATAACCAAGTGGTAAAAGTCGTGATTTCAATGTTGTCATTAAAGTATGAGCAAAACAGCGTGAAATTAGGAAAGCAAATCTGCAGTTGTACTTCCACCAGCGTCTTGATCTTGGACTTCCAGGCGGGAGAACCATGAAAAATCAATGTCCGTTGTTTAAGTTACCTGGTCTATGGCATTGCGTTAAAGCAGCCTGGGGTGACCAGGGCAGTATACAAGTGGATTCTGTTTGTATCCCTGTGCATCTGACAGAAGTGGACATGTCAGACAGGGAAGCAGACGAAGAACCAAGGGAGGCAAAGATAGCCCCAACCGCGACAGCCAGGATCGGAAGCTCGTGTCACTGTCTCACTGGTTATGATTTGCTATGGCACCATGTTGGGGAATTTAAAAGATATTTTGATTTTCTTATCCCTCACTTTGCCTAATTCATGCCTAAACATGACATGGATGAGATGGAGCATATGTAAAAAATTAAGGTGCCGCAGGAAATGGGAGAAGTAAAGCTGCAGAAGCCAGGAGGTGAAAATAAATACTGGTAAGACTAGGTAGTTGTATGTTTTATGAACCAGATGGTCCCACTGTAAGGACCAGGTGAGCTGTGACACACCCATCACATTTTCATCATTCATCCATTCTCCCCATATTTTCCCTCTTACAGACATTCCCATTTGAAGGGCCATCTATAAAGGCCATTTCTATTCTTACTGTGCTCTAGTGTCAAGATTCATGAGGTCAGATGTGAAGATGAATTTGTTGGTTAAGCTGTTCTCTCTTAAGGGCAAGAAGCTTTATCATTTTTTTTTTTTTTTTTTTTTTTGGTACTGACCTTGTCTTGTCTGGAGATGAATCAATGAATCAAGCTAGAAATGGTAAATCATGAATAAATGATTTATGCTTGTGTTGATCAGATATGATAGATTGCTTGGATTCCTGGCTATTACTAGATAAAAAGATTTATATAATATACAAGTAACTGAATTGGAGAAAAACTGAAAATTTTCTCAAGGATACTCTCCTCTGTAACACTTTAAATTTATTCCTAGTGAGCTAGTCTTTGAGAGAACAATGATTAGACAGGATCAATTCAATTCACCTTTTCTCAAGCAATTAAAATGTCTTTCCTTATTTCTCCTAGTTTTCCCTTTCCTTTTCCATTATTTCAAGTTCGTTTATTTCATAGAGAGACAGAGAAGAGAGAGTGAAAGCGAGAGAAACACCTTCAACAGAGTAATAAGTAATTTAAAAAATTACTTATTTATTTAATTCCATTTGTTATTATTTTTTAATTTGACCAGAGAGAGACAGAGAAAGGGAGAAAGCAAGATGCCAGGTCCGGGACTCGAACCTCAGTGGAGTAGAAAGCCAGTGCCTTTAACCACCAGGCCACCTGCTGGCCCCTTCAGCAGATCTTACCCACCATCTTTCCACCCAGCCTTTCAGACAAGGATTGTGGGCATGCGCATGGCGGGGACAGTAACTACAAATCCAGGAAAGCGAGTCTGCAATCAGCCTGGATCCGGCCTCACTGGAGCATCACGTCCCCACGACGGGGCTGAACTGGCCCTTTTTCTTTCTAAGTGATCACATTGAAATCCCACAGGTAACGAAGAATTCAAAATCCATGTAATAATGTCTTTCTAACTAATGTTTTCACCCTACTTTCTGGAAAGTTCTTGATGGTCCTTGACAAGCAATAAACTAAAGGCAAATGTACTGAAGGCACAGTTGTCAACAGAAACGAACTAAGAGCCAAATGATTGAATTTCCTATGGATGAAGTCTCACGTGTCACTTGTCTCTGGGATGGAGGGGGAGATATGGAGACATGGCAGCCTAGAGGGCAGAGATTATTCAACTTTCCAGTTTAATCTCTCCTAGAGAGGAGCTAATCTTTTTCACGTAGCTTTTCACCTTGAGCCTTTTCAAAGAATAAATTGAGAAATGATTATTCTCCTTTGAAATTGGGAAAGTAGATCACATACAGTATGTTGGAAGCACAGGTTTAGGGTGGGAAGTAGTTTGCTTTCTCTAGAAGCTGAAATACAACTACAGTTCCTAATAAATTACCATTAAAGGCACTGTTTGCTATGGAAGTTGCTGAGAAGCAGATATGATGGCAATGGCTTTAATTGCGTGCTAAACATGAGGACTCTATAAAATCTCTTTTCCTTTCTCTCTCTCATTTCTTAAAAAAAAATGCAGTGTTCTTGTGAGCTAGAAATCTATGTACTATACATTTTCTTTTCATTCATTATTATAATAAATCAAAAGGTAAATGCTTATTTTAAGATATTAAGTACACTTTTACATTTCAAAGGAGGATGAATTACTTTGACAGGGTATGTTAAATGTATTCTGTACTGCATAGCCTAAGGGGAAGAAAGAATGTCCAGAAATGGCAGTTTCACAAGAATTTGAGGATATGCTATCTTGATGAACCCAGAACTTCATAAGAAAGAGCACTGGGATTTTTCTAGCCCATTCCAAAGGAGACCATCTTGACCTCATTTCATGGACATCTCAGAAACTCCCTTTGCGTTAATGAATAATAGAGAATAAAGTTGTTTTGGTTTTTCAGTCTTTTCTAAAGTTTTATATTCTTTCTATTATTATGATATTTCAAGTTTCAATCCAGGCACTTCTATGGAGCTCTAACTTTTGAGAACTATTTGATTTGTGAAGTTTTCAGGAGTTCAACATTTTAATACCAGTGAGTCTTTGGACACTAAGGGCAAGAAAGATGTAAATAAACAGACAAAAAAAAAAAAATCAGAGTCAATATAAAATAATTGGGCTAAGTAATGGAAATTCTAAGATGCATCTACTATTTCTACCTTCTGATACACACACCCCTCCTGCTGAAAGTGAGCATTATCTATGCGTGTGGCAGAAGGCACTCTTGTGATTAAATTACGTGATATGTCAAAGGTAAAAGGATTTTTGCAGATGTAATTAAGGTCGCTAATCAGTTTTATTTTTACTTAATCAAAAAGGAGATTATCCTCAGTAGGCTTTATCAAATCAGATGAGTTCTTTAAAAGATCATTTAGGCTTTCCTTGTGATCAGAGACATTTTCCTGCTGGTCTTGAAGAAGCAAGCCATTATGGATTATACAGTTAGAAGAAAGTGACTTCTGCCAAGAATTGTGTGTTCTTGGAAGATTTGCAGCCTCAAGTGAGATGCAGGCCTGCCTGGTTGATAACTTACTGCTGCCTTTTCAGACTGTGGGCAGTGGACACAGATATTCTGCCTCACCTGTTGACCTACAAGAACTATGAGATGATAAATGACTGTCATGTTAAGTTGCAAAGTTTGTGGTGATTTGTTTACATCAACAGACACGATGACTTTATGTGGATACTAGGCATTTTCTGTGGGTCTGCTTTAACGTAATGCCCAATGCATGCCAGAGAAAGGGCAAGGAGTTCCAATATTTGTCTATAGGTCTACATAGTTTATTTCTTCTTTTTAATACTAATATTTACACTGTTTCTCCATCTTTAATATTCCCTAACACTTAATGCTCATGCATACTTTCACATAAACAAACCACTGAGCAACCATGTGCATGAGACTCTGGGTCCAAACAGGATTAGGCATTGAACAGTCCCATTTTCTCAAACTTGAAATACCATCTGTATAACTTAATTTATGCAGCTTTGATACTTACTAGGTACACATAATGTGCTGTGAGCAACATATAATCAGACTGATTTCTTATTCCTAACAAACTAGCTAGTGGGAGTAGGGCCAACTCAAACACAATAACACAAATACATGACAACTAAAGTCTTCAATCTCTGTGAGGCTATTGGAGAGAAAGCCTTTAATCCTCTGGAGGAAGATCAGTTCTAGCTGGATGATTGTAGGTTTCAGGGAAAAGGTAATACTTAAAATGAACATTGAAATATGTAGAGTACTCTGGTTTATGGAGAAATGCTAAAGTTTATGATGATAGTAAAAAAGGACACAAACGGCCATGTTGGTGTGCTTTTAAAGGCACAGTGACAGTCCAATAGCATGGTATTTGAATTTGCAAGATCTCCATTTGTAGGTCGCCTAATTCACTGCCATTGTGTGGATATGGCTCCTGAGCATTGCTATGTAATGTTATTGTAATCAGAGTAAAAGGGTGAAAAATGACATTACTATGGTGTCAAGGGGTGGAGTCATTGGAAGAGTAGTGACCGGGTGGTTAGGGTGGGACCCCCATAACAGTCCTGATGAGTCTATGAGAAGAGGAAATGAGGCAGACAGGAACCCTCAGGGACACAGACCACACTCCCCTGCCACGCTGAGATGCGGCCAGGGAATGCCACCAGAGAAGGTCCCTGGACCTTGGACTTCCAAACCATGAGCTGAATAAATCTCCATTTTTATAAATCACCTGGTTTCAGCTATTTCTTGTCATTAGCAATGGAATGGATTAGAACATACACTTAGAAGAAAGCTTCATTTTTTTCTGAGCCCGAGATTAATTAACCATAAAATGGGGACAATATTAACACCTACGTTCATGCTGTAGGAATCGAATGGGATTTTGTGACTGATGTGATTTAAGTAACACGTTTATTTTTCCCAGTGATTGCTTCCCACTGTGCTCTATCAAATCTCCATCAAAATCTGGATAAGGGGCTCCCTGGAAAACATCTGTGTGATTTCCTATCGTTTCTTTCACTGTGATTAAAACAATTCCATTTCAGTTGAGACTTAGTTTGCAACTTGTAAAAATTTCCATTTATTTTTGAGTTAAAGCTTTCCTCCTCTCCCCAGTACATAAACATTTGGTTCCAAGAGTCTAGAATATAGATCTACCTCTTCTGGGTCCCCTGAGAAATCTCCAAGCCTGCTCTTTAATCCTCCCTCGGTGCTTAAACTGCTCCATCTCAGCTGAGCACAGAGCATTTCTCTCTCAGACGTGCCTTCCTTTTCTTCATGGGTGTAAATAGTCCCCAGAGACTTGGAGATCATCCATTGATTTGACCCCTTTGCCTTCTCTTTAGCATCGCAGTGTGAGTTCAGCTTCTTTTGTAGGCTTCCAGCCAGCCTCAGACTTTGCTCACTTACATGTAATTTGATGCTTATAAGGTTCTTTGAAGTTTAACTAGACATACAATTTGAGTCATTCTTTCTCTTCTTTTTCTTTCTCCTTTCTCTTCTTTCTTTCCTTCTTTCTGCTTTCTTTCACAATAAAATATGGGGACATTGAGTTCTAAGCTGCACTTGTATTTCTACTAGAAGCACGTATCTGAATTGTGTGACTGCAATATCTTCATATATCCCTCAAGGTTTAAAATATATCATTCCAATGTGCTTAATTTTGATGGTTAAGATTTTGATCCTGTTGCCCTTACTATATATAGTAGTGTGGCAAAGGTGGAGAAGAAAGTGAGCTTATGAGAATAGCAAAATGCCGTGGTATGGCAGTCTTCTGGGCCGTCTTTCTAACATAACTGCCTCTACCTACTGGTTAGGCATGGAAACAGGTAACCTAGCGGGTACTGGATGGGAAGAGCTGGTTATGTGCAGAAGCCGACTCGCCCTCTTAGTTTCTCTTGGTTATCTTCAGTGGGGGCATTCTGACATTTTCAGTGCTATGCATTCATGTTTCTGGACTTTTCCATGGTGTTTGGGAGATCCCCTTCCAGCCTAGGTAACTCCCCGCCCCCCTTTTTTTATGTTTTGTAGTTCACTTTCTCTCATTTGGTGGGATATAAGATGGATCTGAAAGACTATGAATTATCCTTAGATTTCTACCTTTAGCTGGAAATCAATGTTTACTATTCAGTGTTCTGGTCCTGTTTTTTTGGCTGAAGTTCGGCTAATCAGTATTCTTAGAAACTGATGCACTATACTGAATACAACATCCTACTTGGCTCTTTCAGTGGGTGGGCCATCATCTCCTTTACCCTCCATTATACTTCTATGAATACAGTATATGACTAAATTAACACATTTTAACAGTCATCAGCTAGCATTACTAGATCACTTTTTTTTTGTAGATATACTGATATTAAGCTAGGTATTCTATATATTTTTCTTGTGTAGTTAATTATTTACCAATTTTACTTCAATTTCCATATTCTGGTAGCTGGCTTGTTATTATACAATGTATTACCTATCACTCCCAATATTCATAAAATTATGACCAATATTACCAAAGCTAAGACCACTGTAAATTTTTACTATTTTATATACAATTCACATATTCTATTAGCTAAATAAATGATCATTAGGACAGATTATTATATGTTTTTTTCAGAGATTTTTCTAAAAAAACTAAAAATATCATTATTTCATTCATTTATTCATTCAACAAATATTTATTAAGCACTAAGTCAAGCCCTCGACCTGGCCATAGGCTCCTGCGGAGCTTACTGGTGAGAGGAGCTGAGACAAGTTACACGCATCCTTCACAGAAGAGTATCAGTGAGAGATTGTTGGTTTGCAAAGAATTAAGTTGACTTTATAGACAATGGTTACTTTAAATTAGCTATTTCCAATAAATAATTATCTCTTGGTTAATCGAGATAGTGTGATATTCATAAGACAGAGTCAAGTATGTGTAACTTGGGGAAAAATTTAGCTAAGCTTCTAGTTACAACCAACCTTAAAGAGACTAGGGTTTCAAAATAAAAAGTTATCAGGGATTCCTCTCAGAGGAGCCCCTCAGTAACAAAGGAAATGAGAACTATACTTCAAAATAAGTTAATGATGTCATGTACAACCGCTTCTCACCTACTAAGCAGATGAAGCAGCCATGTTTTATGCTTACTATGACTTAGGTCAAAACTTTTTTTGACTATTTTATCTTGGATGATCCAAATAATTTCATATTAGAAAGCTGATGCAATAGTGTATACATTGAGTTAGGTGTCTTCCTGCAAAGAAATATTTTGCCCTAGCAAAAATTTAAAATTCATAGCTTCCAATCCGTTTTCTCTCTACTTGCTTCAATTTTTTATGTAGTTCCAGATTTCATTATCCCAGATTGTACTCAAGTGATCTTTATAATCTCTTATTTACAATATTATTCTTTTAATCTTCTGCTGCTTTTTGTACATTTCAGTACTCTAATGAAAATAGCTTGCTTTCTTTCATTTTCACTCATGGACAGTTATAAATAAAAATAAACATTTTTACTCATTGTTAGTTGCAGTTGCAATTGTATTTTCTTCATGAAAGGGACATTCTTTGTAAAGGAATTTGAAAATAGCTACTGAAATTTAGGATTCATGGAGATCTTTTACTTTAAAACATAGTGTTTTTATTTTTACCATTTTAATACCCCATAAAAATGATAAGAGCAAGTTAGAAAAAAAGGTGAAAATTCATAGCAATAAATAGAAAAGGAATAGCATATTTCTGGATAAGACTTTTCCACATTATTAAAAGTAGAAAATCAAGTGGTTACTAAGGAAAAGGTACCATAACATCTTCCTCTAAGAATGGAAACAATACTAGTAAGATTAGAAAAAAATATACACTCTCCTCTGTCTTACCCTTAACTTCTCATCATGTCTCCCATGAAAAGAGCAGTACTTTAATATCTAGTTAATTGTCACTTCCCTGGCGATGTGGGATAAGGCTTTCTTCAGAATGAACTGTTCCAGCACATAGAGGTGCTTCTTTCTCTTCCCTCCTCTAGGTAGAAGCAGTAAGCCCACCCAGCCTATTTGACGAAGCTTCTTTTACACATTATTCTTTTAAATAAGTATTTATGAGATGCCTATTTGTGCTAGATACATGAGGCAATTGGGATAAAATGGGAGTTAATAAGAAATTAAAGCCATACTTTTGAAATCTGTGTTCTAGTAAAGGAACCAATAATGCACACATGTGCTAACACACACATGCACACACATATGATGCAAAACAACAACTAAAATAGTTTTGGATGGAAAAGTACATGTTGCTATGGGAACAAGTAACAGGGTATTTGATACTTCTTGGCACAATTTTATGAAAAGGTGAAAATTTAACTTCAATCTAGAGAACTAACACCTAGAGAAGACAAGAGCATCCCCCACAAGGGAAACAGTACGTGCGAAACCCCACGACAGGAGGGTGCTGGGAAAGTTCATCACCGTGACAGAAGGCCACGGAGCCACAGAACAGAAAACGAGAAATGAAGACAGGCCATCATATGAAGTGCTGCAGAGGACATTTTGAGAGTTAATGAGTCTGAGTACGTACCTGATGGAAATAAAAGAGAGACGTGAGCTGCCATATTTATTACCATGCTACTCAGCAGCTAGTGTGTGGAGTCAGCCTCCGAGCCCAACAACTGGAGAGTGGCCAGAGAGAACGTGGTACATACACAACGCAATGAAAGCACTCCTCAGTCAACAAATGCATCCTGGTCACGTGACAGGTCGCTAAGCGAATTGGTCAATAAATGGGAAGCTTAAAGGTGGCTGCCTTGTGTGTCGTGGGGACGCAGGGTATGTATTTTTTCAATCTATATCATGCAGCACACACTAATGTAATTCTACACATACAAAGAGTGTACATTAGATAAGCACCAGGAAGGGACGAGACACACAACACAATGTAGTCTATATAAATGCAGTGTAATCATTTCTACTTATTCTGAATACTACTATGGATGCACAAAATACCAATTTATGAACAAAATAAATAGAATTGTGTAATTGTGAATGCTTCATGCAGTGAACACAAACCTTCAGAAAGGGACAAAGACCAAGAAAGGAGATTTCCAAGAATCACACAGAATTCCTTGGAGAACTGGTCATAAGCCTGAATGATTATTAAGCAGGTAGACAATGAGGTAAGGACTGGCTGATTATTCAGCCATAGAAAGAATGAAATACTGTCATGGGCAGCAACATGGATGACCCTGGAGAAAACGATGCTCAGGGGAATAAACTGTATGTCTCACCCGTTAGCGGAAGTTAAGGATGTGCTTATGCAGAAAGAGAACGCCAGTTGGGTATGAAAGCTGGGAAGAAGAGGTGAGTGGAGGAATGGGAAGAGCTTGAGTGTAAGCCGGTAAGTGCTATGACATATAAAATATACACAGCCGTAGTTGGTGACAACTCAACGTATTTTTCAAAATGGCTGGAAGATGGAGATTTCAAATGTTCAAAACAAAAACTATTGACACATGTTTTAGAAAATGAATATATTTATGTCTCTGATTTGTCCATTGCACACTGGATACATTTATCAAAAAACCACACTGTACCTATACATATGTGTAGTTATTATGTCAATTAAAATGATAACAAAAAGGAATTAATGGGTGAAAGAATTACAGGACAAAATCATTTTCTAGAGTTCTTCAGTTGTTAGAGTTCTTCAGTTTACTGCAAACATACCTTTAAAAGAAAAAGTCATCCATAATATGGAAGCTATAACACAAATTTTTAATTACTGGCACTAAACTGTAAAGCTCAATGAAGAACATTTTATTTAAATAAAGAGAGATCATATTTCAATATTATATATCCAACAATTTTTTTCTTTGTGTATCTGTATCCAATGGTGATATTTTAGAGGTTAAGTTCTAAACAGATGGAAATATCTGAACAGGAGCAAAGCCGTGTTTTACCCAGGAACGCTGCTGCTCAGAGACTGCAGGGCGTTCACTGTACAGCAGGCGCAGGTGCGGGAGGCAGGTGCGAGGTCGGAAGCTCAGTGCTGTCCAGGTTGGTTCTCCTGGCCCTGGGGACCGAGGACAGCACTGTTGAGAGACCACCTTGCCTCCCCGCCTTCTCTCAGTGGTGTCCACGATGGTAGCAAGCTCATGTCTCTAAGACGCAAGGCCTAGCAAAAAGCCTCCCACGAATCCGCGGGACAGCACGAGGTTCTGCATAAATTCTGTCGCTTCTTCAACTGCATTGTGGGTTTCAGGTGCTTTGTCCGTTTCTCATTCTGTCGTCTGTTTCCGTCTTTTGCACCTTCCTCCAGTCAGTCGGCACAGACGCGGTGACTGCCAAGGCGACAGGAGGAAAGTCACCGCCCACTCCAGCTGCTGCCACTTCCCACTTCTGGGGCCACAGCCCGCACACCAGCCGGTCACGCCTCGTCGCGATCTGGGTAGCTGCCGCTTTCCACCAGAGTCCCCAAGTGAGGCCAAGCACTGGATTCCACCCGGGACGCCTTCTCGCATACTCCGTGAAACCAGCACTTCCAAAGGGTCCTCACCACTTTCGCAGGTTTGGGGAGGGGGGTTCCGGGTCGCCATGATCCGTTTGGTGGCCAGTTCCGGGTGGTTCTGGCCCGCCCTCCTGTCCTGCTCTAGGCCCAGCTGGAAGTCTACGGTCTCTTTCTCCCTCTACCTCCCCTCCCCTCTCCTCTGCTGCAGCCTGCAGGCACGTGGTCCCACCCCTGCCTCTCCACGTGAGACCTGCGCAGGTGCAAGGCTCAGTCGTGGGCAGGGTGAACTTTAAAATAATCCTCGTCTGTACGATATGTTACAGTTCACCCTGCTTAAAGATTATGTTGCAATTAAAAAATATGTTGGCTATGGTGCTGTGGACGCAAACCCTACTGTAAGGAATGAGGCGTGAGTGGGAGGGGGAGGAAGGGGCAGCGGGGTGTTCAGCAGCTGCGAGGAAAGCTGAGTTAGGAGGGAGAGGCGAACCAGACTGAGGAGTCCGTGGGAACGGAGAGAGGGGAAGGCGATTGATTTTGTTGTGGTGGTGGTTGATTATGAATTTTCCTAAATGAGGTTGAACATGCAAGACTTCTAAAGTAGGTAGGGAGGAGGAGGCTGCTCTCCACAGAAACACAGCTCAGTTTCTGTGTTTACAGGAGAAGCGCGATGTCGGACTGAGTAAAGGAGATAGAAAGTGATCACTACATATTTGAAACAAGCCAAAAAGGACTCTAATAGCATTTTTTTTAATTTTTGGGTTTAATTTTTAATTTTTTTAAATTGTTTTTGTTTTTGTTTTTTTTTAGGTTTTTGCCATAGGGCACCTGCGTTGGCTAGAGAGAGAATCAAAGTGAGCAGGAGAGTGAGAAACCCCCTCGCCCAGGGATATGGCGATGCAGCTACCCCCTCGCCTCCGTTCTCTGTTGAGAAAAAGAGAAACCAACCCTGAGTAACTTTCAAAGACAGCCCTGTGGCCATGATTTATGGTGGCTCAAGCAACTGACAGAGTCACTCATGACGTCCCAGGGAACGCCAGGAGCCCGTGTTACAGACTCATGTGCAATGAGGCAGGTTTGACTCATGTAACACAAACCAAGTTTTCTATGTGTGTAATAAAGGCTTGTTCCGTGGAGGCGTGCAAGTTGTCATGAGGTTATGAGACACAAGAAAACTCAGCACAGGGGAGCTCAGGCCCCTCTGTGGGATGGAGCAGAAATGGGGGTGGGAGGAGAGACGAGCCCGGAGAAGACAGTGGGCATCGGTCATGAAAGCGAGCGGTTATCATCCCGAGGCAGACGGGTCTTGGACCTAAATGAGGGGAAACAATTCTCTGACTTCCATCCTACGACAGAAGTCTCTCCAGTAGGCACTACCTGTTCAGTAGACAACTTTAAATATTCATAGTACCAAGCGCTACCTACACTAAACGGTCAGCAGTCTGACGGTCGCTCTTCCCACAAGAACTGTAATATAAAAATAATCACCTTGGGTCAGCAGGCGGTTAAGGCACTGGGTTTCCCCATGATTGTACACGGTTCAAGTCCCAGACCTGGCAACTTGAACATCACGCCAGGTGCATGTGCTGTGTGCCCCAAATCCCCAGAGGAGAACGAAGAAGGGACTGTGGCCTGGTCCCCTTGGGCACTCATTTCTCACTTTCTCTCCGTGTTTCTTTCTGTCATATGCCCTATGGCAAAAATTTAAATGGTGATGATAATAATCTTCGCCGTAGGTTAGGTGAAAGAAACTTTGAAGCAGAAAAGTGTGGGAATGCCCTGTCCTTCCACGCCTATGTGACTTGCATCTACTGATCCTTTTGTTCTGGAATACAATCGTCTGCTTTCCCCAGAAAGACCTAAGCTTACGACCAAACTCACCCAATTATTTCCTTCTCAAACTGGGCTGATGGCTGGTGCCTGTAGTCGACGCCACCCTGAAGGCTGGGGCAGGAGGGCCTTAACATAGCAAGACCCTCCTAAAGTAAAATATTACTCAGGGCCAGGTGATGGTGAGTGGTCGTGCAACTGGACCTACACGAGAAGGTCTCAGGTTCAAGTCTCAGGGCCACCCTGTGTACACTGGGCGTGGGCGAGTCCTTAACCCAGGCTGGCTCAGCCTGGGGGATTGCAGTGTGAAGGTCCTACGGGGGTGCCTCTGTCTCTGTTTATTTACTTCAGCTTTTTCTTTCTCTCTCAAGAAATGAAATTCAAGTAAATGTTTCCTCCACTGAGAATTAGTTCTTGAATTTTATGTGATCTAATTATTTACAGTCTCTGCCTTCATATCATCTAAGAAGGCCTCTGAGTGAAGCCTTATGGCTATAAGCATACCACGTGCTTTTTGTTCTCTTATTGGGGCTAGTCATTATGTTGGTTATGAAACAGTGCGAGAAAAGTTTTTCATAATATATAATATATAAAACCCTGTAGATTTTTAATAGATTTTAATGTCTCTGTATGTGTATAGTAATACAATAGCTGTCATAAGTTATTAATCTCCCTCATCGTCAGTTTTCTCATCTACCAAATGAGACAGAAAGAGAACACCCACCCCTTTGGCTATTCTACGCATGCTTGGCAACTGGAGTCTGACGTAGAGGTAGGCTCTGGGGCATGCTAGCTACTGGACAGCAGGGCTCGTGACTGAGGACACTTTTCAGTTTTAAAAAGCCTTACGGAAGGCCCAGTGGGGCAGACGTGTGGTCTGAGCATATGGTACCTTTATGCTAGCGTTGTTCTGTCAATGTTTGCAATAAGTTACAATATTTCTGGGTATCTTTGAATCTAGTATTGCTGCTAGTTAAAACTAAGTGCTGTATCCTATTAGACTGCAAAACCCTAGGAGATAAAACTGCTAATCATTATTGTGTCCCGAGCACCTAATACAATGCCTGGTTAGAAAAGACTAACATGTTTTCCAGATGAATAAATGGATCAAATCAAATATGCTACATCATGCAAACAAAGATCCATTTATGTTGGATTATTAATTGACAACATTTTTAGGGCAAATTTGAGTAAACAAAACTCTTTATCACTGCAGTTGAGACAGATTCTGTTACTTGATTTTAGAACTTGGTACAGAGATGGCAAACTGAAATGGCCCAATATGAGAATTACATATTCAAGAAAAGAATGGAAGGCAAAAAAAGAAAAAAATGATGAAACTCTGTAGAATATTCCCTATAAAAAAGGGAAAACTATTTGAGTGCAATATTATAAAAAGATATTTAATAAAACATACTAATAATTCATTTTGCATACTGGAACTATATAGATATTCTCATAAGAAAACACAATAGCAATAATTTTCACCTGTATTTAATATTTTTGAGATGGAGGTTTTAAACATTACCATTTCACTGTCTAGACACGTTGCATTTATGAATCAGAACCTGTTTTTAAAAGATGCCTTCATTTCATGGTACTATATTTTCAATTATGTGCAAATATTTAATCAACTGAAATATAAAATATTCACTCATATCTTTAATGGCTGTGGCATCTCAATCCGTTTTCTGTCACTCTGAATCACAGCAACCTATCTAAGTAAGCTATGTGTTGAGTCAAATAATTAGCACATAAGAAAATGATAAACTAAGTCCAGATCAAACTTGGGTTAAATATAGAGAGCCATCGGTTTCTCAGGAGCGTCCACACTTACAGAAGTTAGTCATTCAACCTCACACAGCAATTAGGAAACTGCTGATACATGTCTCTAAAGCAATGCAATTAAAAATTAAAGACGGACAAGACAATGAAAACTTTGTACAGATTTCTGAATCAGAGATTATAAATTATTTAGAACAAAACTCAACATTAACACCATTTCAGTGCAATTTAGTAATTGGGATGCCTCTTGAGACATGATTGTTTCTTGATCAAAGCAAATTTATTTGGAGGAATTATCCCCCATATTATATACCCATATTGACTTATAAATCTGCTTATCTCCATTCTTCATTTTAAGGCTTTACTTTCTAATGTATACTGCTGAGATTTTAATCATAATAAAATCTTATACAGATATGTAAAATTTTAACTGCATGGTGTGTATTAACATTTCAAGTGCATATGTACAATTATTATCAAAATGATGTGCTGATCTTCATGTCTATGAGAACAAATTAGCCCTCTGAAGTGTCCTAGAAAGCGTTTTTCTTTTCTCAATACAATTCTATTCATATTCTCCTTGTAGCAAGTTAGAACGGGTGGGATATATTTGCCACTAAAATGTTTGAAATGTAAACTCTAACCACCTACTAGAGTTCTGTCTCAGCTGCTAAATAGAATTATTTATAACAACTTAGGAATATAATTAGGTGAGGTACACTTAACCATCTGGGCATTGTGCTTCCTGCCGACAACTTGCAATGTTATAGTAAACTATTTTATTTGTGTGTTTATTTCTTATCAAACAGATATGCTAAAATTATCTCCATAGAATAATAGCCTTTTATTCTAACTTTCAGAATAAGGTAGTCCATTTTCAGCAGCTTGATATAAAAGTAAACAAAAATTATTTTTGACATTAAGAAACACTACCATGTACACTGACAGTACAATTCCAAAATGACAGTGAAACTGAAAACAAAACATAGGCCAACTAGTGACCATCTGTGTGGTAACATATTGAATAAAGGTTCTTCAAAGAAGTTGGAGTTATAATTACTGAGCAGGCTGGATAATTAAATAATTATACAGTTTGATTGAAAAATATATGTACTTCATTAAAATAGGGACTCTAACTTCACTTCTCTAGCTAAGTTTCTATTCAGATGCCAAGTTTGTACTTTAATTAGAACAAAAGACCGACATTAACTTCAATGCAACATAATAATTCATAATAATGATTGTATATTAATCTCTTGAGCTTGCAGGAATATAGCACATGACATATGGCATAGGACAGGCACCTGTGAAGTCCTCTGGGGATGGATGTGGTCCATATTAATTAGCCCCTGGAAAATAAAATCTGTTTCCCTCTGAGAAAGACTGCTCAGTGCTTAAGACATCAAAGAAATTAGATAAAATACTATGAGGCTCTGTCTACACTCATTAAAGTTTTGTCTAGATGTAGGCACTGAATCTACTACTTCTGAGTTAATGCTTGACTGACTCTTACAAAAATAAATAAATACAATAAAGAGAGAAGCCATGCATTTCTTTGGCCTTGATGACTGAACTTTGGTTGAAAATATCAAAATTACCATCTTGGTTGTGGAAAACTCACTAAGTGAATAATTTAAACATAAAATAACCAAACCAGAAACATTACGTTTGAAGCAGCTTCTTTTTCTTGAATTCTACTTGAAATTGCCACAGTTTAATTCTTTGTAAGTTCAGATGCAGTCTAAATACGAGAGTGTGCATGTCTTTAAAAATATGTTATCTTGCAACAAACAAGGTCTCAAGATCCTTGGCAGAACCAGGAATGCTAAAGGCACTTTAATGTGTATCTTCAAAGGATAATGCAAAGATACTACAGCACTAAAACTCTGGCTGATTAGCAGATATATTTGCATCAAGACAGATATTAAAATTACTTCTCATAGGAAAGAAAGAAAAGTGGCCTACTCTCATTTCCAGAGTATAGCAAGAAAAAAACAAAACAAAACAGAACAAAATCAAAACAGAAAATCCAGTGGACATGGCGATGATCAGAAAAGGCTATACTTTCCAAACTTCTTTTACCATTTTTCTTCATTTAAAATCTGAATTTCATAAAACAAACCCATCTAACCAAACAGTATTGGTACTTAATGGAGTGCTTAAAAGTCTGTCAAACATTTTAAGATCTTTCAGAATACCAGATTCTAATGAGGCTTTTTAACATTCATAATTTAAATTTATGCAAGAAAGACAAATCCGTTAGTAAGGCTGGGCAGAATATTGCTTTCTTCAAATATCACATTGTTTTGTTTATTTTTCTCCCTGGGCCTGCGTCCAAGGTCCTGTGATAAAACTGTTACATTGCTGATCTGTTTATTGGAAAATGCGGGCCCATTTCCCTTCCACTGCAACATGGACCGGCAGTTTAAAGTAACTCCTTTCTATTAAGCAAATATACGGTGAAGGCACCCTTAAGTAGCCTATTAAACCAATGAGAGGACAACGCCGAGTAATTAATTACACATACCACACAATGCCTCATGAGAACATTTTTGACAAGGTCTACCAATTTATCGTGCGAATAATTATAGGTTTCTACCTGCAGCAAAGATGCAGAATCATCATTAGCAAAATGGAAAAAAATCGTTCATTTTTGTGACACCTGTCTTTCTAGTGGGGAAACCTGTTGTGTGGTGTATACTTATTTCATTTAAAAAGTCCATCAGTTATTCTGCATTTTTTCTTCCTTAGTCATGATAGAGAGCATGTGCTCCCATGTGAGCATGAGAGAGAGAGAGAGAGAGAGAGAGAGAGAGAGAGAGAGAGAGAGAGAGAGGGGAGCCATCCTCACAGGCCCTGGTCATGCACAGTCCCCGCTCCAGGTCTCCAGCCCGCTAGACCTCAGGCTGTCACACACATGCAGGCACATTTCTGGCCACCCATGGCAGGACTCTGCACTGTGGGGTGTGGCCAAGTGGGACCTGGTTTCCCTAGAGCAGGGCGTTACCACCACACGTGGAGCTGGCCTTAATCTGAGTTTTCAAAAACAACATGAAACAGTTCTAAGTCAGCACCTGCCTGTTTTCCTCCCACTGAAATAACACAGGCTCATACAAGAGGAAGCTGGGAGACTTGAACTCCTGCTCTCTTCTTAAAAACTACTTGCCAGAGGATGTGTGCACTCGAAGGAGAGACAGAGAGGGAGAAAGCACCCCCAATGGGGTGTGGCCATGCTGTGATCCCTTCTCCCCCCGTGTCTCCACACTGGGGGGATTTTAGACACACATGGCTCAGCATGTTCCAGGTCACCAGGGCCAGGATTCCAACTCTGTGCTCAGCCACGTGGGGTCTGGCTCCCTTCACGAGGAGGACACAGGGCCAAATTCGGGTCTCCTTCACTGTGGGAAATCTAGTTAGTATGATATTCTACAATGGTGTTCTTACTGTGAATACTTCTATAGATATCTTTAAATTGATCTGCTTTTGTACAGCGTTGTCAGGGTGGGCTATTCTCATCAGAAATCATGTAATTTATTTCTCCATCATAGTGGTGAAGTAATACAGTCTTATCAATTGTGGAGAAATATTGACTATTAACATGTTCAATTAAATTACTTTCTAGAATCAAAGTGAGAAAATCTTGCTACTTTCTGCAGCATTCAGTGTGAAGGACACAGGACTGGCTATCAGAGCGCCCAGCAAACAGGGAAACTCACCACGTCATTGTCTTGCTCTTTCTTTGGCTCTAGGGTGCGTGTGCTGGCCAGAGACAGAGAGGGAAAGCACAGAATCATCTCCAGGGATGGCCACACTGTGGTCCTTTCTCCTCCAGTCTCCGTAGGATTTGGGGCATGCATGCACACATGCCCGGTGTGACTTTCAAGCCCCCAGATCTGGTGCTCACAGCACACAGTCAGCTCTGTGGGATCTACTGCCTTAATCTACATGCTGCCTGCTGGCCCTACCTCCTCTTTTCCTATGAACTTTGGAACGGTGTACAAGTCACCCAACCTAGTTTTCTCATTTTTAAAATGGGTTGTTAAAGGGTTTTGATTAGGGGAAAACAAACAAATAAAAAATCATGGAAAAACGTCCAGAGCAGAGCCTGACATGTAGCAGACACAGGTGTTAGCTGCTTCTGAATCCTTCTCTGAGACAAAATAGGCTTGTGGGTTTGTTTTGTAATAGTGTCATTAATAGCAAAACTTTAGGCCCCCCCTTATTATGGTGACTCTTTCTTTACACATGTTGTTAACCAAGGTTTTCTCAGGACTCAGCATTAACATACAATAGAGTCCTCCAACTCCAACTTGCATGTGTGTGGGGACCATCTGGAAATCGGAAGCTGATGCCTAGATCCCTAAATTCTACATTGGAGAAACACTGATTTAGATTAATACTGAGCTTCCGTGTCCTCATAAACAGCATTCTGCTCAACGTTCTGTTTCCTGACTTCTGATGTCATACGGAGTGCCCCCACTTCCCCTCAACGGCCAAGTCTTCATGTCCTTTGTCTGGATTCACTGGGATAGTTCAGTTCGTCAGTTCTAGTTGGAGACTGAACTAAAATGAAAAGTCTTCTTCCCAGCCCACACAACCTCTGCTACAATGGCCGCTTCCATAGAACAAACTGGAAAGGATTATCTCTAATGCTCTTTCTTCAGGGAGAGAGCAGAGTACGCTGCATGGAAAGCAGAAACGTAAAGGACTGCGAAACCTGCCAGGCGCCCAGATGTCTGAGGAACACGTAAGTCCTACGCCTAATTCACGTAGTGCTGGCTGTTAACTTGCTCGAGATGTTCTTTTCTCGGCTCTCAGGGGTGAGGGAGACTAACAGTGATGTAAGTTTGGAGGAGCCCTATGGCAATCATATCATAGCAGTGGCGCTGCCCATTGAGGGCTTCGTGGCAGTCAACATTGTAGACCTGCATCTGTAAACTGCTGGACATCTGCTTGAATTACTTTTAATTTCTTCACTTAATCTCTATAAATAGACTAATAAAGATCCATTAGTTCATAGGCTGCAGTTTCCAAATAGCAAACACCATATAATTTAAAAGTGAAGAATATGGAAGGAGATTTTAATTTGTGCAATATGGCTTAACTAGATACACAGTCTTTAAACAAAAATGAAAAAGAGTATTTTTCTCTTAGTGCTGTTGTAGATCATAGGAGTGAATTTATTTGTAAATGATAAACTGCCAAACTGATAATAGTTTGTCTTTCTTGATTTTAAATTCAACTCCTAAATGAAGATCTTGAATGAACACACTAACCTCTGATGACATAATTAAGATCCTTTGTTATAAGGCCTTCTATGACTTGGGCCCACGCGTGACTATGTTTTTGCCTCTTTCCCACTGATCTCTGCAGAACAGGAGAGGCACTGATGTCAAATCATAGAGGGTCTGACTCTGTCAGCCCTTTCCAGTACACATTCTTTAACATGGCAACTATTTCCAAACAAGTGCATGGATTAAAAAAAAAAAAAAAAAAAGTATAAAGTAGCTTCATTTTTCATGTAGAAATATGTGCATTTGGTCAATGCAGATGAAAATGGATTTGTGCCGGGATTATCTAGACGGTTGTCTCAACTCCCAACTTCGCCTTGAGCAACGTAGTATAAGCACTACTTATGATCGGAACAGCTGATCCTTAAAGTGAATTCATCAATACTGACTAACTCTTTCCTCTAACTTTAACTTTTCTTTACAAAAGATCAGGTTTATGCTCATCCAAAAAAGTGACAATTTAGTTAAACAGGGACTTTCTGAAATGAGCTCTCCGGCAGCGTGTATGGGGGAAGTGTGTCTGAGTGTTAAGTAGAGAAAATTCATATAAAATATTCTGAGGAATATTTCCTAAGGAGAATTTCTTTTTCCTTTACCAGAAGGACAGTTTTTCAAATTAATTTCTAAAGGTTACTTAAATGTTTAACCTGTCACCTAATAGGTATAATTTTAGGATTTGGGGAACAAAGTGTTCTACAACTATTCAGTGAAAACTTCATATGAAATGCTTACTTTTTTCTATTATATATGAAAGAATGCAAGTGTAGGGGAAATTCACTTTTATAGTAACACTGCATAAAATTAGGAGCATACATACTTTTTACATTTTTATGTGAGTCGCAATTAAGAATAAAAAGTCTCTTCATAGAATTAAGGAGATATTGGTTGTCAAAAACAAGTATTTTCTTCTTAGTAAGTTCTTTTTTTTCAGTGGCAAAAATAGCATTCAATGCTTTTTAAGATATTTTAGGGTTTCAAAGAGAAACTTTCTACTTTTCTGTGGAAATTATATAGTATTCCATGAAAACTGCCCAACAGCAAAAAGGTTCCGAAAAGATGCAAGAAGAGAACGCAATGTGAGATGCTTTCATTTGAGACTAGCCAGTTTCGTGGTTCCAAGAGAAAAAGAAATAAGTATTTTCTTCCTCATAAGACATACATCACTCCTGAAATTCTTTCAAAATCAACTGAGGCAAATTAGGGGTTTCAAAGCTAGTCACCTTATAAGTTGTTAGGAGACAATTTGCATTTAAATTGCTCTGTGCAGCTACCTTGAGACTTTTCCCTGGAATGTTTATGGCTCTTTTTTTTTTTCATTAATACTTAAAAAAATACAATTTCATAACCAGTGTATTACAATATCTAGTTGTGTTAAGAAGAGGAACTTCATTTTATAAAATAGAAACATTCAAAGTGGTTTTGGTGAACCGATCAACTCAGTCAAAAATGTGAATTCTTCATCTCGAACACTTAATAGCCAAGTTAACGTGAAACCATATCAACTCACTATTTCTACGGCAGGGAATAGGTCATCAACACTCTGTAAGAAGGAGCAACTGTTCATGTGCTCTGTCCATAGCAGGGACATGCTCCAGGAACATCGTGGAACTCTTCCCCCTGAAACAGTTTATATATATAAAAATACAGCAGATTTCTTTCTAATAGATGAATCTTAAGTATTATTTCAATAACTTGCTTTTACATATTCAGAAATATAGATATAAGAAAATATTAGATGTGCAAAATGCTCTTTTTATATGTACATTAAAAAATATGTAATAATAGCCTTAGGCTTGTGAAAAAGCCATTGGGGAGAAAAAGTCCTCAATGTCATAAAATCTGGTCAAATTAGAGCGTTTGCTTAAGGAACTGTAAACAAACTCTGTAAATGCTGAGAGCTTTCTCAGTTCTTTCCAACCAAGACACTCTCAAACACGTCGAGTCCTGCTTTGAAGTAAACCTGAGCTGAATGTATGCCGCTCGACACCTCTGACAAGGCTTCCTGAAGGGTCTCATTTGAGGAGAGCAGCTGGCAGCGCTCCCAAGCCTCCGCGAGTACTGAAAACCGGCTTGTCTTCTCATCAAGGTGGTACAGGATGTTTCTGAAAAGAAATATGGAATGGGTGAAAATGTTTCATGCACAAGGCCATTTTTATGTCAAACACTAATAAATATTCCCAAAAGGAAGTGATGTTTACAGTAAATGAAGGTGAAGGTATAAAAAGTCAATAGCACCGCTTTTCAATCCTTAGTGAATTAATGGGTATAAACAAAGTTCATTAATAGTTTCCCATACTGATGAGCAGTGGAGAGATAAGCAGGCATTATGGGCTCAGATGGAAGTGCACAACACTATCAATGAAGTGCAATAACGCAGTTTTAAAAAAAAAAAAAGACTGAATCTGATGATGCTTCTAGATCTTGTTGCTAATAAATGCAAGGGACAGGGAAATACATAAAATAATAGTGTAGTGTATTATGAGAAAAAGACTGGGGGACCAGAAGTTAGCATAATGGCTGTGTCGCTGGACTCCCATGTAGTCGACTGCGGTTCAAGTCCTGGACCCAGTGGCTTAAATCTCGGGCACGTGTGCGTGCGTACCCAAGATCCCGAGAGGAGAATGGAGGAGAAAGGATTGCTGCGTGGCCATCCCCCCTGGGGGGTGATTTCTTGCTTTCTGTCTCTCTGTCTCTCTCTGTCTGGCGAGCGCACGCGCCCTATAGCAAAAACCTCTCCAAAAAAAAAAAAAAAAAAAAAAAAAAGAAAAAAAAAGAATAGAAAAAGAAAAAGACTGGCAAATTATAGGAAAAAAGGACTCCGTATATTCAACATATAAATTGCAGTAAACGAAAGCAGGTGAAATAGAAAGCTATAGGTAAAGAATTCTCAGCCTTGCCTAGTTGACATTTGGGGCTAGATAATTCTTTTCTTTTTAAGCTTATTTATTTCTTCCATGAGCAGGAGAGACAGACAGAGACAAGGAGAGACACAGCCTCCCCATAGAGTCCTGATGCTGAAATCCACCCCTAGTCTTCTTCCAGTCCCGGCTCCCTGGAAAGTGGATGGCTTGTGTACTCAGAGGTCTCTGGACTTGAACCAGCAAACTCCTCATGTGGGATTGCCTCACACGGCTTCCCGTGTTACCACTGCACCACCCCTTTGCCTTCACACACCAGGTATCAGTGGCGCCCCCTCTGTCAGCTGTAAAACTCAAAAATGTCTTCAACCAATGAAGACATTTATCTTATAGGACAAAATTACTCCCAACTGAGAAGCACTGCTCTAGGACTCCATTCCAGACGAGAAACATGTCACCCTGGGAATCAAATACATGTTCAACAATATAAAATGGGTTCATTACCCATCAGCGAATGTTCAGAGGTAGAACATTCTTGAGAGATTTCTCTTCTGCTATTTCCACAGTCTTCATGAAACTAAAGAGATTTTCAAAAGAAGCCATTAACTATGTAAAAGTAATCATAGAAGTGATTATACATGTATGTACAAAAATGTATGGAAACATGTACTTTTACACGTGGAAGTTTTTTTTTTTTCTTTCTTTTTTTTTTTTTCTTTTTGAGAGATTTTTGCTATAGGGTGCATGCACTTGCCAGAAAGACAGAGAGAGACAGAGACAGAAAGAGAGAAATCACCCTCCAGGGGGAATGGCCACGCCACAATCCCTTCTCCTCCATTCTCCTCTTGGGATCTTGGGCACCGATGCACATGCGCCTGGCGTGAGTTTAAGCCACCGGGCCCAGGATGCGAACCGTGGTCAACTACATGGGAGTCCAGTGACGTAGCCATTACACCATCTGCTGGTCCCTACACGTGGACATTTTAAAGGTGCAGTCATAGAGTACCGTGTGCTGCTAAGACACTGTACTGCAGGCTGCGACCACATGGGAGCCCTGGGTTTGATTTCTAGCCTCCCTTACATGCTCGGCGTCTTGATATGCATTTGTAATCCCAGCAATTTGGGGAAGCTGAGTCAGGAAGATCATCACGTGGCAAAATTTTATCATAAAAAGAAATACACAACTATGTTTTAAAGGTGCTTAGGTGATATTAAAAATAGTTCAGACAGTGAGAATTAGTGAAATACTTCATGGAAGTTTCCTTAGGTATTAGTTTTATTTCATAAAATTGAGGGTTTTTGTTTGGTTGTTTTTTTTTTTTTTGCTGAAAAATTAAAAATAAATTAAATAACCCAGAGGAACCTTGAACCAACAATGACATTTTCCAAAACTGAGATAAAACCGTCTGGGACAGTCTAACAACTTTTCTGTATGAGAGAACCCATACGAAAGTTAGTTTTTTCTTGCTAACATAAGCTTTCTTAATTGCCACGTTGGATGAACTGGATTATCAGTGCCAGACTATCAGACACATTTAATTTTATTGTCAGCCTTAACAAAAAGTATGTAATTTTGTGTATATATTTGATCATGAAAAAATGGTTTAAGAATTAAGGTATTTTGAAGATAAAAAGAGACTAAAATATACAGTAACTGTTTAATCACTTAAAAAGTTCTCCTTTGCAGATAACTTATATTACTTTACCAATAAGAATAATTAAATTAGTGTAGTAAAAAAACATAATAATTTTTCATAATATTTCTAGTTTTTAATTCTCCCACTCCAGTTTCATGTTTAATGATGAATTATCTCATGACAAATATATTTCCAGAATTTAAAAATACAATAGATGGTCTCAAATACTTCCATTTCTTGAGTACATATTGCTTGGCATGCTAACAAACAAAAATATTACGATCGCTCTTACCTCCACGGCCCCATAAATGAGGCCTATCACTGCAGTTAGGCCTATATTAAGGGCAACACGCCTAATGACTCTCAGGCTGTTGTAACTTTCCTACATTTTTAAAACTCACCAACATGAAGTACATTACTACATACACATTCTGTGCTTATTAAATGTTAAATATTATTAATATTCAATTTAATGATAAGATGATATTAATAAAACATGCTCATAAAGGTTATAGGATTAATCCCTCAATGGCCATTCACTTAAGTTTGAGCTGTCTCTAATATATTTATGTAAAATTTCAGCTATAGCTACTATAAAATATCTAGGAGAGAAATAAAGTGGAAAAATTAACTTACATCCTAAAAAGAATGTCCAGATCTAAACTACAAAAAATTATGACAATTATTATTATTTTAAACTGGAAAGCAATACATATATTTCTTAAAGATCAATGTAATGGAGACTGGAATATGACACTGGCCTTTCTTACCGAGTAAGCAACACAATAACATGCTTTTCTAATGACTGCAAACAACTCGTGTGAGCAGAAATGGATCCTTTTTAGGCCTGTGAAATTCTACGAGGCGCTAAACACATTTTCCATATGCTACATGATTCAAGTAGCAGTCTTATGGCAAGCTATTATGGAAGATAAACACCACATCCATTTCTACCCGAATTAGACACAAATCAGCATGAAATTGCACATCCCGAGATTCTCCTCAAATACCAGCAACTTGGATTCTTCCACCATCATTTAAGAGAAAGCCTCCACTATGGGTAGTGGCTGATGGAACTTACACTAGTTGATCTTTATTATAACAGTAGAAATACATTTTTCACCTTGACAGATTGCATTACCTTAAAAACAAATTTGGGATAACGAAAATATCTTCTTTAAATTTTCATAAGAAGGATCATTTTTCCTACTGATTTTCAGAAGTAGTTCATCTTTTTCCATTTCTTTTTGTGTACTAAGAACCACTTAGCTTCCTCTTAAAGAAAATGAATTTCTGAATTGGAGCCTCTTCCAAAAAAAAAAAAAAAAAAAAAAAAAGCACCATATGATTTTACTAAAACAAAACCTGACCCCGTGTTGGTAGATTTTTCATCACATGCATTCCCACCCGTTTCTTAGACCTGAGAACTCTCCTACGTAGTCAGTCATTGACCATGAGCACCCTAGGATGTCTCTGGGCACCAGAACGACTGTTGTGTCCTTTTATAAATGCAAATGCTCTCTGCCTTTGAAATATTCAACAGATCCATGCCCAGATGGAAGGTTCCCAGCCGAGAGACTTTCGTATTCCTACACAACCTCACTAAAATTGAACCTTAGTCAAATGTCCTTAGAGATTTCGACAACACACACCATGCAGAGTGTCCAGTGGGTCTCTTCTTCCCAATTATATACCCACACTTCTCAGATTAGGGCAGACTAGGAGTTGTTCAATGGTCAGTCAAGAGGCACATGTCGGGGGAAACAAAAGGAGAAAACAGTAGAAAAGGTTCTACGTCAGGAGTCAGTATTTGCAATGCTAAGGCTCATGCTGTTCAGTGAACCATTCCTGCTCTGAGACACACCTGCGTTAGTCAGATTCAGAAAAGTTTTCCTGCAGGAAGAATGGTTGGTGTTAGCACAGCCTTCATTCAATAAATCACCATCTTATTTGCATACACACAACATGTATCTCAGTATGGCATGTAGAGACATCAGACCTAATTAAAACATTATTTAATTTAAATCATTTTAGTAGTTATCATGTTTAAAATAACATTAATCCCACCCTCATGCCTATCTTCCTTCATCTGTAACAATTTGGATCTTATAAATGTAATTCATACAGTCATCCTGACCCACACACAACACAAAGAGACTACTAAAGGGAAAGTTTAATACATTATTGGTGACACTAATGAAATTACAACACACATCACTCATTTTAATGGGTCTGTTTCAATGACATATCA
This sequence comes from Tupaia tana, assembly GCA_026018925.1. Classification (NCBI taxonomy): domain Eukaryota; kingdom Metazoa; phylum Chordata; class Mammalia; order Scandentia; family Tupaiidae; genus Tupaia; species Tupaia tana. The sequence continues at coordinate 41,785,613 of JAKSZU010000019.1, read as the reverse complement.
CGGTGACCAGGAAAGAGCAGTGCCAAACTCGGAAACCTAATTAATAACTCCCGGCAGCGTCAGTGAAGGAGATGAAGTATCTTTACTCAACTGATAAATCTTTCCCCCTCAACTAATGCAAAAGAAAACCGAAAAAAAAAAAAAGAATTAAAGAAAAAAAGGAATCTAAAATCTTCATGAGTCATTTCCACGTGTATGAATTAGCAAATTAATGACTCTTTTTCAAATGTTCCTTTCTATATTCATAAATGGGCATGGATGCCACTCATTGTACACCCAAATTAGCATTCATTATGCCCCATGTTGTGAAAGTCCTCAATGAAATCACACTAAATAATAAGTCATGTCTTTCAGAAGTGCCTGGGCATACACGCTGAATGCAGAACAGGAAAAGCCAGCCCCATTTCTTCCGATTGCTGCTGATTCTTTCATGGATGACACCAGCTGGACTCCATGGCTAATAGTGAACTGTTCTATTCACCCAACATAGATGACACCAGCTGGACTCCATGGCTAATAGTGAACTGTTCTATTCACCCAACATAGATGACACCAGCTGGACTCCATGGCTAATAGTGAACTGTTCTATTCACCCAACATGGATGACACCAGCCGGACTCCATGGCTAATAGTGAACTGTTCTATTCACCCAACATGGATGACACCAGCCGGACTCCACGGCTAATAGTGAACTGTTCTATTCACCCAACATGGATGACACCAGCCGGACTCCATGGCTAATAGTGAACGGTTCTATTCACCCAACATGGATGACACCAGCCGGACTCCACGGCTAATAGTGAACGGTTCTATTCACCCAACATTAGGGAAGTTTATTTGACTTAGATGCAACAGTCTTGATAATTCACAAAATTCATGCTTACACTAATTATCCTACAAATAACCCTTTCAGTTACATGTGAGCTCGGGCTATACTAGCAAAATTAGGATGAGAATTAAGACCACTGTTGGTACTGTCAAGTCATAAACTTACTCTCCAGACAACTGAGGCAAAATGATATATGTGGTAGATTATTTACAAAAATGGCTAAAATATATCCCCCCCCCCATACATAGGCCCCTTTAAGATATAACTTCATTGCACAAAGTAGCAGGATTCACATCTCCACCTCTTGAATCTGGTTTGGCCTATCTTTGCATTGGCCAGTTGAGTGACATATGGAAGACCGTGCACGCTGCTGCTCTCTCTCCCTCTCTCGCTCTCCGCTCTCGCTCTCCTCTCCCCCTCTCCCCCACCCCCTGAAGCCACTGTGTGAGCAATGAGGGTTATTCTGAGAAGGTAGAGAGAACACCTAGAGCAGAGAGGAGATCAGTGGAGGCCTTCCGCTCCTAGACAGCCCCCAGACAACTCGGCAGCAGTAGCGTTGCTCATGGACATAAACACGGCCCAGTGGAACTCAGCCCAGCCTGGACTGGGAAAACCACCCACTGGAGTCCAGTCTAAATGGTCATATGAAGAACCATGAAAAACAAATAGTAATTGTTTAAAGATGATTTTCCATGGACCAATAATTTTTTGCTTATTCTACTGAACAGTCCTTATTAAACCTTTAATATGAGTAAGTTACTACATGAGTTGTTCAGGGAAAGAAAAGAGAAGTCAACACTATGTTGGAAGCTAAGTACATAATGAATAACTAAAATATAAAAATTTTTAACTTGTTGTCCATATACCATATGGAAAATTTTGTATGGTATGATTATTTAATTTTATATTTTATACAAATGTTCACTTTATTCTATGACTATATTAGGCTGGTAGAAAATATGACTCTGTTATAAATGATTTGTATATCTATGCTAAATAAAAATCATATGAACCCATTATTTTGGATGAAGCTTCCATACCAGGCCCCAGAGAACCAGACCAAAACGGAATTACTCATGCTTAAATGCCACATCATCAAACTGAAACTTCAAGAAAGCAGAAATCCCTAAACAACACAGTGTTTCCTCAAAACAGAAGAGTCTAGTCTCCCCAAGTCAGGCTAGTAAGAAAGTCCCTTGGCCTCAGACCTTTCAAGGAAAGTAGCTTTGAAGTGACCACTGCAGGTCTGTGTGGCGGCTGCTTTCTTCCCCCCCATGTCTGCGGAACCAGCCCCTTCTGCTCAGCTCCCTGGAATGCTTTCTGTCGTACCCCAGTCTAGGCTGCTGGTTGGAATCTCTAAGATCTCAAATAAAGCTTTTGCTCTTTACTAAGAGTCAGTGTCTAGACTTCATTAAGTCATTTCTCTCTATCATATGTGCTTTATCATCATGCAGTATAAAGTCTATAAATATTCTATGCAGTGCTTACTGTAGACCCTATGGTTTGAGAGAAAGGCTCTGGGGTAGCTCCTGATGGTATCAACTTAACTTGGGTCACCTAATTCCAGTTGCCATAATATTGATTTAGGTCATCACAGCTGTAATTAAATAGCCCTAAGGTAATTCTTTAGCCAAAAAGATTATTTCAAAAATAGGCATATACCTAAACTTGGTAATTAAATTTGAAGGGAATTTGTTACAGGATTCATACAGGATTTTAAGAGTAGTAGTTTTTTTAATTTCTGAGATATCCAGTAAAAGCTAATCTCTTTCCTGCTTTTGAATGGCAGAAAAATGTATATTATCCAATATACTTTAAATTTAAATACTTTCTAATCAATATCCCAAGAACATTGTCCTATTTCCTCAATTTAAGTTATAAAGAAGAGTAGATACAAAGTGGGTCTCTTGGCCTGTTCTTGAAGCTATAATTGTCGATCACAAAGGTTGAAGTATTTAATGAATGAATGTTTTAATGTAAATTTACTCACAAATATTAAAAAAGATTTCATGGTTTTAAAAAACTATTACAAATGGGGCCAAGAGGCATTGCAGTAGAGGCAGTTAGATCCCACATGGCCTGCTCCTCAGTTTGAGTCCCTAATGGTGGCTTGAAAATCATTTGGGAAACCAGCAGATGGCAAAATGGTTACTCCCATATAATCTATTGCAGTTCAAGTCCCAGACCCAGTGGCTTAAAACACATGCTGGGCCTGTGTGCCTGGGGGCCCAAAATCCCAAGAGGAGAAGGAATTGGGCATGACCCATTCCCCGAGGGATGATTTCTCATTTTCTGTCTGTCTCTGTCTCTCCAGTGAGCACACATGCCCTACAGCAAAAGAATCTATCTAAAAAATCACACAGGGGCATGGTGGTGGGTAGCATGGTGGGTAAGGCCCTGGACTCTCACATGGGTGACCATGGTTCAAGTCTCAGACCTGGTGGCTTAAAAATGATGCCAGACACGTGTGTTTGCATGCCCAAAATCCCAGGAGGAGAAAGGATTGCGGTATGGTCACACCCCAGGGGTGATTTCTCTCTGTTTCTCTCCAGTGAATGCATATGCCCCACGAAACCTAAAAAGGAAAAAAAATAAATTTTAAAAAGTTATAAACATTAATGCACTAAATATTCACTTTAAATTTGGCAAAAATTAATATTTTAAAGAAACTTTATGATACTGAACCTTAGCTGAGTAAATTTGCTCATAATGTATTGGTATAGTACTACCTATAGCTACGGTTGCTAGTATAAGAAAAGGAATATGCTATAGCTTTAATCCATAAATAAATGAATGTATATGCAACTTATCCTTTAAAAAAACTACTTACCTAACTTTTGAAGTACTATTAATTTCCTCAAAATGTAAGCAGTAGCTAGGCAAATTTCTATTATATTGAATTTGAGTGCCAAAAAGGAAAATTCCCAGATGGTGGGTTATACTTTCTTGAAGTCTAATATTTATTAGTGATATATGCAAAAAATAATACGAGCAATTTTTAACTGGGCCTTTAAAAATGTAAGGGTTCTTGGCACGGCCCGTCTCAATACAAGTCAACCTGGATTTTATTCCATGCGTTGATATCGCAAAAACATTGCTTGGTGAATTATGGGCCATACAAAAGTCAAGACTTCTAGTAGTAGAATGTGTTCTCAGCCTAAGTTATGAAAACACTGAGCAGGCTGTGGGATGATTTTTCAACTTCATAAAATACATTAATGTGGCTTATATATGATGATTATATTATAGCATTTTGATATTTTTAACAGTGAGGAAAGAAGGTTTGGAAAGAATTTTGAAGTAGAAGTCGATAGAAATCAAGAAATATTAATCACTTTAGCTCATTCATCAAGTAGTTTATTAAACACTAAGTTATATGTGGAACACAAAAGAATTAGGAAAAATGATCTCACTTTTGAAAGGATTTTTGAGCTCTGAGTTAATAAACATAGGAGGGACTGAACAGGCTCAGAGCTATCAACTTCTGCACACTTGGCTACTTTGTTTACAATAAAACCAATTCTGAAGTTAAAAAACATTCTACCAGGTTTTCTTTCTCACAAAGATATCAAAGTGGAAATTAAATTTCCAATCATTTTGTGTGTTTTATCTTTCCTTCCTCAGAGACAATTTAAAGATGTTGGAGATTTTTTTGTCTATGATGTAAAGACACTGAAAAGGGATAGACTGATAAAAATTTGAGTGACTTCAGAGCATATTATGTTATTTTATATTATGTTACTTTTGATAATTACATTTGACAATATTTTTACCAATATATAATTATTTGAGTAAGATGTCAGTATTTTTCCAAAAACATATTTTTGTCACTACCTGGCAATTAATGGTTACTAGCTTAAAATTAAGCTGTAACTGGAAAAAAAAAATAGTGGCACATGTATACTACGGAATACTACTCAGCCATAAAAAAAATTGAAATTCTGACATTTGATATAAAGTAGACAAATATGAAAGATTAAGGCTAAGTGAAGTAAGCCAGACTATGAAAGACAGGCATTGTATTTCCCCACTTAATACATGCTGGATATCTGTGCTCTGTAGCTGATACTGAAGACTGGAAAGTGTAATAGCAGGGAGGCAAGCACAGCTTCTAGAGACAATGTAGGAGGGGCTGAGATGGAGGGGTCAGAGTGACAAACCAAAATATTTAACAGACACAGAAGTGAAAAGTTATCTGTTGATGATAATGTATATGGTAATGTCTTTCCCTTGACTAATATGCACCATATTCACGCTGGGAAAATCTATGCTGTTCACCATAAAAATGTACAGTGATTAAATGCAAATGTAAAAATAAATGTAAAAAAAAACCAACAGGAATCATTAACCAGTTAAGAAAAATTTACCTTCTTGTAATGGCTTAGAAACATTAATTAAAATTTTGATTATAAACAAAGTGGAGGGTTGAACCCATAGCCTGGTGATTAAAGGAGTGAGGTCCCATGGGGTCCAACACGTGCTTTGAATTCCAGCCCCAGCAGCTTGTGAACCGTGTTGTGCATGTGTGTGTGCACGTGCCTAAGATCCCGACATGATGGAGAAACGGAGCCGACGGAATCATGGCATGGCCACACCACTAGCGATGACTTCCCTCACTCCTCTCTCCTGTCTCTCTGCTTAGCTCTGATGACTGTACGATCTCTTCAGCAAAATTAAAAAAAAAAAAAAAAAAAAGCAGAAGCCATTTTTTAAAATATGTCTTCTGCCAATTTGAGTAACAACTCAAAGGTAGGAGGATAAAAATGTTAACCACTGCATATTCTATTTTATTTAGGTTTTCTTTTTTTATGATGATTTCTTTCTTCCCTGAGTGAGAGAGATGGCGAGACAGCGTCTCAGTGCTCTGATCTACCCCCAGACTCAGATGGCCTCACCCTTCACTGAATTCACAGATATTTAAACCCTTGAGCATTCGTGTTACCTATAAATTCTAATTACTTATTTTAAAGAAAAAAAAAAGGACGCGGGGCCGGAATACAGGTGACCGGGGCCAGAAGAATACAGGTGACCGGGTCGCCTTGGAAGATTAGCTCCTCCCCTAAGAGGCAGGAAGAAAAGGATCACATGGTAAAGGACAATGAAGGGATGAACAAGAAGACTGGGAAGTGTGTTTGCTCAGTGAGGAAGTGCCGCGACTGCATCTGAGCACTTACCTGCCATTGTTCACTAACAGGGTGGGGAAGGTTCCAGAAGTTCATGGAAAACGTGTACTATGAAAAACTGTGCATGGCTTTTTTTTGGGGGGGGGGTGCACTAAAATAAACTTTCACTTTCATGTCATTTTCCATGAACTATCTGAAGTTCCCTCACCCCTAGTTATCATCAGTTATATTCTGTCTAATCACTGCTCAACCCTTCCAGCCCCTGGGGCCCCCCAATGCTGACATGTTATTTCTTAACTGACTTTCCGGCATTTTCGTATGACGACACAGGGGTGGGTTTCTGGGATTCTTTCTGATGGGGTGTCCAAAGCGATTTCTTCCAGAATTATGGACTTAAGATGAGTTCGGGCTAGCCCATGTGGGAAGTTAGAAGAATGTGGAAGAAACTTGCAGTATCTTTTCTCTTTGAAATACCTAGTTCCAGGCATCACGTCTAGCCCAGAGCAAGTGCACCCATGTTTGCTGAGTGGATGAACTCACGGATAAGCAAATAGCCAGTTTGTTTAATGAGGCCCTAGAGAAATCAGATTCCAGTTTCAAAAGTTATACAGCTATGAGATGAATTTTGAGTAATACCCTAATTATTAATATGACTGCAAGTAATTTTACCTGAAAATACATTTCTATTATTGAAAAGTGAATGAACTACTCTCATACTATCTTACTGTCACAGATGAACAAATTTTATTTATCTAAAACGCTTTTAGTTTTTTTTTGTTTGTTTGTTTTTGCTTAATGCCTCATCTACTAATACAGACCTCAATGTTTATTTTTGCTTTTTAAATTTTCCTGCTTCGATATTTGTCATGCATTATCATAGATACCAACAGAGGCGTCACCTCCCACGGCAGAGAGGAAGGGGAATTGTCTTAAACCAACCAGAAAAGGGGCCTCACAGCTCTGATCCTGTCTTGGAGTAAAAACAACAACAACAAAAAATCACATGCTACAATCCCTTCTCCTCCATTCTCCTCTCAGGATTTTGGGCATGCACACGTGCCTGGCATGAGTTTCAAGCTGCAGGGCCTGGAACCCAAACCACAGTCAACCATGTGGGAGTCTGAGTCTTAACCAATATGCCACTTGCTGGATTTCTTTAAAACATGCCTTAGGAGCCAGCATGTGCACATCTTTTTAACTTTTTCATTTGGCCCAGCTACATCTCAATAGCCACACACTGCCAGTGGCTGCCGTGTTGAATGGCATGGGTCTAGAGGTTCGGACCACAGAGCTGTGGCTAGTTTTAGAAATGGCTACTTGTTTGAGTCCCTTGAAAACCTTTATTCAAGATATTTTTGTTTTTCTTTGAACAAACTAATGAGTCTACGTCTACTGTACTGTGCTTTTAGATGGCTATAGAGACATTTAGTAAGGGAGGAGAAAGAAGCCAGGCATATAAAAACATAATGATTTAACAATTATTCCCTAACCTTTTCTTTTAAAATGAATATATGTAAGAAGACTGAAGTCAGAAATAACTGTTTATTTCTTAACACTCACGTAAGTAAAAAAAAAATCGGGGTTATAAAATATGCTGCCTCTATACAGGTGCTACTTACGAGACTACCGAAACTAGCCTACCCAAAATTTGACTGTTTAGCATGGTAACAGCAAAGGACGCAAACAAATAGCTTATAATCTTGTTTTTTTTTTAAAAAAAATACCCTAAAGACGCCCTCCCTCCACTAAGGCTGTGCATCAAGTAATTCAAGAGTCGGGATAAATGACCACGTTATCAAGCCCTGAAATAACAGCACGCGTTAGAAACGCTGACAGATCTTGAACCGTAGCAGCACAGAGCACCCCGCTAACCGCACCGTACATCAGGGTGAACGGGGATTTGGGATACAGCCTGCCGCCTTGACCTGCGAGCTCCAGCTGTGTTCCCATCACAGGGTGCATAAATAATAGAATTTACAGTCTCCGAGAAGAGACGCTGTGGATACAATAACCCACGGGCGCTGGACGGCAGGAGGCGGACATGGGACTGGCCTCGTCTCGAATTCAGTCAACCTTGCCGACAAAATTCACTTGTGTTGACACATCGCTTTTCCATCGGTGGGTGGCAGATGCTAACGTTTATTGTCAGTTCTCTTATTTATAGTCTCATAATGTGGATTCCATTTAGGGGAGCCTCGATATTGACCTAGTAACTCTGAAATATTTAGGTTGCAAAGGTCTCTCAGGAAGCTATTTTCCGATGATCTCTCTCAGGTAAATACTCACTCTCGAACTACGGGACGAGTTAACACTGTGACTGTGGTCTCCCGTACCAGAAAGCGAGAGCAGACAGAGCCGAGTTTAGTTCTGGACGGCAACATCCCTGCCTACTCTGCAGCCATGCTTCTGCAACACAGCAGTCAAACTAAAATAAGCTAAACTAGCACTTAGGAGGAAGATAACCACGCATCCCAACTGGCTGTCTTTCATTTCTCAGAGAAGAGATTTTTGCTGTAGGGCGCATGCTCTCGCTAGAGAGACAGAGAGACAGAAAGCGAAAAAGCACACCCTAGGGGGCATGGCCACACCACAATCCCTTCTCCTCCATTCTCCTCCTGGGATTTGGGGCATGCATGCACACACGCCAGCATGAGTTTTAAGCCGCAGGCCTGCGACTCAGATCAATGTCAGCGGCATGAAAGTCCAGCGACATAACCATGATGCCATTTCTGGTGCCCAATAGACTGTCTTTTAAGACAGTTGGACTAATAATGAATACCTAGGCAACAGCCAGCAGACTGTCACAGCTAGACACCACAACATCAATTAGAAGGAGCTAATAAAAACAGGAATAAAAAAAGAAACAACGAAACATGAACTAGTCACTCATTTTAGAACTTTTCAGCAGCAGACTGTACAGATATTTAGTCTAGAAGCAAACAATTCAGTCGTCCTAGAATGCCGTTTAAGTGCCCCGCCCCCCCCCCCCATTGTCTGTCTACAATGTATCCAGACTAAAGAAAACAAACAGAAAACCTTTCACTCTGCTGCACCGTAATGATGTTACTTTCACCCTGTTTGGCAGTTGTTTCTGAAGATACTTTATATCCACGTTAGATTACAGGGCTCAGAGGAAACATTGAAGTTGTGATCCCAGAGGCTACAGCCCCAGGCAGTGGCACTGTCCTTAGAGCTGGAGAGCCCGAAATTTGGAGTTATTTAGATTTAGGGGTACCAGTCAGTAGTGCAGTGGTACAACACAGTGCTCTGCGGGGCTAACCCACACAGAGGTTCCTGGTTCCTCTGGAGACCTCCCTGGACTTGCCTGGCTCTTAGCCATGATCCAGGGCTGAGATCAGGCGTGAGCAGAGGCAGGAAGATCTGAAGATCCTGCTGGGTGTAGTTCTCTCTCTTTCTCTCTCTCACTCTCTCTACTTAGTTCTATCTCATTCACAGAAGAAATAAATAAGCTTAAAACAAAACAAAAAACTTTGAAGAAGGTATATTATGAAGACGAAACTGACATCTGAACAGGGGCCACTACTTAGCAGTAACTGGATTTTCTGAGCTCGGAGACGGGGCCTGCGGGACTGGAACCCAGTCTATGAGGAGGGGACTGTGGTGGGCTGGCGCCGGTGTCTCTGCTGATGCCGGTGTCTCTGCTGAGTGTCGTGAGACTGATTTACCTGATATTAGAAATAGTGCAAATCAGATGAACTGTTATACTAGAATTAACTGTTGCTACTTGACTGAAGAAGCATTGCCAGGAAGACAGTGACAGAAAATGGAAGCAAAAATAGGAACAAAAGACAAATAGAATGTGGCGAGTCTCCTTCCTCTTCCAGGTTTCCGTTTCCTCTACCGCTTCCTAGTACAGGTCTAACATGGAGTCACTAAGCCAACTGGAAATCTGGTCTGCAGAGCCCTCACCCCAGGTTCACGAAACAGTATACACAAAGAAGGGACTACAACGGAAAGACGCGTTTTAATACCTGCCCGTCTATGAAACCGAAGCATTTGCTCACCCACACTCAGTACCTTGGATTCCTGGTCTAGTGGGCTGAATGGTGACCCCACGTACAGCCATATCCTGACCTCCGTGCCCTATGAATGTCACCTTACATGCAAAAACGTCTTTGAAAATATGATCAAGTTAAGGATGTTGATATACGGAGATAATCTGGTTTTATGTGGATAGACCTTAAATCCCATCACAAATCTCCTTAGAGATTAAAGATGGAGAGAGACAGAGAAAAAAGCCCAGACAGTATGAGGGTGGAGTCAGAGATTGGAGTGACGTGGCCTGAGCAAAGCCACGCCCACAGTCTCAGAGATGGCTCTTCCAGACAGTGGCTTCGCTGGGGCCTTGAATTTGGCCTTCTGGCTTCCAGAGCTATGAAAGAATAAATTTCTGCTGTCCTAAACTACCTTGTTTATGGCAATTTGTTATAACAGCCAAAGAAACATTTAGCTTATGCTTCATACATAAGACATAGTAAAATTTTATGAAACAAATAAAATGATAATCATAAAACCTTTGCTTTACTCAGAGAAAGCTTAATCTATCTAGGAAATCTACAGACATATCACTAATGAGTGGAGATTTAAAAACTGTCTAAACCTAATGAAAATGGTATGAAAGATTTAAAATCTGGTTTATGAATTGTCGAATCTTAAAACTGTGACTTCAGATGGCCCCCTAGGCTAAGAGTTAAGAGTTAAGAGAGTCCAACCCCAAATAGCCAACTGCACTTCCAACTTCAGCCCTGGCAGCTTGAAAACACACCCGGCGCTGCTGTGTGCATGGCCAAAATCCCAGCGGGATAAAGAAATGAAGAGAAGAGCTGCAGTGTAAGCACACTCGGTGGGCTGCTTTCTCCCCCTTCTCTCTGTCTCTGTCTGGCAAGTATACAGGCCCTCTAGCAATTACAGGGAAAAAATTGTGACTTCTAGTAATAAACATATAAAACAGACAGACATTTTCTGAAACAAAATGAAACAAAGGCATTCACTGCCCTCAAGAAATTAATGTAGAAAAGTATTTTACTGTATTTTTGATTTCAAATTCTCCATGTCCAGGAAGATTTTCTCTGCGTCCATGTGATATTCGATTTCAGAAAAAAGAAAACTGGCCTCACGAGTCAGCTTTGGGAAAATGTCTGTTCTTTTCTGTTTTCCAAACTGCCTATTTAATTGTATAGTTAAGGAAGTGGGAGAAGGATTAGAATCGGGGGATTACGCCACAAACTTCAGAGGGGATACTTCACGTCTGAGGTCCAGATGACTTTCTTCCCTCCGACACCTCTGTGTCTGACAAGGATGCATTTCACTGGCTTTTGAATGATGCTAGGTAAAATGAGATTGAGCTAGCACATCTTCCAAACTCCCTGGTGTAGCATATGTAAGCTTTGATTAGAAAATGAGACCTACTATGATTAGCAATGGAAAAAAAAAAAAAAAAAAAAAAAAACTGGAGACACTTTGGCACATTTGAGGGCTATTCCTTCCAAAAATATTTGGCTTTGTTTCCTCCCATGTCACCTTACTGCATAAAGAGCCCACTGCTACTTGCTTGTCATTATTTCTGTATGAAGAAGAGAAGGCAAGGTGAATTTTTAGTCTACGCTAGAATTAGCCAAATATAACAGGACTGATACAAACAGAAATTCTTCCCAAAACTGTTTAGTCACTTACAGTGTTTAACAAAAGTCGTACATTGCAATCATATTATTTGAGGTGAAATCAGCAGAATTCCTTTTAGAAAACAGACCCATTTCATCTACATAATAGCCATTCAAATCCACCGCTTATGACAGAGACCTGGTACTGACTGTTTTCTTCTATTCTTTGTCTTCACATCTAATTCACCCAGAAGTCTTGTAAATTTTGTTTCCAAAATGTTACAGATTCATCTTTCCCTCTCCATTTCCATCTCTACCAACATGACCTCTGTGGTGGTTAAGGCGTGTAACTTTGTGTCAGCTTAGCTAGGCTATGCTAACCAGTTGTTTGATCAAGCACTGGTCTATAAATTCCTGTGAAGGTAATTTGTAGCAATTAAGTTACCATCAGTTGACTTTAAAGATTGTCCTTGACAATGTGGGTGGTCCTCTTCAGTCCCTTGATGGCTGGAGAGCAAACATGGAGATTTCCTAGTGAAAAAGGGACTACCCTGCCCCAAGATGGCAGTGTAGAAATTCAACCTAAATTTCTGGCCTTTCTGCAGCCTGGCAGGAGTCTCAAGACTGCGACGTCAACCTTCCCTCCGTTTCTCGTCTGCCTGCTGCATGGATTTCAGACTCACCACCTGCCACACTCTCATCAGCCAATTCCTTATAATAAGATGTCTCTGTCTCCTCTAAAAACTCTGGCTGATACTCCTAGATTATTGAAATAGCACATTATTTACAATTGATTCATTTCTTCGGCAATCTTACTGCGCATGGCCATCAGAACCACACAGATACCTGACGAGAGATTAATAGGTACATAGTAAGGTGGTTAAAAATATGGCACCGTCTGCTTATAATCAGATTCTTAGAGGATTAAAAATGACATCTGATCCCATCTCTGTGGTCACTAGGTCCTTGCATAATTCCCCTATTTCAGCTCACATTAATCCCCCAGATCAATCTGGCCACTTTAAAACAAAGCGACAAGGGCAAAAAGCTTCATTTCTTTGAGACTATTTTATAATTGCGTGTTTATTTTGGCTTTTGCTTATTCTTGGTTTCTTCCAAATACAAGGTGAGTTACGGTGGTAGGATCGATGACTGTATTTCTGAGCACTGAATCCTCAGCGCCTGGGGCAGCTCTCTCGTGTCTACACTACGTATGCCTGCAAATAACCGGCCTAAGGGAGTCGGCAGTGACCCCAGCTGCGTATTTTGAAGAACTGGCACCAGTTTGTCTATCTGACTCACACAGAAGAAAGATGATGAGATTAAAACAAAAATACAGGGGCAGATGGTGCTGCAGCAGTAAAATGGGATGCTCTACAAGTGACAACATATTAAATATCCTTTTTAAAGATAAAATACATTCTGTTCCTTTTTAAAGACTTAAGATATGATAAATTTATTCAAATTCACTTTTTATTTTTAATCCTATTCCTGTCTACATAGCTACTACAAAAGTGGTCATGAATTTGGTTAAAAAAATAAAATTAAAAATGGCTGAAACCAGGTTTTAATGCTTAACTCGTTGAGGTTATGTGGTGTGTCTGGAATCTCTGGAGGGAAAAATTCATTTTCTGAGATTCGGAGCTCTACGTCCATGCTGGGTAAACATCTACCCAGATGAGTCATCTGACAGGTTAGGGTTATGGGTAGATACAGAGAGACGGAATGTCTGCATGAGAAAAACAGACCTAGAAATCCTACCATAGAGTGTGGTTGAGCAGAACACGAGAGCTTTGGAATAAGAAAGCTGAAGGTAAAACTACCATCTCTGACAATTACTCTCCTGGGTTAATGGCTGGCACATCATTACTTCATATTTAAACATTCTTAGAAGCTTCTGACGGGGATACATCTTATACATTTTATGCCCTCAGTAAACCTTGGTGTGGGATTCCACCAACACCACCACCAACACCACCACCATCACCATCATCACCACCACCATCACCACCATCACCACCACCACAATCACAACCACCAACACCACCATCACCATCACCACCACCATCACCACCATCATCACCACCACCATCACCATCACCACTACCACCACAATCACAACCACCAACACCACCACCATCACCACCACTATCACCACCACCATCACTACCATCATCACCACCACCATCACCATCACCACCATCACCACAATCACCACTACCATCACCAACACCACCAATACCACCAGCACCAAATGTGGTACAAGGCAGAACTCAATTCTTTCAAGATTGGAGAACATCAGAAAGGACCAAAGAAGCTTTTCTAGACTAAGTAGACAACAAATGTTTTCTGCAGTACAGAAAGAAGTACACGACTGGTATCCGTCATGACACAGAACTTGGAGAGCAGAAGCAGAAATGAGTCTGTGTTCTTCAGCAAGGCTGCAGGCGACAGCAGCAGAGGCAGACGGAGGTGTGGGATTACTGTTTCCTGGAAGTCACCTGCTCCAGAGCGGCACTCGGCTATTCCTGTCGCTGTCAGCTTTCTCCCTAGTGAAGACCTACTAGAGTGAGCTTCAGTAAAACTCAAGTTGTTTCCTAGTGGTTCTGGATTCCACGAAACCAAGCCAAAGTTCCCTTGACCTCTGTATCCAACAATTCTGATGGACATACTACTTCAAATTCTCTGGCTTCTGTGAGTACCTGATGGCCTTTTCGTTTTGTCACTGAAGGTTGTCTAAAAAAGATAGATTTGGAGGAAATAAAAAAATCCCACCACATGTAGTTTGAGGGTTTATTGTGTTTTTATGAGGATTACATTTGTTATATATTAAATTATGAGTTATATTTAGTTTTAGTTGTAGATCATGAAGTGAGCACTTCCCATTTAGTTCTTTGTTGTCCCCAAGTCCTCAAGTTGATGTCATCGCAGTGTGATTATAAATTCACAGGCCATTTATCATTTTCATCAGTTGGAAATTCTGGAGCTTTGTGCCCTTCAGAAGTAGGCTAGATAAGACCCGTACTAAGAGCCGTGGTTGGCAAGTATTGAAGCCTGGAGCGCTCCCTGAGGAAACGGGAGACACATGCGCTCCTTTCCTCCTGAACTAGTACACCTCTGGGAAGCGTCCACCTGCAGAGAACTGTACAGCAGAGGACTAGGGGATGAGCATGTTCTTTACAGAATCACACGCACCGGCTCTCAGTCCTTCCCACACGCACCATTTCAACATGTGCTATGCATTTCCTTTGTGATATAAAGATATATTTTCTTATTGAAAGAAGAACAATGTTGCTACCAATAATCTACATACGGTCAAGTACAAAATAATTGCCAAACATTTGCTCTAGCGATCTATGCTTTACACAGCAATCAAAAATTGTAGTGTTTGCATGCCACGAAATGAGGTGAAGTGCATCAGTGGATTTACAGAAAATCCTGAGCATGAGTCTTTCTCTCTGGAGCATATCACATGAGCAAGCTATCCACACACATGGAAATGTTCAATTATACTGCAGAGACAGAGATAATATCACGCAGAAAGTGAAAGTTTAACATAGTCTCATGGAGAACCTAGATTTTATTTTGTTTTTCCATTATGGAAATAATTATTTCCCTGGAAAGTATTTTTAAAAGAAACCAGACGTGAATTTGTTCTACTTATAAATACCTCCTCAACTAACATTGCTATGCTGCAGAGATCCACATATTTGTCTTTTCCTACTTAATTCATGAGACAATGAATGTCATGGAAGTCCAATGACTTATTTTAGGATGACCTGCTGGGTTGCCCCTAGGGTCTTAGTCCAAGATCTCTTCATCCTTAATCTAATGGCCCCTTCTCCAGGCTGCAGTTCTTTATATAGAGACTTTTTTGAACTATAATATATGAGCTTTGGCAGAAAAATGCCCCTTCCCTTTTAATTACGGTTAAGATTTACGGAGATACGAAGGAGTGCAATATTCTGGAACGAGATCATTTTAGTATTCAAATCTGCGGCCTCACGTCCGCACGTCCGCAGCCGCCAGGGCTGGAAGTGTGATACTGCAAATGTCGAAAACGGAACCTACCCCGCGTGCGGTATATTAACACTCACACTGGGACCCGGCGGGTCAAACGTATGCGGCACTGTCTACTGGAAAGGTAGTGGTTTCAGAGAAAACAACTCAGGTTTGAATCCTCTTTGACCACAGATGAACTCTTCCTAAGCCCCAGTTTTCTTATCTGCACACAGGGAATAGATAATAAGTCTAATTGATCAGAATTGGAAGAAGGGTTAAAGATACTATTGACGTGTATTTGAAAATGACAGCGTAGTGCCTGGTACAAGGTAAATCCTCCTCTGTGAGGAGTATTATTATTGTCACCAGTCTTAATTACCAAGGGCACCATCAAATCACCACTCACCTGCGGCTGCCAGTGCTCTTGACTTGCAAATCTGACAACAGTATTCGTGTTCCTTTTAAATTTAAAGAAACCGCAAACCTGAAAGCTGTTTTCATCAAACCTGAGCAGTCCTGCACACTGGGTTTCTATTTTAATACCAGCAGCCTCTATCACAAACTAATCAGCCTTATCAAGTGATTGTTGTCGATTGAAATTCCTTAAACAAGTATTAACATGTCTAATCAAATTACATGTGAATGTTATCTGTTGCAACAGGATAACCTCTTTGTCTCAATATTAACAAAATGAAGGATCAAAAATGAGGCTTGAATTTCAGTATATAATTTGTTTTTTCCTAAAATTACGAGGTCTTTTCATTTCTTTCTTTTAGAAATAGAAACTGTGGAAATGGGAAAAGGATGTGCAATTATAAAGCTAATGTATGCATTTATTCATAACAAGGTAAAAAGGGAATGTATATAATGACGACCATTATAGAGAGTTTGTGTGTGAGCCAGTTCTTCGACCCTCTTTTGGAAGTTTTACATTGTGTGAATCATAAAATTCTGTATTCATACATTCGCCTGTGCAAGCAGCCATTATTAAAAATATTTTAAAAGCATTATGGTAATTCTTAATGACTAGTTATTTTTTCGTAGTCTAAAGAAATCAGAGTCATTGCTGATAGAATTAATGACAAGAGAAACAATGGCGGAATTTTAGTTCCATTTAGACCACCCACACCTCACTAAAGGAAAATGTACAACCCAACAAAGACGTCATTATCCCAATCAAAGCCTGAATGGGACTTCCTAATAGCACTTATAGCACCAACTCTAATTAAAGCACCATGAAAGCTGTGTAACAATATAACTGTTATTCTGGAATGTTTGTGGGGGATTGAGTTACAGTCTCTCAAAGTTCTAAAAATCAAATGTATGTGCCCACTATGGAGCTCAAAACCTGATCTTCGAGTATCTGAGAAAGGTGTTTCTTGATTGTTCTGTCTAGTGTCATTGCGTGCTTAAATATAAACTAGTTCTAGCATCTTTGGAAAGCAATGTTTTGGGAGCTTATGTGTTTGAAAGTGCTTTTAATGGATTGCTTGCTTTGTTTGCTCTGGGTTTGAGGTAGAAGCATCTTGACATTTACATTACTGTTTTCCTGCTTTTAAGGATGTTAACAAAAAGTTTTCTTCGCTTGGATTAGTTTGAAATGGTCTCTGAACATCCACAAGACCAGCCCAGCTACCTCTAAGTCAAACTTCCTGTATCATAAAGCTGCCGTAATTCCTTTCCTAAAGACTGAGAGCCAGCGACACACACGAACCCGTACAGGACAGTCACCTCCATGTACTGTCTCTGAACTGACCATTGGACCACGAGCCCCAAACTCCTAATTGTGGCTGTGATTTGGAACTCCGAAATACCTTCCTGAGAAAATGATATCATAAATATAGTTTGTCTAGATAGGTCCTGCAGTCTACGTAACCAAATGTAACCGAAATACCATCTATTTAGATAAAAAACAAAAACAAAAACAAAAAAACAAAAAAACAATAGGATAATACTGCAACGTAACCAATAGCTTTAAAGGTAATAATTAGCCATAATTCCTATCTAATGGTGGGGCTTAAACATGTTCCCTTCCTTTGAGAGTCCCAATTCAACCTAGCAGCTGGTTTTAGGCACTGATCCTGTTCTCTTTTTTTCTCAATTTCCCACACCATTAAATCAAAACCACTGCAACTTAAATGTAGTGGTGGATTTCTGTTTCTCATCTCCACAGCCACCACATTTTCTGTCCTTTGGTAACCACAGTCTGTAGTGCTGCAGTGTGTGTGTGTGCATGTGTGTGTGCATGTGTGTGTGTGAGAGAGACAGAGAGAGAGACAAGAGAGAGACAGAGAGAGAGAATTTGTGCATGACAGTGTGTATCAGAATGGGGAGGTAGAGAAATCCTTACCAACTTTTGCTGTTTAATCATTATCTCTTTAAATGTGTAGAAAGATTAAAGGTGTTTATTTATTTATTTGTTTGTTTGTTTGTTTGCTTTTAGTTTCTTGCTATAGGGTGTGTGGGCTTCCAGAGAAAGAACGCACAATCATCCCCAGGTGGGACGGCCCTGCCGCGGTCCCTTCTCCTCTAGTTCCCTGTAGGGATCTGGGGCGGGCACGCCCCTGCCCAGTGTGTTTGGCGGCCACGTGAGGTCCAGCACCTTGACCTCACGCCACTTGCTGGACCAAAGGTGGGACTTACAGAGACACTGTAAACCCATGGTCAGAGGCCCTATTTACATATCTTATATCCAAGATGATAGAATTGTCCATTAATAGAAAACCTTTGCCAATCATAGCTTTGCTGAGACCAGTTTTGAACACTTACGGCTTTTCTGTTTGTACACTGCAAGTTTAACATCAATATATCTCTATATCTGTGTAATTTGGTCTAGTCACTCTAGTCCAGAAAAGAGACAGCACTGAGAAGTGCCCTCCCCGATAAAGGGTATACGGGTGAGTGAAGAGAGGCCAGAGACACCACAGCCTCGAGAGTTCACGCCTTTAAATGCTACAATAATTAGTGACGAGGCCAGGAATCTGGCTAAAATTTGCAAAAATAAGCTGGGAAGAATAAGTATTCACAAAATATTCAGTCTCAATCATGAGATGGTTGGTGGAAGACATCAGAAAAAGTGGTTCCGAAGTTAAGGCTTTGACACATGGGAGAATCTGCCCCCGAAGACCATGAGGCTCACGGTCATGTTTCCTGAGCTCCTCTGGGAAGAGGCTTGAAGAAGGCTGTTCTACGGAGCAGGCTTGCCATTAGAATGCCGGGGTTACTGTGAAAGCTCATGCTACTTAGATATGTTATTTACTTTTCAAAAGTGCACATTTCATTCCTCCCAACTCTGTTTTTATGGGATGTTACTATCCCCTCAATTGGCCAACAATCCCCAAATGTGTATTAAAGGAAGGAGTAGTATATTGAGAATGAAAAAGGAAGAAATACTTCACTGCCGTGATCCTGGAGAAAAAGAACTTGTGATGCTCCTAATTTTAAATACTCTCCCTTGGTTAAGAGAGAAGTGAGGGGGGCAGCAGGTGTCATGGTGGTTAAGGCATTGCCTGCTGCACGGCCAACTCTGGTTCAAATCCTGGACTGTGGCTTGAAAATCACGCTGGGAATGTGTGTCTGCGTGCCCAAAATCCTGAGTAGAGAATGAGGAAAGGGGATTGTGTCACGGCTGTCTCTCTTGGACAGTGATTTCTCATTTTCCCTTTCTCTGTCTCTCTCCAGCAAATATACACACCCTATGACCAAAACCTTAAAAGAGAGACAGACAAGAACAGTATCAGTGTCTGAAGTACAAACATTACAAGAGCATACAAATGACTTTTGCTGTGTAATATCTGTACAGGACTCTGTAGTTTGTAAGTTATCTTCTCACATTGTATCCTGATGGTAACTAATTTTATGCTAATATTAATAAGCCTTTTCTATTTCTGAGATGAGAAACTAATGCTTAGAGATGCTACATAGTTTGTTTCAGTTTATCCAAGAAATAAACAAATTTTCTGTTTAAATCTCTTCTCACTCTTAAAACAGTTCAGTCCTTTTCCCACAGTATCACTATTACGTGGTGCTCTTAGGTTGGGAAGACGCTCTACTGTGGAGAAATGGGAGGCGAAAATGTAACATCTGGAGAGTAGACCCTAATGCAAACTACAGACTCTGGTTAACAGGAAGCTAATATTGGCTTATCAAGTGTGTATCAACAGTATCTCACTGTAACAAAAAAAAAAAAAAAAAAAAAAAGAAAAAAACACACCGAATGTAAGACATCGATAATAGTAATTGTGTGTGTGGTGGGGAGAGACGTGGCTTATACATGAATTTTCTGTACTTTCTGCCCAACTTTTCTCTTACATTTTATCAGTTATTTAAAGAAAATTCCATTTTGTGGGAATGTGTGGGTTTACCAGTTCAGACTCATTCTTCCTTTGCAGAGCAATAATTAGAGAGTTGAAAGAAATCCAGCAACAAAACACAGGTGCAGAGAGATCTCTCCTGGTGAACCCAGTCCCCAGGTCTGGTAAAGCTATGCTTATGAAACCACAGCAAAGGAAGAAATAAGATAGACGATTCAGACTCTTAAGAAAAATACATAATAACTTCCCTCCCCAAGGGTGATCAGTCAAATTTTACGTGCTGGATTTGATCATAGTAAAGTTTTGTGATGTTTTCTAGTTTTCAACCACTTTCACTTACTGAGTTCCTAACCATACATATTATTTCACCTGTTCCCCACTGCCAATCAAGTTTGATGCTCTAGAACTTTTTAAAAAATAATTATTTATTTAATTGTATTTATTATTATTGTTGTGTTATTATTTTTTAATTTCACCACAGACAGTGAAAGAGAGAGGGAAGGTGAGAAAGCAAGCCACCAGATCCAGGACTCCACAGGTGAGATACAGTTCAGTCTTGTGGGGACCACAGCACCTTCGCCACCAGGCCACTTGCCAGCCGAACTCTGGGAAATTTTGTAACGTAGGTCATTGCAATCTGTCATGGGCCTCATTCCCCCTCCTCTTACTCAGGATTAGAAGTCGTCTTGATGATGGAGGCTGAGAGACTTAATAAATTGAGTACCATTGGATCATAGTTTTAGGACTAGAAAGGACTATGGACATCACCCACAGATTTTCATGTGTTACAAGCAGACCTTCAGTGCCTTACCTAACTAGACAGACAAACATGACAGAGATGAGACTGCATTACTCATCCCTCTTCACCCATCTAGCCCTAGGGGAATCTGAATACTCCTAAAATAAGACTCTTACAGCCACCCACCCCTAAATTAATCAACTCTTTTTACATACTCTCCTAAATCAGTCTTTTGCTCTTCATTCCTGATGCTAAAATGTCAAAGCATGTTCTTATCACCCATACCTTTCCTATTCCCATCGTTTTCCGGAGATTTCTGCTCGTTCTCAACACCACGGCACCCTGTTTAGAGTGCCAGATCACTCTTTCTAACAACGGGCTTCAACATGGCTTTCTGTGTAAAATGTAAGACCAGGGGCCAGCAGGTGGTGTGGTGGTCGAGGTGCTGGACTCCTACATGGCTGACTGTGGTTCAAATCCCAGACCTCGTGGCTTGCTTTCTCATTTTCTTTCTCTCTTGTCAAATATTTAAATGACTAAAATTAAATAAATAATTCATAAATAAATATATATATATATATATATATATATATTTATACACACACACACACATACACTCACACACACATATATATATATATGTACATACACACACACACACACACACACACACACAAAACACACCTTTCAACAAAGCATTTAAGAGACTCGACAGCTTTCTTTCTTCCCACCTCCCTATAACCTGAACCAATAACAACCCAAATTATTCTACTCTGGCTCTCCATTTCTCAGCAAACCACACACCACCTGTCCTTCGTATCTGTCTTCACCCTGTCCTGGAAAAGCTCTCCAATTTAACAGGCATGCAACCCTTTCCTCAAGCCCAGACACAGTTTTTCTTTCCCTACAAAGCCTGCCCTGACTGACACAAGATAATACTTTCTCTCTCATCACTGACTCCCAGAAGCACTTCTTGCCTGTGGCATTCATTGGGAATTTTGCATAAATATCCTGCATCTTTACTTTATTTATAATTTACTTATTTTACTTGCATTAGATTAAGTTCCTTGAAAGTACGGATCCTGTGTTGCTAGTTCCCAGCAGCGCTGCACGGAGCAATGTTCAATGAGAGCTTATCTATGACGGTCACATCAGCTTTCCACACAACGTCACAGGACTCAAAATGTTTAAATCTTGCCAAGTTATGGGAAAACTCTTTCACCTATTCCACAAATAATGTATTTGAATGTTAGTGACACTTTCATTAAAGCAGCGTCCTTTGGGACAGGATCCAAAATGCCAAATGCAGCATTTGGCATTATACAGTCAACTTCTGTCAACAACTTTCTTATAAAGAAAGAAAATCGCTTTAGATTTGCTCCTTGTATATTTGATGAGAATTCTCATAATGGGAACAAGGTTGAGGAGTCAGAGTGTGATGTGACTAGCATCTCCAAAGGCTGTTTAGCATTTTAAAAATTGAACTTTCTTCACTACATGCTCTTTTCTACAATGTAATTAACAATTTTATTCTTTCTCTATGTAATTGTGGTTACAAATAATCAAAACCCTTTTCTATTTCTTAAAACATCTTTTTGCACCCCAATTCTTACTTTGAATGTTTCCCCTCATAAAAAGATGTACTTACAAGGATTGAGATCAGAAACTCTACAGTCATGTAATTAAAAAAAAAAAATTGTCATCAACCATTTTTAGAAATGTGAATTCTCTACCAAGAGAAGATTATTTGTTATGTAGTTCATAAACAAAATAAAATTCATGACAGTCCTCTAGGGGCAAAGGTCAGTCAGATAGATTGAAATGAAGCTATTTAATCTATTTACACTGTTTGACATTACGTAAATGAAAAGAGCCAAGGAAAAGAGCGGCAGTGCATATTCCTCCAATAATTATAGTAATTTACTTGAATGCCAAAATATTGAACCATGAGGTTTCAGTGTTAAACTTTGTAACAGGCATTCGAGTGTTGTAAGAATCAACATTTTAAGTCTGGTACAGTTGAACAGAATAGGAGCTATGCTGTAATCATAGGGGGGGAAATCACTTGATTATTCATTGTTAATTCAGAGGCAGACAAATATTTACTTTTCTGCTCAAAAGGCATGATAAAGTAAATCGAGCCCATAAATAGTACTGAAGGTGTAGTGAAAAGTTTCCTCAATAAACCACTCAGAGGCTATATCTAGTGCAAGTACAAGGGAAGGTAGATAGGGCAAGTTTGTCATCTCATAATCCACAAAAATATTCTTGGTGTAGGAGATATTTTGTAAGCTTTGTTCTCTTTGTGCCAGTGGGCACACAGAGGAAGACAGAGAAGGGGTGAGGGAGAGAGCACTCCCTACTGGGGCGTGGTTGTGCTGTAGTGCTTCCGCCCACTGCTCCATCCTGTTGGGATTTGGAGGCCTGCATTCACGTGTGCTCTTGTATGCTTTTCAAACTGCCAGTGCTGGGATTTGAACTGCAGTCAGTCATGTGGGATCCAGAACCCTTAACCACTGGGCTAAGACCATGTTGTACTTGTCCCAGCCTCTGAATGCTAAATCTAACTCCCTTCCCATGCTGCAATTGGTTAAAACGTTTTCGGAACACATTCTATTGTGTCTCTCCTAACGAATATTCCTAATCCTTTGGCTATTTCATGATCCGAGTTCCTCTATCTGCAAGGCTTACACCTATTTAAGTCCCTCATAAAATGTAGCTTCTAGAAGTAAACACAGCACTCTAGTTGTGGTCTTGCTAGGACAAAATAGCATGGACCTATCTCCCGATCTATTCGAGAAAGTGTATTTCTTTCAGTGCAACCTCTAACCCCATTCATTTTTCCGTTGACATCTCATGTTTGACTCACTGAAATGAACGTGAAGGTGTCGTGGTCATTTCCTGTACGCTGCTGCTAAACCAAGTTCCCTTCCCTCTTACTTCTGCTGCTGTGCTGCCCCTGGGGGGGGGGGGGACGATGGTCCTTACGTTGCAGGTTTAATAACTATGTTACGAGTTTTTCTTTTACATGTTCTGTACATAGAAGGTACACATTCCAAAAGTAAAACACAAACATTTCATTGAGGGTAGAAAGAAAATATAAAATTTGAGACACGTCTCCTACCTATAAAAGCCTGGGGGTACCTGTGGCACCAGGAAGCTTTTCTCCACGTCTTGGAGAATGTCATTCAACATCCGGACCCGGATGGGCGCTCTCTCCTTGGGGTCATTAGCGGGGCGCATTTCATCCGACTGAAAGAGTTCTGCACTCTCTCGTAGGTGCGATGCCATGGCCAGCAGTTGATGGGGACTGGACGGATCGCCTGGTAAAGGTAAATGAGTGTGTCTCAGAAAACCCATTCTCAAAGGAGCAAGATAAATATTTTATAATCAGGAACCTAAACTGTCAACTAGACAGACCCCTGAGGACCGAGGAGATGGTCACTGGCAGTTGTCTTCTTTCCGCCACTTGAAAATCCAAGAGTGTAAGTATTTGAATCTTACCTGTCACAAGAAAAAAGGTTCTGCATCTATTAAACTTTGATAATGTATTCATCCTGCCCAAGTATTCTGTCTAAACTTCCTATAGTCATGAAATAAAGTTTATCACAGCACTAATCACAGTGAGGGGTGTTGAGAGGTTGCTGTGTCCCAGGCACTGCGTTGAGGGCTTAACATAATTATGCCATTTGATACTCCCAATCTTGCTCTACCATGTGCATTTTATAACTGAGAGTTAATCAAGGTAAACAAAGTAGTAGAGGTTATCAACAAAATAGTAACTGGCTAGAAGGGGAAGCCTGGTCTTCCTAACTCAAAGATTCATGCTCACCATGCAATATCTTATATCCCAGGAAAAAATAAAGTAAAAGGAATTGTTACCTTCCCTTCTAAGAACATGAGATCAGCTACTGCATGTCGTTGCGAGTCTACTGGGCTCTGTGCACTGGAGTTTTTCTGTAATAGTAAGTGGTACTACATCTTTGACTTAAATATTCACTGAAACTATCCTGTGTAGTATTTGCATAGCTTTGTTTTTCTTTTGAGATGATTGTTTTGCTTCTTTGAATTTGTGCAGTTTACTGGAAGTCATTCTGATATGAATGGTGGTAGCAAAGGCTTGCAGGATACTGTCTTGACTAAAAGAAAGATAACATTTGTGCGGCAGACGGCGGAGCCTGGGCGGTACACTGAGCTCAGATCCCTGCTCGACCTAGTGTCTATGTGATTATTGGAAGTCACCGCATCAGCGTCTTTACCTAGCAAATGGATATCACGAAAGGAACTTTTTCATTTGTTATGTAGAGTAAAAGATTAAGCTTGTAAAATATTTCCCCATAGATAAGCAATCCTCAGTTGATATGATTTGAGACCTTGTTTAAAAATTGTTCTTTTATTTTATCATAAGAGGGGAATTTCTTATCATCTTCTTCCAAATACCTTCGGTAAAATCGGCCTTAAGGTGACACAACAGCTAGTGGTGTCACTCTCAGAATAATAGGTACAGTTGACTTCAGTGGGATCAGTCCATCACTGCAGAGGGTTACTTTCAGTCAAGGTAGTGAATGAATGGGGTGCAGACTATGTAATGACTAAATATGATACTGAGACAGGCGGTGGGGGGATCAAAGAACATCTTACCTCTTTCACTAAAGAGCAAGTGTTTACCTTTTACCATTGCTTCTAAAGAAAGAGAAAAGGAATAATATAAAGAGTAAAAGAACTAAACTGCCAACTTTAAAAATTACTCTTTTAGGTACACTAGAGGGATACTTGGGCAAAGAAAAAGACTGAAAAAGACTCTCTTCAAGTAAAGCTTAAGGGTTACCAGCCCACAAAACACCTGGTCTCTGTGAAAAATGCAGATTTTTAGACCTGCTGAATCTCCCTAGGAATAAAGAACATTAATCTTCATTTTACTACAATAATTAGCATATTCTATGTATTTTAAAGTTCAAGAAACACTACAGGATCATTGTGGAGGTTAAGGCAGCTGGATGCAACATGGCCGACAGCACTGGTTTCAAGTCCCAGCCCTGGCAGCCTGGAAATCACACCAGGCACAGGTGCATGTACACCCGAAATTCTGAGAAAAGAATGGAGGAGAAAGGACTGTGGCTTGGCCATCTCCCTGAACGGTGATTTCTCACTTTTCCTCTCTCCTTCTCTCTTTCTCTCTTTGTGTCTCTCCCTCTCTGGAGATAACATGTGCCCAACAGCAAAACCAAAAACAAAAACACAAACAAAAAAAGAAACACTATAGATAGATGATATGCTAAGAAAAGGAAAACTAGGTTTGATATACAGCTGATCTATAAAATATATCTTTATAGAATGGCCAACCTCTAAGATAATAATCTTGTTTCTCAATTCATTTGTTGTATGCTATTTTACATGTCAGTTTCTATAGAGCCCAGAACAGTACTGACACTCAGTAATCACTTACTAAATAAACACAGTAGATTCAGTAGAATATGCTTAGAATAAAGTCCAATAACAAAATAAAATTAAGTAAAGAGATAAGAAGTTTTATTAGTGCTCTAAAGAGATTCACTGGTAGGCATTCTTGGAGTATTCTAAGATAATGTAAAAATGTAATATTCTAAGAGAATGTAATAATCACATTCTAAAAGAATGTAATAATAATTCTAAGAGAATGTAATAATGTATATACTATATATACATATATATAATCTATATATAATCTATATATTATATTCTATAATATAGATATAATCCAGCTAAATATTGTGGTAGAAGGATAAATAATAATTGAAGCTAATTTGTAGCTCCATGTTCATTGAAATGAACCCTATGGATAAAATCCACTGTAAGAATCAAAGGTTTGGGGATTTGCTATTTTCAAAGTGTTTTCCACATGTATCAATAATCTTGTTTGATTTCACAAAGCTTGAGGTTTCAAGAGGAGGTATGTTTATTTACTTTGAAAATCTAACCCCCAAATAATTTACACCATGCCATTTTATAAACATATGATTCATCTTAAATTATGATACTTCACCAAAGATAATGCACAGTGAACTTAGAGGGAGTATCTTTGCACAAGGAAAAACTAAGATGGATAAGGTACATTTAGATTATGCTGAAATTGAAAGACTGAAGAACAGAAAAAACAGGTTCGACATCCTTGAGAATCTTCCATTTAAGAAAGAAAAATCTGGCCTGATCTAACGTACACTGCAGAATTGAAGACGTTACTCCTGAATCAAGTGAGACAAATTGTACTATTCTACCTTATTTAGCTTTAAATGAATTTATCTTTCATGGTGGTGTACCTTGGGGAATTGACAGCTTTAGGTACTGGCTAGTTCCAGAAAAGACCCTGACAGTGGGAAACTGCCACCCACAATCTACTGTGTGCATCACCTCAAGAGTTACAAATGGGGGAAAAAAAAAAAAAAAAAAAAAAAAAAAAAAAAAAAAAAAAAAACTATCTTCAACATTCACTCAGTCATTTTGATCCATAAACGGTGCTCTAAAGATTCCCTACAGTCAGTGCTCTACCAATTAGAAGCTATGCACCCCTTTAAATAAGACCTAGAAAGAAATGTCATGTTGTCTGTAAGTTTTAGTGACCCCAAAACTTCATGGTCTTTAGGAGCATGACAAAAATGTCAGCTCTGTGAGGGAAAAGATTTTTTTGTCTTGTTTGTTTACTTCCATTTCTGTACCTAAAACATATCAGACATATCACTGAACTGATGAATGACTGGATTGCATG
The DNA here is from genome assembly GCA_026018925.1 of Tupaia tana. Taxonomy (NCBI): domain Eukaryota; kingdom Metazoa; phylum Chordata; class Mammalia; order Scandentia; family Tupaiidae; genus Tupaia; species Tupaia tana. The sequence goes on along the minus strand of JAKSZU010000019.1, from coordinate 41,758,244 downwards.
CTTTTACTATAGCTTCATGGCATCTATAAGAATTTTTCTTAACCGTTTTTGTCTCTCTTCTCTTCTTGACTGAAAAGGACCCAACAAGACATGCAAATAGGTTTGATTTGTCTTTGCATCTTCAGACTCTGGCACACTTCATGTTCTATGGTAGTTATTTATTAAAAACTTGCAACTGGCCATTATGTCCACCAAAGCAACATGGCAAGGCCCAGGTTCTCGTCCCGATGTCTTTCTGTACAAGCTGCCATGCGCACGTGGGCCCTCATCCTGAATGACTGAGGTTGGGGACAGGCTGCACTGTGAAGACCCAGTTGAAGGTTCTCTCTGTCTTCCACTACCAGGAAAGAAAGAGACTTGAAAACCAATTTGTGATTTGTTGGCCTGGCTCTGGGGAGCAGGGGTAATTCACTGATCAAGAGAAGCTGGGACCCTCATGGTGACCATATTTGGAACCCTAAGAAGGGTCAGCCTGGGGACATGCCTGGACGTGGACCATTGCCTGGGATACAGTGAGCAGGATAGCCGGGAAAGGTGTTCTTGGTGTGACCAGATCCTGTGGAGGGTGCTCGTCTCTGTCAGCTCTGTGTGCACGCTCACACTCTACCATGAATAATAGAAATAAACAGCAAATTGTTGAGTGGATGCTGACCTACTGTACAAGGTGACGTCTTCCTGGAGACGAACTACTACATTAATGTCTACGAAATCACTCAGGGAGCCTTTGTGGTGCATACTAACCATCAATCAATGCTACTTCCTGTAATTTACTGATAAAAAAGTAATGATAATACAAATACAATTAAAAAGAAAAAGTATTGTAAAGTAAAAGCAGCTAGATAAGTTAAACCAATGAAATAAAACATGCCCTACAAATAATCCATGAAAACTAACAATGCATAAAATTTTACTTGAGGCACAATGAGTCAGAAAACAGAGGGCAAACTGAGGTCAACAGTTTAGGTTTCAAAGTCAGTGAGTCCCTTTGACCAAAGAAAATTAACTGAAAACTAGAAATGTCTCTGAGAAGATTAACACAATTTTCTTTAAGTTTTGTAAGTGGACTTGGTGAACTAGCAGGTGGTGTGGTGGTTAAGATGGCTGGAACCCATGGTGGTTGGAGTCCTGAACCCTCACCCACACATGCCAGGTGTGTCTAGGTGTGTGTCCTGAGAGAACAGAGGAGAAGGGGTTGTTGCAGGGCTGTCCCACCTTTAAGGGGTGCTTTCTCATTTTCCTTCTCTCTGTTTCTTTGTTTCTGATGATGCATGCGCTCTATAGCAAAAACTTAAAACTAAACTAAAATATAACATAAATAAACAGGTAGAATCTGAACCTACTAGATTACTATGAATGTTGTCTTGAATAAATTGCATAATATTACTGTCCTTCAGTTCAATTTTTAAGTGCAGAAATAATTATAAATGCGAGACCAGCAGTTAGCATAATGGCTATGTTGCTGGACTCCCATGTAGTTGACCGCAGTTAGAGTCCCAGATCTGGGGCTTAAACTCACGTTGGACTTGTGTGCGTGCATGCCCAAGATCCCGAGAGGAGAATGGAGGAGAAGGGATTATGGTGTGGCCATCCCCCCTGGGGGGTGATTTCTCACTGTCTGTCTCTCTGTCTCTCTCTGTCTTTCTAGTGAGCACACCCACCCTATAGCAAAAACCTCTCAAAAACAAAACAAAACAAAAAAAAGAAATGATTATAAATGCAAGTTTCTATTATTGTAATATAGCAATTAAACATCAATCATTACCAATTCATTTTTATTTTTTTAAAAAATAATTATTTCTTTTATTTGTTGTTGTTATTATTATTATTTGACTAGAGAGAGAAAGAGAGAATAAGAAAGGGAAAGTAAGAAAGCACCAGTTTCTTCCCAGGTCACCTGTGCATCCTGCTTCCCCTTGATGCAGGATCCTAAAACTCCTTCCACCAGCAGGGCGGAAGCTCAGAGCTTCTTAGTCAGGTCCTCTCCACTAAAGTCTCCAGACTTCCGGATGAGGTCAGTTACTATGGCCTGCCTACCCCCACTGAACCTAGACCTGGGTGCACACGCAGGACCGGGGTCTGCACGGGTCCCCTCTTACCCAGGCACTTCCCACCCCATGCCTGCTGTGGTCTGAAGGCTCCTCCCCTCCAGAATCACTCTGAAACTTGATTGCCAAGTGATGACAGTAGTGGGAGGAAGGGTCTCTGAAGAGGTGACTGGGCCATGAAAGCTCCTCTCTTTTAAAAGGCTTAATCTCTTACAAAGGAGAGTGGGCTCTCTCCCTTTGCTCGCTTGGTCCCTGGTCATGTGAAGAATAGCATTCCTCTCTGTGGCCGATGCTGCCATCTTGGAAGTGGAGACTAGGCCCTCCCCGGAGACCAAGCCTGCTGGTGCCTTGATCGTAGCTTTCCCATCTTTGAAACTGAGAGGAGTGGATCTCTGTCCCTGACAGGTAATCCTGCCTCGGGTATTCCGTCTCAGCAACACAGAACAGACAAAGACTTTGAGATTTTATTTGGCATAAATACCTGTGTATTATCTGTTCTCTAACCTCCTGGACACATTTAGAACTCTCTTATTTTAAAAAGTAATCTTAATGCGTACTACTGTGATCGCTTCAGAGTTTTGTAGTCCAAAGGATTTAAATTTTAGTTATTTCCATTTTTCTATCTTTTGGTTCTATAGTGTTGCTGTATTTTGTAAGACCTACACAATTTCATTTTAAATTAAGAATGCAATATACACTAAAACTTCATTTTTTTCTCAAACAAAGCCTTTTTCTTGAATAGTATTTCACAAAACCTCCTCTTTGGATGAGCTTATCACAGCTTTAGAGGTGCTAACAGTTGCATAATGACAGCTTAGACTTCCCTGATTTATAGTGACAAGAAAAAGTAAGATTTATGTCCCACATAATAAAGTGGTTAAAAACAGAATAGATTATTTTGGGGGAAAAATGTATGTTACTTAATGTAATCTTAAAAATATCTTGTGGCATCACTAAAGAGAAGAAAAGCCATTGCCAATGTGATTTCAGTCAGGGGACGCCAAGGCCCTTTATTACCCCCCCCCCTTCTCTATTCTTCGAGCTGCCTTCTGTAGTGTGGATCACAATGAATCACCCGGCGGTAGATTTAAAGATGTCACACACACAAAACTGAGGCAGAAAAAGCAATGTTTGAGCTAATGCACTACCGATGCTCAAAGGATCCAACACTGCTTTTACAATGCATAGATACGAGTATTATTTAAAGAAGACAATGGATAACTATAGCTAAACCGAATACGATAGAAATCCTTCTTACAGGGAACAGCAGTTGTCATAATGGTTATGTCGCCGGACTCCCACATAGTCGACTGTGGTTCAAGTCCTGGGCCTTGTGGTTTAAACTCATGCCAGGTTCATATGCGTGTGTGCCCAAGATCCTGAGAAGAGAATGGAGGAGAAGGGATTTTGGCATGGCCATCCCTCCTGGGGGGTGTGTCTCTGTCTTTCTGATGAGTGCACACGCTCTAAAGCAAAAACTTCTCAAAAAAAAAAAAAAAATCCTTCTTACAAAGATGCCAAAGGGGTGTGTTTAGAAGGATTAAGTTGGCCCCTTTTTAAAACATATGGGACACATTCCTGCATCATAATGGTTAGCCAATATTTCAGGTGACCACGGCAGATGTCCGTCTAAGCAGACTTTCAACGTGTTGCACAGAACACGTCCCCTGACAGTCTGGTGTAGAACTGAGCTACGGGCTCTTTTTATGGTGCAGAGATGTCACTGAGGGATTTGTGACCCTGTGGTCCGGCTACTGGCTGCACTGAAAAGGTGAGCCAAAGACTTCTTAAATGAATTAAATTCACGTGCAGTTTCTTCTTCTTCTGAGGCAGAATGTTGGGACTGTATAGTTAATAACATATGTGAGTTTATGTATGGGCTAGACCAGGAAACCGAAAAAGAAAAAAAAATATTAAATGCTGAAAGAAAATTAATCAGCATGAGGGCAAAGGTACTTTAAGCCAAGATTAAAAGTATAGTTTAGGGAAAAAATGACAGCTCCTAGAATAATGGATTACAGTACTTTCCCATCATGAACATAGGGTTGTATCCTAAAAATACACCTAAGGAAAAAAAATTACAATACAAGAGACTGTCACTTTGATGGGAGAGTAGGAAAAATGAGAAGTCACTAACAGGCTTCGATGAAGGTTGAAAAACATTGGTAACCGAAAATGTCAACAAATGTGGATGATTGGTGAAGGGCACAATGATGACAAAGGGAAGCTGCATTCACAGCTGCCCGCGGGAAACAGGAGATGAGCAAAAGGAAAATACAGTTACGAGAAATACAGAGACATGACCGGAATAAAAGTAGAGACAGCAGATGGTGTGGTAGTTACGACACTGGATCCTACGAGACTGAATCCACGGTTCGAGTTCTGGACCAGGTAACCTGACACACACACAGGTCATGTGTGCATGCTTGCCCGAAGAATTCCTGAGAGGGAAGGATTGTGGCGTGGCCATCCCCCCGGAGGGTGACTTCTCCATTTCCCTTTCCCTATCTCTGTGTGTCAGGCAAGCACATGTGAGCTATGGCCAAAAAACAAAACCAAACCAAAACAAAACACCCGAATAAATAAAATAAATAATACTAATAAAAATAGTAATAATAAGTAGGGGATGGTATGTGATAAAAAATGTGAATTTGAAGAGCACTGAGGGGAGAGAAAAACTAATTTTGGGGAGCAAACACTGACAGTATAGAAAACAACTGTGCTTTATTTCAGACTCAGCTGCCTTAAATCCTTTTTTTGAATTAGGTGTGGATTATCAATAAATAAAACACAACCTTTAATATAGTCAGATAATCATATTCCCTATAAAAACATAATGGGGATTGAGACTAAACATGATTTTAGAAATCCGCATCCAGTAGATTGCCAATCTCTTGTCAAATTCCTCTACTAGTTTGAGCAAGCAAGTAAGATCGTACTCAGAGAATGCTTTGGAGTTTAAGTCTTGGTTCCACAAAAAAGGGAAGTTCTAGAAATTCCAGTTCAGGTCACACTGGTAGAAATCTAGCAAGATTCAGTTTGATGGGAAAAACACCTTTGCTTGGAATTGTTCAGATTTCAGACGGAGTGCCTTGAACTCCTTAGGGAGTGGAGTGCACAGTAACCGCTGGGTCACCAGCAAACTAACGCTCCCCTGTCTACAGGCCTGTTAGGAGCGAGTTGGTAATTAAAACCAAGATTGCAGACAGATGGGCTGAAAAATCATGCAATTTAAATAGCACATAACCAAATTTTGTCAATTGGGAAATTCACTTTATATTACTTAGAAAAAAATAGACATTAAATGGGTCTCAATCTTATGATCATGAAAAAAGAACTAAGCGACACTTAAAAATCGAAACTACAAATCTAACAGGACACAGAATCTTAGAGGCATCATCACCTTGAAATATTATCTTTCCAACTAAACGAATTAGCAGAGCTCATAAAAATGTCAGATCAAATCAGCATTGTCAGTTATTCAGAGAACAGGAGGAAACGTTGCCAACAGGTATTTCACGTTTAGTGAGACCACGAGGACGTGGCGGCCAGCCACAGGGTCCAGCGGTATGTTCCCTGCCGCGTCTGCCTTGCTCTCCGTAACGTGTGCAAGGTGAAGTGAGATGGAAATTACTTTTTCTTTATTTGGTTATATGCAGTTTTTACAATGATGCAGAATAATTAGCACCCAGAATTCTGACAAAGGAAAATAGTGAATATTAAACAAAAAGGGTCAGAATTACATGGGTGTTCATTATTTTCAAGTGCTGTTTTATACATTTCAAAGTGGGTAGAGTGAGGAGCACTGGACTTGGTAGATGATTAAGCACTCACTCTTTGGTCTGTCTTCAGGGTCAAGAATATGGTGCCCTTATTCCTGAGGCTGTCCTCTGTCCCTGCAAACTATTCATAGTATCACTGACTTCTAAGTGTATTTTTTTTTGGCATACCTTTTTCTTGATCGCAAATACATTTGAAGTGTAGCATTTATATTATCAGTCAGTATTTATACTATATCCCCACACATCACATATAAATATTCATTCTCTATTATATGTTTGGCATTGACCAAATATTAAGAGCCAAGGTCACTCCGTCAAAATGAGCTTTCAAGAACCATCCAATAAATCAACCCAAACAAATTATTCTCCAGTAAATTATCCTTCTTTCTGGTGTTGTGTGAACAGTAGAGAACGGTCTGCTGCAACTGGAAACTAGAGTAATAAATAAATAAGATGGCCAGTTGTCAGGGGTAAAAATTACACGTTCAAAATGCAATTGGTTTCCAGAGACCTTCATACGTATACTGTTTGCAGTAAGGAGAAACAGTATTTTATAGTTCAGCCTTCAAGGTCACTTTTTTTTTCTTTTACTGTAATTGAGAACTTAAGCCTAATCACTGCTAACTGTCATAACAAAATAAGATAATATATCAACAATTTAAGCTTGTTTTAAGCACTCAAATAATATGTTTCATTTAATACAGTAGAGGAACTCTGCTTAACTAATGAAATCAACTAGCATTGTAGCTAAAATTGAAACCAAAATATTTATTTAGGTGTTGATAAGTGGTATCTATTATTCACATATGAGTGCTTTGAAATATTCTCATACTGGAAATAAAGTTATAACCAAAGAAGTCAAAAGAGAACGGAGGCCTACAATTTACAACTATTTGAATAAACTTCAACGGTGATCAATTTAAGTCATGACAGCTAAAATCCACCAATGTATAGCTTAAAGGTCACGTATTTATAATTAGGATGCAGTAAAGGCACTTTTTGCCTATTTTTTGTTACTTTTTTATTATTATTTTCTAAAGAATACATGCATATCTCAAGTCGGGCTTCCTCATTTTGAGTGAAAATGACAGGAAGACCCAAAGAGTTCCAAACTGAAAGAAAGTAAAACATGAAAACAATCTAAAATGAAAGAAAAAGCTCTTACCTATGAAAAACGATCTGATGAAACAACAAGAAGGCAAATTTCTCCTGGTTCATTCAACTGAGAATGTTGGATTTTAGGGAAAGATCTATACGTAGTGATTGCTGGCCTGGAGTGGAAGTCTTCACAGAATGTCTACAGGTCTATCTGTCTGTCTGCTTTTCTCCTATAGCTACCTGCTCTTAGCTACAGCTAGTAAAGAAAGAATTAGGAATGTGACCTGTTTTGAACACATTGTCTTTATCTTCTTGCTCTAATTGGCTTTCTTCTACTATGGCTTCCACGGAAGCCCTCTCAGGCAGGGGTTCCTTTTTCCCCCAGGCCATTTTACCACCAGCCCCAGAAAAATAACGTGGATCATTTCTAGGAACTGCTGGTTCTTTGAAGATTTTAGCTCCAAAATCAGTCACTAACACTTACAAGACTGTCATCTTGGTTCTTGGCCATTTCAATACCCACACAGACACAGTCTGGCTCTCTTTAGCCTAGCCCCTTTACCCTCACTGAGCTCTCCCACACTCCCACACTGGCCTGCACACTGTAAGTACTGGTATCTGCTCTTTCTACGATTTCATTTGCTGTTTTGAATTTACTTACTTATTCCATGAGGGAAGGAGACAGGGGAGTCAGGTACCCACAATGAGTTTTCATACCATGCCCTGATCCCCAGCCTCCGTAAACGCGGGTCACAAGCACGTGCAGACTGAGTGTGCACAGGGAGCCCTCCGGACACACGCCGGACCTTCCATGTCCTCCCGCATAGTGGAGTGTGTCGTTACTGCTGTACCACCATGGCTGGCCTTTATAATACACACTCAGCAATCCCATTGTAATAATCGCTAGCATTGTAGCTAAAACTGAAGCCCAAATATTTATTTAGGTGTTGATATGTGACATCTATTATTCACATATTACTACATCAAAATATTCTCATTCTGGAAGTAAAGTGATGACATCACCTCCTGTCTTTTCAGCTCACGTGCTCCCAATTCTCTGATCTCACTAAGACATAAAACCGATGGTCCTACTTCCTTCCTGCTCACCTTCCTTGCCTTCACGCCCCCATGAAATATCTGGGTCCGTCACAGTGAGCGCTCCTCCGCCCACGTCTCGGTTTTCTCTGTCTTGCCTCTCCTACTGCCCTGCTCTCAGAAAGACCTGACCCTGGCTAACTTGACCCAATCCATTCTGTGCCTGTGATGCAGTTGGGGCTTTTACCTGAACTACAGCGTCTTGGCCTTGGAGGAAACCACAGAAGTCAGGTCTCTCTGACATCCCCCGACTTCATCCCCAAAGCAGGCCACAGAAGACGTTTCTGACCTTCATCCAGAGTTGTGAGAAAGCCTTCCTTCCATAGATGACCCCCCATAGAGACACGCTTACCTTTGTGAACACGACAACAGAATAACAGGAAGAAACAGGCCTTGCTAAACCCTCCCGCTTGTCGGTATTAGATTACACCCTTCTGTTCCCACGCTTACTTCTGCACAACTGTCCACTCTGCATCAAACTTAGCAAAAAACACATCCATTTCTTTGGGTCTTCATTTCTGAAGGCTCCTGGGTCCCATAAAACTTACATTAAATAAATTTCTACACATTTTACACCTTTTCTGACCTTAGTGGACTTGCCAAGAGCTCCCAGCATGCATCCCCATCTGCCTCATATTATGTCACATTTGTCATCCTTCTTGTATTTTTTGGATGAACTACAGTGGTTCTGCTTTGGTCTAAATGTTAGTGTTCCCCAAAATTCACATGTTAAAAGCCTAACTCCTAAGGCATTAGGAAGCTGGGTCTTTGGAAATGAATACTAGAGCCCTCCACAAACAAGGCTTCTGTCATGTGACCTTACAATGAGAAGATGGCCATCTCTGAATGGACATGGGTCCTCACCACACGATGAATCTGCTGGCACACTGACCTGGGACTCACAGCCTTCGGGACGGTGAGCGGTACATTTCCGTTCTTTATAAATGCCCATCCGAGTCATTTTGTTGTAGCAGCCTGAGTGCACTGATACATTCCTAAGGCAAAATCCCCACCCTGGCCTTCCCCTGCTCTAGGAAATTGGTCCAGCAACTATCCATTTCTTTCACGTGTCACCAAATTTTGCCTCTACACTAGTTAGCATCGAAATAAAAGCAGACTAAAGCAGCTCAACTCCACACACCTCCCAGTGCTCGCCCCAGTTTATCACCTCTTGTTCTCTCTGGATCCCCTCTCCTCAGGCTTTTGCTTTAGCCACTCCACTAAAACTACTTTTGCTGTGATTGCCAAGGACTTCCGAACTGCTAAGTTCAGTAGTCAATTCTCAGTCCCCATTTTTCTTGACCTATACCACTGGTTTTGACACAGCTGAACAGGCCTGCCTCTTTGATTTTACTCACTTGGCTGAAGGATATCACATGTGGGCCAGCTGGTAGCATAGGAGTTAGGACGGACGGATCCCACATGACGGACTGGACAGTTTGAGTCCTAGATCCGGCAGCTTGAGGAACAAGCCACTCTCTCCAATGTGTGAACCCAAAATCCCAAAATAAGGGAGAAGTAGAGAAGGGACTGCAACATGACAGTCCCCCATGGGGGTGGTTTCTCACTTCTCCTGTTTCTCTGTCTCTCTGTGGTGAGCATACGTGCATCTGGCAAATGAAATATATATATGACATTCGCTTCTTCATTCTCACACTCTTCAGACACACCTTCCTGGTCTCCTTCTTGGGTCATGCCTCTTCTCTCAATTTCTAATAGTAGAAACTTGAAATGTTTATATACCAATTATAATGTTGAAATATTGTGGTTATTTTAATATTTTTTAAAAATCCAATTATTGGGAACCAGCAGTTAGCATAATGGCTATGTCGCTGGAGTCCCCTGTAGTTGACCGCATTTTGAGTCCCAGATCTGGTGGCTTAAGCTCACGCCGGACACACGTGCGTGCATGCTCAAGACTCCAAGAGGAGGATGGAGGAGAAGGGATTGCAGCGTGGCCATCCCCCCTGGGGGTGATTTCTCACTTTCTGTCTCTGTGTTTCTCTATGTCTTTCTGGCGAGCGCACGCACCCTATAGCAAAAACCTCTCAAAAAAAAAATTCAATTATTTAAAAAAAAAACAATGAAATTTAGGATTTAAAATAAAACTAACATTTGTTTTTGTTGGCTTAAAAAAAAAATCTATTAATGGGATCAGCAGTTGGCATAATGGTTATGTCAGTGGACTCCCATGTAGTCAACTGCAGTTCAAGTCCCAGACACAGTGGCTTAAACTCATGCCAGGTGCATGTGTGTGCGTGCGCAAGATCCTGAGAGAAGAATGGAGAACAGATTGCAGCGTGGCCACCAAGGGGTGATTTCTTGCTTTCTGTCTCTCTGTCTCTCTCTGTCTTTCTGGAGAGTGCACGTGCCCTGTAGCAAAAGCCTCTGTAAAAAATCTATTAAAATATAATTCTTCATCTTTTTATTACAAAGATATAGCTTTATCATATAAAATGTGGACTAAAAACCATTTGCCTATCATTTATAAATTTATTATACAATGTTAGCATTCTGTAATGTCATTTTTGAGGCTCCTTTCTATCATGACAATTATGCCTTTATAGACAGGCAAGTGTTTGAATAATGTAACTAATAACATCTGCTTGTTCTCTGAAAGTTTAATCTTAGACCCATTACCATCAGAATTTTCTATGAGAATAAGAACTAATGAAAAGCAAAGTAGTTCACAAATAAGTGGCATTTTAAAATCACGCACAAGCGATATCTATTATTCACATGGCTATTTAGTCCTTTTATATACCTGCTTTGTTCTTATTTTGCAAAATGTCGTATGTTCGATTATCGGGTTTCTTGGCCCGAAATATTCTCAAAAGAGCAAATTCAAACTAAGGGACAAAGTGACATCCGTGCAGCCACGCTGACGGGGAGTGAGAGGGAAGCTCCGTGCAAATGAGACAAAGCGCACAGAGGCTGCGGAGCGGACAGAGCAGAGCAAAGCGAGACCCTCGTGTGCGGGAGGAAAGGGCGCCCAGCGACGCCGCTGCTCACAAGGACACGAGTTATAGCCTTTAGTGAAAACCAGGGAATGACGTCAGACAAAAGCTGAGCTAGAGTATTCTGCAGTCCAGGTAGTAGGAAGTATGCCTGATAGTTAAAGAAAATAACAAAGTATTTAATTTTCAACTACTGGGAATATTTGGCTATTTAAAATGACCCATTTCTGAAGGATTACAGTCCTACTAAGTAAGCACAATGGTTAAAATACTGACTTGTTTGAGTAGTAACTGTCTACAAATCGTTCTTTAGAGATGTGATGAGAAGAGGTGTGGTTCGAAGAGGAGGAGGGTGAGCACGTGAATCACGGTAACCTCCCCTTGTATTTGGCTAGTGACACACGAGGAGGCTTGTTACTATTGGAGGGGTCCAGAATTCAGCAGGGAGCGACACAGTGAAGCATAAAGGAACTGAAACAGAGAATGTGGAACTGCGGGCCTGGTTTTCTCCTCGTCTTCTCTGACCTCAGACCTGAGCCAACATCTGAGTCTAATGTGGTGTCAGCTCCAAAGGAACAAACCCCAAAGGAGAGCTTCCAGTCCAGCCTTGTTTGGACCTGTTGGGTGTTAAATGTAATGCTTTAAAATAAATAACTAACTAAATAATATGAGGAGGAGCCATTAAATAGTTCATGGAAAATGGAATTAAAGTATAGGTTTATTTTGGTGCAAAATTTTTTGGAAATCTATGTATATTTTTTAATATTATGTAGTTTCCATAAACTTTAAAAGACCCCTTGTATTATTCCATATGGTACCTATAAGTAATAACAGAAACTTAGACTTGTAGATCTCTGATCAAAGAAAGCAGTTTAATCACACGTGAAAATCTGATCCTTGGCCATTTGCTTACCCATCTCATTTTTGCCACGGCAGCTAAAATGTGTCTAGGACCTTCCCACGGCCACCTTCTGGAGGGCCAGAGGCACAGGGTTGCGTAGCTGATATACAACTGCATCCATTCTTTGCCGAAAATTATATGAACAAATTTTCATTTGCCAAAATGACCATAATTCAAGAAAAGTTACCTTTAAGGCTGTTTTGAACTTCCAGAGCTATATCAAGAGCGTTAAAGGGCAGAACGGGTTCATTGGCGATTTGTAAAATCACTTCTCCTGAAAGCTGAAAGAAAAAAGAAAAAGAAAAAAACATCGCTAGCATTTAGTAATTACGGTTTTGTGGGCTCTTTTTCATTATTTCACACACTTTTATACATCCAGAGAGGCAGAGACAAGGAGGGAAAGGAACATTTTATATAAACTCTTTTTACTTCAAACCCCCTTTTTAGTTTTATCTTTCTAAAAGGAAAAAAAAAAAAAGGCCTAATATTTTCCATGTCCCAAAATAGTATAATGAAATGCATGTTTTTTTTTCCTTTCTCAAGCTAAAATATTATGAGATGGCTTTCCTAATGGAAGGGGTTGTAATATTAGGACTTTAAAATAATTTTACAGTTGAACATGTGATCAAACAGTAGAAAGGAAAAACTGGGAAAAAAATCAATGTCTGCTTATGGGAGTAAGTAAAATCCAAACAAAACTAATGGACAATTTATTTTATTTAATGTTATTTAATCTGAGAAAAAATTTCCCTAAAAGCTATGCACTACTTTCCTTAATGCCTTACTCTCTTTCTAATCACTTGTCCAAAGTTTATCAAAACTAATATTATTTATATAAGTTTGAGATCAATGTCTAAATTAAATTAAAAAATAAAATTGTTCATGTTATTCCCCAAAGGCTTGTACCTAGACTTTGTGTACATACATACGCCCCCACTTCCTCCCCAAAACCTTACACCTTCAAAACTTTGGAAACCAGCGAAGGCACCATAGAGGGACTAGTGTCTGTTTAATAGGCTGACAAGTCATATCATATACATCCCAAAGACCTGAGGACTGGCAGCAAGTGCACTGGTAACTCTCTTTATCTTTCAAGTGATATTTTTTTGGAGAGGTTTTTGCTATAGGGCGCGTGCACTCACCAGAAAAACAGACAGAGAGACAGAAAGCGAGAAATCACCCCCCAGAGGGGGGTGGCCACGCCACAATCCCTTCTCCTCCATTCTCCTCTCAAGATCTTGGGCACACACGCACACGTACCCAGCGTGAGTTTAAGCCACCGGGTCCGAGACTCGATCTGCTGTCGACTACGTGGGAGTCCAGTGAAATATTCATTATGCCAACTGCTGGTCCCTCACAAATGATACTTAATATTTACCTGGGCTTAACGAATGTCCCTACATTTCTAACAGCCACGGAGCTGTCATATGGGGAAATATAACTGTATTGATGTTATTAACACACTCTGAAACATCATTTGTGAATAAAAGTATTGTCTTGGGAAAATTAGCACGTCAACTTCACACAATATAGAACACATAAAAGATATCATTTAGAAGAAAAAATATGTATATATTCAACAAGGGCCCAAACCATTTAATATCTAAAAGTTACATTTCTCTATTGTTTGCTCAATATGTGTCATGATAAAAATACAATTTAACTTGATCTATATGCTTGGGAAAATGTATTTCTTGGAAAGCAAGAGGAGAAAGAACCACCTCTGATCCTTCTTCATTCCTTTGAGGCGTTTTTCTGCAAACGTAAGAAGCGCTTCTTCCCCAATGCCCAAGCTGTCTCTGTAGCCTTTAACTCCAGCACAACCATTGCAAACCCTGGGCGACTGCCTACTCTCGTCAGCCTGTACTTCCAGAAAAGAGAATTGTCTGCATGAGGGTGAAATGAGCCCTTTCCCTATTCCAACCCTCCCATCCAAATCATGCTAGGAGGACTGATTTTTGGAATAAGTTATTTGTAAAAAGGAATTTTAGGAAAAGATTAAGAAGTATTATCTCTTTCTCCAATTTGCACTGGATAATAGACACTATAGAACAGCGTGTTCGTTTACACTTTAAGAATCTGGAAACCACATGACAAAAGATTAAAATGAAAGAATGAGAGGGAGCAAAACAGCGACTTCTCTTTATGTTGCTGGAGAAAGTTGTTTTGTTCTTTTTCTTAAAGTCATTTGGCAGCTCCAACAACTGGAGTATAAATCAACCACCTTGCTATTTCTTACAAAAAGAAACTGGCAACCATGATTGGGACTTTCAAGGCACCTGGCCCACAACCCTGCTCAAACTAAACCGGCTTTATTCGCAGCTTCAAAGGCAGAAGACAGATTTGTACACCCTTGCCATGCAGCGGGGGTGGTTGAGACAGTGCACACGCTTCTTGCTCACGCGGGAATTCAGTCTTTCTTCAGCATCTCTCAGCAATTTTCCTTGACATTTACATGAGGCCTCATTCTTTTCAAAGGGCTTTACGGCTTCATGTCTCATTTCATTGCTGTGACAATCTGAGAGGCAGGTGTGGGGGGAGTAATAGCCTATGTTAAAAACATTGAGAATTGGTTTTACTGAGAACACATAGTTAATAATAAACGGGAAAACCGAAATCTCAATATATCAAGTTTACTAAGCGTCTATAAATATCAGATGCTGTTTAGGAATTTTCAAACATGGTTCTCTTTCATTTTCACAGCAGCTCGGTGAGGCAGGAATTATTATGCTCATATGGTAGAGAAAGAAACTGAGGCTCACAGAATTTGCTAACATGCTCAAGTCACATACCTTAGTCTAACTATAGTGGAGGTCTATACTATTTTTTTTTTCTGTAATGTGAGGTTTATTTCAGGATCTAGCAAAAGGCTCTCGGTTGGTTGTGGAGAACTACAGCTAAGCTCTAAATCTTTTGCTTCTTGTTCACTATTCTTTGCAATATTCTACTGTATTTCCTGGTAGGAAAAACGATCTATGTATCTTGTATTATCAGCCAATCCCTGTAATACCCTGGATGGCAATGACATTTGGATCCCTGTGGCCCAAAACATCAGCAAATAGCTATTCAATATGTGAGGAAGTCCATTACAATATCTTTACAAGCACACAATCTGCCTTGAGAGGGCTTATAAGACGCTGGTTCTTCCTTCTGAATTCTTCTCAGACCACCCTACTCCTGATCAGAAAATAAAGGAAGAGTGAATTAGAAAGAAAAAAGTTGAATGTGGAAGTAAAAGTGTCAGGTCATATGGTGAGGTGGTTAAGGCAGCTGGATCCTCTATGGCTGAATGAGAGGTTCCCAGAGGCTTGAAAATCACGCCATGCATGCATGTACGTACATGTGCCCCAAATCCTAAAGGGAGAATGGAGGAGAAGGGATTACGGCATGGCTACCCCCTTGGGGGGGTGCCTTCTCACTTTTCCTTTCTCTCTGTCTCTCTCAGGCAAGCTCACATACCCTACAGCAAATTTTAAGATTGTGGAGTATCAAATATGCCACCTCACAATTTCCTTTTTTCGGATATTTTGAGGTGACTACTCAGAGGGGCTACAGATACAGAATTTGCTTTTTTAAAAATGTAAACCTTTATCCAATCAATTCACTTCTATTTACATAAGTAAAGTGAAGAAGAATGCAAACAAGTTTTTACTGTTTCCCCTTGAATGCCTGGGTACAGGTTGAGGAGGATTTAAAACATTTTTATTAGTTTTTATTTATTTTTTTTAGAAAGATATTTTTGCTATAGTGTGTGTGTGCTCACCTGAGAGACAGAGACAGAGAGAGAGGAAGCAAGAAATAAACCCCCCCCCAGTGGGGATGGCCACACCAAAATCCCTTCTCCTCCTGGGATTTTGGGCATGCACACACACATGTGCCCAGTGTGTTTCAAGCCACCAGGTCTGGGACTCGAACCACCATCAGCCATGTGGGAACCCAGTGATGTATTATGCCATCTGCCAGTCCCAGGCAGAGGAGGACTAAAGTTCTGTCACCGGTCCCAGTAATGGGACAACCTCTACTTATTTTTTTTCAATCATCATTTTATAGCCTAACTTCAAATCCACGTGGTATAAAACCTTCAGTCATTTAGTCCTTTAAATCTCCTATTTTGCATGGCTTCTGTGCATAACTGCGTATCATAAATTACTGTGTGCCTTCTTTCTGTTGATCTGATTTTTGTTTATTTCATAGACTAAAAGCCATAGAACCTTTAGAGGGAAAGAGGAAAGCATATAACTTCTTTGCAAAATTTTAACAGTAAACCAGTTAAATTATTGTCATCCCACATTGAAGTTTCTATTTCTTCAGTCTGAAATATTTTTCGTTGTATTTAAAGATTTGAGTGAACATTTTAAGAAAACTTAAAAAAATCTTTCTCTCACTTACCAGACCAGGATTGAAAAAGGAAAAAATAATGCTGTTTATTTCCTAAATTATTCAATATATCTATCTAGAGATTAGTATTTTTCTCACCTTAATTGTTGAAGTTCATTGCTGAGTATGATGACTATATTGCAATAAATGCTTTGAATTCATTTATTAATGCATGGACAATGCCATTTGATACAAATAGATTCACTAGACTAATATTACCCCCAGTGGGGTCTATAATGTACTTTCTCTTTATTTCTAAAGAGACATTACTGAGACGCACTCCGTGAACACGGTAAGGTTTATTCCATTTTTATAAATCCAGATTAGAGTCAGCTTAGTTCATACCACACACTAAAACTGTAAGTCAAACTATCATTGTGGGATGGCTCTTATGTCCTCAGATTCCAAATGCAATAGAGCTCTCCTCGAGAAGTTGGTGCTGTGGGCAGTTATGGCACCTGTTTGATGGAAATGTGAGGAAGGAACTAAGAGAGCTTCATCGTGATGGCCCGGCGTGACCTACCACGACGAAGAGCAGAGGGACCACGAAGCGTCCTCCGGCATCTAGCGAGCCTTTACTGCGTGCTCATGAGAGGCTCTGGGTGAGGGAGAGCTGACGCTTACCGAGCGCAGACTTCTCCCTTTGCACTTACACTTCCCCTCACTTCCTCCTGTGGGTGCCCTCTATCACGCTCACTGTTCTGCTGGACTTACTTGTTTAGAGAGAAATCAGACCAGTTTCATACAATTAGCAATGAAAAGTGACCGGTAGAAATCGGTAAACATGCCTCCTTGGTTTCCTAGAAAGGACCATTTTTGAAAATTTCGTTTAACCCCACCATGTAATTATTCCCTACATGTGTGGAAGGGCATCCAGACAAAGGAAGGAAAATGAGCAAAAACCTTGAGGAGAAATGAAGCCCAGACTTTTTAGAGAGGTGTGAAGAAAGCAGCCTGAAACGCTCATCTCAGCTATTGGGAAATAAGTCCGGGGCGGGGTGGGGGGTGCAGCAGGAATCAGAAAACCCTAAACCTCGGCCAAGGCACGTGGCCTCGACTCAGGGTGTGCAGGGAGTCCTCGCCTCTCCTCTCACTGCTACGAGGGGGACGTTCTCTGGTGAATGGCAGCCTGGTGAGAGTCTTTGCAGGCTGTTCCATCCACCCTGAAGTGACCTGACTGATTTATGCCACTCAGAGACGGAAGCCTCCAATTTAGCGGCAAACACCTGCGGATAAGGAACTTCAGGCCAGTGGACTGGGGGCACCTCCCTGAAGAGGAGCAGAGCAAGCTACCCCATGCCCAGTCTCCGTGATTCCTTTCAAAGTAGTGGTATGAATCGGGGAGCAGGAGCGAGGAGCCAGCCTGACATACTCAACCCGTTCCTCCAACAAAATGGGAGATGAAATGTCACGCGGAAATAGGCATGGGATCTGTGTCTCTCTGCCATGGCTAAAGGGTAGCGTTAAGCCTCTCATCAGCTCCCGTCTGGAATGGCGGGAGACAACTGCACATACTCCTTAATCCAGTGTCCACATTACAGCCAGAGGTAGGAGGGACTTATTCATAATATGCTTCTCCTGGACCCTCTCACAAAGGTAGGCCTGCAGGTGCCACTTCTCCCTATGGCCCCCTTCGACACAGGGTGAAATTGATGGTGTCTAATGCATAGCTCAAAAACCAACGGCCTGGCAAGTCTATTCATGGAAAAAATATTTGACAGTAAAAGAGTCTTAGGAAAGTCAAGGACTTATATAACCCCCACAACTATCGCAAAGGATACTTCAGCTAAAACCCACATCACATGAAATCTTGAATGCCACATCTGCTCGCTCAGGCTCAAGCAGAACTCAATGGAAGAACTGCATTCATAAGTGGCGACATTCAGTCACCCGGAATAAGGTGGCTGTTCTCATCAACAGATGGCATGCAGGTCTCTTTCTTGAAAGGTTTTGAGGGATGCTTAGGAGGTCTTGCCAAAGGCCTTGTTTCCACTGCTTACATTTGTTAAGGCCAATAGGAAGGGGATAAAGAGATGGGAAAATTGTTATGGGACCCCTAGATTCCAGGAAATAGAAGGTCCAAGGTCCTACCCTTTCGTCCTTAAGGTTTCAAAGAGATGATATAATATGATGCTTTTGATACACTGAGGTAGTCTCAAATGAAGACACTTGGGAACACAGAATTTCAAAAGTCACTGAAGAATTCCAAAAACCTCTGAGAAGTCTATTTGTGTTAATAAAAGGGTTTAACTCATGGAAATATACTGTTAGGAAGTCTGTGTGGCCTCTCCTGCCTGGCCATGGGCTTACCTTGGGGAAAGTATGTGTGTGAACTAACTGGTAAACCTGAGAACTCAGCATCACTGGGACTGGGATGGCCACTGCTGTGGACACTCCTGAAAGAAAGAGAACTCTCTTCTCTTCAGCACGCCGAGAGACTGATGTTTCCATCACCGCCATGTTTCCAATAATTGCCAAGAGTTGAACAGGACTCTGGGAAGCCTGGCTTGATGGCCCGCACCTGCTTTCACTGGAGACTTTTATAACTGACAAACTACACGAAGGCTCTCTGGACCGCTTGGGTATAAGGGGGACTAAAAGGGATGAGGGGCAAAGAAATGTATCCAAGGTATGTCTCCGTAGAAATTTAATGTTATTATGAAGGAGAGGGGTCCTTAATTTTTCCTTGAACTAATGTACATATACCTCACAAATCACATTATCATCTCGCCAATGCAAGGGTGTTAAAGAATAAGAGGAAAACTCCTGCTGTCAAGAAACTAATGGCTAAGAACACAAACTCCTTATTTAACCCTCCCGTCCTGTCCTGTTCTGTGGAAAGCACCACCTTTCCACACATTCTCAGCCCGAACTCTGACTGCATGATCTATGGTTTACCGGGAACCTCAGCTTGAATCCCCCGAAACAGATCTTGAGACTAAATTAGAGCAGAAGTCGTTCACTGAGAGGTGAGGACTGAGGAATGGGAAGGAGAGACAGGAAGACAGCCAACAGAAGGCATTTCATCCACGCAGCTACCGCTGTAGGTGACCAGAGATTAATCTTGCTGGAGAAAACCTGAGAGCTTGTGCAAAACAGGAGCTTCAGAAATTTCCCATTCCAGGGAGAAAGGAGTGGGGTATTGATCCACCCGCTCCCTCCAGCACTGGATGGCAGCTGCACCAGGGAGGTGTTAAATCTTTAATCCCTCCAGACCGCCGTGCACTAACGTTCTGTGGCTGACGTCTCAGAGAAAGTTTAGTACTTGGAGATGTACTGTGAAAACAATATGCTTACTATCTAGTTCCAGGTCACAGAAAAGTAACTGGTGTGCTTTTTTTTCAACTTTAAGATACCTTTTCTCTTTTGGTGACTATTGTCACCCACCTGTTATTATATTATAGTAGACAAAACATGCTGACACTTAATTTGAAAACGATCAAGTTAGAGTGCTGGTATTGTTCATGATTTCCTTTAGTAACGTAGGCATGTTTTAACTTTGTAATATAGTTGTACCCTCTATTAGTCATAACGTGTGTAGAGAGAGAGACCATATATGCTAATATTTCTTAGTGCACTGGGAAAAGAAACTCCAAGATATTGAGGCTTCTTTCTTACTATGTTTAGTGGTAATCTGCATGGGTTCATTGACAAATTAAAAATTACCTTAATTATAATGCACTCATAACCAGTTTCAATGTATTATTTCTAATAAGAACAATGATCATAATAACAACAGTAGTAAACACGTAATGGACTATTGCCCTGCACTATGCATTACCCTACTAGGTGAATTAATTTATTTAATTCTAACAACTGCCCTCTTCTGTTTTGCAGATGAGAAAACAGAGGCATTGCTCAGTTAACTAAGTCTCCCCGCCCAGCTGGTGGCATGGGTGATTAAGGCAGCTGGATCCCACCTGGCTGGCTACATGGTTCAAGTCTCAAACCTGGCAGCTTGAGAAACACTCTGGGGATGTGAGCAGCATGTGCCCAAAGTTCTGAAAGGAGGAAGAAATGGAGGAGAAGAACCATGGTATAACCAGTCCCCACAGAGGATGGTTTCTCTCTCTGATAAGTCCACATGCCTTCTGGCAAAAATAAATAAATGAAGGAAAGGAAAGGAAAGGAAAGGAAAGGAAAGGAAGGAATAAATAAATAAATAATAAATCAGGCCATCTGGTGATGTGATGGCTGCTGGATCCCACATGGCTCACTGAGTGGTGACAGTCTCAATTCAGTGGCTTGAATAACACGCTGGGTGCATGTGCTTGTGTGCTCAAAATCTCAAGGGAAGAATGGAGAAGGGATTGCAATGTGGCCATACTCCCTGCTCCCCTGGTAAGGGTTGGGGGTGCTTTCTCGCTCTCTCTTCTCTTGAAAGCACACGAGCCTTGTAACCAATTAAAATAATAATAATAATTCCCAAGGCCACTTGACTACTACATGGTGATTTTGAGTTGAGCCCAAGTACTCTAAGTGTAGAACCTGGATTTTTAATTGCTAATTACTACCTTTCTCTTTATTTTCAATCCCTTTCTTAGTTTTAGAAAATCAGGAATACCAGTGGCCACTGAGATGACATTACCAAACCTGAACTTATGATTCTAAGGAATAACCAAAGGCTGGTTACACCTATCAGGGATATTTAAAATAAAGATCTAAGCAAGGATTATAACTTTCAATTCTTGTCGATGTTAATTTTCATGTTTGTAGATCCCACTTTTCTTACCCTAGAAAAATGGATGTTTGTGTATTTATGAAGTAAAATAATTCTCCGAGATGCCCTACATGAATGAAGTATTTTTTTCATTTTTCTTACAACATATAACATGGATTAAATACATATCAGATATGCTGAGAGAGTGAAGGTAATAAACAAAGACAGTAAATTGGTAATAACAGGTTCTTATCTTTCTTGGTAGGTTGCAAATTATTGCTATTCCAAACATTAGATCTTTGAACAAGTTTCAGAAAAAATACTTCTGGAAACTAAAATAAACATTTACCAAATGGTTATTGCTGATCACCCATTCATTCACACTCATACTGCGTGAAGCTGTTTCTGGTATTAAATGAATAACTACGGGGCACCGGCCATGTGGCAGACTCTTTAGGCAGAAGGGATTTTGAAGCTTAACAAGAGGAGTCAGATATTGGCTACAATAATGAAGTAATTAAATTCCACGAGGTGCTATGGAAAGGTTTACAGAGGTTCCAGTTCATCCGAGGGTATGAGAAAAGCCTTCCTTGAGACAATTCCTCCTGTGGGAAAGGTATCATGCTAGGTTCTACACCGCACAGGCAACATGGAAAAGCAGACTTGGGGTGAAGCACACCCTCTTACATCAGTCTACATGAGGCTGCTTGGTTGGATTTGACGTATCTTTATACAATAAGATTTTGAAGTTCATATACTTCATTGTCTGACATTCATTTGTTGAGCAGTTCTTCTAAAGGAAAATGTGTGTGTGTGGTGGCAAGGTGAGCGGCCCCACCTGCCTGACCTCACCATTAGCGTCAGCAGAAGCCACGTTCTCTGAGTTTGTTGATGGCGCTGTGGCTGTGGTCTGGCACATGGGTAGGGCTTGTTCATTTTGTAAAAGGCAATAAACATTTGTATGTTTGTTAAACCATGTGCTTTGCGAATTACGCAAATCAGTCACAGAAAGATTAGAGAGCTGACTTCACAGAGCTGGTAATGAGGCTAAAGCAATGTCCATCAAGGATTCATAACGCACCAACACAGAAGAAGCCAGTGACTCCCCACTCGTAGCTTCTGTTTGGAACTGCATTTTCAGTGCATCACACCGGGTATCTGTACTTGCAAAATAATGAGGGCTTCGTTTGTTCTTTAAAAATTTAATAAAACAGTGTGTTAGTAAGAGAAAAAGATTGTATTTCCTCCTAAAACCAAACCATTAAACAAAAGATATTTTGGTGATAATGGAGTAAATCATACAGAATCAATTATAGTATTTAGTTACTAGATCAATGTTATCATTTTAGTATCAATTGTTAATACAATTTATTTCTTCTCTATGCCCTAGCTGTAAAACCAACATGAAAGAACTCTGTTCTATTATAGATTTAGAAATCTGATGCTATTTTGTTTTTCTAAAAATAAAATCTTTAGGATATTATTCATTTATTTTCACTAAAATATTAACATTATATTTTTATATTATCGAATCAATAAAGGTGACAGATGGGGTAGAGATATGGGGATAAAATATTAATGCTATTCTTTTAAATTTGGTGCTTCTATTTAGAGAGACTTCGAATAATGGTCAAAATATATGTGACTCTTATTGTATGCAATTACATTGTTAATGCAGTTTCTTCTCTGGCTGTAAATGCAGTAAATGTTGTTGTAGACAGCATCCCACAGAGTGAGACTTGACATTTTAGAAATAGCAAAAGAAACACAAAGGCTTTATATTCTTTGATGTGTGATTATATTCATGACAAGTTTCTTATAGCAACTTCCCCCAAACTAGATGCTACTGTTCAGTTGAATCCAAAATACGCATCTGTAAATAATGAGTTGAACAAACAGAGCACACTGCCACACTCTGGAATTCTCTTTTCTTCTTTGCATTTTGCTCAGTGATAGACAGGACTCTTGGCTCCTTGCTCCCCAAACATCCAAGGATGTCCCAAGGAACAGCACAGACCAAAAATCTGAGAATCTAATTATAATTAACTCATGTAATATGACCCTTTTATATTATTAATTTGTCATAGAGCATGCACACTTTACCAGAGAGAGAGAGAGAAAGAGGGAAAGAGAAAAAGAAAGTCAGAAAGCATGCCTCCAGTGGGCAGGGGGCGGGGCAAGGGGTTGTCCACACCACAATCCCTTCTCTTTCATTTCCCTCTTGGGATTTTAGCCACACATGCACACTTGTCCGGTGTGTTTTTCAAGCTTCTGGATTTGGGACTTGAACCACACAGTTGACCATTTGGAATCCAGTCTGCTAACCTGATCCTATCTTTTATTAGAATACTTAGAAATGTTTATCATGATGATGTGCTTATAAGGCACCTACAACTCAATAGTCCTGGGTTAAATGCTAAAAGTATGAAGCAACTCTTGTAGTAAAAGGTTTATAGATTAGAAGCTACCCTATTAGCAAAGGAAAACAAAAAGGGCATGTAAATGGTGCGTTGAAAGGGTCAAATGAGTAGCAAAGCAGTGGTTATTATGGACAGCAACAGCCCAAAAATACTTCTTGGGGAGATTTCACTTTTGTTGAATATTAAATAGGAGAATTCTTTTAAAGGAAAAAAGAAAAAGAAAGTTTGATAAGATGACTATATCATAAGGAATTTCTTTCCTTGTCAACAAGCTCATTACAGAGGAGAAATATATCCCATTGCTACTGGGATGTCCTGACTTGTTAAAACCATTTTTTTTCAGTAACATTATGTGATTATGATAAATGAACATGGGAAAAGGCATAAGCCATTCTATGTGCTAAATCAAACCAAAGCCCAATCTGAAAAGGTAAAGCTAGGAATGTTTTCTTATTTTCATTTCATCTAGTAATTGGTAATTCATATTTCCATATTACCACCATCACCAAAATCATAATATATCATGTATGTTGTTGAAAATACAATGATCATCGATTTAGGACATGTACCTTCAGTCCTTGTGTCCTCATCTCTGTATGAGAACTTACAAAAGTCAAATCACAATGTTCTCTTAAGTTTTTAATACGTGGCTGGTTATTGAGGAGTACAAAGAGTACTGAGTGAGTCAAACAACAAAGAGGTGGGGCTTTCTAAGCAGCTTACTAACATGACGATGTCCTAGGGCCTGAAGTGAATTGCTCGATCATCAGAGCCCGGACAGATCTGTGACTCTTAGGCAGCTTGCCTCTAGTGAGGCTGTGAACTAGACAGTCTGATCTGCACCAGGAGGGCTTGTATAAAGGCCAAAGCTCGGGAAGGCCTGCCTCGAGGTGCTGAGAGGTGCTAAGAGGTGGAGGGAGAACCTCGGAAGTTCGTGTGATCGTTGTATTCTTAGGTCCTTAGAGAAATAGGAACATTATAATACTCATCCCTGTATCCTTGGCCAATCCTTTGATGTAAGTAAACTAGTCCGCAGGCCCAGGAAAGAGGGGAAGTAGTACATTTGCAGCTTTTGTGTGTTACTAAAGAGAGGAGCAAGATTAACTGAAAACCTATGTGCCAGACCGTTCATTGAAACTGGGACTACCTGATCTCACTTATTACCAACAAACCTGCCAGATGGCACTGAGCAATGCCGTACTGATGTGCAGTGAAGCCAACCTGTGAAGGGTCTGACAGGTCACGGTGAAGAGCTTCTGCCATGGAGAACCTCATTTACTCAGCGGAAAGCAGACCCCAAATAAGAAAGGCTAACTTTAGTGATGTGCAGGTTTTATTGTTCTTTTCGTATGTAAGTTGCTGAGAATGTTTCCTTTGTAAAAGCGACAAGGAGCCCAGTGCCCCTCTATTCAGCTTATTTAGAAGTCTGGGGGGCCCATCCAGGCTCATGCTGTTGTCAACTCTGCTGTTTATCTAGACAGATGAAGCAGTGCCTGGGTTTTATTATCTCAGATCTGTATTCCATCATTCATAGGATAAATAACTTTAGTTGTCCTTATTTTCTTAATGGAGAAAATTAATTGCTGGACAATATACCCTTGTGAAATAGATCATTTAAATATGCATTTGAAAGAAACAAACTAATTCCCAAAAGGTCAACGATTTTACATAAATTTATGGTGTAGCAAATGATAGAAGAAATCTTGCCTGTCTGATCTTATCACCTCAATTTGCAGATAAGGAAATACGGGTTAAAAGTGGAAAAGACCCGTGGAATGTCACATAGCTGCTTGGAAGAGAAGCCGAAACCAAGATTAAAGTCTTACAACTCTCAATATGTTGCTTTTATATATGACAAAATGCTGGAAGTAGAATCCAGACTGATTGTGAGTGTGCATGCACGTGTGTGTGCACATATGAGAGAGATGAAACAGAGAATGAAAAAGGTAGGACATACACCATATACACAAAAAGGATGCAGATGATCGTGGGCCAGGAATTTGTGCCTGGCACTGTCTTGGCCCACCTGCTGTAACTCATTAAAAACAGCACCCTGATCCCACGGAACTCTCACCCACCCCTAAGCAGCTCCTCCAGGGCTCTCTGCAGAACTTGTCTCTTCCAGGCAGCTTCTCTTATCTAGTCACCCTCCCCCCATCTCAGTCTTGTGCTACAACAACTTAAAAAAAAAAAAAAAAAAAACCTATTTAAACCTTATATAGGGGCCAACAAACGATGTGGTTGAGGCATTGGACTTCCACTTGTTCAACTGTGGTTCAAGTCTCAGATCTGATGGCTTGCTTTCTTAGTTTCTCTCTCTCTCCCTCTGGTGAGCACATGTGCTCTATAGCAAATTAAATAATAATAATAAATAACATTTAAAAAAATCTTTATATTCTGATTGTACATGTATTAATTCCTTTTTAAAGTTTCATCACTTTTTATTTCATATACGTGTTGCTTAGTGTCTTCCTATCCAGAACTGCTTCATCTTCTTGATGATTTCTGTTATCCTTACAAGACAAATCTCTACATAAGCCTTTAAATTTCAGCCTTGATTGAAGTCTACTTTGTCTGATACTGATACTGCTAATCAGCTTTCTCTTTACTTTCTGGTTTTTCTTCTCATAGTATTTTGTGTAACTTGAAACAGTCCTTTCAATACCTTACACTCCTAAATTTGGTCAGGGCAAGTGTTTTGTTTTGTTGTTTTGTTTTGTTTTGTGTTTTGAGTGGGAGGGGTGTCACACTGGAAACCAGCAGTAGATAAATATTTCTCCAACTCAATGAGACACCAGTCTTTACAAGGTTCTTCTGTCATAATGTAATTCTCATCATGCAAGTCAAAGGCTATGTCTTCACTGCCTGAGTGGGTATTAAAGCATCTGAGTCTGGATAGTAAATCCTAAAGCCAAGTGCAATATTTTGGACAGAAATGCATAAGATCCAGGCATTATGGATCTGGTTGAGAATTACCCATTCTTTCTGACACCAGGGAACTCATTTTTTGTTTTAGTTGTTTTGTATTTGTTTGTATGATTAGATTTTGATGTCTTCAGTATTCTGTGAGTCTACATGGGTTCAGTCTCCACTATTCCTGGCCTTGGACTTCCCCAAAATATTTGTCATAAAACAGCAGGGATGAATTTTAAATCTTCAAGGTTACCTTGCTATTGCACTTTAATACCAGCCAGCATTTTAAGGCTTATGATGTGGTTTTCAACTACACCATGGAACAGAACAGAATTCCCAGAAATAAATTCCCAACATACAGTCAATTGATTTTTGACAAGGGGTACCAGTCAATCCAGTGGGAAAAGGAAAACCTCTTCAGCAAATGGTGCTGGAAAAACTGGATTTCCACCTGCAGAAAGATGAATCTGAACCCCTACCTCTCACCTTTGACAAAAATCAACTCGAGGTTGATCAAAGATCTAAACCTAAGACCTCAAACTATAAAACTGCTCCTGGAAAACACTGGGGAAACTCTGGAAGACATTGGAGAAGGCAAAGACTTCTTAACTAAGACCCCCAAAGTGCAGTCCATAATCTCCAACTTAGACAAGTGGGATTACATCAGACTAAGAATTTTTTGCATGACAAAAGACACAGTAATTAGTGTGAATCCGTAGCCCTCAGAACAGGAAAATATTTTTGTAAACTATGAGTCAGATAAGGGGCTGATAACCAGAATACATAAGGAACTCAAGCAGTTGTTCTGAAAAAAGATGATCAATCCTATTAGAAGATGGGAGAATGAGACTCTTTCCTAATCCCTTAACTTTTTCTCTCTTAGAGCATTCTGTTTATTATTTTCATAGAACATTTAAGTATATGCATATACTTACTAGTTTCTTGTTTGTGACCATCTATTAAACACAGGTTCTTTGAGGGTGGTTGTCCTGGTTACTTGTTTATGACTATGATAGTTGGTTCCTCACAGTAAATGTTAAATAAACATTTACTGAATGAAGGAACAAATAAAGAATTTGTAAAGCTGGTAATTATATAGCTTCAAATATTTGAGTATCCATATTATATTTGTTTGTTGAAATTTTGACCCCATAACAATCCTTGATGAAATAACATCATATTACAAGGACTTTGGGAAAATAATGACATCTACTGGGTCACTGGAGAAGTCATGATGCCTATTTGCATAGAAAAAAATGTCATGACTTCCGACGACCCAGTAAGAACATTTGCAATGTCAATGATATGCTATGTTTATAATTTTGATACTTACTTTATATATGCACCAATCAGAGATAGCTGAAGGAAAGAATATCAGATGTTGAAGATAGCACTAATGTTTTAATCATTTTTAAACACCACTAAAAGAGAGTCCATATGTGAATGAACAGAATAGAGAAAAATTATGTTATTATTCCTCCTCTTAATAATAATCTCACTGGGGGTTAGATTTTTTACCTAAAAATTTAGGAGAGGGGTGAACAAATAGCTATTAACTTTGGAGAAGCAGCCAGTAAAACTAAATTTTAACCGTGGTTCCAATAACCACGTGATCTTGGCCACAAAAATACCTCTCTAGGTTTCTGTTCTTTTACCCACAGGAATGATGCAAGCAGAATTTATTTAATATCAAAGCAATTCTCTGTGTATACTTAATACGTTATTTCTGTTAATAATGTAAAAATATTGGAGAAAACATGATTTTAAACACGTGCAGACATATTTAATGTGCATAGATAATAAGGAAAGACAAAATAATGACTTCATAAAATGTCTGTTTTGAATAGAATGTCAAGCTGTTTTGGAACTCCTTTATCAATTATTAAATGACACCATATGTACTTTGTATTCTAGAATTTTAAACTCTTATTCAAAAATCTGTATATATGAAGCTATAGAATTTCTTCAAACACATTGTAGCAGTCAATTCCACATATACATATCATACTGTTTGTGTTTCAGGGCAGCAGAATGCATTCTGAAGAATTAATGGAGCTATTTGTATGAATCATCACAGACTGCCATGAATATTTTAATCTTTCCCCCAAAAAAATCCAATGTGTACACTTAAAATTAATTGAGTTCAAAATCATTGAAAAATAAGTGTTGGGTGGACAAGTAAAAACTGACAAAACAAGCTCCCTCTAAATTGCTGGAGCCTTAACCACTAAGCATTTTACCCATTCAGTATAACATTGCTATTATTTATCTATGAATCTTAACCTTGTCATTACTATCTTGCAGGCAAATCTACTAATTCAGAGCTTATAAGTGAAAATGAAATCAATGTTTGACTTCCAATTTCAGGCTATGGGAAAAATGAAATCATTATTAAGTTCTGTCAAGATTGTTGCCCGTTAAATCGCAACCACAGACAGCACGTATACTAGAACACAGACTTTAAGCATTTATCACTTAGGTAATGAGCTAGAGTTATGAACTTGATTTTGCTGTGATGACAAATTAACTCCCAAATCTCTGCAGTTTAACATAAAGTTGGTCAGTTGGGTTTCTAACTAACGTGATCATTTATGTCTCAAACACTTTAAGGCCCATTTTTGGTCCATTTAGGCTGCTTTTAACAAAAGTCTCATAAATTGTGTGGCTTATAAATCACGAATATTTATTTCTTACAGTTCTGGAGACTGGGAAGTCCAAGAGTAAGGCACTAACGGATTTGGTGTCTCGTTCTTCATAGATGGAGGCTTCTCTGTGTTTCTTTTCATGATGAAAGGGGCAAACAAACTCTAGAGCCTTTTTCATAATAGCACAAATGACCTAGTCAGCTCCCAAAACCTTTCCTCTGATAGTGTCACATTGGGGAGGTAGCATTCAACCTAAGCGTTTGGGGGGTATACCGTTAGGCCAGAGCCTTACACCTTGGAAATGTTGTTGGTTGCCATGATAGGTGAAGCAAAGTGGCTGAGGATCATTAACTAAGCAATTGGGCTCAGATTTGACATGAGTATTAGTATCAGGAAGAACTAGTTGTATTTCCCCAACTGACTGCAAAAGGCCTGCAAAAAGCCACGGAGTACATAGGTAACTGATCAGCAGTAAACATTTGTACTACACAGATTAGTATTTAAGTCCCAGGCATGATCCTAATCAGCAATACCAATAAGACAACTTTCAAATATTATGTAAGTTCAAACTCCAGTACTGTTGTGAATGAGTAGACTATAACTAGGTCTTTTAAAAATCTATTTAAGTGAGACAATACATTCAACATGCTTATCTTTATACCTAGTATTATGTTATCATTTATGGAAAATAAAATATAATTTTTTCTTTAAATTTCAAAAAGTAGAAAAATGGATAGAAATGACAGGTGATAGATAAAGCAATCATGACACAGCTCATGGGAGAATTAGTGAAGTAATTATTTAGATGTTCAGATATGAGTTTCTAAAGATAAAAGGCCATGTTTTTCTGTTGTTTCTTCAGAAATCAGCCTAGTATCTGGACCAGCAGTTGGCGTAATGGCTATGTCGCTGACTCCCATGTAGTCGACTGTGGTTTGAGTCTCGGACCCAGTAGCTTAAACTCACATTGGGTGCCTGTGCGTGCGTGTCCAAGATCCCAAGAGGAGAATGGAGGAGAAGGGGTTGTGGCATGGCCATTCCCCCTGGGGGGTGATTTCTTGCTTTCTGTCTCTCCGTCTCTCTCTCTCTCTTTCTAGCAAGCACAATCACCCTATAGCAAAATCCTCTCAAAAAAAAAAAAAAAAAAAAAAAGTCAGCCTAGTGTCTGACATAGTGACTTCTCAGCACATATTTGTTGACTATTAAATTTGTACTTTCTAACATGACAAGAATAAGCCAGTTATTATAGTAGGCACTAAAGCATAGAACAGTAAAGCTGTTGTAAAGAATGAATCATTACCATTAGGGGCAGCAGATAGCACAGCAGTTACGTTACTGGACTCCCATCAACTCTCCCGGTCATTGATGGATAACCATGGTTTGAGATCTGGACCCGGTGGCTTGCAAATCATATCAGGTGTGTGTTTGTGCATGTCCAAGATCCCAGGAGGAGAAGGAACTGTGGCATGGCCATACTCCCTGGGGGGTGATTTCTTGCTTTCCCTCTCACTATCTCTGTCTCTCTCTCTAGTGAGCGTGTGCACCCTAATGCAAAAACCTCTACATTTTTTTTTAAGAATTAATCTTCATCTTTCAATTCACTCATTTCCTCATAATACCAATGGCACTTGGTAGTACCAATGTATTACATTTACTAGGTTTTCATGTAGTGCAAATCCCACATTAACCCTCTGGGCGCCTGTGTGAAAGCACAAAAGGGGTCCTTTCCTTACTATCGCTTTTCAAACTTTACGTTCACGCCTACACTAAGATTCCCTTAAGATTCTAAGATATTTTCAAAACCTCACTTCACTTCACTAAGGCAGAGACAGAGGACTACAATTTAATGTTTTAAGTGTCCCTTTTACATAGATTATATCAAAGACTGAAAATGTATCTTAACTTCACCATGTAGGTTAATGACACAAATGCAACTCATTGATCTTATTGAATCAGCATTCAATAAGAAAGTAAAGAAACAATTTCAGTTAAACCTTTAGGGTACCTTTTACATATTTTTAATACAATGATTTGATAACAGCCAGTAAATATGTTTTTAATTTCTTAACTATGCCTTGTGATCTATGTATAATGTATTTTTATGTTTATTCTAGCAAAAAATATCAGCATTTCACTATAAATTCAAATCATGTCTCAACACAATAGTCTATATACCTTCATATGAAAAATATATCATATCATATGCTTTATAGATACATATATGTGTATATAGATATATTTATAATGCGACTTTTCAAGAAGTAAGCCTTTTGTACATGTATATTTCTTATATTAAAATCCACTTCAGTAATGTCGAATATTATATCGTAGCTGCCTAGAGATAAATGTATCTTGAAATTGCATGTGAAATAGATTTAAAAGTAAATGGTAAGCTCATTTGTTTTTAAACTCAAGAGCCTGTGTTCTTGATGACAAAGAAGTCACATTTTATCCTGTAGCACCTTACAGCTCCTCGTAACTAATCGCCCTTGCTTCGTCCGGACAGAAGCGAGCAGCAATCATCTTATTCAAGTATTATGCAGTGGAATGGTTTAAACTAACAATACATTTTATAACAAAGGGAAAAATCAAGGTCAACGCCTTATGGCGATGTGAGTAAGCTTTCTCTGCGTGTGAGCTGGTGCACTCACTTCTTTTTTTTTTTTCTCTTTATGGCCATGCCACAATCCCTTCTTCTCCATTCTTCTCCGGAGTTCGGGCACACATGCACATGCACCAGGTGTGTTTTAAGCTACTGGGTCTAGGACTTGAACTGTGGTCAACTACATGGGAGTCCAGTGATGTAATCATTATGCCATCTGCTGGTCCCAGCTGTGCACTCACTTCTGAGGCTCATTTCTCACTCATTATGAGGTTGACTGGCAAAGATGGTTGACTTTTGTGAATAAATGAAAATTTTTAAATCCATCAGTGACATTAAATCTTAGACTGATTAAGATATATAATTTAATCACTACTAAACTTCTTCCATTAATTTTAAACCCTATAGTCATTATCTAGTAAACCACATTGCAAAATCAAAAAAAAGGGAAAACAAAATAGATTCTTTGATGACTTTTGAAGTACAATTCTGATAAAATTTATCTAATCATTCACCATTATTGAAATGAAGTTGATTTAATTGAACCTGTAAAAGAAATTGCATTTTCTAATCACACCTCATCTGTAGATGCTTATTATTCAAAAGAAGCCATATGTATTTTTAAGCATACTTAATTAAAATAATTCATATAATCTTGGATGTCTTTCTTCCTCTGTGATTATTCTAGAATGATTCTGATCTTTCTATTATTTGCTATGCATAGAATATATTTTATTTTTTGCATTGAGCCTTATATTTGAAAATAATTTATTAACACCTATATCAATAATCTCTTGAATAATATCTATGTTAGAGACAAACACTAACATTTAACAGCAGAGTGAAATTTTGAGACAGTATACAGGATTCATATCACTGGCAAGAAAACTTTTGTGATGTATTCATTCTTAAATTGCAGAAACAGCAACACTATGGAGTAATTTTCCCTGATCAAATACAAGTGAATCAAGCCTTTATTCAGAGAATACAACTATACAAGTGTACCATAAATAATATACTTCAAAATAATGGTATGCACAGAAGAAAATATATATGTATATTGCACAGTTCTTGTGCATGTGTATGCATATATGTAAACATATACATACATGTATATATGTGTATACACATCTACACATATATGTCTAAATGAATGTGTATTTATATACATGTATGTGCCATATGTTTATAAAAGTGAATATGTGTATAAACATATATGAATATATTTGTGCAGACATATCTTTATATAATAAATATGTATGTGTATTAAAATTATAAAATATATATATTCTGCTGTACCCATGCTATTTTTATAAAGTGTCAATATATGTAAATGTAAAATAAATAAATATATGTGTGTATATACACACACACGCACCTGCTTAGGTATTTACACACACACAAATGGAAATACAGGTGTGTATATGTTTGTGTGTATAGAAATTACTCACTAGTCCCATAGGAATAGTTAGAGTGAACACAATCATTTTCCAGACACCTCTGGTAGGGACTGAATTACCTTAGAAATAAGCAGAGTTAATGCCTCTATCAACTCGGGATAACCAGTTCTAGCCTTTTATCTTGCCCAGTGTCCTGTTTCTAAAATGACTACCTAGAACTAAAGCTGGACCATCCTTCACCTTTGCTCTCACTTCTAACTACTTCACAATAAAATATTCAGAGGGAGATACCTCAACTGCCTGGCCCCTGGCGTGCAAGCATACATTCACACAGTGCTTCCCTACACTCCCCTACTTCCCTGTCATTCATGCAAGCGAAGGGTATCATTTCGAAAATAGGCCTTCTGTTCTCTCTCAGCTTCCTCCCCTCCTGCTTTACCTCTGCCCGGATCGTCCACACCTTCCTGTTGGCCCTTCCTTGTCACCACTAGAACATGTTCAGGTCCCTCTCAACTAAACGAACCAACTAAATGTAGAAATCAAAGAACGCAGTAATTCCTTTGCCTCTTCCCTATTCTCTGGAGGCCAAGCTTCTTAAAAGAGCTACTGTAATCTTCTCACATCACTTACTTTTGTACCAATTACATCAGACCTCCAACCTCACTGTTGATACTACTTTGATTAAGATCACCACTGCCTCTGTTCTGCTGAGCCACATATCCCGAATGAGACACGTACACAGTCTGCCTAGGTCGTCCGTGGCCTCTCTGCCTGGCAGCCCTGGACTTACTTTCTACCGCTCACGTGTTCTTCCTCAGTTTTCTGAGCTGACATCTTACTTCCACATTTCTCCTATGTGGATACTTCTTTTTTTGGAGAAGTTTTTGCTATAGGGTGTGTGTGCTCACCAGAAAGAGAGAGAGAGACAGAAAGCAAGAAATAACTCCCCCAGGAGGGATGGCCACACCGCAATTCCTTCTCCTCCATTCTCCTCTCAGTATCCTGGGCACGCATGCACACGTACCTGGCATGAGTTTAAGCCACCGGGTCTGACACTTGAACCATGGTTGACTACATGGGAGTCCAGTGACTCCCATAGCCATTATGCCAACTGCTGGTCCCACCTATGTGGACACTTCTAACAGTGTAATGTCACCAGGTAGATCGATTGACTGCCGTTGTTTCTCATACGCCCATGAAGAGAACGACTACCCTGTGGACTAGCTCCAACTCAACGCTGTTACTGTAGGTTCGAGTGTATTCAGCGGGGTATATCCACAGGGCACTGAGAGCTTTGTAGACTCTGTCAACTTATTATGTCAAAAATTGAGCTTATCTTACTCTTTGTACATGCTTTTAAATGAAGATCTCTGTTTTCTAGGTTTCTCTGTTTCACTAAATAGGATACCTGCTAATGACCTCATCTTCCGTTCTGGAGTATTCTGCAAATTCCATTTATAAATATCATTCACTGGGTTATTCGATTTATTGTATTCAGTAATATATGAAACTATATGTGTTTGTCCAATGACATACACGCACATACATGCATACATGTTACGCTTCCTCTGGAAACCATTTATTTATTTATTTTTAAAGGTTTTATTTATTTTTTTTCCTCTCTCTCTCTTATTTTGCCATAGAACAGCTGTGCTTGCTGGAGAGAGACAGAAATAGGGAGAAGGAAAGTGAGAAATCACCCCCGGTTGGGGGATGGCCATGCCACAATCTCCTCCTGGGATCTTGTGCATGCACATGTGTTCCATGTGCTTTCCAAGCCACCAGGCCCAGGACTTGAACCATGGTTGGTCACATGGGAGACCCCTCCTCTGGAAACCATTTACATTGAAAACAGAATCATCATTAGTTAAAAATATCCTGACACTGAACTGTACTGATGAGTAAAAAGTCACTCTGAGAGGAATTATTTGTGCCGTTGGTCATTTTCAAGGGGCCTTCGGGTTTAAGAAAGGAGTTAAGGTGGTCCTTGCAGGACTGGTGGAGGTCTTGCTACCTTCACAGAAATCACGTGGAAGGAGACTGACATCCCAGGAACCCTAGTTTCTGATTCTCAATGGTCTACCCATTTAGAATATAGAAGCCCCAGTAGTATTATTTATTTATTCATAGTAGAGTGGCTTCTAACTTGCAGACAATGCCTATTTTGTGAGAGATAGGATACACAAGTAGTTTTTCTTTGACACCTGTTCGTATCAATGATGTCTGTACTCATTCTGAACTTCAGTCTTACATTTCTTTTCCAATTTCTTTGTTCTAATTCTCTGGGTATCAAAAGCAGGAGAAGGCGATTTTAGGGAGCCTGAACTTACTGTCTCTTTTTAAATTTGATTCTGATCTTAAAGGTCTTCAGGGGGGTTAAACGTGCTGAGGAAGAACTGTAAGAAACTCTAATCAGAGTTTTTAATGCACACACACACAATCTGTTCCTCTTCCTGACTTTTTCACCTCAGTTCATGTTACTGCCCTCCACCTAACTGTTAAAAGCAAAATCCTAGACACTGTCAACTCTCCGTTGTCCGTCATTCCAATACGGCAGGGACATGGGTCTGCTTCACTTGTTGGTATATGCATAGAACAGCAGATGGCACAAGCAGACATACAATAAATATTTTTAAATGAATCCAATAACTTAATATTTATCGAATTTGGCTGTTTTTATTAATTTCTTCTGTCTCAACTCTGAGTCACTGTCATTGTGTACCTGGACCATAGCATCTACTTCTGGACTGGTCTCTCTGGGCCCATTCTTGCCTCTCTCCAATCTATTCTTCACATCACAGTGCATTGACCTTTTCAAAAAGCAATTCTAATAGTATATCCTCATTCCTCAAAACTCCAGTAATTTTCCTATGTTCTTATGATAATGTCCAGACTGATTTGCATGTATTCATATACCTGCTTACTTCTCTAACACCATCTCTTAAAAATCATGCACTCGCCGAGAGAGACAGAGAGAGAGAGTGAGATGGACTCGATGCCGCAATCCTCCAGCCTCCATAGGTTTTTGCCACAGGGTGGGCGCCACCATGCCCTCTAACACCATCTCTTGAACCCTGTTTTATTTTTATCTTGAACTCTATGTCCTAATCATATTGAACTTTCAGTTACTTAATAGGCGAGCGCTTTCTCATTCTGGGAAATTCCTATTTGCCAGGAAATACATTTTGTTTCTACTTTTTCATGGCAGTGAATGATTTCACAGCTTCCTTTAGCACCACCGTATTCTAGGAGGCATTTCCAGAATCTGGGATAAATGTGTACACTGTGTGCTCTCTTAGACCCACGCTTTTTCTGTCAGAGTTTCTCTTGCACTTGTGAACATTTCTCACGTACCTTATATAATGAGACTTAATCGTAAGCTTCATATGGGCAAGACCAAGATCTTTCTTGTAAACTATTTATTTCCTGTACTTCCGTAAATGATCTGCAACTGGGAAGAACTTCATAGTGTTTGAATGAATAAATAATTTAATTCCCATACTGTGCCTATAACTGTATTTCTCTCCAGTTCACATATTAAGAAATTGAGACTCAGAGAGGTCAAGAAAATTGCCAAAGATTTCTGATCACTTTTTCTGTGATCTTCAAGTCAGTTTGGTATTGCTGATACTCAATTTCATCGCCTAAGAAATAGGAATGATAAGTCTTCTGTTCAAATATGACAGAGTCTGTGATGAAGAAGGAAAATATCTAGAACAGGGGTTGAAAAAAATCCAGCCCACAGGTAAATTCAGCCCATCGCCTTTTGTGGTATGATCTGAAAGGTAAGAAGGATTTTCAAAATTCTACGTAGTTGAAAAAATATACAGAAAATATTTCATGACAGGAAGAAAGTCTTATTGGAACACGGCCATGTCCACGCAATGACACACTGTCTGACCTTCAGCCAATAGAGGCGCGCAGTTGCAACAAACCGCACAGGCCTGCAAAGCCGCAGTGCTTCCTGTCTGGCGGGAGAGGGCAGCCGAGAGACGACGGGCCCCTCCTCTGGCGTGTCCCTGCTGCGTCCCTGTCCTTGGCCTTCATCCCGTGGGAGCTCAGATACCCACGAACGCCTGCTGGGTTTCAGAATGACCGCAGGGGGTGGAAGCGCTGTTGCCGGTAAGACCCAGATGCTCCTGGGCAGCACAGAACCGCGGAACCAGCAGGGCTTCGTGATCGGGAAAGCCTGCAAATGTCTCACTGTAAAGATGTGGGGGGTAGGAGTGTAGCGGAAGGCAGAGCAAATGGCCCTCGGAGGGCAGGTTCTCTGTCGTCTGTGGGTGGTGAGCACGTGCCTGGCACTTAGACGACGAAAAGAGTAGGATGAAGCAGGGAAATTCAGAGGGTCTAAGAAAACAAAAAGAACTTTACCTAAGGGTTTAGTTCATCCTTTTATTGTGTTGGCCAAGACTATCTGTGAAAAAATAATGGTTTAAATCTATTTGTACGTCATAAAATAAACATCTTTAAGGAAAGGGGCGAGTTATAAGCACGGTTACAGCAGCTGGCGGTGTAATTCGTAGACTAGGGACGAACTTTACAGTTTCTGTCTTGCGGGGCCCTTCCAATGTTTGATCCTAACGGCAGAGGGCCGAGGGAACCCCTTCCACAGAAAACAGCCCCGGTTCTTGGTAATAGTATTTATATAGTACTTAGTGTATTTCCATCACAGTACTACGCTATTAAATATATTCACTGCTTAATCTTCAAATGGTATTGTATGAAAGGCTAGGACTCTAGAGTGTGAGAGGAGGGCATTTGGAAAAGTAATAGAATAAAGCAGCTTTTCCTCATAGAGTTACAAATCATCAAAATTACTCTCTTCCTTAAGACAAGGATACAAATCTATGTAATTTAATTTTCCAGGAATAACAGGTCATAATCTCATTCAGTCCTGGACCTGAACATCCGAAGTAAACTCAGGAATCAATCAATTATGTAGATCAACTCATGTCCTAATATTTTAAATGAATAAACACATTTTATGAAAATTAATAAAAATAAAATATATTCACCATGTCACAGAGATGAAAAAGAAAAAGAAAATAGTATGCAGGTTGATTTATTTAGCCCATGGTTATCAACTTAGGTTAAATAATAAGGAAAGAAAGGTACTTAAAGAAAACATTAATTATAGTACATGTATCAGGGATGTCCAGTTTCTTCTCAGACTAGTAAAAAATGCCAAATCTGTTAGACTTACAGCACCTAGGGGAATCTCTAGACAGTTTGATGGACCTCCTGAAGTATTTTATAATTACTCTGCCTGTTCCCAAGGTTTAATGATTCACCTGCAACAGAAATTTCTCTCCACTGGAAAAATAAAAAGTGTTCATGAGCTAGAAAAGTAAGAGTAGAGGAATGTTTTATACTTAGGGTGATTTATAAGAGAAATTCTGTGAATACTAGCGTGTTTTGATTGAGTGTTAAGTCTATCCTTAGATTAAATCTCTTAGAATGTGTTTCTAAGCTTTTAGAAGGCATGCCAATGGTAGGACTAAATAGAATTAAAATAATGTATATGGCTGGTAAAACTTGATAAGTATATTATACAGGATATTTTGTAACACACTGATGAAACTATCCTCTTCTAATTATGAGAAACATCTCACTTCCATTTCTATTTTGCTTTATCCTCTTTTGTTTGTTTGTTCACATTTTTTGCCATAGGACACATCAGCTCACCTGAGAAAGACAGGAAGAGGGAAAGTGAGAAATCACTTCCAGAGGGGTTGGCCAGGTGCAGGCCTTTCCGCTCCATTCTCCTCCTGGGATTCTGGGCATCCACGGACACACGCCTGGTGTAAGTTTTAAGCTGTTGGACCTGGGACTCAAACCATGGCCAGCCATGTGTGAGTCCTGTCCCTTAACCATTACACCACCTGCTGGCCCTGTATTCTCTTCTCTTTAAGAGTGTGTGTGTGTGTGTGTGTGTGTGTGTGTATTTTGTTTGTTTTTTGTTTTTAAAGTTTAAATACATGATCTAAAGATCTCATCTCTGACCTATACCACTATTTTCTTCCAGAAATAATCTGCTGGTACTTTATTCACTAATATATGTTTAACAGAAAGATGAGTTTCAGTAATTACAGATAGATGATGCTTTTTTATATTCATTCTTTGACTATTGAGAAAATTTTTTCTTAGCAATTTTAGGTTCTAAAATAGGGAACATTTTGATAATTTGTATTAGGGTCTCGCATAGGTTGAAAAACAAATTCCACTATGTGTCTGCCCATGTCCTATAGCAGAGATGAAAAGGCTGCGTTTATTAGATATTTTATAACAGTGCTATTTTTCTCTTTTGTTTCAAATATGCTTTGTTATCCTATAACTTTGAGGGCAATAATTCTGTTTTAGGTCTTTTCCCATCCTCCATAAAGCTAAGTAAGTCTTGTATAGTAAGTTCTCCATAAAAAAGTTTGGATTGGATGACGACAACAAAAGCACAATTTGCGCTTTTAAGAGAATCTACTTTGAAAGAGACCCTGATGTTAACCCTATCTTCCAGATTAATCAGTGAGAATTCCTTCTAAAGCTGGACAGATTATCATTTTTGAGTAACAGTGTCCTTAGTGCTTTGTGAGAGAAACATCAAAACTTTGACTCCAGACCTCTATAAAGTACCGTTAGGCAGAATTAACAAGATTAACTTTGTATTTCTTTCTTTTAGTACCATTTTATAAGACCATTTGTTATCTTATTAAATGTTAGAATTAGCATGTTTGGCATATTCATAATTTATCTTCTCAAGGAAAAGAACCTCAGAGGAAACTGTAAATAAATATTGGAGAGTGGAGAGTCTGATCAGTGTAGCGGAATGCATTAGCTCTCACGGCAGCCAACGTCCATTATTCAGGAAATTGAAATGTGGATAAATTAACGAAGTATTCATCTAGTTTCTAAAAACAAAAACATGTCATAAGATCGAAAGCATGCAATTCAAAAGAAAAAGAGAAAAATGGTATGTGCCGTTAGTAGTACCTACATGGAAAAGATCATTGGATTACGATAATGTCAACATGTTAAGTACACTTTTGAAAATACAAAATGCAGAAGGAGATAGCACTTGAAGGAAAGACTGGGCTTGGAAAATAATTTTTGTTTGTTTTTTTCTTTTTTTACAAACAAGCACAGTCATGATATTAGGATGGTTACTTACAGAGTTTCACATCCGTTAGCTTTTGCAGCTGTTTCGTTCTGCTTCATACCTGCTAACCAACCAATGAGCTGGGGCTGGTTTTCTCTATGCCCAAGTGTGTCAATTATTCCACTAAAGCATGACATTTCATGAATGTATGAAATCAGCTCCTGATTACATGTGCACATAGCACCTCAGAGTCATGTGTCTATAGTGGAGAGTGCACATACAAATAGATAAAATCCACACTCTATTTAAAAATAGAACTGGGGAGACCAGCAGCTGGCATAATGGCTATGTCACAGGACTCCCATGTAGTCGACCGTCATGGTTCGAGTCCCAGACCTGGCGGCTTAAACTCACACTGGGTATATGTGTGTGCGTGCTCAAGATCCCGAGAGGAGAATACAGGAGAAGGGATTGTGGTGTGGCCATCCCTCCTGGGGGGTGATTTCTCGCTTTCTGTCTCTGTGTCTCTCTCTATCTTTCTGGCAAGCACATGCGCCCTATAGCGAGCAAAAAATCTCTCCAAAACAAACAAAAAAATAGAACCTGGACCCACTATCTGCAGCAACGAGTTCAGGAGGTCAACCCGAAACCTCTGTAGCGATCAACTGAAAACAGCAAAACTAATAACTAGCTTCTCTCATGTTTGCCCTGCTTCTAAAGTAGAACCAGCCGGAAAATGTCAAGTATGGTCCCCTAACCCACTTCTATGAGCTCGCTCCAGCTTCCCGGAGCATGGTGCCCCGTCGGGTGGCGCCTGCACTCCCTTTTCCATTGTGGGTCTATCACGCTCGGTGCCTGTCTTGGTGCCTCTGCCAAACACAAGGGACGGCGGGTGCTCCCAGCTACAGCAAGCTCCGGGTAGACTTTCCTTACTCCCATCTGGGTGGTCTTCACTATTTCACAGTAGCAATTTTGAATGAGCAATAGTCCTCAGCCTAAAGCACCTAAACTTCCCATCTAGAACCTCTGGGATGCTCTCTTCCGCCTTTCCCTGGGCGCTGAGGGAAAGGGTTGCTAGTTAACCTGGAGACGGGAA
Source organism: Tupaia tana (assembly GCA_026018925.1). Lineage (NCBI taxonomy): Eukaryota > Metazoa > Chordata > Mammalia > Scandentia > Tupaiidae > Tupaia > Tupaia tana. Next base: position 41,717,160 of record JAKSZU010000019.1, on the reverse strand, counting down.
CACCACCACATAGGACTCAACAACTACCCCACTGCTCTCACGTACTTCCCCAAGTTACATATGCATTTCGTGTAAAAAGAAAAATAAGTGAATCCACCACAATTTAATTAAATGCAAACGTATAAACAGGGGCCAAGTTTAGAAACAAGGCTCGTTTTATGCTCTCTGCAATAATTCCCCACCTAGGCAGCCAGGAGAGTTGACAGATTGGAAAGTTTCTCTAAGAACTGATGATCCCGTACTCTCTCTGCCCATTTTCATATAGCTTCCTGTAAGCGACGTTAGGTAGTGACAGTTCTGACTTTAAAAATGTCATACATATTGCAAATCACATATTCCTTGCAAAGAGCCACAAGATCTGCAACACTTCTTATTACATCTTCCCATGAGGTTCAGAACAGCCCATTGCCTTTGTTAGAGCAGCTGTGGATAATTCTCTTCCTTAAGGAGCACCTCTGTCTTTTAATTATTTGCTGCAGTAGCTTTTGCCTCTGAACATATAAGGTTTTATGATCTTAAATTTCATTCATGGAAAAGAAGTTCCGAAACTTTTTCCGAACTCATATTCCATCAGCCTGGTGACAATATTGATCCTTTTCAATTTATTCCACTTTACTGTCTCAACTGAGATAGGGGAACACTTAGTATTTGGCATTTGTTAAAGGCCGGTCTTGGGCCAGCCTATTACATGGTGCTTAAAAGTGGCTGGGAGGCCAACAGATGGCACAGCAGTCACGCTGTTGGACTGCATGGCCAACTACTGTTCAAGTCCCAGACCCAGTGGCTTGAGACTCACGCTGGGCACATGTGCATGCGTGCCCAAAGTCCTGAGAGGAGAATGAAGAGAAGGGATTGAAGTGTGGCCATTCCCCGTCAGGGGTTACTTCCCGCTTTCTGTCTCTCTGTCCTATGGCAAGTGCACACGCCCTATAGCAAAAATCTCCCCCCTACCTCAAAGGGGAAAAAAAGTGGCTTATTACACATGTATAACTGCATGGTTTGAGTCCCAGATCTGGTGACTTAGAAAACAAGCCAGGTATGCATGTGTACATGCCCAAAATCCCAAAGGGAAAGAGAAATGGAGGAGAAGGTATTATGGGGTGACCATTCTCCTGGGGGTTGCTTTTTTATTTTCTTTCTCTCTCTTTCTCTATCCCTAGTAAGGGCATATGCCCTCTGGCAAATTTTTTGTAAGTTTATTTTTTAACACACAACTAACATAAAATTCAATAAACCTAAGTTAATATATAATATTTACAATCAGCCAAGGCTTATGAAGATACTTTCACTTCTCTAAAAAGAGCACGGTAGCACATCATTGCACATATAAGGGAACTAAATCTTTCTGGCTGTAGGAAATTAATAAGACAAATTTTATCTTTAAAAGCAAAACTCCAAAATATAACTCAAAAGTCATAAAAACTTACTATCTCTGGTATTCTAACTGGACTATAGAAAATGCCCTTAGACATTCTGCCAAGTCTTGAATCTCCTGTCCTCTGACATTACAAGTATAACATTATTTAAAATGTCTTGAAACTAAGTATTAAAAGATTTGGCATTTATCAATTATTTAAAAGGACCTATTACAATAATGACTATGCTGAAAAGAAATCCTATGATATGTGTCGTAGCATATAAAAATATCTGTCTAGTTGCCATTCGGTGTCACACAATACATGCACTTATTTGGGTGCCTGTGTGTTTATTCTCTCATTATTCTATATGCCATTTGTTCAGTTTCATGAAGGGTAAAGTGGGCATTTAATAACCATGTGTTGAGTAAAATTTCCTTAACACAGACCACAGTTTAAGAGTATCACTCTCATGGCAGATCACTGCAGTGGAAGGGAATTTCTAGCCTCTCAGGTCCACACAAGGGTAGAAGGCTAGGGGCAGAAGCACCTTCTGGAAGGGCAGAAGTCCAGACATGTTCTTTGCTGTAGCCAGAGCCCTGCATTGCTCCTAGAGGAAGATTAAGGTCAGGACCAGTGACGGATTCCTGTATGTTAGGAATCTCAAGACAGAGGACTTCTGGAGAAAACAACACACACACTTCTTTGTTTTTAATCCTTTGTGTCCTGTGTCTATAATGGCATTAGAGAAAACACGAATGACTGAAACCAAAACAATTACATAAGGGAGTCTTCCAAAAGTCACAGAAAATGCCTATTATAGAAAAGTACTTAAGAATTTTAAAATATGTGTATGCAAGATAAACGTAATTCTATTTTCCATAAGCTCCTAGAATTCCCTTGTATATGTTAACACTCTACAGTGCTCCGTAATGTTGTCATGGACCATCTATTTTCCTGAACTTGTAAACTAGTGGATTCCAAGAACATTTTTCAGTAGCAATTTGTGCAGCTGAAACCTAGACTCTTTGCATTCCTTCCTTTATATAACACCACTTTTTTTTCCTCAGTTTTTGCCATAGGGTATGCGCACTTGCCAGAGAAAGAAACAGAGAGATGCAGAGAGAGAGAAAAATGAGAAATCACCCCCCAGGAGGATGACTGCTGCAATCCCTCCTCCTTCATTCTCCTAGGATTGTGGACACACACTCACAGGCACCCATCGGGTCTGGGACTTGAACACCAGTTGGCCATGCAGGAGTCCAGTGCCTTCCCATCACGTGGTTACCCAAAATCCCAGGAGGAGAATGGAGAAGGGATTGTGGCATGGCCATTTCCCCAGGGGGTGATTTCTCACTTTCCCTCTCATTGTCTCTCTCCAGTGTGCACACACATTCTATGGCAAAAACCTTAAAACAAAAATGAAAGATAAACTTAACTTTATGGGAAAACTTTTGGTATGACTTTCTTTAAGGACAGTGTTGTGCTCCAGAGTCAGAAACTTTAGAGTCTAATAATTCTGTTTGAGCTTTGTGTGTTGCCACCTATTTCTGATGCCAGGTAATCTTACATCTGATTAGTACTCTGTTTAGTATTTCGATGCTGCCTTGGTGCAGGATTGTAAGTATGTACTTGGAGTGATATTAAAACCCACAGGATGTGAGTGCGTTATGGTTGTTGGGGCCGAGTATTACTTGACAGAATCATCCGTCCTTGCGAAGCTGGAGCTCTTCACATTCAAGGGACACGGTGATGGTGTCCAGTATCTTAAATAGTTGTAACTTGAACACATGCCATAAATACTTCAAAATTTTGTGCAATTTAATGAATGTGTCTACACTTAAAGTACATCAGAAAGGCCAGTTATACTTAACTTTTAAAGAATGCAAAGCTCTTCCTCCCCTCCCAGATGCACAATCAATCTTCCTTATTCTATTTCCAGCGGAGTGAACTTGGAGGATCCATACGTAGCTGCTCCTTAGTAAGCCCACCCTAAGTGGGACGCAGTGTGAGTTGAAAATGCATTCGCTACACCTAACCTACTGAGGACCTCATCGATTAGCCTAGCCTATTTCATGTGTGCGCATGACACTCAGCCTACACTTGGGTGAAATCTTCTAGCTCAAAGCCTATTTTATAGTAAAATGAACATTTTGTGTCATTTATTGAATACTTTATGGGAAGGTAAAAATAGAACAGTCCTATGAGTACTTGAAATACAGTTTCTACTGAATGCGTGTCATTGTCACACCATGGCAAAGTCAATACATTAAGACAAGTCATTGTAAATTGGGAACCACCTGTGTGTATTTGTAATATATATAGTATATATGCATATCTGTATCTTTATGCATGCCTTGTCTTATTGCACCAGTGATTATTTGCTGTTTGTTGTTGTTTTTTTTTTTAATTAGTTGAATGCTTGGCCTTGTTATGACTTATGAGAGGGAGAGAGAGAGATTAGAATAGTGGGCAGATCATTTTTGGAGTCAAATCTTATCTTTAATTCTTAAGTTACCCCACAACTCTAACTCAATTTCCTACACTTGAAAAACAAAAATCACGACATGCCGTCACAGGTAGGTTTCTTGTTTTTGCTTTGGCAACTTTAGCATTTGCACGTGGTACACAGTGGTTCAATGGAAAGGAGCTAGCAAACCCGACCCATAAAATATACATGGTATGAAAAGAAGATTCTATATTTTCCCCAAGGCATGGGAGGATCATATTGATCAGCATTCTACTGCACCTATACTCCAGTTGCACAAGTTCAAGAGGGCAGGTCAAGTTACAGGCTAGAGACTAGTTTAACTCACACCTAAATGCATCGAAATTCTGAGGCTTTCTTGGCTGGTGCTGCTAGCTTCATATTGATGGACATATCCAGAGTGCTTCTAGGCAGGCTGACATCCATTAGTGAGTGATCGGTAGGCCACCATCGCAAATGAACATCTCGAGTCAATAATCTATCCCAACCACAAGTCTTTTCAATATTATCACTCAGTCCAGTAAAGCACCTGCATGTCCCACAAATACATCCCAGTGTTCACATCTCTGGCTTTCCTTCACCCTCTCCCCTCTCTAGAATGCCAATTAACCTTAGGTGCTCCGCAAAACCTGCTTCATGTCGGCCCTGCAGCACAGCAGTTAGCCCATGCACAGAGAGCTGGGTCCTGCACAGACAACAGCAGCTCAATTCCAGCCTGGAGCCTTGAAAAACATGTGACGCACATGTGCCTGTGTGCCCCCAGTCCTTACAAATGGAGAGATGGAGGAAAAAGGACTGCAGTGTGACCATACTCTGTTGGAGGTGTTTTCTCTCTCTTTCTCTCTCTCTGGTGAGCACACACCCACTGATAATTTAAAAAAAATTTTTTTCTCTCAAGTTGCGGCTAATTGAACTTCCATTCTATATGATCTCCCAAGATGAAGGGAAATCAGACTTCCTCTTCCAAATTTTCATTTATTTCACAACCCTAATTCACTTCTTGATATATTTTAGTTTGCTGTGTCTACCTCATCTCCTTCATGAATATCGAGATCCTCGAGAGAAGGCCTATGTCTGGCTCATTTTTCTTTTTATAGCATAAAGCCAAATGCTATGTATGTATTAAATGCCAACTAATACATATTAAATACATGTTTCAGGATAAGAAACTTTGTCTGGGAACTCTGTGGACCAGACTGGTTTTCTGAAGGTGTTGTCATTCATCTGAGTATTTGCCACTGCTGTTGTAAAAATAAATGACCAAAGTATAAAACGTCTCATCATAGCCTTCTTTCAAAGACTTGCAAAGATCAAGATCAAGACATAATAAGAATAGCTGGGACCAGCAGTTAGCGTAATGGCTATGTCGCTGGACTCCCATGTAGTCGACCACAGTTCGTGTCCTGCCTGGATCTGGTAGCTTATAATTCATGCCGGGTGTACGTGCCCAAGATCCTAAGAGGAGAATGGAGGAGAAGGGATTGTGGTATGGCCATCCCCTCTGGGGGGTGATTTCTCACTTTTTATCTCTCTGTCTCTCTCTGTCTCTGTCTGGCGAGTACATGTGCCCTATAGCAAAAAACTCTCAAAAAAAAAAAAAAAAAAAAAAAGGAAAAAATAAGCGTAGCTTAATACTATTTCTTTTTTACTTTGTAAACCCAGTAGTGAGATGGCCAGTTACTAACTTCATCTTTTATTTTTTTTAAGTAGGACAGTGTATTACCATTTTAATTTCAGTAGGGACAGCGAGGCTAATTATTACTAATAAAGTGTATCAGCCCCTATGTTGCATTGGGTACTAGATATTACTAAGTTTAATGATTACAAATTTGAAACATGTAATTATCTATTCCTCAAAGGATATTCCCAAAATATCTCTTGTATATTTAAGTCTATTGTGGGGAATATTATGTCATTCTAAAGAAACATCTTTTAAAGTTATTTAACCATTTTTAGTATTGCTGCCTGAAAAAGGTGGTTTCTTCTTGTTACAGTGGCATTGATACTAAAAGAATAAGTAGCACTAATTGCACCTACCCAGCTAAAGAGGGTGACAACTAGGCATGGCTTAGCATATGTCACAAGACAAACAATGGAGTCCATTTGTTAAACAAGTATTCGTTTAACCATCACTATGAAAATCACTACAACAGATGTTGGAAAGTAAACTTCAACAACAAAATTGCAATGTGGAGTCTGCAATTTGAGAGTAGTTTGATGGAAAGAATGGGAAAACAGAAAAGTCCCTATTCAAAGTCTAAAGGGATCTTGTTGGAAACCATGGTTTATGTATAATTGAAAAAAATCACTCTGCATAAAATGGCAAGTGTGTATTGTACAAAAATGGCCAATTATCCCAGGGATTGAATTTTTTCATGCATCTTTATGAATATCACCACAAGTACATCAAATTAGGCAATGCAAACACAGTCAGGCACAGACGCTCTAACAGTAATGAAGTTGACACTGCTCATTAACCACTGAGTAGTGAATATAAATTTGTGTTTATCAATTATATTGTTGGAGGCCCCCAAAAGCTTCATGCCACACTACTGAGAAAGGCCTGTCATTGGATTAAATAACCTATTTACCTGAATTTCTGTTTCTATGTATTTTAAATTTTATAAGGTAAATGGGAGATTGAAGAAGACTACTTTTATTAAAAACTGATAAAAGACTTAATATTTCTATTCTAAATGAAACTCCCTACCGTAGGAGTCAAATCCTATGATGTAACGTTTTAGTCTCTTCCCTAATATCTATTTTGGTAAGAATATATATGTATAACTTATGTTTCAAAAATCAGAATCCCACCTATGTCTCATATATCGTAAAATTTTTAACTTTTCCTAAAGAAATGGCTGCCCTTTGTCCTTGGGTCTTGTCTTGGTAGGTAATACCTAAGCCCTTGGGTTGCCAAGCCTGACTGGAATGTCCTTGTTTACCTGAATGCCTTGGTTAATATCAGATTGTCTAATGATGTATTTTAGGGTGAGGTTTAACCAACCAGATAACTTCACAATTTAATAACAGGATTTAGGGTGGGGAGGCTCAAGTCTATAGTATCAATTGGACCTCCGGAGAGTCTGGAGATAGAGTTCAAACATGGGGAGCCTATGTAATGGCGCCCCATAAACCCTCTTGGCACCAAGGCTTGGGTGAGCGTCCCTGGTTGACATTACCCCATGTGTATTGAGATACGAGATAGAGCTAGAAGAAATAGGTGGTCAGGACATAAGGCCCAAAGATGGAGACACAATAGTCAAGCTTGCAATAGGAACTGCTTGTTCACAAGAAACAGCTTACTGCAGTAACTCAGTTATTAACCTAGGCAGCATGATCTAAAGAAAATATAACAACTAGGGCTTTTTCCACATTTCAAGAAGAAGATAATGGTCTTTATGGCCCAAAACAAAGAGGGTCTTGTGACCTATGTACCCACTTCAAAATTAGGAGAATAAACAGACTCATCTAGCATATGACTCCTGCATGTACAGGTTCATCCTATCTGGGATAAAATCCTCTGATCAGAGCCCCAAGTTGGCAACCCACCTTCTAGGATCCCTCCTAGCCTGGGAGCTGTTCTCTCCTTCAATAAACTCCACTTTGTTACCCCCTCTTTGTGTCAATATCTCTAATTCCTCATGAGCATAAGACAAAGAATCTGGTTCACTGCTGTTTCTGCATTGAGTATTGGGCCCCTGAACCCCAACTTCCAACACTCTCATTCATTATTATTGGGAAAAATAGCACTGTTTATGATGCCAGTAGAAGAGGAGAACTTTCACTATAATGGACTGTAACAGTGGGTATAACTGCTTTCAACAAGTTCTGTGAATCTTTCTATAAAATTATTAAATATGTAGTTAGTCTTGGGGATGCCCAAACTTGGCAATAGCTGTCACAGTAAGGGTGGTCTTATGTCCAGTTCCCTAACTTTGTGCACCTCCAAAGTCAAACAAACACCCCAAAATCCTGACTTAAGTAGGAGTTATTGGATAGCATGGTTTAAACACACACACACACACACACACACACACAGAAATAAGCAGAACTTCAGATTTATTTTAATCTCACAGTTCAGTGGTGGCATTCAAAGCTTATTTTCTTTCCATATTTTCACTTTCTCTCAGAGTTTTCACCTTTGTCCCAAGTCGGATGGCTTATGACTCTGAGGTAGATAAAAACTAATACAGAAAGGGAACCAGCAGTTAGCGTAATGGCTATGTCACTGGACTCCCACGTAGTCGACCGTGGTTCGCGTCTCGGACCCGGTGGCTTACAACTCACGCCGGGCGCGTGTGCGTGCGTGCCCAAGATCCCGAGAGGAGAATGGAGGAGAAGGGATTGCGGCGTGACCATCCCCCCTGGGGGGTGATTTCTCGCTTTCTGTCTCTATGTCTCTCTCTGTCTGTCTGGCGAGCGCACGCGCCCTATAGCGAAAAACCTCTCCAAAAAAAAAAAAAAAAAAAAAAAAAAACTAATACAGAAATAGGGACAGTAACTCCTTTTTTCAGCACTGAATCTCAATCACAAGTAAAAATGGGATTATATCAATTGAGGTCATACATCTTTCTTTAGTAAAAATAGAATGACTATGGCCAAAATAATGTCAGGCTCGGACTAATCTGGGCCAATTTGATCTGTGACTAAAACTAGGTGCATCATCAGTCCGTAAAACCTGAGGATTTCCACACAGCGAGTGAGAACTAAAATGAATAGCGGAGAGGTGACCACAATGTCCTCTACAGAATCCCAGTATTTACCAAAATTTCATTTCCACACAAAGGCAAATATAATCAGCATTCACTCTAGCTAACTTCCATCCTTAGTCCCAAGCTCTGTATTAGTCAAGATGAAATTAAGAATTATTTACAGTTTTTTTCTAAATATGAAAAAAAAAAATCATGAGAAATGTTATGATTCTGGCAGTAAGTACTGAAAATCACAGAAATGTAACAGAAAGGGAAAACAAATAACCTACAAATGCTATTTTTAGAAAAATCATAGAGACAGATAAAATTTCCGATTCTAGTGGCCGGAAGGTAGCATGGTGGTAAAGACACTGAATTCCCACATGACTGACCACAATTTGAGTCCTGGACCTAGCAGCCTGCTTTCTCACTTTCCCTCCCTCTCTCTCTTTCTCACCAAATTAAATAATAATAATAATAATAATAATAATAATGATAAATGCATAAAATTAAATAAATAATTCTTTAAAAAATTTTCGATTCTAGAAATTCATATAACAGATACAAAACCTGAACTCAGGCAGATGTTACACACAAGGAAATAGAGAGAACTAAGGAGAGCAGCCTAAGCCTCCACAGCAGTGTCTCAGAAAGTCGAGCAAATGAATTCCTGAGGATGCAGGGCCTATCGTACACGGCACACATTGTGTCCTTAAACAGCAGGACATTCCAAAATTTAAATTTACCATACACCCAACGATTACATTATAAAAATGCAAACCTTTCTCGTTCATTAAAGTTATTGCTAAAATCGTAACTTATTAGCAAATAGCACGGTGTTTATTCAGACACACAAGAGACATTCACACTGATCTCAGAAACAGAATGGTTAGCAGCAGCATTATGATTTTTATATTTCTTATAGGTATTAGCCTACACAATTAGGAAAAAGATATAAATTAATAATATAAAAATTGACAAGGGAGGTATAATTACATGATAAAGTGTTAAACCTGGAAAATACAGTATCAACTGAAAACTACTACAAACAATAAGAATTTTAGTAGTACCTTTAGGTACCAGATTAACAGTTTTGTAAGATGTGAAACTATATAGAGATAGAAATTATAGATGTGTACATACATAAACATATTTATATATATATATACACACAAATCAGAAGATACACCAAATGATCTAAGTATATAAAAGCAAAGAAAAAGTTTATAGAGATAAAATGAATAAGAAATGTGCAATACTTCCATGAAGAAAACTTTGAGATAGTAATGAGGGATACAAAAGATGAATACATTGAAAGATACACCGGTTTCTTAGAAAGGAAGATTAACGTAACAAGGGCACCCGCTCACTCCAAGGTAAATTACATTTCCTTTGATAGCAATAAAATTAACAAAAGGTTGTTTCTGCTTTTACTTTTATGTAACTAGAAGTGTTGTACTTCACGTTTATTTAAAATAGCCAGTAAAATATTAAAAATGCCAGGCCAGCAGGAAGCATAGTGGTTAAGGTGCTAGACTTCCACATGGCCAACTCTGGTTCGAATCCCAGACTTTGTGGCTTCTTTCTCTCTCTCTTTCTCTTTGTGTGCCCCTCTCTGGTGAGCTCACATGCCCTATAGCAAATTAATAATAATAATGATAAATACAATTGAATTCCTTTGTAAAAATGCACTGGAATTGCTATAGGTTTAGACATATACATGATAAATATAAAAAATGTGTTAAATGACAAAGGTGTCATGCAAAGGTGCCTTCTTAAACCAATGTTACATTTAACATTTTAAATAGAAAGATTAGACGTATTATTTTGAGAAACTCTAGTGTTCTTTTCTTTAGACAAGTGTAGGGTTTGTAAAACTGGCAACATTTTAGAATAGCAAGAAAATGAAAGAGAGAGAGGGATCTCCAAGGCTTTGTAGTAGGTCTGAAGTGTGGAACAAGGAGATGAATTAGAAGTCTAGACATGGAACCAACCCAAATGCCCACGAACAGAAGAATGGATTGAAAAAGTGTGGCACATTTACTCTATGGAATACTACTCAGCTATATAAAAAGACACTGGCTTTTGAAAGTAAGTGGATGAATGTGGAATATTTACTGCTGAGTGAAGCAAGCCAGGCTATGAAGGAGAGACATTGTATGTCTCCACTTAATATATAGTGACTGTCCACACTCTATGGCTGAACCTGAAAGATTAGAGGATACAGAAACATGGAAAATGGTTAAAGATACTGGATACAGTGTGGGAAGAATGTGGGAGAAGGAGGAGAGTGTGAGGAAAGACATTAAGGAGAAAAACAGAGAGGTAAAACATTTATGGGACACAGAAATGGATTATTATCTGTTCATGGGAACCAGCAGTTAGTGTAATGGCTATGTCACTGGACTCCCACATAGTCGACCGCGGTTCGCATCCTGGACCCAGTGGCTTAAAACTCACACCGGGCGTGTGTGCGTGCGTGCCCAAGATCCCGAGAGGAGAATGGAGGAGAAGGGATTGTGGCGTGACCATCCCACCTGGGGGGTGATTTCTCTCTTTCTGTCTCTCTGTCTCTCGTCTGTCTGGCGAGCGCATGCACCCTATAGCGAAAACCTCTCCAAAAAAAAAAAAAGAAAGAAAGAAATGGATTATTATCAGTTCATGATAACATGTATAGTATCCCTAACTGGACTGGTGTGAATATATTCATATTGGAAAATTCACTTTACAAGATAAGTGAGGTATAGTGATTGAACATATAAAGAAATTTTTAAAAAAGGGGGGTTATGGGTAAAGACTATCATTGGCCTATTGGATTTCTCTCTTGGAAGGTCCCAACATTAAGTGCAACCTGTCCAAACTGAGTTCACGAATTCTGCCCACCTCCAAACGGGCTCTGCTCCCAACTTCCCTAGTTATATCAGTGGCTTTTTGTTCACTGGAGCCCAAGGTTCCTCCATTTTTAACTTGTCTCTTCTTTCCCCCTTAACATTTGTTAATCCTTAGGCATTGTAAGATATTACCCAAAATGAAATAACTATCTGCCCCTGTTTAAAATAAAAAAATAAAAAAAAAGTCTTTCCATGGGTACTGCATTTTTCACAGGGATGGAGAAAGTAGCACAGACACAGAACTGTATATGTGTACGGTAGTGTTAATAATTCAGATAAAGACAAGACTGACTTTCTGATTCCTTATCATGGATTCTATTCTTACTGTGCGTTAGAGCACTTTAAGCCTCACTTATAACAGGATCTCAGTTGATATTTTCAGTTTTTAGCAAGTTAAAAATTGAGCCCCTCCATTGGGTGATTACTCCAAAATCATTCAGATTATTTCCCTGAAGACTTGTCATCTTTATCTACAACAACTAGTATGAGGAAAGGCACCTTTAAAATCTCCATGCTATCAAAGCACAGAAGCACACTGGAAAAAAATATATTACTGGGATTCACTCACTGAAAACTTTTCACAAGGTAAAGATGATAGAGATTTTTGGAATAAACTATATGATTGTAACCCAGAATTTGTATTTCCACCTTCCTCATATTGCCTAACTTTTTGCTCCGAATTGTAGCAGAGAGAAGGGACTGTGCCACTGTGCTGAGTAAGCGTGCCGGCCGTTCTGGCGTTCATACTTGCCTACTAGTGATCCACCTGGATGGACTCTTCTGCCCTCGAAGTCCTCATTCACTAAATGTGGACAATGATCTTCATTACAAAATGCTTTTCAAGATTAAATAAACTAGTGCATGTAATACATCTAATTCTTAGCAGAAACTTCATAAATGCTATTATTACAGAGTGATTTGTACAAGTGTAAAGGCATATTTTTTAGGCAACTTGTGGATCAATATTGGGTCTTCCTCAAATGTGAGGGTTAGGATCTTGAAAAATTACTAATATAGGGGAACTAACAGTGGAGTTACTTAGGATTTTATGAAGAAAATAGTTGGAGGACTATGGTAATGAGGAAATCCATAAAAGGTCTTATCACAATTTTTACAATAAAGTAAAACAATAAGGACAGCTTGTGAAATGAAATGCTATCAATGACATTTTTACACACCCTAAATTATTAAGTTAATCAATGCTCATTTATCATCTGTCAACTGGTAGAAAATTTTCTTAATCTCTTTGGTCTGTGATTTCAAAGAGATTATTAAACACCCATTCTTTGAAGATTCAGAAAATGTACCTGTAAGAGACTGTCTGTGATACTGCTCACCTCCATATTTGACTCCCTAATTATTCACTAGAATTCTAATTTTATGTATTAATATTTTAGTTTTAGATTTTCACCATAGGGCAAATACACTCACCAAAGAGAGACAGAGAGAGAGGAAAAGAGGGAAATCAGCCCCCAGAGGTTGGCCACGCCAGATCCCTTCTCCTCCATTCTCCTCTCTGTATTTTGGGTACACATACACATGTGTCCAGAGCGTTTTTTGAACTGCAGAGTTGGCCTTGTAGGATCCAGCCACCCTATCCTCCACACTACCTGTTGGCTCTCACTAACTTTCTGATTTTAAGATTCCAGGTTCTTGAATCTTGTCTCCTAGTTCCCCATCATGATCAAGGAAGCAATGTAGTTTGAATGGTTCTTTTTTGCTTCATTTCAAAATAGAAAATGAGTAACAATAACAAATTGGGATGGTCGTTAATTAACATGTTGGGAATAATCAATAGACTTTTCTTAAGTTAATTGTATAAGAGTAGCTTCTATAACTGTACTGGGAGGCTTCTTAAATGTATTTCACATCTTAAGAGATGTGAGAATACAGTACAAAAGCCCTAGAATATTTACTCTTTTTCTTTTATCCCTCTCAAAGCAGATTACTCCTGCTCTGCATTTTACCTTTTATATTCACAACCACATTTTTAATTTGGTTCATTGAGATGACCCACAAGTCATGGTAGGAATTCTGGAATAAAAATTCCCCCAGGTGACATGAAGGACTACAAAATCAAGCCTGCTGTGTACCTCTATATAGTTAATATATCTATGTCCTAAATAGATTTTGTGTGCATATTAAAGTTTCTCCTAAGCACAGTTCTGAGAGCAGGAAGTATTAAGGTTCCAAGGTTTGTTGAAGGATATTTTCATATATTTGCTTAATAATGTAATTAAATTCAGTTGGCAATCATTCGGAATTTAGAGTTGGAAAGAGAAAAGGGATTTGAAGATGCTTAGAAAAAGGGTGGTGTGTATACTCTCGGGACGAAGCTAATAAAGCCCATTGGGCAAAAGGGCATTTAAGAATGGCAGATTGTGTTTTTGCCTGAAGCCTGTGAAGAATTTTTTTTAAAAACTTTATTCACTGTCATTATTTTATGTTTTTGAAGTTGACTAGAGAGAGACACAGAGAGAGAGAAGGAAAGTAAGAAAGCAAGCTGTCAGGTCCGAGACTAGAACCGCAGTCAGCCACGTGGGAGTTCAGCTATCTTAACCACCAGCCCACTTGCTGGTCCCAGCTTGTGACAATTCGATTTTTAAAGAAGATCCAAGGGACCAGCAGTTGGCGTAATGGCTATGTCGCTGGGCTCCCATGTAGTTGACCACATTTCGAGTCCCGGATCCAGTGGCTTAAACTCACGCCGGGCGCGTGTTCGTGCGTACCCAAGATCCTGAGAGGAGAATGGAGGAGAACGGATTGTGGTGTGGCCATCCCACCCCTGGGAAGGGTGATTTCTCACTTTCTGCCTTTGTGGTGAGCACATGTGCCCTATAGCAAATACCTCCCTCCCTCCCAGAAAAAAAGAAGGCCCAAATAAAGAATATGAATGCTGGGATGACAAGGTGTTAGAAACCAGGAACCAGCAAAAGGAAAGACTTCAGCCAATTTATCCTGTAAATTGCATCATTTAGGGTGCAGTAGTATTCATTAGGAGTGTTCACAGTGGTTGCAGTGGAATAACCTTGAATTTACCCAGTAAACTTGTGATAGATAGAGTTTAACCAACCTTGTAATTTGAAGTCCTACGTGAGAAGACAAGCTCCTGGTTAGAAAGCAATGTATTTTAACAGTCTTCACTTGTAAGAATTATTAGCCTTTTTTTACCTCTCCCCCTTTTTCTGTTATACTAGAATCTCAATTATACATAGCTTGGAGCTTCCTACTTCATCTATCATACCTCTCAACTTTATTTTAGTTATTTCCAAAATATTTATCTTCATGTAAAATATTTTCTCTATTTATTGGTTCGGTTTCAAATGATGAATTAATTAATTCTTTTTTTCATATTTATTTATTCTAGGTTACTATCTCCTAATGAAAATCATTTTGTACTCTTCACCATCAGCCATGTGGGAGTCCAGCACCTTAGCCACCAGATCACTAAATGGACCTGAGAAAGTTATTTTTAATAACTTATAATCACATCTCACTTTTAAATATTTGCTTTACAATACCCAATGTTCTCACCTGCCTTACATTCCAAAGTTTATTCCAGATTACTTGCTATTGTTTTCTAAGTCATATTCACCATTTAAAGATAATAATTTGCCACTATTTAGGAATTTATGACATTTTTATTAAATAAAGATTTTCTCAGGCTTAGAGCAAACCATTTGTCTAAAATGAGATTCAAATTCTGGCTCTGTCACCTGATAACATTGTACTTAGACAAATTGTTTGACATCTGCAACTTAATTTTCTCATCTGAAAATGGAAATAATAATAAAGTAAATTTCATGGGGGATGATTAAATAAGTTAATACTTGGAATTATGGAAGAGAACTTGCTCTTAGTAAACAGCAGATAATCAAATTACAGCAATTTTTACAAATATTGTTTTGTTTTGACCTCTCTCTGATATTGGTCATTCTTCAAATTAGGATCTGTTTTAAATAATAGTTTTTGAAGTAATAATACAAAAGCCTGTATTTAATATTTTTAAGAAGCAAACATGACCTAGCCAGCCATTCAAAATTGTTTATTACATAAATATTCATGAAAAAAATCTAAAGCTAAGAACGTACTTATATTTAATCAAAGTTAGACTTTTAATGCTGAACTTAAAATAGTATTTAACATGAACACATGTAAATGCCCACTAATATGTACAGCTGGGGATTTTCATTAAAACATACATTGATTATTATTTTTTATTATTGGATTTAATTGTCTGTATGCTTAAAAGTATTTCAACATTTAGTGTGCAATTGGACATTTTTAAAAAAGTTTGCAAACCTTCAGTTTTGATCAGGGTTTCCCTTCTAGTTCATAAAACAGTCTCTATTGGGGCCAGCAGGCGGCACAGTGGTTGAGGTATTGGACTCCCAAGTGGACGACCACGCTTCCTATACCAGACTTAGCAACTTGAAAATCACGTTCTGGGCACACATGTGTGCATGCCCAAAATCCCAGGAGGAGAATGGAGAAGAGCTCACCACCTGGCCAGCTCCTTGGGGACTGATTTCTCACCTTCCCTCTCATTGTCTCTCTCTCTGGCAAGTGCACACGCACTATGACAAGAACAAATGAAAAAGAAAACAAACAAAAAATTCTATATCCACAAACCTGAAATTAATTATAGTTATTCTTCAAGCTAGCCTGTTAATGTCATTCAAAATTTAAGACTACACATAACCTTAATGATTTATTTTGCTTATTATACTTTTACAATAATAATACATCATCTTATTTCCACAACTATCATAGCATGGGAATGCCCAAAATATTTTTTAATTAGTTCTCAATAGAGTTCGTGGAGAAAGGATCTTAAACATCTAAGAACAATGGACAGAACTTCATGGACAAAAAGAACTTAAAGCTAAGGAACACGGAAATCTTGGTGAGGACAATTATCTGCTCATACATTGTGGTGGCTCATGTACTGTGTCAACTTGGCTGGTCGCAGCATGCCCAGATACTTGGCCAAACATCACTGTGGGTGCTTTGGGATCAGATTAATATGGGTAGACTGAGTAAAGCCATTTGTATTCCCTGATGTGAGTAGACCTCAACCAGTAAGTTGAAAGTCTAGAACTAAGTGGCTGCCCCTCTCCCAAACAAAAGATTTCTTTCCTTCATGAGGCCTTTGCCTAGAACAGTAGCTTTTTCCTTCCCTTGATCTTGAACACAAACAGCAGCTCTTCCTGCACCTTGAGGGTGCCGCCCTTCATCTGGAAACTATGCCACCAGCTCTCTTGTTCCTACAGTTTCTTGCTTCTAGACCTTCAGACTAGATTAGGGCTAAACCATTGGCTCTCCAGAACACCAGCTAGCGGACTCACCCTGCAAATCTTGAGACTTGCCTGCTCCCATCATCATGTGAGCCAACTACTTATAATAAATGCCTTTGTATGTACAGAGAGCCCTCCATACATACTGGTTTTATACCCAGTATAAAGTTAATTTTATATAACTTGAAGCTAAAATTGTTTTATTTTGAATTTTTAAAAATATACCCCAAAAAGAAGAAACTAGATACTGTTTTTCCTTCCCTGAAAGCACAGCCTTTTTTGTTTTCCCAATTGTTAAATGTTTTATCTTAATATTGAGGCTGTCTTAAAGGCTGACTTTTTTTTCTTTTCCTCTCTTTTTTAAGAGAGATTTTTGCTTTAGGACATGTGTACTCTCCAGAGAGACAGAGAGGGAGAGAGGGAAAAGGAGAGAAATCACCATGGCCATGCCGCAATCCCTTCTCCTCCAGTTTGCTCTAGGGATTTGGTGCACACACACACATATGTACCGAGTGTGTTTTAAGGTGCTGGGTCCAGGACTTGAACTGTGGTCGACTACGTGGGAGTCCAGCATCATAACCATTATGCCATCTCCTAGTCCCTAAAGCTGACTTTTTAACTTCTAATGTAATGCAACTCCTTTCCGAAAGTATCTTAAAGAATAGCTAAAAAGTTCATCACATAATTGTTTCTGCCATAAGATGATTCATCCTAAATTCCGCTCTCCAAGTATGACAGTGAACAGTGACACATGGGTCCTTTGCTCTCTGGGAATGTGAAAAACTGTAATAAAGCTACTACCCCGATCACATGCGACTTTCTGGTCT
This sequence comes from Tupaia tana, assembly GCA_026018925.1. Classification (NCBI taxonomy): domain Eukaryota; kingdom Metazoa; phylum Chordata; class Mammalia; order Scandentia; family Tupaiidae; genus Tupaia; species Tupaia tana. The sequence goes on along the minus strand of JAKSZU010000019.1, from coordinate 41,699,608 downwards.
TCCACTTTTTTCTCCCCTCATTTTCACTACTTTGGTTTATTTGTAGCTATACTTTCAGTATTTGTTAAATTCTGGAAAATCTGTGGCTTTATATATATATATTTTTGTTTTGATAGACTATTTCAGCTTGTTAAAATTAAGAGATTCAGAAACCAAAGGAAAGCACCATTGGAAATGTCAAATGTAATTCATTTGTTCAAACACTATATAGAGTGGAGTTCCTATGGATCAAGCATGGAACAGAATGCTTTATATTCTTAATATATTTATTAAAAGTGATTTTTTAAAAATTTCTTCCGTGACAGCAGAAGAGAGAGAGAAAGACAGAGGACGAGAGAGAGGCAGGCATCCTTACCAGGGTCTTCACGAGTGATCCACCCTTGGTCCCGGCCAGCAAGGATCACATGCACATGAGCATGCCCTGTGCATGCAGGGAGACGTCAGGACACAAAGCTGGGCCCTCGCCATGTGATCTCAGTATCATGGAGCATGGAGTTACCACGGTGCCGCCACCAGCCTACTAGTAAGGTTTTAAATGGAAATTTGTATGTCTCAATTATCAAAACCCCACTAACTTGCTAATTCCCCCTCAAAGGGTTTTGAGAAACCTTTTACAATGTTAAAAAAAAAAAAGGCCTTGTGTCTTTAAGCTAAACAAAGGCTTGAATTCTATACTACTGGCCATTAATGATTTAAAAGGTTCAAAGCTTCATTATGTTTTCTGACATTTAGAAATGCATTTTTAGGGTTTCTTTCATAAATAGAAATGATAAATGACCATTAATCAGCATTGCAACATAAATCTCAGGATTGTAATAGTCTTTTATCACACTAAAACCTTATAAGTCTTGGGGCCAGCAGGTGTCATGATGGTTAAGGTGCTGGACACTCCCACATAGCCAACTATGGTTCAAGTCACGGGCTGGTGGCTTGCTTTCTCACTTTCCCTCTCTCTCTCTTTAAGAAAAAAAAAAACAATGAAAAACCCTTATAAGTCTTAATAAAGATTAGTTTTGACAGAGCAACAAGTCCTATTTTTTTTTCTTTTTTTTTAGAGAGAGAGAGATTTTTGCTATAGGGCACAAGCACTCACCAGAGAGACAGAGACACAGAAAGCAAGAAATCACCCGACTGGGGGATGGCCATGCTGCCACAATCCCTTCTTTTCCATTCTCCTCTTGAGATTTTGGGCACAAACACACACATACACCTGGAGTGAGTTTTAAGCCACCGGGTCTGGGACTGGAACTGCAGTAGACTATGCAGGAGTCCAGCGACATAACCATTATGCCATGTGCTGGCTCCAGCAAGTCCTACCCAAAAGAACCAGTAACATGGCTAGGTTCTATTTAGCACAACTCCCTTTTTAAGTTATATTTGCCTATGTGCCAAATTCAACCCAATTAGTCAGTTTTCTCGAAAAATATCAATGAACAGTAATCTAACACAAAATAACTGAAACTCATTTCAAAATAATTTTGTAATAAATAAGCATGCAATAAAAACTAAGTTGTTCAGTTATTAAGTTTGCTTTGAAAGTAAATGGCATGGTCATTATTACCTCCTGGTTTTAGTTTTATTTCTAGATACTTACTTCTCACAGTAATCTGTTTTTTCTAACAACATTCCACCTAGCTGTATTCTAGGAAACACAAGGGCATTTTTCTCAGCTTGTTGACTTTAATACTGATTTACTTTGCAATTTCTTCTTTTGATTTTGTTGTTTTCCCAAAGGTATGACATATTCAGATTATATTGTAATAAAAGGTTAAATAAATTATTAAAGTTTTTTTTCTCAGAAAATAATAAGGAATGAATTGTAGGCTTGTAAAGATAAGAGTTATGACATGCAATTGAAAATTATAGAAGTATAAATCGCCTTTTTTAAAAAGTTTTTGTCATAAGGTGCATGTGATTGCCAGAGAGAAAGAGAAAAACAGGTACAAAGAAAGGGAAAGTGAGAACTCACCCCCCCCCCCCCCACTGGGTGGATGGCCACGCGGCAATCCCATCTCCTCCATTCTCTTCTTGGGATTTTGGGCACACACGCACATGCGCATACGTGCCTGGCATGAATTTCAAACTACCGGGCCGGAGACCTGAACTATAGTCGGCCATGTGGGAGTCTAGCACCTTCACCATACCACCTGCCAGCCTCCATCAATGCATTTTTAATTCATCTTCTTCTAGTGCATAGATAGATGTAAATATGTCTACAAAAATGAAAACAGTTAACACACCAGAAATAAAGCAGGTTGACTTTAAAAGAAATTCATTGAGAAGCTATGCATTGACTTTAAAATGTCACCTTAAAATTATTTTTGTGTCATATATGTTTTTTTCTTTTTTAGAGAGAGAGGTTTTTGCTATAGGGTCTGTGTGCTTGCTGGAGAGACAGAGAAGAGAGAGAGTAAATGCGAGAAATCAGCCCCCAGGGTGAATGGCCATACCACAATCCTTTCCCCTCCATTCTCCTCTCAGGATTTTGGGCACACATGCACACGCACCTGCGTGTGATCCATGCCCCAGTTCAGTCAACCCAGGATGTGGGCATGTGCTTACCCAACAGAGTCAGGGATGTCACTGGACATGAACCAAGAACCTTTCTGTCGGTCAGTCTCACAGAGCACCCCATTTTACCTCCGTGCCACTACCAGCCGTGAGTCAGGGTTTAATCCCCATTTCAACATTTATACTGCATAGGAGTTAACTTCCCGTGCTGATGCCTGCATTGCTATGACTTTTTCGTTTTTATTTTCATAGTTTTTCCATTGTGTGTTTGAAATAAGAGTGTTCTTCAAAAACTCAAAACAGCCACTTTGAACAGAAGTATTATGTACTTTTGTAACATTTCTTTAGAATAACACAAGAAAGCACATAAATATGTGTGTATGGCTTTAAGGCTTCATAATAAAAATTTATATGAGTTTTTAGACAAGAAAATATCTCACTGCAGATTACTTGCCAGCTTTTAACTATGTTGGAACTATTACATTTAAGTTCTAGCTTTTAGAAAGTACAGAAGTGGTCTGAACTAAACCAATTATTCAGTTAAAATTAAAAATGCTCTGAAGAAAATACCAAGGGACATTTTTATGAGCCATGAAAAATATGTAAACATTCAGATTGTAAGTACTTAACTTTAAATATCCAGACTAAATTACCCCTTACTTATTTTGAAAATATTTTCTATCTATTTTAAAAATCTTACAAATAAAAAATTCTCATCTTTTGTGACATTACATAATAAAAGATAAGAAGCAGATGATACAAATTCAGAATGAAAAATGACTTTAGATAAAGATGACAAAGGATGTTTTTAATTGAACATTCAGTGATACTGTTATGTGATGTGATACGGTTTTGCGTAATGGAGAAACTTCAGTGATCACACATTTGAGCTCTGGGACCCAACAGGCCTGGACTGTGGAATTCAGTGCATCCAGGCGTGGACCCTCGTTGGCAGCAAGGATGGCTCTGGCTCAGAACTGCTGCCATGTTGGGCTGCCATTTGCTTCTGTTTACTGTGGGGCACTAGAGGCGTCTGTCTCAGGAGAGTATTACAAGGGCTAGTTGGTATTAAGTATATGAAGTACTCAATACTGTGACTGGAGCTAGGTTAAGGCTGAAGATAATATTTTGAAAAGTGAAATGAATTAATAACTTTAACATGGTGTAAACGTCCACTAACATTTATGTTTTGAGTTTTACTATGTATATAACACATCTATCACCAGCCCTCAACCATGAATTCCTCAAGGAAGGCAGTGTAAGATTATCAGTGCCCTTGGGGCCAGCAGGGGACGCAGTGGTCAAGGCCCTGGACTCTCACATGGCCAACAGTAGTTTGAGTCCCAGATTCAGTGGTTTGATACTCATGCCAGGCACGTGTGCGTGTGTGCCCAAGATCCCAACAGAAGAATGGAGGAGAAGAGATTGAAGTATGCCCATCCCCCAGGGGTGATGCCTCACTTTCTGACTATCTCTCTGGCAGGTGCAGAAGCCCTATAGCACAAATCTTTCCAAAAATTTTTTTTCAATGCCCACACATCTAGACCAGATAAATAAATCAATGGAAACCACATACATACTTCTTTAGAAAGCTCCCACACAGGAAATGAAAACTAGATGCCAAATGGTCAGACATTTCATATGCAGTCAAAATCACCTTACAACATGTTTATGTATAACAATGAAAGGCATTTTTAAGGATACGAAACAATCGAAAGTGCAAGGCTTTCTTGAAATGAGATGTTAGGGTTAAAATACCTCTGCGCCTGTAACACACCACAGCAATTGCTATAAACCTCAGGGCACTTCTGAGTTATTCAGAGCTTTCAAAGATTTGGTACCAGTACTGATCATTTCATCCACGGGTAAGGTGAATTTTTTTTCCTCACCACTTTCTCTTCCTTTTTCAGACAGGCGAAAATGTATGAAGTTCTTTCTTTTTTTTTCCCCCTCACTTTCTCTCTTCTATCAACTTGATTTTATACTGTACTGTCTTGATTTGTCTGAGCTGAAGTTCCAAATTCTATTTCTGCCTATTTGTTATACTCTTTACTGAAAAGTCTTTGCTCAAATTGAGCCTCTAAAATGCATGACATAGGCAATTTTCATGGTAAGAAAATCACTAGCAAAATAGCCTTCTCTCACTTCTAAGGCACAGCAGTTGCTGGTGTTAATAAGAGTTAGTCATTTGCTTATCACGGGTAAAATAGATTTCATATTGATTGGTTTGACTCAAGACTACGATATTCCAGTTAAGATTGCTAAAAAGAACTATAGAATTAAACCCCAAGTTAAAACAAGCAGAGACTCAATGGCATACAGACATTTCTACCCTGCTCCAATTCACATGCGAGTCCACACTGTAGACAAGGTTCATTCTCAATCAGACGATACAGAAGAATGAAAACAGACTTATAAAAATCACACCTTACAGCTTTAATTTTCTTTCTTTAGAATTATTCATTTGTAAGCCATTCGCCCATACCTCCATCTCATTTCTTTTCTAAAAGCAATTGTGTTTTAGCAACTACATTCCTCCAACAGCAATACCAAGACTACACTGAAGTGTAGCAGACACTTAACATGAAACTCCTTCGTGCTGACTTTGAAGGCCTCCTCCTGGGGCTCCGTTGTGTTTTCACTGTCAAATGATACCACAAAGGCATGAATACACAGCTCCATGCTCCCGGGTTCGGGAGGCAGGAGAGGGCCATGGGACACCATTTCTCACTTGAGCTCATGTAATTCTGTCATATATCTAGTTTACGCGGGATACTGTGTTCCTTCCTAAAGGACACACACACACACACACACATATATGTATATGTATATGTATATGTATGTGTGTGTGTGTGTGTGTGTGTATATATATATGTGTGTATATACATATATATATATTACAAAGTATATGTTTTTTTTTTTTTCTTTTTTCTTTTTTTTGGAGAGGTTTTTGCTGTAGGGCGCGTGCGCTCGCCAGACAGACAGAGAGAGACAGAGAGACAGAAAGCGAGAAATCACCCCCCGGGGGGATGGCCACGCCGCAAGCCCTTCTCCTCCATTCTCCCCTCGGGATCTTGGGCACGCACGCACACGCGCCTGGCATGAGTTTAAGCCACCGGGTCTGGGACTCGAACTGTGGTCAACCACATGGGAGGCCAGCAACATATCCATTACGCTAACTGCCGGTCCCCAAAGTATACGTTTTTTAAGAGACACAAAAAATAACCTACTCCCCTACATGGATGCATAGACTTTAGTTAAAACACAAAACACAGCGGGGCTGTCATTTTGCTCTTCAGGGTCCAGCAACAAGGCTCTTTTTAACCTCTGGATCTTCCACATAAAAGGTCTGAGAAGCTGAATCTTTAAGTCAAGTCTAATTTAACGATGAGTATATAGCGACAGCTAAAGACCGCCTACTCAGGTAAAGCAGAGACCTGAGGCAATTATCAGAGTAATTCAAGCAGAAAAATTTCCTACTGAGGAAGAGATAATGTTTGCTTGAATTATTCAGATTGGGCTTCTATACTAATTAAATTCATTAACTTGCTCCTCCACTTTGCTTTGCCTACAAAGACACGGCCTTACTGCTATTAAAAATATACACACAAGGCACCTCAAATATTTGTGTGTTCATAAAATAACTGATCAATTACTTGTAAAATAAGTAAACAGGTTTAAGAAGCTATAGTTCCCAAAGAATGAGAAAAGAAAGTTCCTGGATGGAGTAGTAAAGAAGGGAAAATAATGAATAGACTTTCAATAAGCTGGATTTGAGTCTCTAAGATTTATCCTCTTACCCAGGAGACCCTGATGTACGTCAGTCACATACACAAACACATACACACACCATGCTGTTCATCATCCACCAGGAATCCATATTCTTATTTTAATGTATTTAATGACAGTTACAATAATAGAAGTTTCAGTGATTCTTAATTTTTAGGTCACAAACAGGATCCTTCCAGCATGCAAAGATTTACAGGCAAAGGTTCTCTGTTTTTTTTTTTTTTTTTTTTTTTTTTTTTTTTTTTTTTTTTTTTTTTAATTTTGCTATCAGGTTCCTGTGTTCACTGGAGAGAGACAAAGAGAGAGAGAAGGAAAAGGAGAAAGCACTTCCCAGGGGAGTTGGACAAGCCACAACTTTTCTCCTCTATTTTCCCCTTGGGATTTTAGGCACACAGACATGAGCCGGGCCTGTTTTTCGAGCTGCTGGGTGTGAAACCCGCACAGTGCAGTCTGCCGTATTGACTGTGGACCAGCTGCCTCGACCATCATACCATGGACTGGCCCAAAGGCACGTGCTACGAGTTCCCTTTTTTTATGATTCAAAACACTTGCACATGAGAAAGAGAGACAGAAAGTATCCTGGAAGGGACCTTCTTCACACGGCAATTCCCTCCCTCGCAGTTCAGTTCCCCAGGACCCTGGGTACAGCAGGCGCATTTGTTGTGACCAGGGTTTTCAACTACAGTTGCCATGTGGCTTTCACCACTGCGGGTGCTGAAACATTTATGAACTCACTTGCTCTCTCTCTCTCTCTCTCTCTCTCTCTCTCTCTAACTTGCTACAGGTGGCCTATGCCAGACAGAAACAAAGAAAACGTGAGAAAGCACCCCTCCCCCAAGAGGAATGGTCACACCACCAACCCTTCTCCTTCACTTCTCCCACCATTTGAGATTTTGGGTGCGCACATGCATACGCACACACGCACACGCACACACACACACACACACCCAGCATGTTTCTCCAGCCTCTATTGGAGACTTCAGTTACATGGCAGTCATGTGTTTTTTTGTTTTGTTTTGTTTTTTTGAGAGATTTTTGCTATAGGGTGCATGTGCTCGCCAGCCAGACAGAGAGAGACAGAGAGACAGAAAGCAGGAAATCACCCCCCAGGGGGGATGGTCACGCTGCAATCCCTTCTCCTCCATTCTCCTCTTGGGATCTTGGGCATGCACACACATGTGCCCGGCGTGAGTTTCAAGTCACCGGATCCGGGACGCGAACCGCGGTCGACTACGTGGGAATCCAGCGACACAGCCATTACGCCAACTGCTGGTTCCCGATGGCAGTCATGTTGATTCAGCTGCCTTAACCACCATGCCACAGGCTGGCCCCACCTATTAAGTCTTTTAAAAGAACACACTAACCTCAACTACTTTCACTAGTCTCTAGTCATGTAGTTCCATTTCCTGTCACTGCTGATCTTCCGCTGTCACCACCCCCACAGGGCTTTTCTGTTATTGAAACCATTTCCAGGGACTCCGCACACTCAAATCTCCAGCTCTTTCTGTAACAATGTCCTGTTTGTTTACTTGAGTGACTAAGAATTTTGCCAGGATATAGGTTTTGATGAATCTTAATTACAAGGGAGTCAGAAAAGGTCCCCATTTGGAAACAAGATTTAAGTTTCAAGATTAAAGTTCATAGTCTTCTTGTTGATAAGTTTAGAATTTTGAATATTCTAAATATCTTAGTATTATAATTGTAAAAGGCAAATTAACTTAAATACATTTTTAGTATTTTACCAAATTTACACAAACATAGACACATATCCATCTACATACAACCTTTGGCAAAACTACATTAACATTATGATCGAGTTACTCAGCTTCATTTACTGTGAATATGATGCTCTGACTACGTAGCAGACAATGTCATATCCATCTCAAAAAATAAAATGTTTTACTGCGGCATTATATTTTATGGAATATTACTAAGGCATAAACAATAAGACCCTATCATTTGATTCAAAACAGATGAACACAGAGGATTTAATACTAGGTAAAGTGAGCCAGTCTTTGAGATTCACACTGCATATCTCCACTCAACACATACCTGGTGTCTGCACTCTACGTTGAAAGATCGAAATATCTGACAGTAGACGGGGTGAGTGTAGATACCAGGAATTAGGGGAGAAAGTGGGCAGCAGGGAGTAGATGGCGGAGAGCGGGTGGGAGGGCCAAAGGGAAGCACATTTAACAGACAAAAGAATGTAGAAGTATCTGTAGAAATAAAAAGACCTATAATTTTTGTCTTATAAAAAATTAACATTAAAAATGATGCCTTTGCAATGTGAAAATGCTGTCAATAGTTTAAAGACCTGTACAAAACTCCTATTCATAGAAGAGAGAATATAAATGAACCTGTCTGCTAAAGGGATACACAGTGTGGGTAAGAACGTTAGAAGCTGGTAACGGAACTGTGTGCTGGACCCAGCATACACTGTGAAGAGATATTAAAAAGGAAATGCTTCTAAGATCAGATCCATGCTCACTATGAAATATCATGTGTTCCTACAAAGCTCATTCATATTTCTCATGAAATAACAGTGTGTTGAAGTACCAACACAGCATGTAACTGAGGCCGTCTAAGGCAGAGGCCTCTCTAGTTTTGATGTGAGAATTTTAAGAAAACAATCAACACGACATAGCCTATATACCTCAGCATAACTTCATATATACACTTAAAATAAAACTTTAAACACTGTATTACATGTATAAGACCATCAGCCAACTTGTGAAATCCATGAGAGTCACTAATCCTGCCAATAAATCCTCAATTAAAAATATTTGTGACTTACATACCTTTTATTTGCACCTTAAGAATAAAAGTGGCAGATTTACAAATCAGTGTTTTGGGACTCATGCAATTTTTAATTGAGTTTGTATGCCCTGATCGGATGTTTAGTTTAAAATTCTGATTTATAAATCCTAACTGGCTCTTTCTTTTATTGCTAGTTCTGTCTTTTGAAGTTCAGACTTTGTAATAAGCTCCATAAGAGGTTATGCAATTTACTTTTCCTGTGTTATTCTAAAGCTAAAAAAAAAAAAAAAAAAAAAAAAAACAAAACAAGCAAACAAAACAGCCTACCTCTCTGCTCAGCTGCCTCGCATAAGCATCTTCATCAGTGGTATTTTTCGTTTCCTAACAGGGTAGTTTTCTCCATAGAACACGGAGGATAAGAAGATCAACCTCCCATTATTAGAAAGCTATCTCTGCAAAAACACAGCACGCAAAGCCAGAGTCAGTGTTTATGCATGCTATTCATTATCTGGCGCCTGCGATTCAGTCATAAGCCAGTGTTTCCTGGATGGGGTTAGATAGAAGTGTGCTTCTGGCACTTTCAACCAAGCACCATTAAAAAGCCTGCACAGTTTCTAAAAATGATTAACTCTTGACTCCAGTTCAAGTTCTAATTCAGCAACATTTCCCTCCCTCAGCAACTCCTGCACCGCCAAGCCTCAGTAATTAAAGTTATGTTTAAATCCTGAAATAGCAATGTTCGAAAGGTGGGGAAAAATGATCTCTTTTGGTAGCAATTTAATAAAAGAATTCACAGATTAAAAGCTTAGCAATGTTAGACATTGCCTTAGAAATTAATAAAAGGTAATTTTATAAGAACAAATTTTTGCATTGTAACAATTTGGGTACACAGTAATGAAAAAGAATTTAAATTGATTATACAATCAATGATATTGCCAATGATGCATTTCAGAAAATGTGAGAGAAAGATATGTTAAAAAAATAATAAAACCACTTACATTATGAATGAGAACTTAAAGTAGTTTGAATTTTGGTGACATAGTTTTTTCTCTATTTTTTTAAGAATTATTTTATTTAACTTTATTTATTCATTTATTTTAATTTTACCACAGTGGGACACAGAGAGAGAGAGACAGAGAGGGAAGGTGAGAAAGTAAGCCTCCAGGTTCGGGACTTAAACCACCGTCAGTCAGACGGGAGTGCAGCACCCTTTACCACCAACTCACCTGCCAGCACCACAGAGTTTTCTCTTTAAAAACCTTTTTTTTTCAATAGTAATGTTGTATGCATAATTCGAGTTTAAAAATTATCTATTGAATTTATTATCATTGTAATTATTTTTTAATTTGCTATAGGGTCCATGTGTGCACCAGAGAGAGGCAGAGAGGGAGAGAGGGAAAGTGAGAAAGCAAGCTGCCAGATCTGGGACTCAAACCGCAGTCTGCCATTTTGGAGTTCACCACCTCAACCACCACACTACCTACTGGCCCTCACAATATGACTTTTTTAACAAGGGATTCTCTTTTTTTCCTAAGTAATCTAATGACATTCAGCTGTTTTTTCTAGCAAGCTGCCAACCTTTAAGAGTCTTCTCTGAAATGGTTTATAAAATTGAGACACAAATATCAAGACATAGACTCATCTAGGATTTCTAGTGACTAGTTCCTTTGGGCAAACAAGAAACCAAGTTCAAACAGCAAAGATCTTATTCCAACATAATGAGATCTAAGTGTGTAGTGATAGTCCCTTTATTACCTCAATATCTAACCATAGATATGTGACAGGTCATGAAGAGGGAATTAGCAGGTGATCACAACTTACAAGAGGAAAGGACTGGGGTAAGTTCACACAAATAAGTATTGCTGTTGGGCATCCATAAACCACCCTCCTATTAATGTAGAAGGTCATTCATGCATACACATTTCAGAAATGTTCAGTGAGACAGTTCAGAAAGTACTTCAATTTCCAAAAAAGAACATTAACCTTTTGTTGAAAATTAAAGAATACATACAGTAACAAAAACAAGTTCAGGGACCAGCAGTTAGCAGAATGGCTATGTCACTGGATTCCCATGTAGTCGACCATAGTTCGAGTCCCGGACCCGGTGGCTTAAACTCAGACCGGGTACATGTGCGTGTGTGCCCAAGATCCCGAGAGGAGAATGGAGGAGAAGGGATTGCGGCATGGCCATCTCCCCTGGGGGTGATTTCTCGCTTTCTATCTCTCTGTCTTTCTGGCTAGTGCATGCACCCTATAGCAAAAAGCTCTCCAAAAAAGAAAAAAAGAAAAAAAAGAAAGAAAGAAAAACAAGTTCAAATTATTCTTTTTCACTTCATGAATAGAAACATTCCAGTCTGTACGTCCCAAGTCCTGGGTGAACAATATAAATTGATTTATTTACTTAAAACTAAGCTAAAATAATGTCTCCCCTGAGAGACACATTTAAATGATCCTTCTGTTGCTTAGGGTTTAGAATTTTTGTTTTTATTTATTTTTTTTTTTTACAACTAGAGGCCATTCATTGTTCATGAGATGGAAATAAACTAGTTTACATATGCACCAAGATTTCTCAGAATTACTCTCTAATTAAATTAAATTTAAATGTCTTCTTGGCATAAAAGTTTTGCAGCATGTCATAATGACTGGGACCAAGCAGGAAGTACATCTCTGGATGTTATTTATAATATTCAAATGAAATAAATCTTTACATAATTTCATAAGTCATTAATATCTTCAGTTCACATGAAAATAATAACCAATAGTGAATTACTAACTGAAATAACTAATATTTTGCATAGACTACATTTTTTCCTTTTGATTGATTGTTTTTGGGGGGGTTAGAGAACATGTGGGAATTTACAGTAGTCTATATACTTTGGGATTAATAGCTATCACTGAACCATAAGAGAATAATCCTTTCTCTAAAACTTTGATTGCTCTTCCAAAGTAGAATTGTTAAGTCTCTGAACCCCATTGGTTAAATGTGGATAGTGGGCCAGCCACTGGAGTGGTGGTTAAGGAAGCTGAATCCCCCTTGGCTGACTCTGTGATTTGAGTTCCAGTCCCAAGGGCTTGGGAAAAAACACACCAGGTGTGTGTGTGTGTGTGTGTGTGTGTGTCTGTGCCCCAAAATCCCAACAGGAGAATAGAGAAAGAACTGCAGCGTGGCCATTCTCACCGGAGGGTGTGATCTCACTTTCTCTCTCTCTCACAAGCACATAGGCCCCTATGGCAAATTAAAAACAATGGGAATAGGGTCAAAAGGGACATGGAACGTAAGGCCATGATTCCTGTGTGGCCGACTGCATGGTTCGAGTCCTAGCCACTACAACTTGAAAAATCATGCCAGATATGTTTGTATGCCCAAAATCTCAGAAGAAGAATGAAGAAGGGATTGTAACATGGCCATCTCCCATAGGAGTGATTTTTCACTTTCTCTCCTTTTTGGTCAACACACGTGCCCTATAGCAAAAAATAAAAAGAAAAAAAAAATGTTGAGGACATTACCTGCCAAAAAAATAATAAATATAAAACACACAATACACCTGGCATGTGGTAAGGCTTAAGAAGTAATAGTTCTTATCAATGAGTGTTGATTATTAAGTCACGTAATTTGCATTTAAAAGAACTATACTGGAGCACAGAGATGTAAGACTTTGTTACTGCATTCAAGTTCTTCTATGTCTTTGGTAATTCATTATACTACATGGAAAACTGAGGCAATATGTTAGTTTTGTTAAAGGAAAAAATTAGTTTTATGTACAAATACTACTCACATTGTGACCAAGACAAAACCAGATGAGGAGAGATTAGCTGTTATGAAGAGGACAGCAATCATGAGAAAGAGCAGAAATCTTATTAAGATTTGAATAGAGAAACAGACTTAATATCAACTAACAGGAATGGCTTGAAGTCTAATTTTCTTTCCTCTCATTAATGCTTTCTTGTACTGCTTGATTACTGTTATTTATTCTAGGGTCACTTAAACAAGACCAAACTCATTCATATGTAGGACAGCTGCAGTTTTTAGACAGTCTCATTTCTCTGTTTGAAAAATGAAAATATCTGAAAATATAGTAAAAGCGGTATGCAATACCAAAGTTAAATCGCAAAGCTATGCCTAAGATGATCAGAATAGAACCAACAATAGCTCAAAAGAAGATCTGTGGCCATGGCCAAAAACTCACCAAGTACCACAAAGTTTCTCCTTCTGTTAGGCTGAACTCAAAGAACAGTGGGGCATTTTAGTAACTCTAGTAGCTACAAAAGTTTATTGTATAAGCCAAAGATGCAAAAAGGCCAAGATAATCATCTTTCTCCATCTGCTTGAGTGACGGTTAGAATAATATACTCCAGAGAGAGGTCCTGTAATGTCTAAGGAGATAACTCCTCTGAGTCTGAGGGCACTGTAATTCCCGCCTGTCGAAGGAGAATGTGGCCCTGGACAATCTACTTGCTGACAGCCAGCAGTGACGGGTGATGACAGATACCCTTGCGCCCACAGGCGGGCAGTCCAGTATGCAGTGAATACCCAATGAACCAAGGATAGACACACTGTATTAGTGTGAATCACCTTTGAATGGCAGTCATGGTGGATTTCAGAGCATCGAAACCAGTCAAACAATTCAAATTGGCATTCTAAGAGGTCCCTCATTATAGACTCACAGTAGGGAAGGAAAAACACACCCTTGGGTCTAACTTTATTCTTTCTAATGATGTCCAGGTTCAGGTGAGTGTCTGAGGATACCAAAGAATCCCGATGCCAAGTGAAAACCAACGTCTACATTTCCTAACTTCCAGTCTGGTGTTCTGGCTGCCAATGTGTATACTATTTACATAAAAGTTGTGATACTGGATCTTTGTGGCATAATCTTTCTGTGCCAGCATCAAAAAATAGTACCCTAAGAAATCCTGAAAACGATGCCGCAGCCACAGAACACAAGCTCACCCTGGAATTCCAGCCGCACTCTCCACCTCATCGCCAAACCTAGGCAGCACATAGGCAGTTTTCAAGAGGTAAGATGTACTGATATTGTAAAATACAGGATCATTTGAATTTCTGCTTACATTTCTATCCTCTTCAATATTTGAGCTAGGGTTAATGTTGGGGTTTGAAACATCAACCCAGAGAAATTAGTCACATGAATCCCTTCAGATCTCTGCCCTGCTTCTTTTTTTGTCAGGACAGACATAAGATGCATGAATTTTCACATAAAAAGAACATTTGAAAGGGTGAAACAGGATATTTGCCATACCATGACATATTAATTTGCCAAAAATGTCATGTGGGCCTGCATTTCTCTGAAATCCAAAGATGCCTATGGTAAAAATTAATACATCAACAAAGTTAAATTCTATTATATTATTTGAACTCAGTGCTAATATATTTAAGATCTTATTATTAGTATTATTTAAACTTTACTTTTCTATGCCTATCTAAATACAAGATTTGTTTCTTATCTACTCACTTATTTTTCTTTTTATTTCCCAATGTATCTTTTAAGGGAGAGATTGTTGCTGTAGGGCATGTGAACTCATCAGAGAGACAGAGAGAAACAGAGAGACAGGAAGCAAGAAGTCATTCTCCAGATGGGGGAATGGCCACATCACTGTTCCTTTTTTTTGTGGGGGTACACACACACACACACATACACACACACACACACACATGTTCCCAGCATGAGTCTGAATCTGTCAGGTCCAGGAGTCAAACCACGTTCAGCCATGTGGGAGTCCAGTGAGGTAACCATTACGCCATCTGTTGGTCCCTCTACTCACTTCTTTATATTAAAATGCAATCCAGGGGCAACAGGTGGAGTGGGGATTAAGGCACTGGAAGCACAAATGACTGAGCATGGTTTGAGTCCCTGACCTGGCAGCTTAAAAATCACACTGGGCACGTGAGCATGCATGCTCCAAATTCCATGAGGTGACTAGAGGAAAAGGGATTGCAGCATGTCCACCTCCCCTAGTGGGTGATTTCTCACTTTCCCTTTCATTATCTGTCTCTCTCTGGTGAGCACATGCACCCTATGGCAAAAACCTTAGAAATAAATAACTAGATAAAGAAATAAAGAAGGCACAAATTTTTCAAAACAGGAAAAAACAAAAGTTATCTATACCACCAAAGTGCTAACCCTCTGAGTGTAAGCTGAAACCAGTATTTTAGGATTTCATATTCATCTGAAGTAATATTTCTGCCATGGCACAGTTATGCTCCAGGGACAAATTCTGCTATCTACAGAGCTAAGATTAAAAAGTAAAACAAAATTTGAACCCTCTCATTGAGCTCATGATGCATAATAATGATGCTTTTCATTTAAATTTCAAACCAGACGTTTTTCACGTTAGGTTAGGGTCTGAGATGTATGAGTTTTGAGAATAGGTCCTTTTTATATAAAAGCTTATCTATAATACCTTGTTTAGTAGAATAGTTTGATTGGAAAATGTTGCCTTTATATTATGAGTGATAAAATAGAGACAATTCATTCATATTAACTAATGTGTCAGTATTTGATTATTTCAGGGTAAGGTTAGTATTCTAGAAAAAGTATTTGGTTGACGAATCTGAGTTCTTATCTTTGATCTAACACTACAGGAAGAACTTGATTGTTTTTATCTACATAAACAGGTATGTTAGTCCATATGAACTCCATGGTCCATGCCAGCTCCGACATTCTGATATCGCACTGAATGTCATACACCGACACATTCGGAAATGCATAAGCACTACAGAAGGCAAATTTGCATTATGGGAGATTATGCTCTTGGTGCATTCCGTAATCATTCTGGTGATTTTCAATAAGTTTCTTTACTGCCCCAGTTTTCTCATCACAAATAAGGATATCATCATCTATGTATTCCAATTTCTCATTCTGAGAAGAAAATTTTACAAATATACTGAAGCATTTACAAATGCTCAGATGTGATCATGGCCCAGTCTCTGCAGGGCAGTCGGGAGCAGCTTGGACTGGAGAGCTGGAAGCCACAGAGTAGCTGTGGTTGGGTTCCCAGCCGGGTCAGTCTGGTAACATTCTGGGCATGTGTGGCGGGTACCCCAGAGGCCAGCCGTCAGGAGGACTAGGATGAAGAGTATCGTGATGCAGTCAAGCCTTGTAGAGGAAATTGCTCTCCTTTTTTCTCTCTTGCACACACACACACACACACACACACACACACAGACACACACACACAATCACAAATTAAAAACAAAAAATGAAGTCATCATAATGATCTAAAAAGTATTAATGTGTATTATGCTAGGATTGAACAATGAAATTATTTATTCTAGCTATTTAAAATTTTTGAGAACATAAAAATATGTTGGAAACATAGGAACAACATAGAATCCTACTTGTAATTCACCGTTAAACATATTGAGTGCTTAGAAAACCATTTAGCCTATGGCATTCTATTAAGTAGAGTATTTTTAATGTTCTTTTCTAATTCATGTTTTTATGTTTTAAAATTATTATATTTAAAATCCATGCAAAATCACTTGGGAGGCCAACTGGTGGCATTGTGGTTAAGAAGGTTGGATACGTCACATGGCTAGTCATGTGTTCAAGTCCCAGACCCAGCGGCTTAAAAAACATATTGACTGCATGTGCATGCCCAAAATCCAGAGAGAGGAACAAAGAAGGAGGGATTGTCATGTAGCCATCCCCTTTGGAATGCTTTCTCACCTTTCTTTCTCTGTCTCTCTTCAGTGAGCACATGCACCCTATAACAAATTTTTTTAAAGTTAATTTGTAGCCTTATATAAAAAGAAATACTTAAAGGGGTATCTATTTTTAGATGCACTTGAATATTTAGATGTTGACAAATACTTGTTTTAAAATATCTTCCTGTAACTTTTTGCTCTGTGTCACCTTGCTTACAATCTTGATTACCGCCAATCTCATTTTCTTATTGTAAGTTTCAAATTCCACAGGGCTTACGTTATGAACTTTGATGGATGAGCGAGGCTGCTGTGTCTGCCTGGGCAGGTGTGGGATAAATTGCTGTGCAACCTATGATCTTTGGGCAAATTACTCTCCTTGACTACAATATATACCGATGAGACATGTCAGTGTTCATATACACCTTGACAGCTGCATTACCCAGGTGATGAAAACACAAGTTAAGGGACCATTGAAATGAAGAGGGAGAAATTCACTGTGTCATAGAAAATTAGTAAAAGAACCATCACTATAAACTGGAAATATGATGAGATAAAGTGGTTAGTAGGCTTTAATAGGAAAAAATTCCAAACCACTTAGTCGAATATGAGTAACTGCATTTCTTCCTCTCCATCCAAAATTAGTTTTCTTAATACCAGTAAAAGTGAACATGACAATAACTTAGGTTTTTAAGAAGGAAGGAGTAGATAAAAGGCTTATAATTTCATTTCAGTAAGTTTGGATCACTCATTCAAACTAAGGACTGTTTTGTTAATATGTTTGCCTTAACACTATCCCAAAAAGGAAAGAAATACCGATCTATGGAAGAGATCTACAGAATATATCAATATTTTCTTCAGAATCTTTTAGCATTTGTCCAATCTGTATGCTCAGAAGGCAAGCGTGGGTCTAGGTGCCACAAAAACACAGATAAAGGAGACTTAAATAAAAAGTCATAAATGGCTTCCTTTTTTTTTGGGGGGGGGGAGGTTTTTTCGCTATAGGGTGCGTGCGCTCGCCAGACAGACAGAGAGAGACAGAAAGTGAGAAATCACCCCCCAGGGGGATGGTCACGCCACAATCCCTTCTCCTCCATTCTCCTCTCGGGATCTAGGGCACGCACGCACATGCGCCCGGCGTGAGTTTTAAGCCACTGGGTCTGGGACGCGAACCGCGATGGGAGTCCAGTGACATAGCCATTACGCTAACTGCTGGTTCCCATAAATGGCTTCCTTTAACAAGGCTTTTTTGCAGTCAGCAGAAGGCATAGTGCTTATTTGCTGGACTCTCATATGGCTGACAGTGGTTTGAGTCCAGGACCTGGTGGCTTGAAAATCACATGGGGCGCTTGTGTGTGCATGCCCAAGACTCAGAAGAGCATGGAGGAGAAGGGACTATGGTGTGGCCATTCCCCGAGGGGTGATTTCCCACTTTCACTCACTATCTCTCTCTCTGATGAGTACAGGTGCCCTCTGTCTCTCAGTGTCTCTTTCTGGCAAGTGCAAGTGCCCTATGGCAAAAACCTCTGAAAACAAAAGAGAAGGCTTTCTTTGGGGGCCAGCAGGTGATAGTGGTTAAGGCACTGGACTTGCCCCCTACAGTTTGAGTCCCAGACCTGGCAGCTTGCTTTCTCACAATCCCTCTCTCTCTTTGGTGAGCGTGCATGCCCTATAGGAAATATAAAATATAATATAATAATAATAATAATAATAATAATAATAATAAAATTCACTAATAATTCTTAAAAAAGGAAGACTTTTTTATATAACATAATCTTTGCACGCTTCTGCTGCTTAATGAGAGTATGAATTAATCCTGACATCAAGAGAGATGCCTCACACTCAGATATGTAAACACAGAAAGGCTCAAACTTCAGGAGGAACCCAAATGCTTCCCACTCAGTCTGTATTTTACCATCTTAACTCCTAACCAAGGCTGTACTTCCTATACATCCAGTAGACTTATCTACGTAGGAGTAAGTTGGTGTGAGTACTCAAAGGTTTAACTATCTAAGAGGAAAAGGAATGCTAAGCTTCCAGAAAATGCTGCAATAGACCTAAGAGTAGAAACATATTCTAATTTCTTCAAGAATTGTTGTTTCTAGTTCTATTGTCACTGCCTAAAAAATTACACACTCTCATCTTTCCCATTTTGTTTCTCCCAGAGGGACTTTATTCCTAAATACTGGTGAACAATCTAGTTTCAAAGGGGTACTAGATAATATATCATGCAAATACAGCTTTGCTCAATGATGTAACTTCTTTAGGCCCACTACTCAGGTGAAAAATATTTTTTCATATATTTTCTCAACATTTATATTCTGTAATATCACAAATACCATCAACACAAATTAACAAATTTTAGATTAAAATCTTAGTAAAGACAAAAGTTCCAAATCTTACATTAATTTTAAGAAGAGATAGACCTCATCTTAATTATATCAAGTTTCTAATGTATTTAAACTTTAATGAAACTCTTAAACTTATGAAGAAGAATTTTGGGCCAGCCTCATGGTGCAGAGTTAAGTGTTGCATATAAGGAACTGGATTCCACGTGATCGACCTTGGTTTGAATTCTGGATCCAGCAGTTCTTAAAAAGAACATCCTGAGTGTGTGTTTATGCATGCCCCCAAATACTGACAGAAGGAAAAATGAAGGAAAAGGAATTATGGCATGACCTGGCCCTCTTGGTGGGGAGGAGGGTCATGCATTATACAAAGACTAGCAGGAGATGAATACTCCTATCACCATTCCTGGTCATTCTTGCCCCTGTCTTTAGACAGACAGATAACTAGTGGGTAGGTAGGTAAGTAGGTAGATAGGCAGACTGACTGACAAACAGACATAAAGGTATAATGAGACGTTCTTTTTTATTTCAATCCTCCTTATGTCACAGATGTTATGGAAGCACAGATAACGTTGCTTAGTATTATTTGTATTGCTGATAATCAAGAGTAAATGGTTATTTCTGTCATGTAAAGCACCCCACAATGCAAAGACACCTTTTCAAAGTGTTTGGAAAGTGTCTGATACAGTACCATGGTGAAGTCGTTCAGTCCTTCCAAGATCAATGCAATGATTCCATTACACCACAGATTGTGTTGGACATTACTAGGGTCTGAATGATTGTGTCCCTCAAGAGTTCATATATTAAAACCTAATGACCAACGCAATCATATTAAGAGATGGCGCCTTTAGAAGATGATTAGATCATGCTGATGGAACCTTCATGAGTGGCATTGGTTCCCTTATAAAATAAGCCCTAGAAAGCTTGTACATTCCTTTACCCATGAAGGATGCGCTACTCAGCTGCCATCTTTAAAGCTGAAAGTGAGCCATCACCAGACTCCACATCTGATGGCACCTTGATTTTGGACTTCCTAGCCTCCAGAACTGTGAGAAATTCATTTCTGTTGTTTATAAATCATGTGGTCTAAGATATTCTATTATAGCAACCTCAAAAAAATAAAACACGCAGTACTCAGTTGAAAACTGAATTCAGTTTCCTTGGAAACATGTTAGCACAGCACTAAATGGCAGAGAATCCAGATCATATGCATAGCAATGCAGCTCCTTTTTGGCTAGGTAGTGGGGTGCAATACAGCAATCTCAACCTCAAATTGTATTTTACAAAATAATGAATTAATCTGATTTATGTTTAAGAATAAGACTGAAGCTTCTAAGAAAGGCCTTACTAACTGATACTTTTAATCACATACTGAATTTAATTAAATTCAGTTGTACAGAGTTCAATGTTTGATTCTTTTTCATTTCCAAACACTGAAATTATTAGTGAAACCTACTGCTATTTATACTATTTGCTCCATAATGATCCAACATTCCAATAACTAGAAAGAAGCAATAGGAGGTTATAGAAATTTAAGGGAGTATAAAGTAGACTGCAGTGCTGCTCTTAATTACTGAGAAATAATGAACAATTTATAGAGTATATTGCAGTAACATCAGGGATAAGATGACTTGTTTCTTTAAAACATAAATATTTTGAATTTTCTTTAAAATGCTGTGATAAATCTGACAACCCATTAAGAAAAATCATGCAATAATCACCAGGAAGTGTTAAAAATGTTTCTATTTGTCTCTTTATGTTCATGGTCAAACTTTAGAAGATTAACAATTATTAAATGTTTTATTAATAGATAACAATAAATGTGCAATTCTATCATTTACTGAGTTTTTACTATAGATGAGGCATGAGATCTTCACAATAACCCTATTTTGGTAGATAACAGTATCATCAATTTACAAACGAAGCAGCAAACATTTTGAGAGTTTATCTAAATTTCCCCATGTACCTCTGTTAACAGGGAACCCAGAATTGAACACATCTTTGTCCAGAGTTTTAACATCCATGATCTTTAGCTTTGGCATTAATTCAGAATATAGCAAAACAAACATGTGTGTGTACTTAGGGCATCTGGGAAAGTAGAACAGTCAAAATTGTAAGACATAATAAAAATAATTATTTGTGGAATATTCTGGAAATACTGCTTTGACAATTTTGAAGCTACATGAAGGCATATATGCAACATCACTTTTAAAAAGGATAATCTGGGGGCCAGCATGTGGCATAGAGGCTAAGGCACTGGACTCTCGTGATCACCCGCAGTTCAAACCCTGAACTTGGAGGCTTGAAACTCACACTGGGCCATGTGCATGCATGCCCAAAATCTCAAGAGGAGAATGCAAGAGCAGGGATTGTGGCATGGCCATCCCTTTTGGGGTGTGATTTTTGTTTCTCTGTCTCTCCGGCAAGTGCATGCACCCTAGAGCAAAAGTGCCTCAAAAAAAAAAAAAAAAAAAAAAAAAAAAAAAAGATAATCTGGGAGCCAGCAGGTGGTATGGTGGTTGGGGTACTAGACTCCCACATGACTGAGTGTGTTTCAAATCCCAGACCTGGTGGGTTGTCAATTTCTCCCTCTGTCTGTCTCTCTGTCTCTTTCTTTCTCTCTCTGGTGTCTTTGCCCTATAGCAAATAAATAATAATAAATTTTAAAATAAATTTTAAAATGATAATCTGTTCAAGTTACAATGAACTTTCAAAGTCAAGATTGTTAAATGCATTCATAAATTTTCTACACATTTGTTTTCTGATTACTGGAAATAATATACATCTAAGCCATTTGTGAAACAATAAAAGGAATTTCTGAGTTCTGAGCATTTCTGATTGTACATTTCTTCTTGTTTACCTAGGAATAAGCAAAGCTATCATATTAAATTTCGACCCTGCTGCATATTCTATCCATTCAAGTACTAAATCTTTTTATATAGCTTAGTATCAGCTAACCACAATCTCTACTTAAATAGAAGAAAGAAAGCCAGTTAAAGGAGCACCAGAGTCTCAGTCTAAAAATTAATATATCACTCATAATGACCAAAAGGAAATTAATCTGATTGCATCCCTTCAAGTCAGATATTTTCCCTACAGAGTAATTAGTTATATTTCAGGAAATCCTCTGAAAATATAAAGAGACTATATTGTGGGATCTGCCTTGGGTTGCATAACCCATAGCAACCACTGCATTTGGATTACGTAATCCATAGCAACCACAGCAAGTGTGAAATTCATGCATGAAAAGTATCTCAGAGGTTATGATGATAAGATAAAATGTTAATGGCATCCAATCTATCAGTCCAACTATGCAATTTCAAAGCCTAGAATGTTGAAATGCTTATATTCACACAGTTTCCTCCAAAGAATCGTCTTTTGTTTTTAAGGAATGGGAGGGAAAGACATTTTTATACACACACACACACACACACGTTTCCTTTCACATGCCTATTAGATTGAATCCTTTTGCCGAGTTTGTAACCTTCAGAGTTTGTAACTGGTAAAGAAAAATGATGATAAAGTGATGATGGAATGATTAAAATGAGGAACTTATTGTAACATGCTTGTCAGTTTCTGTTCTTATCCAAGACTCATTTAGTAAACAAGTAGAAATTGTTTTCTGTTTAGATGAAATACTGACATTTCAATTTAATATCTTCATTCTAAAAACTAATATTTAAAAATGATAAGTTGTAGAAAAATAAGAATTCTATGATTTTCTAAAAATGGGATGTTGCTTTTATCTTTAATTTCTCTAATTCTTACATTCGAAGATTTACAGTAGAATTTACTACACAAATACAGTGATTAAGTCTTTTAATTTAGGTAACTTTTAGGCCCTATTATTAATTATCTACTTGAAAAATTACATGAATATTGCATCCCTACAGATAACAATCCTATCAAGTACTGAGAACCCTGGAAGCCTGCTGGACCTTAGAAACAGAAAACAAGGGAAATCTTGACTCTTGCAAGAGAAAACAAAATACAGGCATATTAAAATTAATTTTCTGAAGTCACTTTGAAATAGTTGCTTGCGTAAACTTGTTTATTACTTGATCTCATTGAACCTTCAGTTTTCTTATATGTAAGATGGAAAATCAATACTTAATTATTTCAGGTTAGTGGGAAGATGAAATAAAAATGATAAATGAAGGCACTTGGCCCGACATCTGGCACACAGTAGGTATTCCGTTCTGAGGCCATCACCAGAGCGATAGAAAGGTGCACTCATTTAATGTGCTCATTCCACCTTGTCTGATGCGGTGCAGGGTGCAGGCCTGTTCCAGCCAGCGTCTGTGATGAAGAGCGGGAGTCTACTAATGTGGCTATCTCATTGTCCTCAGACTACTGCACTTCAAGCTTTCGTCCTCTGGAAATTTTAGGCAAAGAGTTTAAATTTTAAGCTATGATTCTTTACCTAGAAGTTCTCTAGAAAGGAGTTTGTTTTAAACATTATGTTCTAAGTACAGAGTGATACAGTTGGTAAAACGAGATAACCAACAAAATAATTTGGGCTGGTGAAGTTTTGTTCAAAATTGTTTTTAATATCTTTTTTTTTTTTTTTGAGAGGTATGACAAAATGTTTGAGAGTGAGTTCCCAAGAAAAATATTTCTGTTTCCAGGGCTATTGATCCTCAGAAGTTTGAAAGCAGAAGGTAGGACCTTCCTTAGTTTATTGGGAAGTTCTGTTTACCAGAAAATGTTTATGGATTTCAACTGAGAAGTCATTTTTATGGAATTACATTTCAAAAACTGTGCAGATTATTTTTCAACCTTATGTAATTCTACCTCTCCTATAGCTTTGAAGAGTGGAACTATGCCTGTCTCTGTCAAAGCCTAAGATATCTTTCTGACAACCTAATAGTTATTACCATAGAGAAAACTCTCTAATCTAATATCTAGACTGGGATAAGCAAAGTGTACTATAATAGCTAATGGTGTACTAGACTAAAATTCTCCATTTTTGAAGTTACTACCTAGATATTAACTAGTTTTGAGAATCTAGCCAAATGAATTTAGATAAATAATTTCAAAACTTCAAGCCTCAGAGCCAGCAGTTGGTATAGCAGTTAAGGTGATGAACACCCACATGGCCGACTACCGTTGGAGTTCCAGACCTGGTGGCCTGAAAATAATGCTGGTCACGTGTGCATATCCTAAATGCTGAGAGGAGAATGGAAGAAAAGGGATTGCAGCGTGGTCATCTTCCCTGGGGCATGATTTCTCACTTTCCCTCTCACTGTCTCTCTCTCAGGCATGCACCCACACCCTATGGAAACAAACAAACAATCAAAATAACTCAGAAGATCAAAATGCTCTTTTATGAAATACTTGTTTGTAAAATTAGGGGATCAAAATGGATAATTTATAAAGCCCCTTCAATAGACACAATGTTTTTAGATAAAAGAATCATCATACAATTTTCTTCATTTTACTATTAGATAAGTAGAATTAAAAAAGAAAAGCTGGCACCTCATTGGAACTTGAGATATATTGTCTTATCTTACATTTTTTGCCCAAGAATCGTAAACTTTGTTTGAAACAAGACTTTTGTGTCATAAGCAAACATAATAATCAAAATCCAAGAGAAAGCTTCCCGTCTCAATAGCTGGCTTTTCTTTTGTTTAAGTCTTGTTTTGTTTGTTTTCTTTTGTTTGTTAGTATACTGCAAGACATTTACAAATCTACTGAATATGTTACACATTGTTGGGCAGAGTCAAATGACCCTTCACATGCTGAAGGACTCATATTTAATACTTAATTCTAGGTCTATGATAAATGAAGCCTCTACACTTTAATCCTGTCTTAGCAGAGTGCTGAGAAAGACTGGAAACACTTCAAATATACATATGATGGCAAGGTTAGAGTCCATTATTAAAGGTAGAAAAACAAATGTATACCCCTAAACAGATCTAGAGGGCTGTGGTAGAAGACTTATATACATTCTTAACAATGTTTGGGTCCCTCTTTCTTTTATGTTGTCCCTATAAATCCCAAGTGACTACCGCTGTCCTATCTTTAAGAAATAGGAATTCTCTGAAGTCCCTTTTGCTCTGAATTAGCTGTGATAAGGAACTGTCTAAAATGAATTAGAGTGAACCCAGCCAGTCACTCCCCACAAAGACTAATGTTCGTAGATTGTATCATTTAATCATTGAATGCTATTCGTTCAAGCTCATGACATTGAGTAAAAAGACTTAACTCATACCATAAATATTTGACATAAGCTGCCTTCTTATATGTCCTTGAAAAGTTATTTTGGCATCCTCATTACATTTAAAAAAAAAAAGAAAGAAAGAAAAAAAAACTAACTTGCTTATTGTGCCACTATGCTTTGTCACTGTTTCAATAATTTTCTTTAATTATGTAGAGAAATTCAATTAAACCAAAGGCAATGTACATCTGATTTAGTGAAATATATGCATTAGACAATAGGAAGAAAAATACTTTCAGGAAGGAAGAAGAAAACACATTTAATACTTACAGGCAACATAGACAATGCTACAGTCATTATACTGATTATATAATTGCAATGAATACACTAATTTTTTATTTGTATCCCCAACGATCTCCCTGATGGCATCCATATTTCAAAGACAAGGAGATAAGGTCAGAGAAGTTATGGAAGCTAAACAGTGCTGTTGCACAGCGTGAAATAGAGCCTGATTCGAATCCAGGGTTTTCTGACCTCACGCACCCTGAGCTGTACCACAACCTAACACCCAGACAGACCATCGTAAATGTGCCCTTTCCTAGAAACCCGTCAGGCGGTCAGGGTATCAGGGATCTCTAATACAAGAAAAAAATGTTTTAATGTAAGGAATACTAAGAAATTCAAGTTAGGATAAATGAGAAAACATACTCCAGGGTAAATAATACTTAGGGGACTTCCCTACTCAGGACAGAAAGGTGAGAGATGGCACTGAGGTGGTGTCCACAAATTAAAGATCATTTCAGGCAAAGAAAGAGACTGAATCTTAGTAAAAATTGGCAATTATTTACCTTGGTAAGACTGAAGTGATATAGGGATATATTTTATATAAGGGCACTTTAATTTTTAACAATTTTATTGAGGTATAATTTCTACACCATAAAATGCATCCATTGCTAGTAGACGACTTCATGTTTTAAATAAATTTCTAGAGTTATACATCCATCCCCACAATTTAGTTTTAGAATTTTAATCACTCCTCCCCCAGTTCTTTCAAGTACCATTTGCAATTAATCCCATGAGAGTCGCATAAGCTCCCAAACTCAGACCGAGGTTACGTCTGCTTTCTGTCTCTATAAATTTATATTTAGAAAATGTTATGTAAATATAATAATACAATACGTAGACCTTTGCATATGGTTTCTATTACTCAGTATGTTTCTGAGGTCCATTCACATTGAAGCATTAATATTTTATTCTAGTTATTAATGAATAGTATTTGCTTAAAGGCTATATCACATTTTGTTTACTCACTTGCAAAATTTACAGAAATCTGGATTGTTTGTAAAGTGAGACTATTCTGAAAAATGCACATTATGTTCATGTGTTTCTGCAGACAGTTTTTCGTTTTTGTCGAGTAGATTTCTGGAGTGGAGATGTGTGGTCCTAGAGTGAGTTTCTAACTGTTTAAAGAACTGCAGATTGTTTCTCAAAGTAGCTCTACCATTTTACACAGAATGAAGCTTAATGTTTATTTTGGATTTAAATATTACATATGGAATTCAGGTATTAATATGAACAGCAAACATCTTTTGCAAATCTAAAATGTAGGTGCTAAGCACACTGTGAGAGGTGGAATCTCTGTGTCCCCCAAACTCCTGTGCTAAAGTCCTCACAGTCAGTGTGTCTGCATTTGGAGTTGAGGCCTCTAAGGAAGTAAGGAGCATTATGAGGTTATGAGGGTGGGCCTTGAACCGACAAGATCAGTGACCGTCTGAGAAGAGCTGGCGGGGAGTTGGCTCTCTGTTCTTCTGTGTGCGTGTGCTCAGCAAAGACCTCCTCAGCACTCGTGCACAGGCAGCTGCTGCAACCCAAGGGCAAGGCCTCACCAGACGTCCACCCTCCAGCAATGGCCTTGCAATCCCTAGCCTCCAGAAACGGGAGAAATGAATCTGTCCTTTAAGACACCTGATCTGTGGTATTCCGTTTAGGTAACCCAAGCAGAATATTCACATGAACAATGCAGTGCTTTGTAAGGGGCAGTTGAGAGCTTGCCAAGTATTAGAAGGCCAGGAAAGAGACTGTTCTCTCGAGGTCCCGCGAAAGCCAGTAGTCTTAGAGCATGAAAGCTCCTCAGAAATGTGAGTAGGTAGACTATTTAAT
Source organism: Tupaia tana (assembly GCA_026018925.1). NCBI lineage: Eukaryota > Metazoa > Chordata > Mammalia > Scandentia > Tupaiidae > Tupaia > Tupaia tana. The sequence continues at coordinate 41,672,220 of JAKSZU010000019.1, read as the reverse complement.
GTTTCCTTGCTCATATTTATTTCACAAAAATTATCTTTATTATAAAAAAATAACAAGAAGTCTAGGACTGAAGAAGTGTTATAATGAAACTAGAGAGCAGAATTCATTGAGTTAAAATACTATGAAATAAATTCTGATGCCATATCTGCAGTGGTGGTCTGTGTTTTTTTGTTTTTTTTTTCTCCTTTTTTTATAAATTATCTTGTTCTCACAGGCATCCAACTCACTAATTATATGCAAACAATAAGAATTAAGCTTCTGGCAAAAGAATCAGCTCTGTAGCCAATAGCAACTTCCTTTGGCAGGACAAATGTATTCACTAGCATTAAAAAACTTAATATTTTATTTCTAAATTAAATACTTATAACTGGTTTCCAAAAGGGACAACTGAAGATGAGAAGAGAAGAGACAAGTGACCCTAGGCAAACTATTTTTTTTTTCTTATTAGAAAAATAGAGCTTAACCTTATTATTTTTGGAGCTGAAATTTACAAAGAAGAAAAGAATACTCCAACCCCCCTCCCCTTTAAGCTGCACTGCTTTTATGAGATGCAATAAGGCTTAGTAATGATGTTTCTGAAATAGAACATGTTTGGATCTAAAGAAAGTTCTCCAGAGAACACATAGATTGGATTAAATATCCAAGAGTAAAATCAAAAAGAGCCAGCTGAAGTGAATACTCTGGAAGCATTTGTTGGCAAAGTATGAAAGTCTAAAATGTATGTGATATTGGTGCACATTTAAAAGTAAAGTATTCTTTATCATTTAATGGTGATTAAATTATGGGAGAAATTAAAGAAAATAATCTGAATTTCAGAATGTTTCATTTGGATTATTGACAAGAGTACTATCATTCCAAATTCTCATTTAGCTTGCATATTTTACATATAAATCATATGCAGATATTTAAAATGAATATTGTAGATTTCACATATTGAAATCATATCATGAACTCTCATACAGATTATTTAATTTAATTATCTAGTACGTCTTTTTAAAAGAGTTCTGCTACGTTTGCATGGTATGCCTTCTTTTGTTTTTGTTTTTGTTTTTTGGCATAGAGCACACGCATTTGCTGGAGAAAGATTGGGAGAGACGGTGACAGGGGAAAGTGAGAAGTCACCTCCCCGCCTGGGCGGAATGGCTGCGCTGCGACCCTGACCACCATTCTCCTCCTGGATTCGGGGGCACACACACGCGCCCCGCGCGATTTTCAAGCCGCCAGGTCGGGAACTCCAGCCCCGGTCTGCCGGTGAGTCTGACACCGTAGGCACCACACCCCTGCGGCCCTGCATATGCGTTTTACAGGGAAGAGAGCGGAGGGCACAGGGAAATGAGACCAACTGCCACCGTCCTTCACTGCACCACGATGAAGCCAAGGTGCACCGAGCAGCGCCACCTGTAATTCAGCGGCCCGGTCTGTCTGAAAAGAACCTAAAACACATTAGCTAAGTGTCCACTCGTGTGACATGGGCCATGACAAGCTCCGGGCAGACAGACTGGAAGGACAGAACGGGCGTTAGCGCCGCCACCTGCGCTGCACGCCCTGCCCGGGCCCACCGGCCTGCAGAGTACTGTGCCGCCCTGGACACTCTGGGAGCCCACCGACGGTAACACGGGGCCAACCAGCAAAGGAGGGACGAGAGCCTGGCTAGACCCCTTGTCGCCCTGATGTCACGGTACCTGTCAAGGAAGTCCTCCGGGGTCACTAAGCGCCCTAGAGGCTCTCTAAAACCACTGCGTGAATGAGACCCAGCGCGGCACTACAGGTGACCCGCCCTTCCTCCGAAGCTGGAACAGTGAATCCATCAGCCCACACCGCCAGCTCCTGACGCTCACACACCTCTCCGCATTACACCTGCCAGTCCTCTAAGAAACTGGAAAATCAAAACGCGTCAAATTCATTACCCTTGTGCTTAAAGTGAATTTGATTAGCCTTACCACAAACTACTAAGAGAATAATCTAATGTAATAGTCTGTCCCTGAAAAAACAGGATAAGCATCTATACCTTAATAAAGAAGAACTCCCAACTGGTAAATGAAATCGATATCAATTCTTTTCTTTTTAAAGATTACTTTTGAGATCTTAAATGATACTCTAAAAAGGGTAACTCTTTTTCTTTGGGTCACCCATGCCGGACAGATAGGACATTTTCTACTCTGCACATGCTAAATCATTTGTAGAAATAACACATATGTCAATGCACACCTTGAATTGTCATTAATTCATGTGGAAAAATAATATTCATATTCAACATAACTTGCCAACTGCCTTGAAGAACGAAACTAATCAACATAGTTTGAAGAATTTTTTTTTCTTTTTTTAATTTGAGAGGGTACATGCATTTGCTAGAAAGAAACAGAGAGAGAACAAAAAAGTGAAAAAAACACCTCGAGGGAGATGGACACATCATAGTCCCTTCTCTCCCATCTCTCCTTTCAGGTTTTTGGGCATGCACACACACACATGCCTGAGATGTTTGTCAAGCCACCAGGTCTAGGCCTTAAACCACAGTCAGCCATGTGAGATCCAGCCATGGGGAACAGTAACTAGACTGTGAGAAAGTAATACCACAGAGAGAATTTTCAAGCAACAAGGAGAAACACAACTGTGCGACAGAGGGCAGAATGCGACCACGGGCACTGACGGTCAGCGCTGGAATTCCTGACGACGTGACGGGGCAGGCTGCGGCCGACGGAGGGCAGGGCGATGCGCGGATTATCTACAGTATGTTGCATTCGAGCCGGAAATGCTGACTAGCGATGTCACCAGACCTGAAACCTTCAGGTTATGGGATATCATAGTGACAAAGGACACCACAAATCCAGAAGATGAACCTACTGAGAGGATGATCTTCAAAACGAAACAGAACGGCGGTAACAAAAAGACCGCAGAGAGAGGCTGAGTCTAGGCCCGAATGCAATGTGCAGTCAAACTGCATCTCATCTTGGACGAACTAGACACATAAGATATATAGAAGACAATGGGAAATTTACATAGGAAATGAGAATAGATAACATTGAGGAATTGTCAGTAATTCTGTTAGGTGTGATAATTCTAAGTATTTAACAGCATGTCATTATTTAAATGTTAATTCTGACCTTCAGATATAAAATGTTGTCTGTAAACATGTAATCACAGCTAAAATAAACCCTTAATACAAGTTCCATACTTGGTGACAGAGATCTCATTTTAAAGGCTCTAATTATATAAAATACGAAGTGAGTTAAAGAAAGTTGAAAAAGATCCAAAAAAGAAGCTTTAAAAAATTACATTTGTGTCTATATTAAATTACATGTAAATTAATTTTAAACCAGACTTCTAGTTAAAAGTTTTAAAAATTAGCAAACATAAATTACATTATACTGGAGTCTCTTTCTAGAGATCCTTCTACTGTTTTTATTTAATTACTGTCAGAGCATTGAACCAATTACTGCTCAGACCAGTCATCTCCATGGGTTGCTGATATTTACCACCAAATGAAAATCGATAGACTCAGTCTTCATTATCTATTCTAAAGAATGTGAGTATTGATTTCGAAAACCTCTATTTCATTGGATTTTGGAACTCTTTTCATCCTGTTTTGGGCACTTCCTTTCTTTCGCCAAGACCGCGATGTATCACGTGGTTCTGGTTTATCAAGTCACCGCCATACGCTCTTCAGTCTGGCTCAAACCACAGTTTTTTTCGCCCTCTGGTTTCCAATGACATGGCCTTTTTTATTTCCTAATATTTCCTCAGACTTTAGCCAAACAGATTCCTCTGCCTCTTTTTCTCCTTTTTATATAACTAATTCTTATATACACTTTAGATCAAAATAGAAGTAATCTTTTTCCCAGCATGAATGCACTCTTAGTCCACTTAAAGATACCATACCCTTTACGTCAACAGATAACTTTTCATGTTTGTGTCTCTTAAACGTTTTGCTTCTTTCTTTTTCCCCTTGATTCCCTTCCTCTCACCCTCCCTCATTTCCCACCCTCCTCCCACATTGTACCTAGTATCCACAGTCGTCGTTTTTCAAGAAAAGCTCCCAGATATCCCAGTCTAAGGGGCTCCCCAAGTTGCCCTGGACTGCTATTGGACTCGGTATTTTCTCTCAGAACACCGGCAGTGTCTAGCTCTGGACCTTCATTTTTGGTTATACCTGCTCTCTATAGATGCCTGGTTCCATAAGATGATAATCATTTCTCTCTCTATTACTGCTATAGCCTCTGCAATCAACACAGTATCCAGCATTTAGAATGTGTTTAGTGGGCCAGCAGGTGGTGTAGTAGTTAAGGTGCTAGATCCCATATGGCTGACTTTATGGTTTAAGTCCCAGACCCAGTGGCTTGAAAAACACACTGGGTGAGTGTGCATGGGTTCCCCAAACCAAGAGAGAACGGAAGAAAAAGTATAGTGTCATGGCCACCCTCCTTCTCCCACCCTGGGCAGGTGATTTCTCATTTAGCCTCTCATTCTGTTTGTCTTCTTCTCTCTAACAGGTACCTACATCCTATGGCAAAACAAAACAAAACAAAACAAAACAAAAAAACAAAAACAAAAACAAACTTAAAGAAAAAAATAAAAAGAAAGAAAGAAAAGGAAAGAAAAGAAAAGGATGTGTTTAGTAAAGATTTGCCTAGTGGGTGTTTGTTGCCTTGTGACGTGAGGCAGTATGACACAGTGAGGATGCTGTTTCTTATCTTGGTCATCGTTATGTCCCTGGACATACAGAGGTGTTGAGTAGATCGTTTTTGTATAAATGGATGGATTGGTAGAGAAGACAGCTTTCTTTGAGTCCTACCTCAGCTGTACACTTTCTGTTATCTTACTTTGAATTTCTGTAGGTAGCAGTTAATTATCTATAAAATGGAATGTTTAAAGGCTGATTTTAAGGAAACGTTCTGCATTGAAAATCTTTAAAACTAAGATTTTCCACTGTTTACCTTGCTACTGCAATTGCTGCATTTGATACTAGTAGTGAGAACAATCAACAGCACTGGATCAGGCAAATATTTATTGGACAATTATATATTGACTTTAATTCAAGTTCCTGTCTCAACAGGCTTGTGTGGAATTTGACAAGCTAATTTTTACATTTATATGGAAATGCAAAGAGCAAAAACAGTCAAGATATTGTTAAAGAAAAATCGAGTAGGGAACCATGAACTATCAAGTACAAATCTTTTTTAGAGGTACAGACTAAAATAGTATTTTGTCTGTATAGAGATAGACAAATAGACCAAATAAAAGAGTTGAAAGCCCAGAAATATACCTATGCATAAACATAATCTTAGCATATAATGTAGTTTTATTGCATAATCTTTGAGGAAGAATGTAATTCTCAATAAATTATGTTGAAAAATAAAAAAAGTATCTTCTTTAAATCAAAACAATCATCTGTACTTACATCATCATTTTGATATTACATATTAAATGTAAAAAAGAGTTATAAGAAAATATAAGAATATTTTCTCAAAATGGGTAAGAATTTAAAGTCCTAAAAGCACTAAACACAAAGGTATTGGTAAACTATATGACACTGAAATGAAGAGCTATTCATCAAAAACTATAACAAATATAATGGAGATCTAAAGTTAAAATCTGGGAGAAGATAATGTAACAGGTAGCTGACAGAAAGTGCATGACCAGAATATGCACGTATCTTCCACAAGTGAATAGAAAATACAAGTGATTTTAAAAGGAACTTAGAGAACACACATCCAGTCGCCAACACATGTATGCGAAGGCACACAACTTCAACAGTCAAAGACATGATTTAAAGTACAAATAGGCAGCTCTTCTACATATTAGAGTGGCAAAAATGAAAACAAAACAGAACAAAGAAAAACAAAAAAGTTTGGAAAAGGAACATAACAATTGTTGGTACATTTGACTGCCACCTCCCCAAAAGATCACCAGAATAGTCAGTTAATCAACAGGCCAACTAGTTACTGCACCGGTAAGAGCACCTAACTAACCAGTTAACAGGGCCAACCGCTTACTGCTCCAGGGAGAACACCTAACCAACCAGTTAGCAGGGCCAGCCACTGACTGCTCCAGGGAGAACACCACTCTGACCAAATGTAACACTGTATGGGGGTAGTATCTTGTATTTATGTAAGAGGTGGGTTTTAAGGTGGATGTTTTAAGTCAGAGAAATGGTTGCTAATGATAAAGATTCATGACAATAACTTGGGATCTGTGACTATGCTAAAGAGAGATTGTTCAGTAAAGAACCTATTTACTTGTCCAGGTAACCAGTGTTCTATCTTGAGAGAAGAAGTGTTTGCACAGATTAGGCAGCTATCAGTCTGGGTACATAAGGTCACAGAGATTTCTCAAAGCTCCAATGCAGTTATTTCCTGGTTTAAAGGTTCATCTTTATAAGCAAAAACCTCCTGGAATAAATGGTTTTGGACACAGGTGGGTTTTAGTTTTTAATGCTGGTAGTTAAGAGTGGTTGTTATAGTTTTTGATGTATACTAGAGAAACTTCTGTACAGGAGACATGAACAAGAATATTCTCTTAATAGTGACTGGAGACAATACAGGTATTTATCAATGGCAGAGCAACAGAAGGACACATTTTGGTTTATTTATGCAGCAGAATTCTTTACAGTAATGAAAATCATCTAACTGTTGTTATATCTATCAACCATAATGAAAATCATCAAACTACTGTAAATCAAAAACTACTGTTAAAGCTATCAATTTATGCTACTATTCTAAAACTAAGAACTCAAGTAGTACATATCTTTAAAGCTTATTCTTCCAAGTCAAACACACTTTTTTTCTTCTGAACTAATATTATTATTCTTTTACTTTTCAAGTGCGCATCTAGATTTTCTTTTAAAGCTATCTATCACCTTGCTAACTGTGCTTGCCTTGGTTTCAAAATATATTTTTAAAATTGTTTTTGGAAGCATACATGATGTGCTATTGTTATTCACTCTGCTTTTCAAAACATAAATCACTTTTCAAATGTATACGAGCAGCATAATTTCCAGTAGGACTGCTTTCTTCTGAGAATCCCAAAACAGTTTCTATAAAGGTTTTGGGTGGTGGACATCTTCAAAGAAGGCTTGTAAAACTAAGATTACAGTCTGATATTTTAGTAGTCTGCAAGTTCTGCCTGATAGCTAATATTTTTTTTTCTTCTGGCATATAGATTTTTTTTTTTTTTAAATTATTGAGTACAGGCACTTGCCAGAGTAAGACAGAGAGAAAGAGGCGTGGGATAAAACATCTCAATGGGGAATGTTCGTGTTGCAAGCTCTTCTCCATTTCTCCATTCTGTTGGGATTTAGGGCAGGGAGATAAACCCATCCTGTGTGTTTTTCAAGTCACCGGGACAGGGATTTGAACTATGATCACTCTGAGGGGCCCAACTCCCTTAATCACCAAGCCATGGACTGGCTCTCAAATGTTTAAGCTTGTTTATTTATTTCTACCATAAGTCCCTTCTCCTCCAGAATGGATCTCAGGATCTTGGGCACACACGCACACACGTTCGGCGTGAGTTTAAGCCACCGGGTACAGGATTTGAACCGTGGTCAACTACATGGGAGTCCAGCGACATAGCCATTATGCTAACTGCTGGTACCCAATCTATGTTGTTTTCAATGACTGGTGTTGGTAACCAGGAAATCTGGCATTTGACTCATGTAAAAGAAGTGTATTTCTGGGGACCAGCAGTTAGTGTAATGGCTATGTCGCTGGACTCCCATGTAGTCGACCGCGGTTCGAGTCCCGGACCCGGCGGCTTAAACTCACGCCGGGCGCGTGTGCGTGCGTGCCCAAGATCCCGAGAGGAGAATGGAGGAGAAGGGATTGCGGCGTGGCCATCCCCCCTGGGGGGTGATTTCCTGCTTTCTGTCTCTCTGTCTCTCTCTGCCTGTCTGGTGAGCGCACGCGCCCTATAGCAAAAACCTCTCCAAAAAAAAAGAAAAGAAAAAAGAAAAAAAAAAAAAAAAAGAAGTGTATTTCTCATGTTTAACTTAGATTTGTTATGGGAATCATATTGATTTACCTATTTTCTTAAATAAACTTAACTTACAATAATTTTTAATGATCTAATGAATAGCTGTAAGTAGGGAGATTTTAATCTGGGAACAGAGTGACTGTCACATGTAGAATTGGAACATGTATGCACATGCTATGAGAAGACAAATGTGAAACTGATGAGGAGGTGACAGTCTTATAGCCACCCTTCATGTGACGCAACCACTACATCCCTATTGAGTAGATAAGAAGTCTTCCACAGAAAGAAAATAGCCCACTGTTTATTCTCATGCTACAATGGAAATTGCTTTTTAGTCATTTCTTTAACAAATAATTATTGAGCACCAACTGTGGGCCAGCCTCTACAGATAAAGCAGGAAACAAAACAGACCTAGTCCCTGCCCTCAGGAAACTTCTAGTGGAGAAAGACAAGAAAGAAAGAATAAAGAAAGCAGGAAGGAGGAAGTGAAGGGAGGAGAGAGAGAAAAGAAGAGAGTTGAAGGAAAAATCAAAACTGAAAAAAATGTGCAAGCCAGAAAACAAATGAGCTTTAGAAAGAAAACAACTAGAAGAAAAATGGGGAGGAAAAGCATTAATGGGACAAAGAAACATGTCAATTTCTGTTAAAGATATTTTATAGTTTAATCAACTGTACTAGGGAGAAATGTTCACCAGTTAAAATATTCACCTTGTAAGCTAAATAATGTGATTGACTGTATAAAAGAAAATGAAATTAAAAATAAAAAAAAAGAAAAAAAATAGAATGAAGAGGTAGGGTGAAGGAGAATGCTACTTTAGACAGGGTCTCGAGGAATAGGCTCAGAGACCAAGCAACATCAGGACAGTGATTCAAAGGAAGCCTAAGAGTAGGTTACATGGGTCTCGAGAAAAGGGTGTTTTAGGAAAGTTAGTGCTGAGGCCGAAGGAAACTTCCTGGGTTTAAAGAGCAAAGAAGAATCCAGGGATGCAGGAGCAGAGTGAGAGAGAAGAGAAGTAAGAGACTAAGCCAGAGAGCATGGGTTCGAACCTTTGCCCGGTGAGGTACAGGGGCCAAGAGATAAGTAAATCCCTCTGCCTTCCCTGACTCAGAGGACTTCTCGGTCAGCTGCTCATTGAAATGCCAACTCCATGCGACCTGTGCATTAAGCCTCTGCTTCCATTTAAGGGCAATACAATGCCAATATACTCTGTATCTCCCTTACTGTCTCACTAATTAAAATGTAAAGTGCTTTTTCTGCTTGTCTCTCTTTTTCATTAGATTTTTAAACTTTGTGACATCCACCATGGCCCTAGTAGTAAGGCACTGCTGTGTGACAGTTGTGGCTTCCTGACAGACCTGGCTTTGTAGTCTTTGCATATCTCATCAAATGATTAGCCTCTTTGAAACTCAGTTTTCCTCTTGGTAAAATGAAAATATTTTTTCATAAACTTATTATGAAAACAAAATGAGAACACATATATAATCAACAAATATGAGTCCTTTTCTTTTTACTTGAATTTTTAACGTGAAAGGAAAATCAACACTGAGTTGTATTTCTTCAAAATTAAGGGTGTTGATAAACTAATATAATTGGAATTTTATCTTTAGCTCATATCACTTTTCTACATCATTTGTGGTCCGTTTTATTTGGGGGGGTTGTTTGTTTTGTCACAGAGCATACACAGTCTCTGGAGAGAGACAGAGAGAGATATTGAGAGGGAAAGTGAGAAATCACTCCCCAGTGGGGATGGCCATGCTGCAATACTTTTCCTCCATTACCCTCTCAGAATTTTGGGGAGGCATACACACGTGCCCTGTGCATGGTTTTCAAGCCACCAGGTCTGGGACTCAAACTGTGGTTTACCATGTGAGAGTCCAGCACCTTCCCCATTATGCCATCTGCTGGCCTCTCTTACTTTTTCTTTATAATAACATATTAATTGTTCTTTATTGTGCATCTATGGATAATCTAGATGAAAAATGATTCCTATTATTTGACTGGAAGAAGAAATGTGATCTAAAGAATTTCAATAAAGCCCATGTTGCTACAGAAGAGCAATACATTTTCATTGTTTTAATTTTTTTAAATTTCTTAAAGTCATCTAACACAATTTTGTTTTTCTATACTGAAATATCCCTGCATTCCTAGACTCTCATCGATCTCTTGTCTGTGCATTTAAGACTTAGCCTCTTGGTCCCTGTGACTTAGCTCTGCCGTTCTGGCATAGCCATCTCCCTTCATACCACGCTCCCACTGGGTAATAATGACTAGACTGGATTAGCCAAGGTACTGAGCATGCAGAAACAACAAGCTACCATGAGTTGATTTTTCATAGCCTTGATCTCCTAAACCAAGGGTCATTGAAAACATCCACTGTGAGCCTCAGAAAAGTGTTCATCTTTGTAATCTTAAATGGAGAGGTTCTAAAAAATATCCAAGAAGTGAAATCTTTAAAACAAACACAGAATAAGTGTGGAAAAAACAATATGTTTTATCAACCATGAAAATGGTATCTATTCTCTGCATATTTAAAAACAGATCACATTTAAAAAGCACACTACTGGAAAACACAGCTCTGAGAAGAAACCAGCTTGGCAGCTAAGGCAGCTTGGACAGGTGAAGGAGACGGTCAACAGATTCAACTGTTTGCTAGAAAAGCTTCATGCAGGGCTTAATCCCTCTTACTTATCTGCCATAGTACAAACAAAATGCTTTACATGCTGTTGCTGAAATAGGGACAAAAGACTGGCTAGTGAAGAAACCTTCAGAGAGGAAGAGATTCTATTTATTTAGTAAAACATAACAAGTTACTGATACGACTGATCAGTGACAATCATTGTCAAGTGTTATGGTACATAGGAAGATGTATAGGAAAAGACAAATTTCACTTCAGAAACTGGAACCTATGCAAAAAAGGAAAGTACGTACAAAGACAGATACAATTCTTTGCAGAGCTACCGAAATGGTAGAGATTGGCACAGTGAACATTTTATCATTTTGCAGGGATTTGTTTTCACAGACTTTGGAAAAATAACTGAATGCATAAATATGCCCAGTTTCCTATTCAAAGTCATGAAACAATATATTTTAAGCTGTTTAGATTTATCAACAACAGTTTATTTTGAAAATAAAACATTTTAATTTAATTGCGAAAATAGCTGTATAAAAAGCTCACCCACTTGGAACACAGTAGCTAGCACTGGGGAGGCAGAGGATGTGGGTTCGTGCCAGTTGAGAGAATACCGCTATCTTCTGGCAACTCTTAAAATTTAAGACACAACATCTAGTCAAGTGACCACATTTTCCAGACACAACTTGAAATCAAAGAGCTGGATTTTATAAGAAACTCACTGACATCAATAAAATCTCCCCCGATTGGCAGTTTAATGATCCATAGGGTCCTCTGAGGGACCGAATAGAACGGACGTAACCATTTCCGCAAGAGCATCTGCGCCTTCTTCGTGGCTCTTAATGGAGGAAATACGAGAGGAAGAAAAGGTGAAAAGAAATCACAGAATTCACCTCTCCCCTCTTTTACTTCCCTGGGAATCAGTCAGTTACTTGTATCAGATAAGTGTCTCTACAGCATGTAATTTGAACGGCATCTAGGATAATGTCTAACTTACTGTATTTAGTATAATATCTTATAATTCAAGATAATACTCATGCTAATTGATCAAATGTTTTGTTTATGTATGCATTTTATCAATCTTTTTATTTGTATTTCCCACCTGTCTTAAATTGCCTGACAGGTACTGCCCTCTTCTCAGTTATTCCGTATGTCACAAATGTCTCTCATCTTCCCTCCATTTTTTATATATTAAACTTGCTGTTAAGACATGAAACAAATAGCAGCTAATATAATATCTCTAGAGGATTCTAAATATGCATCCCTGATATTTCTATCCCTAAATCCATAAAATATGTTATCACTAGCATTTCAGGCACCTAAATAAAAGTAGATATTTAACTGATAAATTGAAAGTCAATATTTTTGCATTGGCCTATGCATGACAAGAAGAAATTTTAGGCTTTATGGAAGCTCATGTAAACATTGTTAAAATGAAGATTTCAGACTTTCATTTGGTAGACCAACTACTGATAGCAAACCATATAACAAATACAAACATCTCTGGTTCTAAAACATTAAATAATCAAAGTGGGACATACGTGAGTACTGACAACCAAGATGGGGATATTTGGGGCACCTTGCATCTATATCAGTGTCCTCTACACTTACCTTACCACACTGGCATTGTGAATTACTATTATTATTATTATTATTATTATTTTTGGAGAGGTTTTGCAATAGGTTGCATGCGCTCACCAGAAAGAAAGATAGAAAGCGAGAAATCACCCCCCAGGGGGGATGGCCACGCGGCAATCCCTTCTCCTCTATTCTCCTCTCGGGATCTTGGGCACAAACGCACACGCACCCGGTGTGAGTTTAAGCCACCAGGTCTGGGACTCAAAACGCAGTCGACTACATAGGAGTTCAGCAACTCAGTCATTACGCTAACTGCTGGTCCCTGGCATTGTGAATTATTGATTAAAATATGAGTCCATGTTGAAATGGAGGCATAGGGATAAGTGTAAATTAATTCATTATCATTTAAAGAGTAAATAAAAATGTTGAAATATGAAGTCCTTGAGTAAACAATGAAATGAAGTGTTTAAATGTCCTGCTATTGGGATCAGCAGTTGGCAGAATGGCTCTATCGCTGGATTCTTATGTAGTTGACTGCGGCTTGAGTCACAGATAGGGTGGCTCAAACTCACACCGGGCATGTGTGCGTGCATGCCAAAGATCCTGAAAGGAGAATGGAGGAGAAGGGACTGCGGTGCGACCATCCTCCCTGGGGGGGGTGATTTCTCGCTTTCTATCTCTCTGTCTCTGTCTTTCTCATGAGTACATGTGCCCTATAGCAAAAGCCACTCCAAAATAAATAAATAAATAAATAACCTGCTATACACAGAGGCATCTATTCAAACATGTATGTTAAATATTTTCAGAATTTATTATTGCATGTGAAATATTAATATTATTAACTAAACTGTATTCTAATAAATACAAATAAATTTAATTGAGGGTTTTCTATAATTAAGTAAAGCCTTTCTATAATTTCTTTATTTTTTACAGTATATTTTCTTTTATTTTAATTTCTTTTATACATCCAATTACTACACATCACTTAGCTTGTAAAGTGAATTCTCCAACATGAACACATTTCACACAGTCCAGTTGGTGATAGTATACATGTTATCATCAACAGATAATTTTCCTAGAAGGTGTGTGCACTCACCAGAGAGAAACAGAGAGAGAGGAAAAAAAGAGAGAGAGAGAGATAGAATGAGACAGTATCCCCTGTTGGGGATGGTCATGCCACACTCGCCTCTCCATTCTTCCTTTTGGCATTTGTGCCTAGCCTAGATCCAAGCTGCAGGTCTGGGACTTGAACCGCACAGTCAGCTATGTGGGATCCAGCCACCTTAACCACCATGCCACAAACCAGTACCAAATAGTTCTAAAATTGACATAGTCTAGCGGTCCCTTAAAATAAGGAAGAAACTGTATCTTAAAATTTTTAGTATTTTTAATAGTCTCATATTTTGAATATAAGTTATCATCCAACAAATTAGTTGTTTATTAGCTATTTTAACTGGCATGGAGGCTGACAGAGTTCTTTGCATTTGTGGGGCTTCTTAAATGAGTGATTCCTTGCAGTTTCTAAGGGTCACCCACCTCCCTAAAGGTAGGAAGTTGTAAGTGATAAGCATTTTAGAGCCACGTTGACAAATAGGTTTATCTCATCTGTCAAATTCAATCAATGTGTACTGGCAGCCTAAGGTTATTAATTATTCTGAGTCTCAGAGTGAATATAGTGATTATGTTCAGATGCCTACCAAGGGGGCTGGAAAAGAGATTTCCTTCATAAATACAGTGAGTTTTTTTAACCCTTCTTGATACTCCAGAGGGTGCAATGAAATCGAGTGTAAATGTAGCTATGCAAACTGATTTTATAAAAACTTCCCATACAATATCTTACTTTTTTCTCCATCTCCTGTTCCATTTCAGATGGTAAAAATGACTAGACATCCCACTGGTTAGCACTCCTTTTACATTTTTTAAAAATACTGATTTGTACTCCTCTGTGGACATGTCGCCAGAGCTCGAGCAGATTCGGCTGTTTCCCCCGAATCCTGTTGCAACACATCGTAATTTACAGCGGCCACACATTGAGAACGGAACTGAGGGGCTGGAAGGTGGCGCAGCAGTAAACGTAAGGCAAGCAGACACACGGGGGGTTGCCAGCCGGCAGCCAGGGGCCGCCCTGAGCACCCTGGGCACGCGTGTGCCCGTGACCTGGCCTAGCTGAGGCTGGAGGGTGGGCTGCCGGTTCAAGACCATGTCAGGATTGCTGCATCTGTCTCCCTCTGTCTCTCTCACTTATGAATAAATAAAAATAAGCTTTAAAAAAAGTGTAGATGAGTGACTCCTAAATGACTCAAGGCAACTTTACTCTCCCTTTCTGCATTATTGACATAAACAAAGCCTAATTGAGTCAGCACAGTTATTTACCTGGTTCAAGGAACAGCTCCAAAGGCAGCCTGGGATAAGTCCCTACACTAAGATGGAGGAAATCTTACCGTTTTCTAGAAGCCAGCATCATTGCTGTACTAAGAAAGTAGCCACAAGGGAGAATCTCTTTTACTTTGACAGAATTATGTCCAGATGTAATTCCGGAAACTGCTGACAGCGTTTTTCCACTACAGAGACATTTCACGGAAAAAAACGCCCAACATAGAAAAAGGCCGAACCCAGAGGATAGCAGATAAGTGGATCTGGAACTGTTCAAGTCACTCCTGAAGCATGTGTCTTCTAGACTTCCAGCTCTATGAGACAATGGAATCCCTTTGTTTTTATTACACAAGCCTGCATGTGGGTCTTTATTAATAGCAAATGAAAACATTCTAACTATAGGTACTTTTTAATGAAGGGGAGTCTTTAAGTTATCCTCTTCCTTGGTTTCTTTTATTTGAGTTTTTTTTTGTTTGTTTGTTTTGTTTTGCTATAGGGTGTGAGCGCTTGCTAGAAAGAGAGAGAGAGAGAGAAATCACCCTCCAGGGGGGATAGCCACGCCACAATCCCTTCTCCATTATCCTCTTGGGATCTTGGGCACACACACACACACGCACCAGGTGTGAGTCTAAGCCACCGGGTCTGGGACTCGAACTGTGGTCAACTCCGTGGGAGTCCAACGACATAGCCACTATGCCAACTGCTGGTCCCCTTCCTTGGTTTCTTAAAAATCAGTGATTATAGGGATCATGACTCTTATTTAAAAATGTGAAAAATATAATTATGGTCATTCATTACTGTTTTATTTTAGAATGTGAATATATTACCATCTACTAAGCAACTTAAGACGACTGTCATTTCAAATGTAATGAAATCCTATGCCTTATTTTATAGAATTAAATGAACATATTAGTTAACAATTGGGTCAGAATAAGTATTATTTTTGTATCATAATATTTATGCCTTTAAAATACAAATTTCCTCTATTTCTTTCCACTAACTTTTTGCTAGGTTCCTAAAGTTCTGTTTTGTATAAAAATACTAATGTTTGGAGAATAGCTTCATTCTATCCTCAAATGCTAATTGCTGTGACATCTTCAAGAGACACTGCATCACTACAAGCCATAAGAACAGTAAATCCTGTCATTCTATATGAAGAGGACAGATCTAGAAGAGTTAATTCTAAGTAAAAAAAGTCAGACTAGGGACCAGCAGTTAGTGTAATGGCTATGTGGCTGAACTCCCAGGTAGTCGACCATGGTTCGAGTCCTGGACCTGGTGGCTTAAACTCATGCTGGGCACGTGTGCATGCGTGCCCAAGATCTCGAGAGGAGAATGGAGGAGAAAAGATTGTGGCGTGGCCATCCCCCCTGGGGGGGTGATTTCTCACTTTCTGTCTCTCTGTCTCTCTCTGTCTTTCTGGAGAGCACATGTGCCCTATAGCAAAAACCTCTAAAAAAAAATTAAGTCATAGTATGAAAACCACACACAGTATGTCCCTGCTTTCAAGGACCAATACTGAGGGTGATCAGCATTGAAAAATGCACCACTGGGTCAGCAGGTAGCATTGTGGTTAAGGTGCTGGGTGCCTCAGGCTGACCATGGTCCGAGTCCCAGACCTGAAGGCTTGCTTTCTGACCTTCCCCCCATCTCTCTCTCTATATATAGCAAATTTAAAATGATAATATTAAATTAAATTAAATAAATAATCTTTAAAAAGAAAATTTGTACCATTAATTAACTCATACTGCTTCTCCAGCAGTGATGACCTCCCCACAAGAACATGACTCTCACAAGGACCACGTCATCCTTCTCTGGAAGAGAAGAGGAAACAGAAGAAGCGCCTGTGTGGAGCCCAGATTCCTACTTCCTGGGTGCAAAGTGCCCAGGATGCTACAAAATCACCACGCAGTCCGCCAGTGGTAGTTTGTGCCTTGGCTGCTGCACTGTCCTCTGCCAGCCTACAGGGGGCGAAGCGAGGGTCACAGAAGGATGTTCCTTCAGGAAGAAGCAGCACCAAAGCATCCTAACTCAGGATGAGTGGGAAACCATCCCAATAAGCAATTTTGGATGGAAAACGAAATTAGCTCATACTAATATTGTAGCTAGGCTACAAGAGGAGCCAAAATAGCGCCATATTAAACCCAGCGAAACGAATCATGGCTTTAATGTGATTCTTCAATGGCCAGACCTCAGGACTGCAACCCACGCAGCAGATGTGTTTGTGGGAGGTGAGAACTTCTGCCCTGATGACCTGGCCCAGGAGAGTCAGCTGCAGCCCAGAGAACCCTGGAGGCTGACAAGTCTCCCCCAAACCACCCCAGGAAAGAATGAGCAGCAGTCCTGGGCAAAACAGCAGGAGTACTGCCCTCACCTCCTCTTAACAATCTTTCATTTTGGACCGGGACGAGCAAGATGGTTTGGGGGCATTAGTCCCGATTTCCCCAGGTCACTGGCTTCCGGAATAAAGCTACCTCTACTTTCCACCGCCACTGTCTCTTGGGTTCAGCACTGGTTTCATCTGGTTGCTGTGTGTGTGTCTGTGTGTGGGCATGCACGCAAGAGGGGGGTCTTTTATTATAGTCACCCGTGGGGGCAGTGGTTACTGTCTCCAGGACATTTATATATCATGTAAATATGTATGGCCCCTGTAATTCTACAGCAGTTCAACAATGGCATTTCTGAGAATAATAGAAAAAAACAACCTGCTCTTTAACATGAGAGGAAATGCAGAAATTAACATTAAAATGCACTTTCAACTTATTAGCAGATCTCTAAAATAAGAAATGTATATTTTATATTTAGAGAACACAAAATTCACTTGTCACCAAAAATGTTACTTTATGGAATGATGCAGTGAAAACTTCCAGAAGAAAAAAAGATTTATGTGTCTGTAAAATATTGTCACGTTATTTCCAGGTCATCACAGAACTTCCTATTCTGATTTATACGATTAGAATACAACTATATTCTGTAACTGGTGCATGTTAAAATTAGTCTTGATGTGTATATATATATATATATATATATATATATATATATATATATATAAAAAAGTGGATGCTTAGAGAATAATGACCTTTCTATTCTTTCCTATCTTAATATGTAGGAGCAACTCTTTTAATATACTGTAGCATTTGGCAACAATATCTACTTTGATGATTAAATTCTTTTTAAAGAGGAGTCAAATTTTGACAAATTTGTATTATGTAATAAATCACTTTTGAGTAATAAAAACAAAAAGGAAAAACAGGAACTAATAGTGGAAGGCATGCCTTTAGAAACGATAATATTTGTGCAGCATAATGAAAACCAATAAACCAAACCTCTCTAGGCAAGAGAAAATATAGTCAGCACAATCTCCAATTTCAGTAAATGAAGATATTGAGTTTAATTATACATTTATGAAGAAAATACACACCTATAATATTTCCTTTCAAAGTATATGGGGTTGGTTTTAATATTACATCCACTCCCTTGAGTAGTCCTAACCAATATTCTTTATTACAAAGAACAATCTCTGCATTGAAAATACATAGTTGAGATATTTTCTTGTTTCTCTCATGTCATGAAAACATGAATGTAGATCTCCATGGAGACATTTTGCATCTAGTAACAATAATTCGATATAGCAGGAAAGAAACTGCAAATGTTTTAAAAAAAAGATTTATATCCACAGCTTCAAAATAACCTCAAATGAACATGTACACAAAATTAAACAATATCCTTAAACTTGCTTTCCTAAATACAATACAACATTTTTCTATTTTATTCAAACCATATATCAACAGTTGAGATACTTGGAAGATATTCAGATTTGCTCATTCAAATTAGAAATCATAGATAGGTTTTATAAGCATGTAAAGAACTGTAGCAGAAACTCTATTAGCCTCATTAATACAACATGCTTTTGAAACTCAAAAAAAAAATAGAATTTTTAGTTTCCTCCCTTTTCTTGCCTTATATAAGGCTACTGAGCTACACTTTTCAAAACTACGGCTTATAATGGGATCTCAAGAGAAATGAAATCATTCTATATTTTAGTCTGCCTCTCTATTGCAGTTATATAATGAGTAAATGTTTTTCAGTTACTATGCCATAAGAATCTTAACATCATTATAATAGCTGGCATAAACATTTTTCTCAAGATGATATTTTAAAAATAACTGTAAATTTATGTTTCACAAATACGTATTTTAAAATGTTAATAAATATTCTATTCATCAAAGCACTCATGGTTAGTTAACACTAAAGGATGATTGACAGCAAAATGCAATTAATATGAACAGAAATGTCCAAAACTTAAAATTATTTAAATGTTTTTTATGATTCAAGACACCACCATTAACCTTTATTCACATCACTGCAAAACTGAGTTAAAATTTACAACTGTAAAATAAGGGTAAATGAAACCATATTATGATAAAATCTGTATAAAAATGACCAACTTCGATTTCAAGGCTTCCCATAAATATTGCCTTATTCCGATATCTGATCTCACACTGACACTTTCTTCACACGTGTAACGGAATAATTCCAGAATACCTCTGCTGCTGTGTCTTTGTGATATTGGAATACCCAAGTAATTTTGGTAAAAGATAATGTTTAGATACTATGTAAGTGAGTGAAAAAATATATATCCTTTTAAAAACAATAAACTTATTAATATTGTATAGCTTATACTAATTAAAAACAAGATTTTATCCTTCAGCCAGGTGGGAACAAAATGAAAGAACCATAAACTCATTTCTTGAGGAAACGTACAAGCAGAATTAGGTCATTTGCTGGTTTCCATGGTACCACATATATAAAGGCATCTTTTTTCCACTAGATGTTCCATTTATATTCAGAGATTTATATTTATAATATAGAGCATTTGGGGTACCAGGGAAATTACTACCAATCCAATAACACTATAAATAGTATCCTTCCTCTGGCAAATGCCCTGTATTAACATCTGACTTTGAAGTTCTTTTCTTCCAAATGTAGCTATAGCATTTTTGTTTTGTTTTATTTTGTTTTGTTTTCTGCTTTGAACACGACTTACCAGTCATCACTAATTGCTTATCTATTATACACAGGATCTTGGAAAGAAAATGCTAGTGAAAAACATTAAATTCCAAAACAAATATAAAATTGATAATTGATGAGGGCATTGCATCTGTTCCAAGTGGACTAGAGAAATGAGAAGTTCATTACTGAGACTAGCGAAGAAAGACCTGAGGCTCAGGCACAAATGAAGAGGAAAACAAAGTTCAAATAATTGATTCAAAAGTTACAGCGCCTGAGCAGGTGACTGGGCGAATACAGTTCTTATAACACCTTTTTCCTGTGGGTTATGTGAACCACTCTGTCCTGGGCCTTTTCTCCTCTCTCCATTTTCCTCCTCTGCGTGAATGTTGCCAAGGTAACATCCTCTGTAACATCCGTGTTGTTTAAAATTTTCTAAAATCTTTGCTGCTAAATACAGTAGCCATGGCATTTAAGCATGTGACTTGTGGTTAATGCTACTGAGAAATTAACATTGTGATTATATTCAATCAAACCTGACTCGCGGTTACTGTCACTTCTTTCAAAGCACCAACCTCACATGTATAATTGCCTTTTCAATCGATTCGCCCAGTTTCCCTACAACATTCCCAAACTCCATCTGTCCAATGGCAAAATCATTATCACTTTCTCTAAAGCAGCCTCTAGTTTAGCTGATAATTAATTTTTCTGGTCCGGTCAAGTGGCACAGGGTGTAGGGAACCACTGCACAATACTGGAAACACACAGAAGGCCTGGGTTCGGGTCCCAGGTCAACATGAACACACTGGGTGGCTGCAAAGTCAGGACAAGATTGTGGTATGGTGAGACTGTGTCAAGGAAACCTCTCTCTCTCTCTCTCTCTCTCATGAAAGGGAGAAATAAAATAAATTTTAAATAAGCAAATATTTGAAAATATCCACTTGGCTCAAGACAGGATTATTGAAATTATTCTTGACTCTTCATCTCTACTTCACGTCTTTTGTCATATAATTTGTCATTTAATCCTACAGTTGGGGACCAGCAGTTGGTGTAATGGCTATGTCGCTGGACTCCCATGTAGTTGACCACAGTTCAAGGCCCAGATCCGGTGGCTTAAACTCATGCCAGGCACATGTGCGTGTGTACCCAAGATTCCGGGAGGAGAGTGGAGGAGAAGGGATTGCAGTGTGGCCATACCCCCTGGGGGGGGGGGTGATTTCTCACTTTCTATCTCTCTGTCTCTCTCTGTCTTTCTGGCGAGCGCATGCGCCCTATAGCATAAACCTCTCCAAAAAAATAAATAAAAAAATTCTAAAGTTGTTTCTCAAGTCATCTTCTGTTTACCAAACTACATACACACATCATTATGTTAAACATTATTGCCATCAATCTGATCTGTAAAGTAGTCTTAGGGGAAATTTGTCATTACTACAGAGTTAAAATTTCTTAAATTCCTTAAATGTCCCTTCTCTGGTGAGTTCTTCAAATCTGCTAGTCAGGCCAAAGCTCCATATTCATGCCTTCAGTCCTCATCTGATCACCCCTTTGGGCATATAATGCTAACAGGTTTACTTGTGTATTCCTTGGGCTATTCCTGGGTATTAATCTTTTTTACCCTTGAAGTGCTTTCCTTCATGCTTGGCTTATAGTAGACGACTAGAATGCTTAGATAACTAATGACAATTTATGAGCTAAATGTTGAAGATTCAGAAACATAACTAGAAAGTTCCTAGGAAAGGAAGGAAAAATAAGCCCATTTCGGAACAAGACGCTGTGGGGATTTTTATCCTCTTATTAGAGGATTAAGCAAGCTAGTATGTATATTGGCATTTAACTTATGTTTAGTCTTTGAGGGAATTTGACTGGCTTCTATGATAATTTAAAGAAACAAATGCCATTTTAAAAGTAACTATAGCAGGTAAGAACACCTGCCGTATCAGTGCAGCATGTGTTGCCCTTCGGTAACTTCAGACGGTGCACCCGCCTGTCATCAGAGCCATGATGAATTACACCTTTTGACATCAATATTGAGCCTCATCCATTACTTTCTTAGCTTCTATGCTTTATATAAAAAAGACAAATGCCAAGACAAATTCAGACTTTGTAAAAACAAGCAAAACAAAACTTTAGGCCAACACTGGAAAATTATTTCAAGGGCTCGCAGTTCACTTCTCATGTATAAATACGGTTTATGGGTTTTAAAATAGTGTTTAAATTCAGCAAAGCTCCAATTAGAAATTATTAACCTTATAACACATGGATACTGTATTTCAATCTGACAAAAGTCATTCTTGTCACGCATAGCAAAGGTCCAGAATGCGAACAGTTATTTACATGGAAATAGAAAGCGATTATATCATAGGCATATATTCATAATAAATGTGTTTATTATAATTATTTGATTAGGTAATATAAAATTTGTGCTATATCAAATACCAAGTTTTATTGGGAGAAATAAGGAATGGTGTCTTCAATATTTCAGTTACTTCTAGTTTCTTAAAAATGTTTTAACAGTATAACAGTAATAACTGTGTTTAATAATTTTATGAAATGTTTCTAATATTTTTATAATCTTAACATAATTAATAATTGATCATTTATACCTAACTGGACTTTTAAATTCAAATTCAGTGTTATTTCTATAAGTGACACTACTCCGTGGAATAAGAATACATAAACATGATAATCTGTGTTAATACCACTATTATCCTTAGAGAAACAAAATCTTCTAAAGATCGCTAGTCTTTTCAAACTAATTTGATGTGCCAGGTGTACATACTAACCTAGTATATTCTCAGCATTTACTTAAATAGTCTGGTTATATATTTTCATATCACTGTTATTATATATATGTATGTATATAATATGAAACATAAACGAAATTCAGATAATGCAGATAGGAACCAATTTTGAAGATTTCGGCAGTAGAGTTTTTTGGTGTTAATTACATGCATAATTACATATGTGCTGTGTTCCCAGAGAAGGTATTTACATTATCTTTTTCAACTTCACAGAATGCTAGTGAATAAGGATACTGTGAGTGTCTGTCTTTTTGGTGTAAAAAAGAAAGTTCTCTCAAACAATATAGAAATTTGGTAGACAAGATGAAACTAACATTCATAAGTCCATATTTTCTAGTTATGTGCTCTCTTCAGCCTCTCTCTCCCTATGTGTGTGTGTGTGTGTGTGTGTGTGTGTGTGAGTGTGTGTGTGCTAAATAAATATAATCTTTTTCTTTATTTACGATAGAGCACATGCATGAAAAAAAGAAAGAGAAGTGAACACTTCCTGCTCACACCAGGAGTCCTCTCCACCCCTTTCAGCCCGTGGGGTCCTGGGCACTAACACGGGCACCTGGCTTGTCTCGGGCTGCCTGGGCCAGAAATTCCAACTGCGGTCACCATATGGGATCCAGATTCACATTACCATTGTGCTACAGAGTCAGCCCTCATCCCCTCTATATTTAGTTTAAGTTTTCATTTTGTTGTCGATCAAAGAAGTTTTGACATTAAAATGATCTATTAAATACTTCTCTTCACAGTTCCTCACTTCTGCTGTTGGTGAAATCAGACTGAATGCATGAAGCACAATTTCTTCCCTTGTCTTTCATCTGTAACCTGAGTGAAGGTCATCAACATTGAGAAAACAGAATCGACACTAGATAAGTGTATGCAGTCCTAAAAAGATGCCACCAAACTTTTGTTTCTACACTTAAGCAAGTTGTTTTTTCCCCACAAAATTCCTTCCAACATCTTTTTAACGTACTAACTAAATAGCTGTTTATCAACTATACCTGAGAACATATGGGGAACGTGTACCAATATCTGTCAAAAAATGTGTGTCTTCTAATGATCTCTTACTTCCGTCTGCTTTACACGAGGGACCGGCCTGGCGTCTCTGTCCGGCCTGTGTCCTGTGCCCCCTGGATCCTTCCTCCTCGCAGCTTCCCACACGCTCTCAGGAGTCGCGGTTGTGACACGTGGACAAGACCCCGGGCACTGAGATGAGGGTGTCTTTATACCGCTGGGATGGAACGTGAGCATTCTCTCTAACTGGGGATTCTGTGTCGGAACGCTAACATATCACTATACATCTGTTGTCAACATGGCCTCCAATTGCCCCTTCCAAGAAGGTCTCTAATTTACCCAATTTATAGAAAAGTAGGGAAAATGGAGAAAACGCTGCTACATTTCATTAGAATCTTCTAATGTTTGCTTAAAAATAAATAAATAAATGTATATCCAAAGAATCCAGGATATTTGAATAAATATATACATATACAGATCCAGAAATACATATTCATCTAAATATGTATGCGTTCATCATATTATATACCCTAACTATTTAATACATATAAAATCTCCAAGTTTTAAGATTACAGGTAAGATTTTGGACACTAAGGAGGTATTTTGCAGCCACTTCTATTTTGTTATATCCAAATAAAAATAGACAATCAAAGAAAAGAGACATTAAAAGCTAAATCAAGGAATGAGGATAGATTAGGAAGGAAGACATAAACGTATAGTTAAGATTCAGACATCTAAGCTTAGAAGACTTTTAAGTAAAATGCAATTCAAAAACCCTCTATTTTAAAGACTCAGAAAGTCAGTCCACCCAGCTCTCTGGGGGCAGAGAGACACAGAGTGTCAGGGTTCGAGCTCTGAGCTCGTTTTGCCACTCAGGGAGCTCAGCCGCCACTCAGTTCTTCTTCCTGCTCTTCCTTGTTTTCCTTTTATTTTTCTTTTACATTCATTCTCATTGATTTCTTTGAGAGTACTTATCATAACCTGTGCGTGTGTGTGTGCATGTGTGTGTGTGTGTGTGGACTGTTATTCTCACTAGAATTAAAGATCTAAGAGGACAAGAATCCTGCAGTCATTGCAGCCCTTGGTGCCCTGTGAGGTGGGAACTCAGAATACTGTCATTGATATGCAAGTGAATGAATGCGTGAACGAATGTGATGCCATAAATGTAGGTGAGCACAGAGGCCACGGGACGAGCCCACACTCCGCAAAGAACGAGAGGCAGCGCAGTGCCTGGCCACATCAGGACCTGCAGTGGGCTCTGGTGCCATGCCGCGTAGCTCTCACATGGGCACCTTCTTCCTGCTGCGGTTTCCTGAGTGGCCGGCCAGGGGCTGCCGGGATAGAGCAGTTCTCTAATAGACAACGCCCTCATCAAGCCCTGAAAGGTTTCCTGGCCGATAGTGTCCTGTCTTTTAGTTTACCCAGAGTCCCCTCTTCTAGTGGAGCTATGACTCGATGAAACTTTTCTGCAGCCCTGCATTGCACAGATGAGGGGGTGAGGCTGAGCAGGAGGTGCAGGACAGGGAGCAGAGCCGCCCCTCGGAGGAGGCGATGTCCTGACCCTGGCAGCACTGCGCTCAGTGCTTACCAGAAAATCTGATGATGTGTTTTCCCTTGTCCCACACT
Source organism: Tupaia tana (assembly GCA_026018925.1). Lineage (NCBI taxonomy): Eukaryota > Metazoa > Chordata > Mammalia > Scandentia > Tupaiidae > Tupaia > Tupaia tana. The sequence goes on along the minus strand of JAKSZU010000019.1, from coordinate 41,647,229 downwards.
TTGTTTTGAGAGAGTTGTTTTGTTTAGTTTTGTTTTTGTTTTTTACTATAGGGCACATGTGCTCACCAAAGAGATAGAGAGAGTGAATGTGAGAAATCAGCCCCTAGGGAGATGGCCGTGCCACAATGCCTTCTATTCCATTCTCCTCTCGGGATTTCACTCGCTCACATGCACATGTGCCCTGTGTGAGTTTTAAGCCACTGAGTCTGGGACTCAAACCGATGTTGTAACGATGAGAGACCAGCAATGTCACCATTACACCATCTGCTGGTCCCTCCCGCACTTCTTTTTAAGAGAGAAAAACTAACTATAAACTTTTATTTAGATGTAAGAATGATTCAAGTAAATGTAAACAAATATGGATTATTTTAACAATAATGAAATGGCAATATTCTCTACGAAGTCTGTCCCCAAAAGGCAGGAAGGCAGGTCATGACAGTTCAAATGAATAATTAGTAGATGTCAACGTTCCTAGATGTCATGAACATTTGCTTTATTTGTTCCCTACGATAAAATTTAAATTTAATTTTCTTCTTATAATAAACTACATCTAGGAAAATACGGTCTAAATATGAGTATGACCAGCATACAGTTAAAACTATTTTTAATATAGAGGCAGTCTAATCTTTTTGTTTAAAAAAGGATATCTCTCTTCCACTGAACTAAAAATATTATGAGCAAACAAGTACCTTAACTAGTGAAGCGTAACTCTGAAGACAAATAAATGCAAAGACCTATTTCTTTCACCCTTAACCTAAAGTAAATAGGCTTATCTGAAAATATAACACAAATTGACTTTCAAATTAAGGGGAAAAAACCCTACTTAATTATTTATTATTTTATTTAGAATTGATTTTTAATATAAATCATCAGCTATAGGTCTGTTTGACTTTGAAAGTCTTGCTTATCATCTTTACGTCCTAGTAAAATAGATAGGATATACTAAAATCTTTCTTAGCATAGTCTACCAAAAAAAAATATAGATTTTCCCTTATTGTTTTTCTTCCTCCATCTACCAACCAAAAAAAGGACAGAATTTCCCCATCCTGTTGATTAATGCATTACTCTCCTACCTTGGTAATGGTTTCATGAAGGTTGAAAAAAGGATCCAATTCTTCAATTTTTGTTGCATGTGTAGGAAAAAGTGCCTCGGAGAGAAAACTCGGCCCCTGTAGCAAATCAAAAGAGAAACATTTAAAACACTTCATTGATTTTGTTTTCCAAGTGCTTATTGGATTTTCTTTAAAGATTCAAAAGGACTCTAAATCGCTTTAAGGTATCTCTTGATTGTTGGGCTCCATTCTACTGATCTAATTATCTCTCACCGAATACTTACAAATGGAAATGAGTAGAATCCTATAGTTTTTGACATTCAATGTATTTGCAAAAGAATGTTTTTCTATTAAGAGGTTATCCTTGACATTCTCCCATATTTTTTTTTCTCGTGGCGACAACTTGACTACAAAAGTCATGTCTGCAAACCTTTTACTTACGTGTTCTCAAGGTGAGCAAATTGGTTATTTTTGATAAACATGATTACCAAAAAATATTAGGCAATGTGTGTATGATATTTTAAATACTGTCAAACGAACTTCAAAATAATAGTAAAATATATTTGGGGAAACACTGTGATGGCTTTGTATGTCACCAATAAAGAGGACACTGTGCTAAAATGGCTGAAGTGAGCCAGAGATGTTCTAATTCCCTTTGTACTTGCCGCACAGCATTCTGGGATGCAAAAAGACATGGAATGCTGGTAACATTACTGTGTCAAACAATACCCTTGGAGTTATCGGTACCATCATCCTCTAAATACTTATTATCAGCAATGTAAATATAACTTTTACTTGTAAACCTGAAGAAAGTGAGTTATCAGTTTAAAAAACTGAAGACTTCTGACAGGATATATATATGTGTAGACAGCTATACAGACAGACAGATAGAGGATAAATGATAGATGATGGACAGACCGAGGATCCATCTGAAGACCATGACGGAAAGAACAGATTCAACCTAATCTACACCAACAATGACAGCAGTTGGGTAGCAAATTGAGGCCGTTTCATTAGAACTCTTAATAAATACTTCTAAACAGCTATCTAATGGCAGAGTCAAATTCTTTGGAGGAAATCAGTGGTGGTAGGGAAAATTAGGATGATATATTTAATCTGCTTTGAAGTTAGATGAGAACTGAAACCAACATAATTCCAATTTTTTATAAACAATTCTGTGACAAAGTATATTCTTCACTCCTTATTCTAACTCAGGCCAGAGTCAAGAGAAAGTAGCCTAGCTGCACACTCCAGGATATGTTCTGTTTTCAATAACGAGGGCACGAGGATCAAACACTGCACCTGTCAAGATTAACAGCTCATTTATCTAAATGCGTTTCATGTTCCTCTCTTCATTTTGTTCCCCAGTCTAAAACTAATTTGTCAGAAATCATGCCCAGCCCCAATCAGAATATCGACTAAGACATGCCGTACCATGGATGTGACTTAGGCTTCAGGACTCATAACTGCCTTTCCCCAACTTCCTCATGCCGAGGGCTCACTAAGAATCGTCAGTTTATGGATGGAATTGTCTCTCTAGAACATTCCTCCTTTGAATTCCTAACCCCCAGTACTTCATAGTGCACTATTTGAGAACAGGATTATTGCAGATGTAACTATTGACAGGTTACGATGAGGTAACTCTGGTGTAGATTGGGTCCCTGAGCCAATGTGACTTAGTGCCCTTTTCAGAAGGGGAAATTTGGAGACCTACACACATCCACATGCAAAGAACATCATGCAAACATGAAGTCAGAGATTCTGGCCATAGGGGTATTACTATAAGCCAAGGAATACCAACGTTTGCACCAAAAAAACACCAGAATTTGGGCCAGAGACATAAAACAGACTTTTGTTTGTGGCCCTTAGAAGGAACCAACACTAATAATCCCTAAAATGGTAAGGTTATAAATTTATGGCATTTAAATCAGCCAGGTTGTGATGCTCTGTTACAGTGACATAATCAAATAATACACTCAGTCAAGTATTCTCTCTTACTCAAATTGGCCTAATGCACTTTTTTTTCAAGGGTTTTACCATAGGGCACATGTGCTCACCAGAGAGAGAGAGAGACAGACACAGAGATAGTGCAAGTGAGAAATCACCCCCAGAAGGGAGGGCCACGGGGCAATCCCTTCTCCATTTCATTTTCTCAGGATGTTGGGCACACTCATGACCAGTGTGATTTTTAAGCCACCAGGTTCAGAACTCAAACAGCTGTTGACCATGTGGGAGTCTAGCACCTTAACGACCAGCTCCCTGCTGGCCCCAGGCTTAACAGACTTCATTTCAGTTATGAACAGATGTTTATGAAGGTGTTTTGGGCAGTCAACAAAAACACGGGTTAAAATTTTGATGTTGCCACTTAATAAAGTATATTATTCTCCAAAGGACTACTCACCTAAGAAACCTGGATAATAATATTACTATGCACTTCACAGAGGTGTGGTGAACTGCACAATAACTGACACATGGCAGAGAGGGCGCTGGTGGCGTTGAGAACATGTGACAGTGATGCCCTGGGGACTGGCGATGATGCAGTGTAGATCTGTCAGCATGTTGTCTGGAATTCTGAATGAAGTCGGATGCTAAGCTGAAGGAAATCCGTGAGTGTATGAGAAACCCTGAGTATTCAGCAAAGCTGTGACACATTTTTGTATTAAAAAAAAAAATGGAAAAAAAATGCCATGGCTTTCCTCATGACTTAACAGTTAACAGTCTACATATGATATGTGTATTCATCCTAAAAGAGATGACTTTGAAACTACTTTGTTTTTTGGAGAGATTTTTGCTATAGGGCATGTGCACTCACCAGACAGACAGAGAGACAGAAAGCGAGAAAACACCCCCGGGGGTATGACCATGCCACAACCCCTTCTCCTCCATTCACCTCTCAGGATTTTGAGCATACATGCACATACGTCCAGGGTGAGTTTCAAGCCACTGGGTCTGGGACTCAAGCCGCGACCAGCCATGTGGGCGTCCAACACCTTAACTGCTACACCACCTGCTGGACTGACTTTGAAACTACTTCAGTGAAAGTGTGACTTGGATAACTTATTGCATTCCTATTCATTTAATACGTAATTAATTTTGAAGTCCTTAAAAGTTTGCCTCACAAGCAGTATTAAATAAACTTCAAGTAATTTTATCTTACTAGTTTACTTAGAAAACAAAGCTTCATTAATAGTACAAAGGTAAAATACCAGCCAGTCTTGAATTGAGTGATATAAAGACATAAGTTGGGAGTTACCATTAATAAGATTTTTATTGCACTTTCAATTATTCAGTGACACAATATATTAATTTAATGATAAATGTGTCCCTTATTATGCAGCGTAATCCCCTTCCTTTGCTTGCCATTTTGTCTGTCTCTGGACCCACCTTTCTTTGTTTTTAGTACCTTATTTAGTTATTTAAAAAAGCATTCATTTACCATTGATTATGTGCCTGGTGCCACACTGTAGGCAGGACGTGATCCTCAACCTCATGAAGTTATACCTCTTGGGATGTGGATACATAAAAGATCAACCCTCTGAGGCCAGCAGGTGGTGTGGTGGTTAAAATGCTGGACTCCCACATGGTTGACGACGGTTCGAGTCCCAGACCTGGTGGCTTGCTTTCTCACTTTGCCTCTCTCTCTGGTTAGCACATATGCCCTATAGCAAATTGAAAAATAATAATAATAATAAAATAATAAATAATTATTTAAAAAGAGCAAATATCACTTTCCTTAACTACTAAGATGACATCACTGTGTCAAATACATATGAACATACTAATGTTTAATAACTGTATATTATATAGTCCAACATAAAATAATTAAAAGATTTAGAAAAACATATATGCTTTTCAATAATCTTTTCAACCAGAAGTGTATAATTGCCAGAGGGCATGTGTGCTCACCAGAGAGAGAAAAAAAGCACTCTCCCAGTGGGGCATGGTAACACTCCCCTTCTCCCATTTCTCCATCCTGCCGGGACCTCTGACATGCACATCACCCTGCTGTGTCCCACGAGCTGCCGGGAATTGGCCCCTAATCACGGTGAGCCATTGGGACCCAGCTCCCAATGCACAGCACCCAAGCACTGCCCGAGGGGCCCAGACTCGCCACCACATTTCTCTTTCTTCTTTTAAGGTTTTTGCCATAGGCTGTGTGCTCTTCCTGGACAGAGGCAGTGAGAGGGAAAATGAGAAAACACCCCCTGTGGGGATGGCCATGCTGCAATCCCTTCCCTCCATCCTCCTCTTGGAATTTGGAGTACACATGTGCACACACACCTGGCAGGATTTTTCAAGCTGCCAGTTCCCGGAGTGAGACTGAGGCTGAGCCTGTGGGAGTCGAGTACCGTAATCACCACGCCACCTGCTGGCCCCGCCACACTTTATGTGACTATCCTCCTGATCCTCACCAACTCATTAGTGCTTTCTTATCGCTTTATGGCTACTGTTATTACTTTACTCATTATTAATAATTTTCCTCATCCTTTATTAGATTTTTGCTATCGTTCTACTTTCCTCACCTCAATGAGCCATGTAAGACCTGAAATCATTTTCTTATTAAAATAGTCTAACGTTCTCCAGCTGAGTAAATCATTTCCTCTCTGGACTTAGTATTATCATCCAAAGCTGAAGTGCGAGGATACCTGTCCCTCCCACAGCAGAGATCACGTCAGGATAAGAAGAGCAAAATGCATACACAAGTGTTCTGTACGAAGAAGAGCACTGCGCTAAAGGTGGATGTGTCTGCCTTTTACCGTATTTGCCAGGAAGTCCTTCATCTATAACCAAAAGTTACAGCTACAGATTTAAACAATTAGAAATAAGTTTTTGTGTATTTAACGCTTTGTCGCACTTGGCTTTAAAATTGCACAGCTCTGGGATTGGCTCTATTCTGCAGGGTTAGAGTAGCTAGATCTCACATGACTAACCCTAGTCCCTACAGCGTGGGACACATGCGGGGCACGCATGCATACACGTCTCACATGACTAACCCTAGTCCCTACAGCGTGGGACACATGCGGGGCACGCATGCATACACGTCTCACATGACTAACCCTAGTCCCTACAGCGTGGGACACATGCGGGGCACGCATGCATACACGTCTCACATGACTAACCCTAGTCCCTACAGCGTGGGACACATGCGGGGCACGCATGCATACACGTCTCACATGACTAACCCTAGTCCCTACAGCGTGGGACACATGCGGGGCACGCATGCATACACGTCTCACATGACTAACCCTAGTCCCTACAGCGTGGGACACATGCGGGGCACGCATGCATACACGTCTCACATGACTAACCCTAGTCCCTACAGCGTGGGACACATGCGGGGCACGCATGCATACACGTCTCACATGACTAACCCTAGTCCCTACAGCGTGGGACACATGCGGGGCACGCATGCATACACGTCTCACATGACTAACCCTAGTCCCTACAGCGTGGGACACATGCGGGGCACGCATGCATACACGTCTCACATGACTAACCCTAGTCCCTACAGCGTGGGACACATGCGGGGCACGCATGCATACACGTCTCACATGACTAACCCTAGTCCCTACAGCGTGGGACACATGCGGGGCACGCATGCATACACGTCTCACATGACTAACCCTAGTCCCTACAGCGTGGGACACATGCGGGGCACGCATGCATACACGTCTCACATGACTAACCCTAGTCCCTACAGCGTGGGACACATGCGGGGCACGCATGCATACACGTCTCACATGACTAACCCTAGTCCCTACAGCGTGGGACACATGCGGGGCACGCATGCATACACGTCTCACATGACTAACCCTAGTCCCTACAGCGTGGGACACATGCGGGGCACGCATGCATACACGTCCAAAATGCTGACAGGAAGCAGGGGTGGGGAGAAAAGGACTGCAGCGCGACCACAGCCCCTCGGTGGGGTGTTTGCTTTCTGTCTCTTGAAAGGTACACGCGCCATCTTGCAATGAAAAATAATACATGGCTGCTTTAACAGCGTATGACAACCACTCTTCTGGGTGGAAATTGTTGGGTTCCGAGTGGAGCGAGTGATATTTTCAGTTGCGCATTGAGGATAGCCTGGAGGGGGCTAGCATAGGTGTGAATTTAAGAGGTGTGAGGGGACACAGCAAGCTTAGACAGAAAGCTATTGTATTAATGCAGTGAGATAGAGCCGGGGACAAACATGGCAGGGTATTAGATGCAGAGAGGGGAGATGAATTTGATAAGTGTGTGAGAGGTAAAATGGGCTGTACTTGAATCAATTGAATGAGGGGGCCTTAAAAAGGAGTCGATGATACTGCAGATATTTCTAGATTACATGCATGAAGATACTACTCGCACAGACGTTTAGACACACGTAAAAGTGTACAGTAGAGAAAACACCGCGTCTAAGCGCTGAGCTGAGGCCTCAGAGGCTACCACAGCACAACTCTGCGATGCTAGGGCCAGGCAGGACCTCGGAGCTCAGAGCTCAGAGCTCAGCCCTCAGGGGGCCGGGTACACACCAGGCATTGGCACCTGTTCCCAGGGCTGGCTGGAAACGGAAGGGGAGGGACTGCAGCGTGAGAACCTGCGCTCACCTCTTGCTCCCCTGTTCTCTCCCAATATATCAGCTAAAAAATAAACTTAAACACATTTGATGTGAGGTGTTTGTGGACATTCAAACGAAGTCATCTGAAAGGTGAGTGACTATATTGGTCACGTTTAAAACCAAAGTCTGGACGGGAGATACAACAGAATTTTAAAAAATACGTACGTTGTAGATAGAATGCAACGTGTGCAGGCGTGAACTTAGAAGCACACGCGGCACAGAGCATACGACAACACCTCTGTGTGGCGCCCATACTTAAGAGGTGGGAGGAAGAAAATTAAACTCATGAAGACGTTATAAATAAAATCATCCATGGGACCAGCAGTTAGTGTAATGGCTATGTCCCTGGACTCCCACGTAGTCGACCGCGGTTCGTGTCCCAGACCCGGTGGCTTAAACTCACACCAGGCACGTGTGTGTGCGTGCCCAAGATCCTGAGAGGAGAATGGAGGAGAAGGGATTGCAGCATGGCCATCCCCCCAGGGGGTGATTTCTCGCTTTCTATCTCTCTGTCTCTCTCTGTCTGTCTGGCGAACACACGTGCCCTACAGCGAAAACCTCTCCAAAAAAAAAAAAAAAAATCATCCAAAATCACTTTTGGATGGGAGTGTGATTTCGTGGCAGTGAAAGCAAGAAGAGAATGTCTGGGAAGAGTGTGGCCAGTGAGCAAGGATGCACGACAGGACGAAGGTGAAAGCCATCCCTGGACGTGCAGCGCAGAGCTCTGTGTCTCCTGTCAGCGTGTTTGCTGAGAAGTGTGAGAAAGGAGTCAGTGTGATCAGGTGAGGAGTGAATATGCGGAGTGAGATACTGACCGTGAACCACAGTGGTCTCTCCGGAGATTAAGATTAGCTTGAGAAGTTAGAAACCAGATCATGAGCTAAAGAGGATTACGGAATCATGCAAATTTACTTACTGTGTTTTACAGAAGATGGACATGAATATATATTTAATCGAAGACAATGTGCCAAAGAAAGGGGAGATTTAAAAAATAGTGGGGAATTTGGAGTAACTGAATGGGTTATTGTTTTAGTTAGTTAGTTAGTTAGCTATTTTTATTTTGCGGGAGGGTGCAAGTACTCACTGGAGAGAGACAGAGAGAAAGCAGAGGGGAAAAAACACCTTCCAAGGGGTGTGGTTATAAAACTGGCCTTTCTCCATTTCTCCCTCCTTCCAGGACTTTGGGCATGTACACACAGACCCCTACTTGTTTCTGAAGCTGCCAGGTCTGAGACATGAACTGTGCGTGGACCATGTGGAATACAGAGCCCTTAACCCCCAGGTCAGAGGGCTGGCCCTGCCTCATGATTTTAAACAAAATAAATATTCAAAGGTCAATAAAGTTAGCCAGAAACAAAGAAAGAATTGCAAATGGATGAGTCAGTAGATGCAAAGGTGTTGAACCGAGGCTGGGATGCGAGGGTAGTGGGAGACTGCCAGGACACAGCCGGGAGCTAAGCAGAGATGCAGAGGCTGTATGTGATTAAATTCCACGCTGGACGGCGCTGACTAATCTTCAGCTCACCACCACACCAAGAGAGACCCTTTTGCAGAAAGGCTCATTGAAAGCATTTCTCCACGTAAGCTTAGTGGGACTGAGGCCACAGAACCGTCCTGATCATACCCCCTCTACAGCCGGCACTCTGTTCACGGGGCCTGCGTGCAGCCTATTCCCTGTCCATGGACCCCTAATGTCATCTAAGCACATTCCAGTGAGGAAGAAACTCTCATCACCCCGACTTTACAAACGAGGCCGGATGAGCTCTGGGCACCGTCCCAGGATCAGAAGGTGAGCACATGGTAGAGCGCAGATTCAAACCCACGTCCACCCAGGATCAGAAGGTGAGCACATGGTAGAGCGCAGATTCAAACCCACGTCCACCCAGGATCAGAAGGTGAGCACATGGTAGAGCGTAGAGTGCAGATTCAAACCCGCGTCCACCCAGGATCAGAAGATGAGTGTGTGGTAGAGCGCAGATTCAAACCCGCGTCCAGCTGACTCCACAGCCCACGCTTTCATTCTCAGACCATGCCACCTCCTAACTGTTTTTTGTTTTGCTTTGTTTTTAATAGAGAAATTTTTGTTACAGGGTGTATTCACTTGGCAGAGAGACAGAGAGAGACACAAAGACAGAAAACGAGAAATCACCCTCCAGGGTGGTGGCCATGCCACAATCCCTTCTCCATTCTCCTCTCAGGATTTTGGGCTCACACACACAGACGTGCCTGGTGTGAGTTTCAAGCCTCTGAGTCTGGGACATGAACCGCAGTTGACCACGTGGGAGTCCAGTGCCTTAACCACTGCACCACCTGCTGGCCTTCTTCCCACCTGTTAAAGTACTCATAGTCAGGTATTTCGTGTGTTTAAGTTTACTAGAGTAATTTCCCCCTTTTTTTTTTTTTTTTTTTTTGGAGAGGTATTTTCACTATAGGGCACGTGCGCTCGCCAGACAGACAGAAAGAGACATAGAGACAGAAAGCGAGAAATCACCCCCCAGGGGGGATGGTTACACCGTAATCCCTTCTCCTCCATTCTCCTCTCAGGATCTTGGGCACGCACGCACACGCACCCGGTGTGAGTTTTAAGCCACCGGGTCCGGGACGCGAACCGCGGTCGACTACGTGGGAGTCCAGCGGCATAGCCATTACGCTAACTGCTGGTTCTCCCCTCCTTTTGTTTTCAATTCCTCAAAACCTTACTCTACTGTCCATAAGTAATACACTATGCACAGTTTAAAGAATATAATCAAAGACTCCCTGCTTAGACTAAATCAAATTGAATTTAAAAAGTCCCATGTGCAGTTCCCTTCTTACAATATTCTCCTTCCTGCAATCAGCAAACACACACATCAATACTTAAATTTAATGTACAAACTGAAAACACTTGCAGACCTCGAATGGCACTGACTTTCATAATACGCGGACTGAGGAGAAACGTATTTACGGCCGTAGTTCTTAGGACATGGCGCTCTCATCGTTATTCAGAGTAAAGAGACCTGAGATAATGTGGAGTTTGAGCAGAAGCCTAACTACCCAGAGGTCAAACGAGCACAATAGCAGCACATCGTTTTCTGAATACACTCATTTTTATGTTTCAATGATTTTTTTCAGATTCTAGGAAAGTCCATTGTACTGACTTTATTTAAAATATTCAAGCACCTTTATAGATTATTTAAATCGATTTAATATCCCAGTTTTGGACCAGAAAAGTCATTAGAAATATTAATCCAGTCCAAATATGCAAAGTGAAACACAGAAAATTCTAATGATTTTACAAAGTTACAAAATAAATGGGACATCAATACTAAAAATCAGCTGTGTGTGTGTGCGTGCATGTGTGTGTGTGTCTACATGTGTGTTTCTTAAACTTTTTGCAATTTCTCATAAGGTAATTTTGAGATAGGGATAACAACCATCATGGAAACCTGAAAAATGTGTCGTCCCCAGCCTTCCACGGGCAGATCCGTCTTAAATTTCTTACAGGCTGACAGAATGCTCCTACAGGATCTGGTATGCATGCTTTAGACTTACTTGAAGCTTACCCCCTTCCGTATGTTGCCTTCTTTCATTTCCCACCTTTTTTTCTTTTAAATTATTGCCAAGGGTCATGTGCACTTGCCAGGCAGAGAGCGGGAGAGAGCAAGGAAGCACGCCCATGGAGACGGCTGCACTGCTGTCCCTTGGCCTCCAGCTCCCCCTCCGTCCGGGATTTTGAGCACATGTGGTATTTGCCCTGCCTATTTTTCAATCCGCGAGATGGAGACTCAAACTGCACAGCTGTCCACGTGGGATCCAGACCCAGCCGCCTCCACACCACCAGCCGGTCCTTCCATCTCGTAATCATGCTCTGCCTGTTCGTCTCATCCATCATGTATCGTTAGTTAAACAGCTCATGTTTACCGTTTTCCTTTTTAACATCACATTTTCCAAACAGATTGAGAAGCTAAGGAAGTTAAAGGACAATCACAAAACTGCAATAAAAGATGCTCTTAGCAGAGTAATTCACACATTAAGACATTTTATAATGCGTGCCTTTAGTTGATATTTTGATGGCAACTCATTAAGTAAATAAATGTCACCAAATTTTAAGCTTTCTTAATAAATATTAATTATTCCACACAGTAAAACAAGGGACGCGTATTTCTAGTGTTTTCCCATCTGTGTCGCCACTGTAAACAGAGGTACACACCCGGCAGTGCCAGGCACGAAGACGGGGCAGACCGGAAGGAGCCCTGGAAACATGACTGAGCAAGAAGGTGACCTGAGAACGCCTGAGGCCGTGTCCAAAGTGCTCATGACAGTCCCACAGCTTCTATGATCACATAGCCTTCACTCCACAAAGAGCTGTCAATTCTAAAAATGAGTGATAGCAGGTAATTTCTCTCTCACTACGTCCTAGCCTTTGAATGTGACTGACAACCCTGTCCTCTGCTTGTTCGATTCCAATAAGGAAGAGGGGGAGGGGGTCAGCTTGCTGGGTCTTGGCACGGCGCCAGTGACTGAGGCAGCATGGGTCCACATCAAGGAGGAAAGGACAGAACACTAATGTCATTGTTCTAGTTCTCCCTTTACTACACACGAGAGTTATCTGAAGCAATGATGCTCTACAGCCTACCAAAAACAAAACAAAACAATCACAGAAGTCAGCTCTATGACAGAAAGGTGTTGGGAAATCTTCTCCAGACAACCTGCTTCTGAAACCAAACACTGCCTGCAGGATCTGCGCTAACCAATCTATCACCAAGGATCCGGCAACCCGATATTCATCCCCGAGGCTTTAGAGGAGACCCCTTCTTTGCCTTCACAAACGCTAGTGGCTTCACGTCCTCCGCGGGCGTGTCTGTACAACTTCTGTCTTGCCTTGGTTGCACACGGCCTTCTCCCTGCGAGTCCTCTGTTTGTTAGAGAAACACATCCCATTGGATCTGGGGCCCGTTCAGGTAACCCTTGGCGATTTTCTCTCAGGACCCCTTATTGCATTTTGTCTGCACAGACCCATTTTCCACGTAAGATCACAGCGAGTGGTTCTGGAGGACAAACCTCTTCTGGGCCCACCCTTCCACACACTACCACGCCCGTGCCTTCAATGGACTGTCTGTACTAAACCCTGGGAAGGTCGCTTCCAGCAGCGGACCTCGAGATTTCAATTCCAATTCAGACTTTCTTCCCCCCTAGCTTCTTCTCTTTTCAGAAATAACTATAAAGTGGAAAGATTTTAGATTTGTAAAAGAACCTTTAAGTAAGTTACGAATAAAGCTGTTCTAACTAGATTGGATTTGATACAGATTAAGGTTTTTCTAGTCTGGATAGTAATTTCATGGGTATACAATTGGTAAAATATATCTAACTTAACACTTAAGATTTGTGTATTTTCATGGTGTATATAATTTACCTGTAAGCCAAACAAATTTTCTGTAGGATGTCTGCGATCCCAAAGAGATCCTTCTTGCCCTACTTTTTAAGATGACTTTTGGTTAAGTTCTGTTTTCTAATGAATTTGTCTAGTTCATCTAAATGTTCAAATATATTGTTACATATTGTTATAAACTTGTTCACGAAATGCCCTTACTATCCTTCTAATGGAATCTAGGTTATGTCTCATCTTTCTTTCCTGGTGCATTGATAATTTTTAATCTTTCCTACACAGGACTCATTCATTGTCATTCAGCCCAGTGGTCATTAAACACCAATTGGAAGAATGGTGCTGTAGTCCAACTCATAACAAAAATCAGAAAAGTAATAATGCAAAATATTTAATAAAATTCATTTCTTAAAATTAAATATGCAATTATTAAAGAGATATCCCTTTCCTAAACTTGTATTCCTACTATTTTTTGGCATTAAAATATGTTTCGTTTTATGAAGTTAGTTAAGTATAGATTGTAGGTTTTGCTTTTAGATTTGTTTTGTCTTAAAGACATTTACTAAGTCACTGAAGGTTAGTGTGTGTGTGTGTGTGTGTGTGTGTGTGTGTGTTAATACAGCATGTGCACCCTTCTGAGAGAGAGAGAGTGAGGAGAGAGAAAGTGAGGAAACACCCCCTAAGGGGAGGGAATGGCCATGCTATGCTGCAATTCTGTGTCCTCCATTCTCTTGGGATTTCGGTGCACACGCACATGCACCCAGATTCTCTCTCAAGACACCAGGTGGGACTCGAATGGTGCAGTCTACCATGTGTGATCCAGTTGCCTTAACCACAATGCTACTGGCTGGTCCCAGTCTTTGTATTTTTATTTTATAATTTATTTATTCTCATACAAAATTAAAATCTGAGAAGTACTTACTAAATCCTTTAAGTCTTTTTATGATGTCAGTTTTAGGAATTAAAAAATGATTCCCAGTGAATTTATTAAATTTTTCCATGGTTGCGTACCTTTTAAAACCTGATGTTTCAGTCTAGAGCAGAAGATTCTTACACTTGCCCTTACACTTACAGCCTTGTGTCCACTACAGTGTCAATAATATGTAGCCTTAAAAGGTTAGTAGGCACTTTTTTGACTTCAAGACAATCAAATAAACATTAAGCTGAAGTACTTTTCTACAGAAGTAATAGCTACATAACAAAATGTGGAGATATAGAGATATTCTGATTAGTAGGAGGCTTTTCAGAGTTTTCAATATATATGCTAAATACTATTTAGTAGAAAGTTATGACGTTAAAAACACTTAAATAAAATCTGATTATGAAAGTTGCCTTATAATTTAAGCAGGAATTATTGTACATTTTTAAGCCATGTAACATTTAAAAATAAATACAAAATATTTTGATGGTTTCAGAGATTCTGGCACGTGTCACAGAGAACTGGGAGGGCCATCATGGTATTGCACTCTCTTGAAGAATTTATGATGTACAAAAGGCACACATCTATGGACAAATATGTTCAAATTACGGAAAATATCTACAGAAAGATATCTCAATGTATAGTAGATTAGCCCAATCCTTATGCTTTGTAGCATGCACTGAAAAAATATTCCATGTGTTATGAATAATAATATCTAATGCTACTACAACGCATTGCAAATATTAGCTCAATGTATCCTCATAAAAACACAGTGAAGTAAATATTCTGATCCCTGTTTAATAACTAAGTTACTGAACCACAGGGAGTTAAGTATCTTGCCCTTCCAGTGTAGCGGGGAAATAAACCCAGATACTAACTATGCTCTTAGCCATTGTGAAACACGCTGTGTATAACACACGCCTATACATTATAATATCATAGTATTTATTTGTACATATTTGACAATGATTGCATGTGAGAAGAAACAAAACCTATGCTCACCTCATATAAATTTCATAGTTGAGTAGCCCTCACAGCTGTGTAAACCGTAATTTCAAATCTTGCTTGTCCTGACTTTCTCTTAGCCCAGAAGCTCATCTCTTACACAGTGATTTGCAATCCATGCCCTACTCTCTCATACTGCAGTTTTTAAAACATAATATATAAAAGTTAAACTACCCCAAATATTTCTGATTTTGCACTAACTGCTCAGTTGAACAGTAGAGATACTATCTCAATTTTCCCTGAGGTTTAGATAATTATTAAGTAAAGGAAGCAGTACCATCATTTCGAGTCACTGAATGGTTAGTTGAGTGATCTTTTCTCTCCAAGTGATTTTTTCTTTTGAAACGCAGATGTTTTCCTAAATATCACATACATCACTAGGTGATTCTAAAATGATTGAACAACCTACCAGCTGGAGTCCTGGAGAAGGGCGCGTGAGGGAGAGGCGGGCGGGAGGAGTCCCTGTGAAGGGGGAAGGACGCTCCAGAGACCAGGAGGCGCACTCTCTGCCAGCTCCAGGGACATCTCCATTCTAGCCATTCAGGATTACTGGTGGGTCCTGGGCACAAGAGGGCCGGGAGCACCACACTGAACGGCATGGTAACACACTGAACACCTTGTCTTACTTAGAATGCAGAATTTACACAAATAAGTTGCAAGTTAGGAAAAGAAAAATCAGTATTTTCAGATCTTGGGGTTGGGGGAGGCTTTCTCAATAATGAGGGACCTAAGCTTTAATACGGTCTTCAGTAAAATCTGGTCTGTCTGGTAAGCTCTCAAGTCACCTTAACAGCAGCATTTCCTTGAGGTCAGAGCCTGTCAGCCTCCTGGAAGCTTTCTGTTCAGCAGTCTAGTGCATTTCTCAGGGCCCTGTTCAGTCACCTGGGTAAGAAATGAGGGACTTAAAGGCCTTAAAGTTAAGGGCAGAAGAATCTAAACACCAGACTAAGAAGAAACAAATACATGATTCAAACCCGTGGAGAGATACCGTAGCCCTTCAAAAACTCTCATGTTAAAAATACGAAAAAATTGCCTTTGTAGTCACGACCTCATGTTTCATACTCTAGGTGGAAACACCCAAGGAAATGAAACCTGGAACTTTGCAAAGAAATTAAGGGACATAATTCTAGAAATTCTAGAAATGACTGGTTGTTTGAATGCCTCCAGCGCCCCTCCCCCCTCCTGTCATTCTCCTAACTCACTCTGTTGGCACCTCATTTAAAAACATATGAATGACTTCACGTTACTACAGTAAGATGTCCCTGGGAAAACCATGTATTCCCATTCATGCTAACACTTACTAAAGACTAAATGAAAGCCTTTATTTCTCTATGTACCCCAGCGAGTATAGGGAGGTTTAATTTTAAGGACTAAGAATGATTTCTGGAGTATGTTTAATATGAGACAATCTTTTCCTTTAGCTAAATGCACTCATTTTAATCATTCTTTCTATTTATTCACTTGGGAATTAATAAGGACACCAAAATAATTTTGTAATTCACTAAAGCAAAAATCCCATTTAATTGAAAAAAAATAAGTGTTAGAGGAAGGAGCCGTTATTTCAGTCATGGTGGATAAACATGTACGGCTACACTGGTCTCTAAAGTATATACAGAACTCCACCTCAAAGAATTACACAGCATCCAACATAGGACAGACTGTTCCCTTCACAAATTCAAATATAAAGAAAGAAAATACACTTGCAGTTGGTTTGTGACGGCATCTTTCCTTAGTTGTCGGTTGAGACAAATCAGTTATCTTTATTTTCCCCATCCTCATTTAGAAACAGTGAAATTAAAGAGACATTGATGTTCTACTTTTCAAACAATGGGTCACTCCTGATTAAACTTCGATTGAACATTAAACTTTTAGACTTAAAACAAATTGCCTCCTTTTTCATTTTGATTTGGATGCAATTTCCTGCTGCCCTCAGGTCTCCTGATAGTAATTAATTGATTTATGAATCAATTGAAGGAGTATTTCAGGTTGAAAATAAAGAAAAAGAAAAACTTTCTTTTTTTAAAAAAAATATGCCCAACACTTTGCAAATTACTCAATCCTCTCCCAAATTGTATATCTCTATCTATAAGTGAGCACATTACACATTTACAAGGTATGTTGAGGAAAGTTGAATAGTAAAGTTGTTCATTATTTGCCTTGGGAAAAGAGACTTTAACTGAAATACCACATCACATTATGTAATTATTTAGCTATTTAATGAGATTTGATAGCATAATCAAATCTGAAGGAGAGTAATTGTCACCAATCTCTCAGTATAAGCAGCAGACTCTACTAGGTTAGATCAGAATTTTGGACCCAGGTTTGAATTCGGGATCTGCTAACCATTAGTGGGGAATTTGGTCAGCCATTTTATGTGGGATATTGAATTTCTTATGTGTAATATTGAAACCTTGACATAATGCCAGAGTATTATTCTGTATTATTATTCTTACATTGATATATCAGTACTAACTTCCTATCCTATAGTTTAACGATACCTATATTAACAATAATTACATAGTGTGAGTCAGTACTACTGAGATAAACAAAACGCTTAGAGCAGCAGCTGCCACATGGCAGCTATCCAATAAATGCTAATACTTTTGCTATTATTCTTATACTAATGGATCTTTTCATAAAGAATTATTTCATATAAATTTATTTATTTATTTATTTTAATTTGACCATAGAGGGACAGAGAGAAGGAAAGTGAGAAAGCAAGCCACCAGGTCAAGGACTCAAGCCACAGACGGTCATGTGGGAGTCCAGAACGCTTAACCACCACGCCAATTTTTAAAGAATATTTTTATTTAACTTTATTTATTTTAATTTGACCAGAGAGAGACAAAGAAAGAGAGAGAGAGAGATGTAGTGAATCTTATTAAACTCTGCATTATGACTGCTTGGTATTATTTCAGATACTTCAATAAATATGTGTTTGTTTCAATAGAATATCTCCGAATATCGGAATTATACATAATCAAAAATGCCATACAAAAGGGAAAATGATGGCTTTTGTATTACTCAGAAATGCCTGGAATATACAGAGGATTTTCAGAGTATCATTTGAGGATTAAAAATTCAAAATAGTAAATAGTAGCAACCACAGTTCTTTGTAAGGCCTGTAAGCTGGAAGGTCAGGACTTCCTAAGATCTCGTGACAGTAATCTGTGTGGTCAGAGGGAGGGTTTCTTAAGTATTCTCATCCTTTCCCCCCTTATCTATACAGTTCAACAAATGTTCATTAAACTACAGGTCAGTACTTGTGCATGTTCAAAAAGAATAAAATACAGTAATTGAAATTATGCAGCAGTCAACAAGAGAAGAAGGGAAAAACAAAGGTTAAGTATCAAGAATGTGTATAAATGTGTGGGGGTGGTGGGGCAGAGGGCAGATACAATTTACTGGAGCACACAACACAACTAAGGCGATGCACGTAAACACGTGTCTGTGTATACAGTCACAATGGATTTACCTGTATGAGTATATATACTTCATAAATACGTGCACATTTCTTATGCATGAGATAAATTTTACTAAGAAGAAAGTGTTGAAACAGAGACCTACAGAGGGTGGTAATGCTGAATTATGGGTTGGGGATTCAGGGGAGTGACTTTCTGGGAGAAATACTTTCTGAACTTAATCTTTTTAATTTCTTATTTCCTATTTTTAAATCATAACTTTGCATTGACATATAATAGTAGTACAAATTTATGGGGTATAGTGTAGTTTTTCAATGTCTGAATGCAACATCCAATGATTCAATCCAGGCAATGAATGGATCCAATTTTCGAACACCGATACTTGGTGTTGTGAACGTTGGAAATCCTTTCTTCTAGATGTTTTGAACAACGCATTAAACTGTCACCCATTTCATGACTCTACTATTGCACTCACTCTGGATCTCTCTGCACTTCTGTGTCGGTTAACCACGTGCACTTTTGTATTTATTAACCAAGTTCTCTCTCTGTCTCTGTCTCTCTCTCTGTCTCTGTCTCTCTCTCTGTCTCTCTCGTACTCTCTCCCACTCCTCCCACTGCCCAGCTTCTGGTGGCCATTGTTTCACTCTCCACTTCTATGCAAATTGAAACCCACTGAGATATCACCTCATTCCAATGAGAATGATTGCTGTCAAAAACCAAAACAAACAAAAACGAAGAGTAATAATTTCAGGTGAATACTTGGAGAAAGCCAGACTCTTATGCCCTTTGGTAGAAATGTAAGTTAGTATGGTCATTATGAAAAACAGAATGGAATTCCTCAGAAAACTAGAACAACTTTAAAATCCAGAAATTCCACTCTTGTGCCATTTCCAGAGGAAAAGAAGTCCGTCTGTGGAAGAGCTCCCTGCGCTCACGGTGCTGCAGCAGTATTTGCAATGGCGAAGACATGGACCCCACCAAAGTCCGCCCGTGGTGCACTGGTAAAGGGAGAATGGTCCATGCACAATGAATGTCACTCAGACATAAAAAGGGATGAAATCCTGTTATTTTCAGCAGCATGAACAAGCCAGGAAGAAACTGAGCTAAGTGAAATAAGCAAGGTACCGAAGGACAAATACCTCACACTCTTAACTCAGCTTACTGCTGAAAGGTAAAATGTAGTCACAAGAAAAGTGGTGAGCTTACTGCAAGCAAAGGGAAAAATGTGCCAAAGCAGACAGATGATCGATTACCTCCCTGTGTAGCTGGGAACTCTAAGAGTCTGGCATTAACTGGCTATAATGTTTGACTCGAACAATGACATGAATATGGAGTAATAGAAGGTCATTGAGAATCATAAGGTAATGCCAAGTCATTTAGACTTGGATGGTAATCAGTAGATATCATTAAGCGTCTAAACAGGAAGAAAGAAACTCCATTAGATTACTTCGATGTCTCAGTTCTAACATTCAATGCTTTTAAGTATTATATATAGGCATAATACATGAACGATCTTTTTCAAAAATAGTATGTGTACATAAAATTACTCTTAAAACATAACAAAACAATCACAGATATATATGCTTATCATTTTTGTAAATTATGCCTGAGCCATGTTATGTGTATAAAGTGAAAAATAAATATTACTTTCACATTTTTTATGAGTGTAGGCTGGAAGAGATAGTTGTTAAACAAAGCCATTACAGCCATGAAAGAAGACATATTTGATTTTTAAATTGTCAAAATGTTTTTGCTATTACAGCTCAATAATGCAAACTATCAACAACAGAATGTGGAGATAAAATCTATTTACAGCAAAAGTCATCATAGATTATTTTTTTCCAAAACAAAATTCCTTTCCTCTGTTAGCCTGACTGTGGTAACACAGTTTCCTGGTCTATACAGTAGCATTGAGTGGTGTCTAAGACACATAACCCAGTTGAAGAATGATTACTTTTGTCTGTCCCTCTTCTTTAATGACGTGCCATGAGAACACATGTTGCTGAGATGTTCGTACTTCCTGATGTACTAAATCTGGTAAAACTTTGCTGAGATAGGATGCTCTTCTATTTTATTTAATTCAATGAGATAATGTATGTTTAATTCCCTAACAGTTAATGAATAGTATAGAAATCTCAACTAATAGAAGCTTATTAACATTTTTTACAAATAATTCTTTAATTTCCTATCTTAAATTGAGTATTGGTATTTCAAGGCTGGAAAAGATGTTAAGAATCAGTCAGGAAAATCTCTCCATGCCCTAACCTCCAATTTTTTTTCCCCCTCAGAAGGTATGTTCATTGGCCAGAGATGGGGGTGGGAGGGTAGGGAAAGCAGCCCTCGATGTGGGATGGTCACACTATAATCCCTTCTCCATCTCTTCATCCTGTCAGAATTTTGGATATGCACATGCACATGCCTGGTATATTTTTCAAGCTAATGGAAGAAGGATTTGAACCATGCAACTAGCTACGTGGAATCTGGCTCCCTTAATTACCAGGTCATGGAGCCAGTCCTGGTGAATTCCTTATTTATTTATTTATTTTTAACATCTGAATGAATTATTTGTAAATAAGATGAGTTTTTTACTCAGTAAAAAGAGAACTAGTTAGTGGGAAAGCCATGGATAGATTCTGAGGCTCTTATTTATTTATTTGGTTTTTGAAGAGGTTTTTACTATAGGGCATGTGTGCTTGCCAGAAAGACAGAGAGAGACAGAGAGATAGAAAGCGAGAAATCACCCCCCAGCGGAGATGGCCACGCCACAATCCCTTCTCCTCCATTCTCCTCTCGGGATCTAGGACATGCACGTACACGTGCCTGGTGTGAGTTTAAGCCACTGGGTCCTGGACGCGAACCACGGTCAACTACGTGGGAGTCCAGCGACATAGCCATTACGCTAACTGCTAGTCCCTAAAGCACAAAGATTTAAGAAATAAAATCATATACACATCTACAAAAATGTTAATGTCGAATATGAGTAAAATATCTGCACTGGGGATCTTCCCATGCTCCTTTGCTGGAATCATTCTAATTTTTAAATAGAGGTCTTCAGTTACAGAAATATCCCTGCAAGTTCTGAATTTTTTTTTTTTTACATTTTTCACTACTTCCAATGTGTCAAACTTCATGTTTAGTTTGTCTGTTTCTTTGTTTGTTTTTCTGACTAGCTTGGTTGAACTGAGATAATAAGACCAAAGTCAGGGTTCGATCCCCATGCAGACTGAAAGACCTGCCACTGAAAAACGTTTCTTTTCTGGGTGTCAATTTCCATTCTAGTTAGTGATCTTGAAACTATACACTGCAGTCTGAAAGGAAAACTGATTCAGCACAGAAAAACAGATTAATCTGAATAGTTATAACTACTAGAGAAACCACGTTGGGGCATTAGATGGCTAGGACTGTCTTTGGAGTGTATTATGGTGATGACAAGGGATAATAGCAAATATCAGTATTCATTTTGTTTTATAAATATTCTAAAAATAATAATAAGCTGGAGAAAGTGTGGGAAGAGGGTAGAAGAAGGAGGAAGGTGAGGAAAGAAATTAAGGAGAAAAATAGAAAGGCGAGACATTTATAAGACACAGAAATGAAATACTATCTGTTGATGACAGCGTGTGTAGCACCCTCAGCTGGACTGGTGTGAAGTGTATTCATGCTGGGTAAGTTCACTTTACAAGTTAAATGAGGTACAGTGACTGAATGTATAAAAATTAAAATTTAAAAATGAAATAATGATAAGCAATGATAGAAGTGAAACCTAAGCTAGGAGTAGAGACAAGATGGTAACATTTGAAATTTTAACCATGACACAACTCTGCAAGAAATTCATACATTTCAAAGAACATACATTCAGTAAACTTGTGCTAGAAAAATAAATGATCGTTATATTTTCCATGAATTTAACTCATCATTAAAACAGAACACTATTACATCAATCAATATTTAAAAGACTTATTATTTCCAAAGAATATTCCCTACACAACTGCTATGAAAATGTTTAACGGGTTGTCTCATTTTGCATTCAAGGCCTATGCCAAAGACCACGGAAGCATGAAGGAAGAAACACCGGGAGAGAAGATAAAAGAAAAGTGGAGCCAAATGCTTCTCTGTCAGCACTGTGGGCTCTCTGTCTCTTTACAGAATGGATTTCTCTTTCAATAAATAAAGCATGGGCTTGGGATTCATTTTGCAGATGAACTGCCCATAATAAATGATGTATCCTGGAATTTCAAAATTAAAAGAAATGCATATTTAGGAAACACTAGAAATAATCCATTTTATTTAAAATATTAAAAAGGGAAAAAATTTTAATTAAAAAAAAGATCATTCTAATGAACGAAACTGTAGCCCACAATCTGAAGTTGAAAGTACATCCTCCATTAAACACAAAATAAAATTAAAACTAATAATATCTCTAGACTGTGACATCCAAGTGGCCACACAACCTGGTAGTAACGGCAATAAAACATTCCACTCTCATTCAGGCGTTGACACTTGGATGGTGACCCTAGGAGAATTCTTAGCACAATTGTACCTCAGTGTTCAGTTAAGGTGCTGTAATTCTAAATGTCTCAGATTTTAGATTTGATATGTTTCTTGTTTTATTTTGTACATCACCGTTTACGACTAACTCATCATTTCTCTATCCTGGCTACACCATAGAATCACCAGCAAAGCTACTAAAAATCACTAATGCCTGAGCCTCTTCCAGAAAATTAATCAGAAATTTGACCTTAACAGACACCTTTTAACAAAATTCCTTTTTTAAGAGGCAATTTCTTTCACCTTTTGCTGATCTGACTGAGAATGCATAATAAGATGTTGTTAATAGAAGATACCTTCTAACCAATTTAAACTATGTGGTAGCGATGATCTGATTTTATAACATTTAAACAACGTTTTCCAGGACCAGCAGATGGCGTAATGGTTACATTATGGACTTCCACAGAGTCAACCCAGGTTTGAGCCCCAGACCCGGCTGCTTAAAACTCATGCTGGGCGCGAGTGCATGCGTGCCCACAGTCCCAAGAGGAGAATTAGAGGAGAAGGGATTGCAGCATTGCCATCCCGCCTGGGGGGTAATTTCTCGCTTTATGCCTCTCTTTCTCTGTCTCCTTGGTGAGTGCATGCACCCTGTAGCAAAATTTCTCTTAAAAAAAATTCCTACCTTTGGAAATAAATACATGATGAAAGCTAGTAAGTAATATGTTGAACTCCCATGCCATCTTTATTTCTGTAGATCCTACTGCCTTTGTCAACAAAATATAGAGATCAAGTTCTACCTATTAAGTATATGTGACTCTATCAAGAATTACATAAATGCAATAATAATTTGATGTGATTGGAAAATGTGACCTGAAATTATACATGGAAGAAAGTTTCAGCAGTGACAACAAAAAATGCTTGAAGTTAGATGCAGAGCAAAAAAGCATAATTATAAATTAAAAGCATACCACTATCATGCATGTAAAATACTGAGAAAATGTTTGAGAAAAAAACAGGAAAATGCAGCAATGTTTATAGGGTTATAAATTACCTTTTCTCTTTATACTATTGTTTGTTTTCTATTTTCTCAACAATGTGCTGCTATTATATTTCTGAATAAAAGCCCCTGAATTGGAAAACTGTATAATCTAAGTTTAGTGGAATGTTCATCTGAAACACACTTGGCTTATAGTCAGAATTATCCCCACGTTCAAAAAAGAAGTCAAACTTCACAATATATCTGCTTTTTCTGCTCTGTGCAATTTATGTTTTACATTCATTTACTGCAATTCAGTAGCTTTTGTGATCTTCTATTTTCTCCATGTTTGGTACAATATAAAAGACATTTCAAAAAAAAAAATAGGGGCTGGCAGGTGGCATGGTGGTTAAGGGGTGCTGGATTCCCACATGGCCGACTATGGTTCGAGTCCCAGACCTGGTGGTTTGCTTTCTCACTTTTGCTCTCTCTCTCCCTCTCTCTCTCTGTCCATCTCTGGTCAAATTAAAATAAGTAAATAAATAAATAAAGTTAAATAAAATCGTTCTTTAAAAATAAATAAAGAAATAAATAGACCAATTGCTTCTTAAATTTTATATTAAGAATATGCATTGGCCCAGCAAAATAACTACAGATAGGCAGGCATGCTACTGGAATTTAAGCTTCCCTGCTCACTGACTTGTTCACAAAGAAAGCAAATGGGGACCAGGAATTGTTCGGTCTCCTCTGAGAAATCAGCCAGAGACCTGAGGAAGGAATGGGGGTGAGCTGGGCTCTCCTATTCTATTTGCCTTGGAGAGAGGCAGATTGTAAGGAGGAGTGGGAACCAACTCAGCACAGCCCATCAGCTACCTGGGGGCACAGCTGAGATTCAAGACCAGTAGAGGCCGGACCTCTCCGCCCACGACGCCTTGCCTTACTGCAGAGGACCCTTTGGTGAGCTAACACTGGGGTCAGCAGCGTTCCCCGAGGTCACTCCACAGCCACGTGCACGTTTCAGCTGAATTTACACTGAAAATATTTTTGTCCTTCCTGTGACAAAATGGTTTCTTTTTGTTATAATCTACCCTCTCCACCTCATTCTTTTCCAACAGCCTAGCTCCAAAGAAGTTTCCACATAAAAACAAAGGAACAAACAAAAATATTTGACAGGTCCTCTGACCTCACTTGCACTAGCAGAAAAGGAAAAACGACGTCTTTGTTCTCTAAATAGTAGGATAAGGATTTCTTCTCCTAGTCTTGTGGCTGCTCTATTAAGCATCACTCACCAAACTCCGAGGCACAGTGCTTACTTTAATCAAGGTGCTAGGGCATGAAATCTTCATTTGTATTCTGTTCTTCCTCAGACTAAAATCCCTTGGCACCTTAAAAAGAAGCAGCTCCTTTCGGGGTGCGAGGCTTTTGGTTGGTCTGCTTCCTGCTGTTGTGTTTCTGTTTAGTTCTCTCCTTCTGCCCTCACAGTGCTGAAGTATGGCAGTGACCTGACGAATGACGGACCCACCAGCCCGGCAGGTCCAGGGGCCTAAGGGGGCTTGAAGAATGTGGTCCTGGGCTTACTCAGGCTTTCTCACCAGCCTCGGGAGAACAAATGTTTCTTTGGATTTTCTCTCACTGAGCTACAGACAAAACAATGCTCTGAAAACAGTCACTCTTTTATTTGTCCAGAGGGTACTGACATGCAGAAATGTGAGGTTATGTTGTGAAATAATAATTAACTGTTGCATAAATAGGGGGTGAAAAAAAAAGAAACACACGTCTAGTTGGCGTCAATCTGAGGAGTGAAGGTTCGGAAAAGGAGGTAAGGCAGAGGTCACGTCTATGTGCCCATGGAAGAGAAGGGACATGGGTCTCTCTTTTGCTCCCCACAAACATGAGCCGTCTTTACTCTGGCCAATCCAATTACCCTAACGAGATATTTGGTCTGCATTACACGTAGATGTATAATTTGATTTCCTCTTTAAGAATATTCTACTTCCTTCTGATGCAATTCATATTCTTTTTTTAAAAGAATTATTTTTATTTAATTTTATTTATTATTATTATTATTTTTTAATTTGCTATAGGGCATGTGAGTTCTTTAATGCAAATAAAACCATCCTCATTCACACCTAGAAATAAAAGCTTAGAAAAAAAAGCCAGATTTGAAGGAACAATAAAACATTGCTCTCAGGCCAGCATGGTGGTTAAGTCACTGGATCCCACATGGCCAGCTCTGTGGTTCGAGTCTCAGACCCTGTAGCTTGAAAAACACACCAGGTGTGTGTGCATGCTCTAAATCCCGAGAGGAGGATGGAGGAGCAAGGATTGCAGCGTGGCCATCCCCCAGCGGGTGATTTCTCACCTTCTCTCTCTGGTAAGCAGGTAAGCACGTGCACCTTACAGTAAAAATCTTTAAAAAAAATTGTTCTCCTAGATGACCAAGTATCACAAATGACTCATGCCAGATTCCTGAAGAGAATTCAGAAGGCGAAACGCTGAGAGGGAAGCAGCAGCAAAGGGTCTGGTATTACTGCGGTCACAGCAGAGGGCCGACGCAGACTCTTGCTGATTCTGACGAGGGCTGGGGACTAGCAATGTGAGAGGAAATGGTTTCTCCTACGGGAGTAGCTGGGAGAAGGGATGATGCTATAACTGGGGTCCCACCCTTAGCTCCGACTCCGATGGACCAGCAGGGCCTGCGAGCTGCCTGTACCAAGCGGCTCTTCGCCAGCAAAATGCCTCAGGCTAAGTCGGTGGGCACCGGGTTCCCGTCTCAACGTCCCAGGTCCACCTCCTTTCGCTCCTGCCTGGACGACTGCAGTAGCCCTCCAACTGGCATGACGGCTCTTACTCATCGATTGCAACATGGAAGCCCCTGAAGTGCAGCCCTGATGATGTTTCCATGCACAAAATCATGAATATTCTACTTTCTCGCATAAAAATTCAGACCCCGAGCATCACACAGATACTGCCTCAGGCAGGAATATATAACCTAAGCCTAATCATGAGGGAAAAATAGACAAACTCAAAATAAGGAATGTTTTATTAAAAGAGTGGGGTGGAGAGCAGAAAAGACTTTGTATTTAAAAATGTAAATGTTGTAAGACCAAGATGAAATCACAATGAGATGATACTGCCTCAAACTCATTAGGATGCCGACTGTGAAAACACACAAACAAACAGAAAATGACAAGTGTTTGCAAGATGTGGAAAATGAGACACTCGTACACTACTGATAGACTTGTAAACATGGACAGTTGCTGTGGACGACAGCATGGTGAAGCCTCAAAATATGGAAAATACCATTACCATGCGAGTAAAAAATTCCACTTCCGGGTATATACTGAAAATAATTGAAAGTAGGATCTTCAGGTAAACCTGAAATTAATTGATATGCTTATAGGTATTTTTAAATTTAATATCCTATATAAATTTCTCTTCAGAAATGATGAGTTTGAGAAGTTCCTTATCTGTAGATAGTAACAATTGGAAGAGTAGATAAAAGATAAGACATGATACAGTTTAGCACACATATTTATTTACATCCATTCCTATAAAAATTGTGAAGTGATATTCAGCTAGCATTAATAATGAATGGTTAAGCCTTAATTGAAGCATTTATTGAATGTATAATAGAGGCATTATGTATATTCCGAACTTAAAAACACGATGGAAGTAATATGTATGTATTTCTATACTTGTATATGAAATATATATGAAAGGTAAAAAAATATATATCTTAATAAGGCCCTGTAAGGCCAAAGAGAACATGTAATTCTGACTGGGATGTGATACCCGGGTTGGGCTCTGCTGCATCGGTAGTTATTTACTGTGCAGAGGAAACAGTGAAGTTGAAGGACTTGAATGGAAAACCAGGCTGAGTCTGCACGTTCAGTCTCAGAGTGGGGATGTGGGAACTGAAAAGAGACTGGCAGGATGAGGAATGCCAGCTGTGACAGACTGTAAATTCCATGCAGTGTTTGGAATTGATTCTTTGCATTTTATTTGCAAACATTTTCAAATGTATAGCAAAGTAGGAGACTAAGAATGGAATGATGTGAGTAAGGATCCAAAGTCCTACACCCACCCTTAGTCTGGTACTTTCCTATACATTTGGAAATGTTTCAGGTCTACCTGAGTCCACATGCATTCGTTCATCAGCCTGGTTTATCAAAATTTCTACCTGTTTATTGTATTTCTACATGGGTGGAAATCTAAACGAATGCTGATAAATTCCAAGGAGCAGAGCTTAATTTTATTAAAGTGAAAATTTTATTTCTGTAATCTGGGGGATACTTCTAGATCATAGCTGTGGCCATGTATCTTTACTAAAAATGCACTTTCTAGCTAAAGATGTTATAAAACAGCAGTTGAATTGAACAATCTGATCTTCAGTTTTGGTTTTTCTGAAAGGTATTAAATTTATGTGTTAAGGACTTAACCCCTCAGCTTATCCATGGGTTGGTTAATGAATGTGGGGATATATGTCTACTAGTTTATCAACTGATGTCAATCTTTTACCTAGAACAATAAATATCTCTAAGGTGATAGTATTATAATTCATTCACTCTGTTCAATCTAGTCAAAGTCTTTTAACAGTAAAAGCCTGAAATGCCAGAATCTGACAATCCTCATGAAAATATATTTTGGTGAACTTTCAACTTGCACCAAATCACCAAATACTCTGTGATCTTGACACATACATTATTCAATTGCATACTTTATATATAATTCTATAATATATTAAATATTTTATATTAAATATGATGCTGTTAATATTTTCATTTTATTTTGAAATATAAGTAAATGGTTATATAAATTGCTATAAGAATATTAAAATATGTTTTAAAGTAAACTTTAAGTACCTAAAAAAATAAAGATGATTAGAAAACAGTTTTAAGGTGTGAAATGAAAATGCTGTCCTTCATTTAACCATATGTCTCAATTTGTCTTTCCTGAGAGGAAAAAAAAAATCTTTGTTTGACACAGATTTTTCTGTATCATAATTAGAAATGCAGATGGGAAGTTTAAATCGGGCAATGGTTGACAGGAGGAAAGACATTTGCTTTAAAATGGTTGGAAGTGATTTCAAGTTCAAATCCTTTCAAACGAAACAAGGTCCATTTGTCACAGAATATAATTCAACAGCACATGGTCTGGTTAGTTGGCTCAAGTTTGGCTAAGACAAAACTGCATCTGTGGGATGAAGGCCAGAGAACAGCAGACACCAGTAAGGGTGTTCATAAAGAAAACGAATTCATTTTAAACTTCTGAACACTAATGTATTAAGGCTTTCCAAATCTTTCCAAGACCTCATCTAATATAATACTTTTCACTGAGAATTTATTACTTTGAAAGAGAAATCTATTATGCAATGAGATGTCATCCTTTTAGGAACTTAAGAAACTTAAAATTATTTGTATGTACATACATTTTAAAAATAGGAATCAAGGGAACCAGCAGTTAGTGTAATGGCTATGTCACTGGACTCCCACGTAGTCGACCGCAGTTCGCGTCTCGGACCCGGTGGCTTACAACTCACGCCAGGAGCGTGTGCGTGCGTGCCCAAGATCCCGAGAGGAGAATGGAGGAGAAGGGATTGCGGCGTGACCATCCCCCCTGGGGGGTGATTTCTCGCTTTCTGTCTCTATGTCTCTCTCTGTCTGTCTGGCGAGCGCACGCGCCCTATAGCGAAAAACCTCTCCAAAAAAAAAAAAAAAAAATAGGAATCAATACAATTTTAGATGTGCCTAAAGGTCTGTGTGTCCCTGTCCTCTTGACAATGTTTTCAATAATGGTCTAATGTGTTATATTAAATCCCCATAGTTGAGTCACTTATTGAGAATAAGACATAGATATTTTCAAAGATTCTTGAAAATATATAAACTTGAAAGAATAAAAGGCTAACTTACTAGCTTTTATTGAGTATCTTAGCCAGTGTATTTAGCACTGAAGATATGTAACGAAGTAAAAATGTCTTTCCTAGTGAGAAACAACTTAGAATATCCACTTGCATCAAGTTATTATCCGTGAAGGTTCTGAGAATTCAGTAGGTGGTGGTCAATCAGTAAAAGGTGCTAGAGCAAGGTGGTAGGCAGGCAAATGAACAGAGGGAGAGGGACTGAAATCACAGGTGTGGAAAGACCAGACAACGACGTCAACAGAACACGCCTTGAGGACCAAGAGCTTGGCGGCTTCACTCCCGCCCAGCTCTATGACTGATAAAGAAGGCAATAGAGTTATTAAGAAATAAAATGATTTCCATATAATACACTGGTTAACACAATGTTCAGTATACAGTAGCCACTTTATAAATGTTAGATGGTATTATTGTCACTGCCATTTAATAATTGTGTAACCTTGGCCAAGAGACTGAAGCTCCGTTCATCAGTAACGTCCTTGGGATTGTGAAATGAACAGCAATTCCTGTGTGACGGGATATGAAATAAGCATGCCACACGATATATGACAATCCTCACGCATGTTTCTTATCGTATAGTACCACGCACCAACGTCAGTTCACGAGCAGTAATTCTATGGTCCACACTTCAGGAACACTGTGGGAATAGCGCTAGGTTTGCTAATGTGTTATCACTATCGATGCCAGGCCATTAAGAGTGAAACAAAGATGTTCTACAAGGCAGTAAGTAACCCCGCATGCAAGGCCTTCATGTTGTTGAATAAAACGATCCAAACAATCAATTTAACCTCAAATGTGTTTCAACTTGTAAAACACTGAGTCATTAACCTTAACAATGTCAGTGTGCTCTTACTACAAAAGTCAACTAAATGAGTGTCCAGGGGGATAGTTAAGAGCACAATTCATGAAGAGTGATGCACTAAAAGCATTCCCAAAGCCTGTTAGAGGGAATGACCCAAGAGCACTGTAAAGGATGAAGTAACTTGAACAGTGCGAGAGAAAGGTGAACAAACGCATGGGAGAGTTTCCACGAGGGAAACGTTGTGTGTTTCTCTACAGCGACTGGCTATTGCAGTTGAAGAACTGTGGGGTAATGGACAGACTTAGATGTCTCATTCATTATGACTGTCTCAGTATCCTCATCTATAAAATGGTAAAAGAGTAACCCATACCTACGTAGCATAGCTCAGGCAGTCATATGAGACAAGGAAATGGCCCTGAAATATGAGGAGACTTAAAAAAGTTTGTGGAAAAAGAAAGTCTGAGTTTATTTTGATGCATTTAAAAAAACCCACCATGCATAGTTTTTTTGTCATGTGCATTTTCCACGAATGTTTTGAATAGCCCTCATCTATTAAAACTAAACAAATCAGGATTCTGTTATTAGCATTAAACAATTAGAATTACCTGTACCTGTTTTTACATGTTTATATCCTGCTTCCCATTTTAGGGTTGAAGAAAATAAGTAGCAGTGAAAATAAAAAATGGTCTAGGACTATTTTTTGGATCCAGCTAGAGAGGAAAAAGCCTTACTACCACAAGCCGTAGGATGTGTTATAATAGCCTGCATTTTTTTCAGTCCACTGCATGCCATTTTCTATGGAATACAGATAAATTTAGGTCCATCTGTTTTGCAGTTTTGGTTATTTGTGAACTATTTAGTAGCAAAAAGCATGAAACTAACAAGGCCTGATTACTCTCTGTAATTTTAGCTGTTTTTCTATGTCTCTCCTTACACGGAGTAACTGCTGGAAGGTAGATAGTATGTAAGTATATCTAAACACACAGAGAGAGAGAGAGACAACAAACGCATGCAGAAATACATGTTCCGTCAGGTGTCATGTGCTGTTTCTGTCAGTGTATGACCGTGGTCCGGAAAGATCACAAGGAACTATACCACATGCCTGGGGCTGTCATTGCTAGACCGCCAGGGTTTTTCTAAGTACAATACTCTCTATGACGTTTGCACAATGACGTCATCAATAGTGCCAAGACTGAGAAATCTTAAGAGAATATTCAACACAATCTTATGGCAGGAGTCATTATAATGCTGTTTATAGATGAGGAGATTAAACAGGTCGAGTGTTCCTTACTGGAAGCGCGACGATCAGCGGTGTTACAGACTGGCCTTTGTTCAGATTTCAGAGTATGTGCATGTAGAATGAGGTATCTTGTGGATGGGATCCAAGCCTAAACACAAAATGCATTTCTTGTTTTCTTAAGGTTTCCTTGCTTTTTCCCTGAGCAAGAGAGATGCAAAGAGACATGGAGACAGAGAGAAGAGGGGGCGCCACCCCCAGCTCCCCACCTGGAGGGATGCCGCAGGCCGTCCCCGGGTCACAGGCGGGCTGTGCCCGTGTGTTCTGGGAGGTCTGAAGGCACGAACCCAGGACTCCCCAGGCAGGGCAGCCTTACAGTGTGGCCACCACGTGCCTCTCATCTAGGGCTCAGCCATACCTTTACACGCACAGCCATGTGACTCTGACTCATTGTCTGTGGAATTTTCCACCTGAGGCGCTCCTATGGTTTGCATATCTCCCTGGAATTCCTGGGTTGGGGCTTGGCTGTAGGGGAAAGGTGTTAGTGAAAATCGAGTCCCTGCACAGTGTCTCGGGGCTGCTGCGAGTGATGAGGTCGTCAGGGCGAAGCGCCGGTGACAGAGTTCGGTGCATTGGAAGGGGAAAGGGACCAGAGGAGCAGAACTCTGCGGACAGCCCCGGCGCTCAAGCTCGGCCTCCACCTCTTCACGTATCGTAGCCTCGCCAGCAGTTGGTCCATGCACCTCGGCTCTAAACCACGGGCCGAATAGACCTCTGCTTCTGCATTAATCGCCTGCTCTCAGCTATTTCTCTCAGCAGCACAGCCACAGGCCAAGACAGGTGTTATGTGAGTGCTGAAACTGGTTCAGATTTTGGAGTGCTCTGCATTTTGAATTTTTGGATTAGGGATGTTCATTCTATATTTTAAGAGATTTTAGAACCTTTCTAAAGACTGCAAGCCAGTAAGAAACAAAGCTGGAATTAAAATCCAGACTCTGTAGGCAAAAGTCTAACTTACTCACAGACTTTTCCCTGAGAGACCTTGTGCCCCTTGCCCCAGGAAGAGTCAGAGACATGGTTGCCATAGTGATCACTGAGGCTTCCCGGGGGTGGCACTCCAGCCTCAGCCTCACACCCATGGAACGATCTTTTTCCTTCACAAACTAACAGAGGAGAAGTCCCAAACAAGTGGGGAGATGGCTGACGTGTGGAGCACATAGTCACCGAATTCAAAGTTCAGCTACGTTGTACCCGCTGCTTTCGTGGAGATAGGAAACTTGCTTTGAAAAGTGCTAATGAGAGTTGAAAGTTACCTTCAAGAGGTTATGCATATTTCAGAAGAAATAAAAGTCACTATGCATTCTCTCTAAAGAGGATACAATCTCAAACTGTCAAAACCCTAAACTCTTCTACATATATTACATATAAATGCCATCTTTTAAAAACCTCTTTCCATTTTTTTCTTCTAAATTAGCTTAGTGGGCCATGGTATTACAGTATCTTGGTCTGGCTCGTGAATAATGTGACAGGTAATTTTTCTACTTCTCCTTGCTTGTAGTTAAGTTTGACTGAAGATATGGAAAACAACTTTTATGACTTAGGTGGTAAAAATAAATGTTCTGTAAGCTACACAGAGCTAGGTTCTGGACAGCTAGCATAAAATATTGCATAGTGAATTTATATCTGCCAATAAATAATTTTAAAAACTGGGGAGATTTCATACTAATGTGCACTAAAATATTTTCTCAAAACAAATTGATAATGTTAGTAATAATCTCGATGTATCTGTCATGTTACTGGAAAGCAGTCTTTTCAGCATTGAAAAAGTATTCTATTTGGATGTGCTCAAAAGATAAAGAGCAAATAAATAACACTCAAAACTAGGGGACATTAATTTTAAGGATTAAATGCTTCATAGGTAAAGAGAATGGCAACATTCAGACTATCACGGTGATAATAGTCTACACCTCTCTCGCCAATGGATAAGGGCATGCCTTCTGTGAGAGCCTATGGTTGCAGATAACACGGAATTCTCTCTAAGATAGTCCAATTTAGCTTCGTTTAGTTTATAATGATCATGATTAAATCTAAACTATTATAAGCAAACTACCATCTGGAACCACAGCAAATCAGGATTCTATTTTGTGTGACGACCAATCACAGGAAGTGTATGCAGATTTCTACTCTGCAATATTGTAAGGGCAATAGATGAGCATGCAGGCCAATGCGCCCAGCTAGCCGGAACGTAAACCAATGTACAGGGCGGCACCTGCACAGACTCGAGCGCTCTCTCAGGGCTTCCTGACCCAAACTGCTAACCTTCTTTTAAAAAACAGGAGAGAAAATTGACATTAAAGATACTGAATCTGTATTTAAAAGTGGTATAGAAAGAACGAAAACGTTAGGTGTTTTGTACGTGGGTCACAGGATCATACAAATACTTTCATGAATAAAAACACAACGAGTCAATTTCCTGGAATCATCGGCACTGGTTTACGTTAAGTTCATATCTTACTGTTCATTATGGGTTGAACTGTATCCCCCCAAAAAGCTGCTAAACACTCGACCCCCCAATACCTGTGACTGTGACCTTCCTGGAAAATGGGGTCTCAGAGGGTCAAGTTAAGATGAGGTTTTGAGGGTGGGCCATTCTCTAATATCACTGTATCCTGTAAAAAGTAGAAACTTACGGAACCAGCAATTAGCGTAGTGGCTATGTCGCTGGACTCCCACGTAGTTGACCGCGGTTCGTGTCCCAGACCCAGTGGCCTAAAACTCACGCTGGGCGCGTGTGCGTGCATGCCCAAGATCCCGAGAAGAGAATGGAGGAGGAGGGATTGCGGCGTGGCCGCCACACCCCCCCCCCTCCGGGGGGTGATTTCTCGCTTTCTGTCTCTGTCTTTCTCTCTGTCTGTCTGGCGAGCGCACGCGCCCTATAGCGAAAACCTCTCAAAAAAAGAAAAAAAAAAAAACTAAAAAAAAAAAAAAAGTAGAAACTTAGACATGGACAATAGAGAAGGCCATGGGAAGACTGGAATCATGCTGCCACAGTCCACAGATGACAAAGCAGCCCACACACCACCAAGAGCTGAGAGAGCAGTATAAAACGGGGCCCCTCATAGTCTCAGGAGGACCCAGCCATGCCTGCTGTCACCTGGATCTGGGACTTCTGGTTTCCAGAGGAGTGAGACAATTCATTTCTATTGTCTAAGTCACCCAGTTTATGGTACTTTGTTTTTCAAACTCTAAGAAATGAACACACTGTTTAAGGGCTTAATCTCTTTCAAGATATTAACTCATGATTCTAAACCCTAGGAACGAATACAGTATGCAAAGGCAGTTAGGAATAAAACATGTAGCCTCAGTTAGCATTTTCAGTCAATATTAGGAAGAAAAATCAGAGTAACTTCAAAGGATTATCCTCTTCAATATCACGATAATAATATAAACAATATTTTCATTGAAAGGAAAGTTACGTTATTTATGGAACCATTAAGAATTGCTCACTGATGGGGTCAGCAGGTGGTGTGGTGGTGAAGGTGCTGGACTCCCACATGGCTGACAGCAGTTCGAGTCCTGGACTTGGTGCCTTTCTCTCTCTCTCTCTCTCATTCTCTCTCTGGTGAGTGCAAGTGTCCTATAGAAAATTAAATGATAACAACAATAAATGAAATAAAATAAATAATTTAAAAAAAAACAGAATTGTTCACTGAAAACACAGAAGATTATAAGCCAAGAGGAGAAAGGGCAGACATTACATGATCAAGGCCGCTTTTTAGAAAGTTATTCTTCAAGCAATTCATCGGATGAACTGGTTTACACGAAGGGGCTAAAAGTCTGGATGTAAGACTAAGAATTCTAAGTGTAAGGGAACGATGAACGGCTCAAATAAGGAAGCAATTATTGGAGATTAAATGATAGTATAAAACAGGCTACAAGAATAGTAACTGGACTCAGCACTAGAGTAGCTGGCAAACCGGGAGTTAGAAGAACTGATGGAGGGATGGTAATGACGAAAACGGTCAGCTATAATTTCAAGAACTGGAGCTTGGGATGATCTCCGGGCAGTGTTCCAGGGAAGCGATACAACAGAAGAGAGGATTCTGGGTTAAAGGGCGTCATTACACACGGACACCTTCCTGAGTCAAGTGAGCTCTATCAGTAGTCAATCCATGGGTGTTTCCAGGAACTGACCCTAAATATTACTAAGAACAGTCACATGCATGGTACTGTCACTTCAGGGCATTAGCACAATGGTTGGTAGGCCTGTAAAATCTCTTTGCTGAAATTCCTATCTCTATAATTTATCATTTTATAGAACAGCTTCAGATTTTATTTAACCCCCATATCTCCTTTGAGACATAGCTTTTCTACATAGATCTATATTGCATAAAGTGTCTAGGTGATATTTATATAAGTACATATTAATTCTAGGATATTACAAATACTTATAGGTTTAAATGAAGCCCTTGGTGTGAGATGCTCAGATACTGCTACTGTCTGTAGAAATCGCCGGGCACTGGGCTTTGGCTTCCTTTTATCGCCATTTGTTTGCTTGCGCACGTGCCTGGGTGCTCTAAAGAGATTATACATCCCCTGAGCTCCAGGGCTTAGACCACAGCTTTATCTATTCTTAATGCAGCGCATGGTGTTCTACACATAGTTTGTGATCAATTAAACCGAACTGAGGACAATGCTTAACATTTTTAGAAAGAGAAAGATTACCTCCTGTTCTGTTACCATGACATATTTGTTCTTCTCCATTTTTTTTCCTCTCTGGAATATTTTCCTCAAATATAAACTCATCTAACAGATGTTTTTAGAAAACTTCTAGCCTATAGGTCTGATGTTTCTCTTAGGGCCAGAGTTAAATCTGCTGCTTAAAATACATTAAATGCCATTCTTCATCTTGAAAGAAATGCTTTCTCTTAGATATAAAAATTGAGAGAGAAACCAATAATAAAACAGATCAAATAGAGATATCCTGAGTAGCATTTAGATTCAAGAATCTACACCTTCCACCTCCACACTAACCCCATCCACTCACCTACTCAAGATGAAGTGTCATTTTTTCCCCATGGCACCTCCTAACAAATGATACTAGGGAATGATAGAGTGCAATGTGGTACGAGTCTATTTTTTTGTTGCTTCACAGGTTAATCATAGTGTAGTAACAGCACTAGCTCTTTCGAAGGGGGTGGCATGCCCACGAGACAGAGACATCAATCATGCTGTAGGCTCTCAGCAGCCTGCACACGCGCACATGCACGGCCCATCCCTGAGCACACACATACCTTTGTTCAGCACTAAAAGC
Source organism: Tupaia tana (assembly GCA_026018925.1). Taxonomy (NCBI): domain Eukaryota; kingdom Metazoa; phylum Chordata; class Mammalia; order Scandentia; family Tupaiidae; genus Tupaia; species Tupaia tana. Next base: position 41,610,131 of record JAKSZU010000019.1, on the reverse strand, counting down.
AAATACCCGTAATTTTAAAATTATGTCCTTGGTATCATTAAACTCTGATTTATGTACACTTCTAACTTCAATGTTTTTTCGTTGTCCCCTGTCTCCCACCCTCTCAGGAAATGCTATGACCTTGTTGAAGGAGTTTTATATACTACTGATGTTTCCTTACAGTGGTTTGAAGCAGTGTAGTGGGTCTTTCATAAGGCAGTCTCTGACACCTGTCAACCCGGTCATCACACATTTCCTGTTTTCCAGTTTCAACACCTCACATGCTTCTAAGCTACAAATTCAGCCTTCAAAATCTGTGACAGTGGATTTGCAGAAAGATTCATACTTCGGTAACCTTGATCAGAGAATTCTTTATCAGTGCTTCCTGGTACTGATTACCAATTACTAATTTATAATTTCTTATGAGGGCTCCTCAAGGTAGCACCTAATGCCATATTAGCTCTGTGTTTACATATGGAGGAAGATTTAAATATCTTGATTTATGCAAACACTCATTGCCAAGTATGGACTCTATACTGAGCATTCCTTATGAACCATTTAAACAAGTCAGGAAACGAATGCTGAAGAAGTTAATAAAAGAAGAAATCATTGAAATGACATGTTAGTAAAGATTGTCGATGCATGACTTTGACAAGGGTAACATAGAAGAGCATTCTAATGCTCTGTCATGAAGGAATACTGCATCTTAAAGTGTGCTTCTGTTCAGGGAAGTCTTTCTTCACCGTGTCTAGGAGCTTAAATTATTTACACTTTGAACCAGACTTCATGCCTAGAAATTCAACCCACAAGATTTAGAGAGGGGAGCAAATATCAATTCTAAAAATATTCAACAAAAAATAATTACAATAACAAAACAATGCAACTTAATATCCAACAGCAGGTGAACAGTTATAGCAATCATGATACTATACCATAGCCATTTTGTTTTTAAATAATATGAAAAGCTATGTGAATATTGTTTTAAATCAATAAATATGATTAACATATATACATGATCAAAATATTAAAAGAAAGGAAAAGGCAAGAAAGCAAGTTTTTGAGAGTAAAGAATATAAAAAGAAAAATTGAGAAGGGAAGATTAAATTTTGGAAGCATTTAGTAGTTACGTTCAAAATATCAGCAAAAGTTGTGTCCATATATTTATTTATTCATCATTCATCCATTAATTTAATAAGCATAAAATTACCCATTACTATAATTTAAGCAATGAGTAGAACTATTTAGCTTTGTGGTATAATATTTTATTTCTATTATGCTACATAGAAGGGTTCTTTTAGCAAGAGATGAAAGGTCTTCAAAAATGTTAATGGAAGGGGCCAGCAGTTAGTGTAATGGCTATGCCGCTGGACTCCCACGTAGTCGACTGCGGTTCGAGTCCCGGACCTGGTAGCTTAAACTCACGCTGGGCGCAAGATCCCGAGAGGAGAATGGAGGAGAAAGGATTGTGGCGTGGCCATCCCCCTTAGGGGGTAATTTCCTGCTTTCTGTCTCTCTGTCTCTCTCTGTCTGTCTGGCGAGTGCACACGCCCTATAGCAAAAGAAAAAAAAAATGTTATTGGAAAAGTAGTATGAAATCTACTCATGGGTTTCGAAAAATGTTTGTGCCAAAATAAACTCATGCCATAATTTCATTTTCCATGAGCTTTTTGAAATCCTCGCTTATAGCCTAGTACTGGGCTATCAATCAAAATAAGAAACCTGAATTAGTACGGACTAAATTATTTTTTATTTGTTTTTGTTTTTTAAAGGTTTTGTCATAGGGTTTGTGTGCTTGCCAGGGAGAGAGAGAAAGAGAGAGAGAGAGAGAGAGAGAGAGAGAGAGAGACAGACAAAGTGAGAATCACCCCCTGGGGGGATGGCCATGCTGCAATCCCTTCTCTGTTCTCCTCTTGGGATTTTAGGCACACGCACACACACTCAGTGTGAGTTTCAGCTGGCAGGTCTGGAACTTGAGCTGTGTTGGGTCATGTAGGAATTCAAAGCCTTTAATCATCTAACCACTTTCTGGTCCCCTGACTAAATTCTTAATCAACATTGTCTACTTTCTTTTGACAGTTTTAGTTTAGAAATTATATTTTCTTTACTAAGATTCAAACATATTATGAAAAATCTATGCATTGATTTCAAAATTCTTTACATCAAAATAAACTCCTACTTTGGTTCCGTGAACTTTTTGAAGCCCCCCGTGTCCACCGCTCTACAAATTCTTCCCAGTAGTAATGGTCATACTCTAACCTGGAGCTGAGGGCAGTCAGCAAGCACTGAAGCTTGCCCAGTGTTTGTTCAAGGTTAGATTATGATTTTACTGCTTAGAAATTCTCTTAAATGTGGGACCAGCAGATGGCGTAATGGTTACATCACTGGACTCCCATATGGCTGACTGACATTTGAGTTCTGGACCCAGAGGCTTGGAACTCACACCAAGCATGTGTGGACACATACTCAAAATCCTGAGAGGAAAACAGAGTAGAAGGAATCACAGTGTGACCACCCCCCAGAGGAGTCATTTCTCACTTTCTGTCTCTCTCTGTCTCTCTGGCAAGTGCACATGCCCTATAGCAAAAATCTCTCACTCAAAAAAAAAATAATAATTCAGACACTGTGCCTCTTTACCTGAAGATTCTTAATTTAGAACATTTTCTTACTTCTTTTTATGATCGCTTAAGCTTGATCTTTTGGAACATACTTATCTTTGAAGTAATTTGCTATGTTGAGTACCACTGAACAGCCACACCTTTTCAAACCGAGCTAGGCAATGCTCCACACAGCTGAGATTGCCAATGACACTGCCAGTGACACTGGTTCAGGTCTCCAGGGTTCCTAAGGACAATTCTTAGGTTCACGCCCAGGCAGCTGGGCTGATTTACTCAGGAATATTTACCTTTCTTATGTTAGGACTTACTGCCTTTTGGCATATCTAATACTCAGGTTCTAGAGTTTGGGCATGTTTTATTCCCAAGGTCTTTCTATCTTAAATCAACACAGACAGATGTGTACACCCACTAGACTTCCAGCTCAAGTTCTAGTATCTCAGAATTCTCTACTCAAATGACCCCTTTATATCTCCTTCCAGTGATCAAACGACCCTCTCATTCGGGTCTGCCATCTTCAGAGAAAACTGGTGTAAAGAAATTTACAGTTTAACTGCAACCTTAAGCCTGGGGAGTGGGCAAAGAACAGCTGTTTGTGGAGTTACGTATTGTACTTCAAAGTGCAGGCTGGACTGTCCACACACAGGTATGCAAGTCCCCTCATGGTATGAGACAGAGTAAAGGTTGGCAGGAAAAGAAGAGCAGGTTAAGAACCAAAGGTCAAGGTTGTGGGGGCCGGTTCTTCCTCTGTCACCCACATTTTGGATCGGGGTTATCAGGAGTTTGGAGTGTTAAATTCCAACCTAGCCTTTCCAAGCTTGTTGAGCAGGTATTTGTCAAATGAGAAGGGAAAAATACACGTATTTAACAATACAAAATTTCTAATGCTCTAAAAATGAATCATCAATGAATAAAAACAAAGCAATGAAGTGCTGATTTGAAGAAACAAAAATGACCTTGGGCATAAAGAGACTGGTTTTTCCTACTTACCCTCTTTTCAGTGCACCATAAACACTACATTATCTATACTTAAAATGTCTCAAGGCTAAAGCTACTGGCAAGAGACTATAGAAATCAAAATACTGAGAAATGCTTTGTTTTCTTTCAGCAGAATTCTCTCCATTCATTTAAAATCAAGGGGACAGGGCATCAGGAAGGGGGAGCAAGGACAAATGCAGCCCTCTAGAGAGTAATATATAGCCAAGAACTTTCCTCGAGAAGCAACAGCAATCCCTGTAAGCCAGGCGGTGTTGATTTTGATCAATCTTATAATTTTTTAATATTTATGAGACTTCAAGGCCACTGTTGTGCCTCTCTTTGTGTTTTATAATAAAGCATTGGCTTATTTAAAATAATAGCAACAACAACACACTATAAGCTTCTGTGTTTGTAAGCTAAGAAACAGATGTAGAAGACCTGCAATTCTGGGTGAAATTAAATAGGATGGAACTGTGGAGATCTGGAAATGGACAAAAAGAAATGAATTCATGGCTTTAGTCATCATCCACAGCTACCTGTACTCCAGATATGCCATTTCCTCCTGGAGCTTATTGTTCAAGCATAAAGGTACCAAAACTGCTCTTAGCACTTGTATTATACATTAAAAAAACATCTAAATTATTTCCCCCAATATTTTTAGATTTAAAAAGAATCTATTCCATCAAATGTGGCATTATCATTAATATCAAAAGAGATGAAGTTGTCCCTCTCCTCCTTTTCCAAAATGAACTTGGAAATAAAATTAGGAAACAGTGTCTGGAATACATGCCACTCATTAAAGCTCCTGGGCTTGCCTCTAGAATGGCGGTCACCAAGGAACAAGGAGGTAAGTAAGAGGACCCTCACTTCTTTGTTTTTAAAGTTTAGGAAAATACTCATATTAAGAGTAGTTTAGAGACCAGTGGATGGAGTACTGGTTATGTCGCTGGACTCCCACGTAGTTGACCATGGTTTGAGTCCCAGACCCAGCGGCTTAAAACTCATGTGGTGTGTGTGTGTGTGTGTGTGTGTGTGTGTGTGTGCCCCCAAAATCCCAAGAGAATACTGAAGGAGAGGGGACTGTGGCATGGCCGTCCCCCGTGAGGGGTGATTTCTCGCTTTCTCTCTGTCTCTCCAGCAAGTGCACACACCCTATAGTCAAAAATCAATCCAAAAAAAAAAAAGGGGGGGGTATTTTAGGGACAAGCCTGTGGCATGTTTAGCACAGATAGAGCCCACATGGCCAACTGTACAGTTCCAATCTTGGATCTGGCAACTTGAGGGACAGGCCGGTCACATGCGTGTGTGCCCCAGAATCCTATGAGGAGAGTGGATAAGAGACGATTGTGACCATCTTCCTTTGGGAGTGATTTCTCATCTTTCCTTTCTCTCTTTCTACCTCGCTCAGTCTCTCTGGTGAGTACATATGCCCTAGAGCAATTTTTTTTTTAATAAAAAAGTAGCTTATCATATTTTTCCTATAATTCTTTTGATCTAGTCACTTACATTTGTTTGAACTGTAAACTTTGGAAAGCTCAGGATTTAGTTATAGACTGTTTCATTAAAGAATATATAATTATAAGAAAACATTAACTTAGTTCTTACCATTATATATTATATAAATTATGGGCTCACTTTAAATTGACTTAAGCAATATTACCCATTTATAGCTGTGGCTTAGTTTGGGGAATAGTTAAACCTTAGTATGAGAAACTAGAAAAAATAAGAATTAAGCATCATAGCATTATGCTATACTCTGGATATAGGAAGAGATGAAAAGCATTTCAGGATGACAGCCTTCATTTTCCCTAGAGAAGCAGCTCAGAAGACTCCTGAGAGAATGCTGAGTTTGCAGCTTGATTCTCACACTTAATAGAGGAGGCTGGATTTGGCCAAGTTAATTTACTGTTTTTGTCTGTTTCCTCATTCTCAATGAAAGTGGTACTAGTTCTTTTCTCAGAGGTGCTAGAAGTAACTATGAGAATTAAATGAGTTAACATCCTTAAAGGTCTTAGAACAATGCCTGGCACAAACATTATATGAGTGTTTGTTAAATGTAATTTTGCTTGATACTATTCTGCCCCATCACCTGAGTTTTCATTAGAAGCTCTCTTAAGCAATATAAACTGTGCCAGTGGTTGATAGGCTAATCGAGCGAGCAATCAGTGAAAAACTGAGCAAGTACATGTGAAATGCTCAATTTCCATTAAAACCTGTGAGTGCACATAAACTGGCTAATATTTTGATGCAAAAGTCAAAGAACTTTTTTTCTGAATTTTGGCCTGCTAAGTAAAATTTCACTATTTCTTTCTTGCCCTGTATTATCTATATTTCAAGTTGTCTTTTATTTAAAGTGAAACCTTTAAAGATACTCATGAAATAAACTAAGTACAGAGTGTTACAAAATTCCCTGGCTCTGAGAGTTGCCTGGTTCTCTACACATTAATTTTTCATTAGCAGCTCACTTTTTGGGTGTTATCAGTACAAGTTTTTTCATACTCATGATTCACGAGTTTGTGTAATAATTTAATTACTTAACCATGAATAACAAGGTCAAGAGCATGTACAGACCTGAGAACCATAAATGACTCCTGGCAAGTCTGCCGACAAACCTGAGAAAACACAGGTGTGCAGAAATTTGGGCGGAATCTCACCACGATAAGCCTCACAGTAGAACGAAAACCGCCCGATGATTCTGCAAGCTGCATAAGTAGTCATCAGTTAAGAGAATGCTGTTTTACTTACTCACCTCAATGGTTTGAATGTCTAAGCTCCAACACAGACTGAGGCCTGGAAGAGGCAAAACGTTCTTCCCTCCACGTCTCCCTTTCATCCACCTTATGTCTGTTAACAAAGTACCTGCATCACAGCAAGTTTACTAACTGCTAGCTAAACGAATGGCTGGCTTGCAATGAACAAATATCTGAATAAGTCAGGTCCCAGTTACCATATATTCTTAACTCGAATGTCACCGAATTTATAACATGGTCTATCATTAAACCTACCTTCAAAGACTAATATTGCAATGATCAAAAACTCCATTATAAAACGGGTTCCCTCAAATTAAGGTTGTTTATGAAACAGGGGTGATTGTTCTGGAAAACAGCATTAGAATAAAAACATAGTGTATATGACACACGTGTTATCAAATTGTGAGAGTCATTCAAAATAAATGCTCTTGTTTAGTATTCTGAGCAAGGATAACTGAGAGGGAATCTGTCTTCCTTACAGTCATTTCAAAATATTAGACAATTTAAAGGATGATCTTTTGAATTATCCATTTGAGTCTTAAGAATTTCTTCATTCTTTGTTTTTTTTTCAGTATCTGTCTCATATTTCAATTTCTTGTGTTTACTCCTCAGGCTTTGGAAGCACAGAGCAACTTTAATAGCACTCCCTCTGTGACAGGCATTTCATAGACTGTACAATCAAAGCTTTTCAAGTCTGCTCTATAACTGTTGATTTGTTGATTGGGGTTTAACCTTCTCTTCTAACAGAATGCCTCCAAGAAGCAGAATTCTTTGTAGAGCTGCAATTTATGAGACTGTTATGTTCTCTACTTCACGCTGTTTGTCAGGTGAATGAGATGGCAATACCCAAAGACGACCAGAAAAGAAACACATAAGTTTATGTACAATCACAGCTTGGATCGAAAGCAAATTTAAGGGGCCAGATGGTGGCATAGTGGTATTATAATTGAACCCACACATCAAGGGTCCTGGGTTCGTGTCCCAAGACCAAACTGAATGCCCCAGGCACACACATGTACCTGTGATCTGGCCTGACCGAGGCTGAAGGTGGATCTTGGCATAAAGACCCCAGTAGGGGATCTGTTTCCCTCTCTCTCTTATAAAAGAAACAAATAATAATTGGGAAAAACAAAACAAAACAAAACAAAACAAAAACAAACAAACAAACAAAACTCAGTAAAAGCAATGACATGCCCAGTGACTAAATTCAGAGGGAAGGTCCTGCCCGCAGGTGTGTGTCCTCAGCCTCCCTGTAACACCAGGCGGGTGTGCCCATGACCCCGGCTGGCAGAGGCTGGGCGGGCTTTGGATTGTGTGTGAAGACTGCAGGGGACATCTATCTTTTTCTTCTCTTACCCTGAAGAAATAAATTGTTTTAAAAAGAAGCAAAGTTGAATATCTTGTCAGACATAAAAAATAAAGTAGCCTAGTTTACCCAAGACCATTTCCCCAAATCAGCATTTCTCCAAGTAAGATCCAGAGATCTTCAGGGCTTCCCAAGATCAAAACCCATTTTCATAATAAAATGGAAATTATGTATGTTTTCACTCTCACTTTCAATCTATAGTCATGAATGTATGAAATGCAAAATGTTCATTAATATGGGTTGAGACTCACATCGAAACTAACCTTTAGGAAATGAATACTTGTATCAGGCCAGTATCAAAGAAAATATCTATCAATGTGCAAAGAGTCTGAGACCAGGTTTTCTTCATGAATTTTCAGCAAAATGACATATTACAAAAGAATAAATACAGAAACATGAAAATACAGCTGTCTCATATAATCATATAAGAGATCTGCACACATGTAAAACAATGCTGTGCTTCTCATGCATTTTTCTTGTTTTTGAAAATATAATTATTTTTATAAGAAATTTGTATTAGTTTGTATTATATTTAATTTAATTGGTAATAATAATCAAATACTTATAACAATTTTATAATAGTTTATTATTAGATTTTATAGACAAATTAACAAATACTCCACATTTTCTTCAGTTTTTGTTTATAATATGGTAAATATTTCCCACATAAACAGCAGCTCTTTGCTGGAGGAATCTTTAGTATTTTTAGAAAGTAAATAATAGGTTTTTAGAATAAAATATTTGAGAACACCTGCCCTAAATACAGACAGTTTATTCTGAAAATAATATCATTTATTTTGTTTCTATTTTGTAAGGACTTTTCCTAAAATAATTTACAAAGAAAGGTAATGCACTAGAGAAAAAACCCTGAAGAACGTCTTTCACTCTATTTCCAAATAGCACATTCTGGATTTCTATAGAATAGGTAAAATCTGATTTATAAGTAACATTATATAAATTTTGTATCTGTCGGTATGAAACAGATTCCATGAGAAACGTTAGAATGGTATCTGATGGAATGTATGTAGTATCGGTAGAACATCTGTAATGTTAAATAGAACTGTTTTATTTATTTTTTCTTTTTTTGGAGAGGTTTTTGCCATAGGGCACATGCGCTCGCCAGACAGACAGAGAGAGACAGAGAGACAGAATGTGAGAAATCACCCCCCAGGGGGGATAGCCACGCCGCAATCCCTTCTCCTCCATTCTCCGCTTGGGATCTTGGGCACGCACGCACACGCGCCCAGCGTGAGTTTAAGCCACTGGGTCCGGGACTCGAACCATGGTCGACTACGTGGGAGTCCAGCGACATAGCCATTATGCTAACTGCTGGCCCTGTTTTGATTCCATAAGTCAAGAACCTTTCACTGACTTTCAAACTATGACTAGCTGTTACCATAGCAATGGCATGACTAACTTCTGAACAGAAAATATGAAGACAGAATGATCTCGATCTAAGTAACAAATTATTCTCTTACTAAGAACAATACATGAAGAAAGCATTACACTATAAACTGTTTTGCTCCAAACTATATATATGTAAATCATTATATAGTATTTAATCTGCATGAATTATCATTCTTATCGTATAAAATTACCTTGATATTAATGTTGATCTATACCTCATGTATATGTGGTGTATACACACACATACACACACACACACATATACATGGTACTCTATATGGATTAAAGGAGAATCAGTATTGAAGTCATCTAGTTTTTAAAATAATTAGTGAGAGTTTCAAAACACTTATGCTACTTGAATTTCCTTCCCTGGGTTAATAAATGATACTGAAACAATTATGCCATGACTCTTGCTAGATAAAAGCTATAATACTCGTTTATCTCATTATTATTTAAATGTTAAATGCTCCATTATGGAGGTAAATTAGATTTACAATAGAATGTTTCAAGCAGAAGAGCAAAAAATATAAGGTTAAACAGAGTGAGGAACTAGGGCTTCGATCTGTGGCATAAAGCTTGCTAGTGCCTGGATTGATCTGATACACTAACAAAGGCAGACCCTCTGGCATGCCCTATAGAGAATAAATATACTGATCTGGAACAAAAATTATGGGAAACAACTGTTAGGTGACAGAAGAAATGTGCATTGGACCACCAACTTGTCATAAATATTGCACTCTTAATTAGAAAGCATCTGTCTTTTCATTTCCTTTTCACCAATCTCTGCATCATATTTAATCTCTGCAGAATGTGACTCCTAACAGGTGCAACTGTGTTTATAGATTTAAACCCTATTTAAATGAAGCTTACAACTAGAGATGTTTCAATTAGCCAGGCAGTATCTTATGAGAATGATCGTTTTATCATTTGCAAAATCTATAGATTGCTTTACTTATGTGAAATTTAATTATTGAAAAATTAGAGTATACATGCCAAGAAAGCTGAAGATGAAAGGTTCTTTAAGCAATTTTATGCAACATGTTTGTATCCAAGGAAACTATAGAGGAAAGTGATGGGAATGTGGGCAGCAAGAAATATTGGGGACAAACATTATACAATGCATGTTTCATTTTAAAATAATGGAACTAGTAATGTCCCTCATGTCTATAGTTTTTTAATAACACTAGTTTATTTTCCTACAGTTCATTTTCTCTCCCATTATTATAATTCAACTGTTTAAATCAAATATAATAGATCTATAATAAACCTTACTGAATAAAAAATATATATATAGATAGAGTCCTAAGGTTTGAATTTTTCTCCTAAGTACATTTAAAATAATTTCTTCAAAAAAATGTAATCACAAAATTAGCTCACTTAGATCACACAGAATTTATTTATTTATTTTTTGGAGAGGTTTTGCTATAGGGTGCATGTGTTCGCCAGAAAGACAGAAAGAGAGAGAGAGACAGAAAGCGAGAAATCACCCCCCAGTGGCTATGGCCATGCCACAATCCCTTCTCCTCCATTTTCCTCTCAGGATCTTGGGCACGCATGCACACACGCCTGGCCTGAGAATTTAAGCCACCGGGTCTGGGACTTGAACTGTGGTCGACTACATGGAAGTCCAGCAACATAGCCATTATGCCAACTGCTGGTCCCGATCACACACACATAATTTTTAAAGTAGAAACAGCCATAAATATAATCATTTTAATTCTTTTACTGAAAATTAGCACAGAGATAATGAGCTCAGCTCCTACAGGAGCCGGGTGAATATAACTGATCCAAACCTGGTAAAATATGTAGCGCCCTAGGTTGAAGATTCATTTTCCAGTTTTTGGCAAAAATGGGTGATGAAGAAAATATTCTTGCTAACTGCACTCTTGGACTAACAATACAGCAATCTCTTTGGTGAAGAACATGTAATCTGATGACCAGTACCCATCTAGTTGATTGTTTTTAGTGAAAAAGAGAAAGAGAACCTGATGTTTCCAGAAATTCAACTTTCCATAAAATTTCAAGGCAAACAAAATACATTGGTGAACTGAATCTTACTCTTGGGCTTCTAATTTGCAATCTTTAATGTAATAGTTAAGAACCTGTCTTACTGTCAAACAGAAAGATCTGAGGTCAACTTCTGCCTTGGCTATTTATCATCTTTATAATCTTGGTTAGCAACTTAACTTTAAATTCCATTTCCTCTTTAACATAGAAGCAGTTCATAATAGCAAATGAATAGAGATGTTTTAAGTGTTATAAGAGAAAAGGTATAAAACACTTAGCATGTAGGTACTCAACAAGTGATAGGTTTTTGTGTGTGTGTGTGTGTGTGTGTGTGTGTGTCTGTTTTATTTTGCTTTTAATTAGATACAAGCAAAGAAACAAGCCCAGAGATGGATGTAGCCTGAGGACTGATACTCAGGTATTTGAAAACTCAGACCTCTTGATTACTAATCCTCTAAGATATTTCACTAAATATTACGTACATAAATTATAAATTCATGAAAAAGCTCTCATTTTTATTTTACCCTCTTTACTAATTGACATAGGATAAATATTTTTTACCTCATGGATAAAGCTTTTCAATATTTATTATTCCTCTTAATAGCTATATATAAATATTTATTACAGGTTAACACAGAAAGCAAAGGTTAATATCTGTTCTTTAGAGAGTTCATACAAAATTACCTCATATCAAGCATTCATACTTTGTAAGGGACAAATTTATTAAAAACAATTCTCCCCACCATAGCCACATGGGCAAAGTCATTTGTTATAAAGCATAGAGGTTCTCTTTTAATTACTTCTTTGGAGACAAATGTAACCAAAAAAAAATTAATTTGGATGATAGAATTAAACATTCTGGCTATAATTTTAAAAAGTGGTTAGCTCTTTCAGACTAAGTCAGTTCCACTAGACATTATAGGAGTTTTACACGGATGATAACACTTTCTTAGAACCCCACTGGGCCCTGTTTCCAAATCTTCTCCCTATTGATACCTTAGGTCCTCCCGCTGATCTTCATCAAATCACACCTTTCCAGTTTGAGAAGCTCACGTTCTGAAACATCTAACAAGATCCTCCCTTCCACTGATGCAATTTTCGAAATCCCCCCCACTAATCTGTTGGACTTACAACCAGACAATAGTAATTGTGATGACAGCTACGTTTGATGGAGGCCCTATATACCTTCTGTTAGCTAAGCTCTTTACATGCATTATCATATTTAATCTTCATCACAGCTCTGTGAAGTAGATTCTGTAAATATACCAAGTATCTCATTTGTAAAACAATTCTATTTTTTAAAAAATATAACTGTTGTTCAATTTGTATGTCTACTTTTGACAAAATGTCTGTTCCAGCTCTTTGCTCATTTTTTAATAGGGTTATTTGTGGGGTTTTGCTATTGAGTGTTTGAGTTCATTATGTCTTTTGAACATTAGCCCCCTTACCAAATACATGACTTGCAAATATTTTCTCTTCCTCTGCAGGTTTTATCTTTGTTTCGTTAACTGTTTGCTTGGCTATGCAAAGCTTTTTAGTTTGATGCAATACAATTTATCTGTTGTTGTTCTTGTTTTTTATGCTTTTGGGATTATATCCAAAAATCATTTTCCAGACCTGTATCATAAAGATATTTTTCTCCTATATTTACTTCTAGTATTTCTAGTTTCAGATCTTTCATTTAAAATTTTAATCCATTTTAGGGACCAGCAGATGGTGTAGCAGTTATGTCACTGAACTCCCACCATGGCCAGCCACAATTTGAGTCCCAGATTCAGCGGCTTGATACTCACACCAGCACGGTCATTCCCCCAGGGGGTGCCTTCTCACTTTTCCTCTCACTATCTCTCTCTCTCTCTCTCTCTCTCCAAGCAAGCACACATGCCCTAAGGTAAAAAATTCTAACCCCCCAAAAAAATCCATTTTAAGTTCAGTTTTGTATATGATGTGATATGAGCCCAATTTTGTTCTTCTGCACATGAATTTCCCATACTTCTAATATTATTTATTGAAGAGGCTGCTTTTCTTTCCTTATATGTTCTTGGAAACTTTTTCTGAGCTTAATTTAACAAAAATACATAGATGTACTTCTGGGCTATCTATGGTATTCCATTGGTAGGTGTGTTTATGTTTATGCTAGTCTCATCCTGATTTGCTTAATAAAACCATGTAATATATTTTAAAATCAGTTAGTGTAATGACCCAAGCTTTGTTTTTTGTTTTTTGCTCAGGATTGGTATGGTGAGACAGCAGGTGGCATGGTATTAAGTTGCTAGACTTCCACATGGCCAAAAATGGTTCGAGTCCCAAATCTGGCAACTTGCTTTCTCACTTTCCCTCTCTCTCTCTGTCTCTCTCTGGTAATCACACATGCCCTATAGCAAATTTAATAATAATAATAACAACAATAATAATAATAATAAATAATTTTTTAAAAAAGATTGGTATGGCTAGTCAGGGACTTTTGTGATCCTATACAATTTTTTTTTTTGGGGGGGAAAGGTTTTTGCTATAGGGCACATGCGCTCTCCAGAAAGACAGAGAGACAGAAAGCAAGAAATCATAACTCAGGGGAAATGGCTATGCTGCAATCCCTTCTTCTCCATTCTCCTCTCAGGATCTTGGGCACACACGCACACGCGCTTGGCGTGAGTTTAAGCCACCAGGTCCAGGACTCAGACCACAGTTGACTACATGGGAGTCCAGTGACACAGCCATTACACTATCTGCTGGTCCCAAGTTCTATATGAATTTTAAGAATGTTTTCTCTCTTTTATTAAAAAACGTATTTCTAATTGATAAGTAATTGTATATGTTTGTGAGGTACAATGTAGGATTCAATACTTGTATACATTGTGGAATAATCAAATCAGGCAAATGAACACATCCATAACCTCAAAAAATTATCATATTTTTGTGGCTAGGACGTTTACATATACATAATTATTAACTACAGGCAACTTGCTTAACAATAGACCAACAGAACTTATTGCTCTTGTCTACCTGAAACCCTGTCCCCTCTGACCAAAGTATTCACTGTCCCCATTGTCCCCCTCAACCCTGGCTCTTAGAACCACCACTCTACTCTCTACTACTATAAATTCAATCTTCTTTAGATTCCAAGTAAACTAAAACAGCATTTTTCTCTATGAGCTGGCTTATTTCACATAAGGTAATATCCTCTAGGTTTACCCATGTTGTTGCAAATGACAGAATTTCCCGATTTCTTATCATGTGAAATAAAACAGCATTTTTCTCTCTGAACTGTCTTATGTCACATAAGGTAATATCATCCTAGGTTCATCCATGTTGTTGCAAATGACAGAATTTCTAGCTTTCTTGTGGCTCAACAGTATTAAAATTGAATAGTCACATGCTAGAGAATGGAAAACGAACCCTTCTTAAAGAATCAATTCAGAATAAACAGTTCAAAAATAAGGCCTGAATCTGTAAAACTACTAGAAAAAAAGCTTATAGAAAATGTTCTTATATTGGTCTAGACAATGATTTCTTGAATATGACCCCAAAATAATAGAAAACAAAAGAAAAATAGACAAATAGGACTGCATCAAACTAAAAAACTTTTGTGCAGCAAAGGAAACAACCAAGTGAGGAGACAACTCACAGATTAGGAGAAATATTTGTAAATCTTACATTGGATAAGGGGCTAATAGCTGAAATATACAAGGAACTCAAACACTCAATAACAAGAAAACAAATAACCCTGTTTAGGAATGGGTAAAGATGGACCAGCCATACAGCACAGTGAGACAATGCTCCTCAGTACGCTGAGACCCAATTCACAGTCATCCTAAAAAGCCAGGCATAATGCTGGTGCCTGTAATCCTAGCCACTTAGGAACCTGTGCCTGGAGGATGGAGAGCTCACAGCTGGTATGGGTAACAGGGTAAGACCCTGTCTGAAGGAGCTGGGCATGGAGGTACATGCCTGTCCAGCTATTCAGAAGGCTGAGGAAGGAGGTATCATAACATAACAAGATCCTTTCTAAAACACTATATAACACACACACACACACACACACACACACACACACACACAAAGCAAAGAACCTGAATAGACATTTCTCCAAAGAAGTATAAAACATGCTCGACATCTCTAGTCATTAGAGAAATGCACATTAAAACACTGATGGGAAGGTCCAGCAAATGGCATAATGGTTATGTTGCTAGACTCACATAGTTGACTGCGGTTCGAGACCCTGACCAGGTGGCTTGCAACTTACACCAGGTGAGAGTATGTGCGTGCCCAAGCTCCTTAGAAGAGAATAGAGGAGAAGGGATTTCCGTGTGGCCATCCCCCCGGGGGGATGATTTCTCATTTTCTGTCTCTCTGTTTCGCTCTGTCTCTGTGGTGAGCACATGCACTCTATAGCAAAAATCTCTCTTAAAAAAAAATCTATGGGAAATCACCTCATACCTGTTAAATTGGCTATGATCAAAGATGAAAGATAATTGTTGATGATGTAGAGAAAAGAGAAATTTTATATATCATTGGTGGTATGGCAAATTAATAAAGTCATTTTTGGAAAACAGTTCAGAAGTTTCTCAGAAACTAAAAATATAACTATCATATGATCCAAAACCTTACTTTTGCATATATATTCAAAGGAATTAAAGTCAGTATGTCAAAGAGAGGTTTGCAGTCCCATGGTCGCTGTAGCATTATTCATAATACCCAAGATATGAAACCAACTGAATTGACCATCAATGGATGAATAAATTTTTAGAATGTGGAATGTAAAATAATTTGAAACCAGGTTTAATAAGTAAGCATCTAGTAAGCATCAGGGCCAAAACTTTAGTTTTTTTTCTAAATTCTTGGCCTGAGACTCAACCAAGATGAATTACATACATACTGAGTAGTAATTCAACCTGCTACCATGGCATGAGCTGGATGAGAAAAGCTAGGAGAAGACTGAGTAGGAAAATTTAAAATGAATAAATTGCTTGATTCAAGTCATCAATTTAATTAAAGTACATAAACTGAATTTGCATAAAAGGAAAGATGCCTCTACACATGTAACTAATTTTTAAAAGATGCCATATGAAAATCCTAACTTTAAAAACTAGATAAATGATAATAATTATTTTGCATTATCTTAGAATTCATGTCATCAGAAGAGGATTCACCCAGAGTTTTTCCTTTCAAGAATTTAAGTAAACACTAGTGACCATTAGATGTTTATAGAGAAACTAAAGGGGAGAAGGGGTCAAGGATGAGTGACTGAAGAGAAATAAAGATAAACATTGCTACAAGCTATTGGAAATTGAGAAAGTGCACAGCTGAAGTTAAACCTGTACAAATAAAATTTGAAGTCTCCTCTTCAGGAACATCTGTATTTGAAGATCAAAGCAGGATTTACTCCATTTTCCAGCTATTATTTTATTAATGTAATTAATAATTACTTCAAGCGGGCCACTCCAAAAGCTTTCAAATAGCTCTCAGTAACACATAAACAACTTGAGAAAGAAAGTAAAATATTTCAGCAGGCTTAAATCTACAAAGAAAGAGTTTCCTGTGACACAATTCTGAGAAAGATTAAAAGGATGGAAATACAGCAGACGGATGAACACAGACTTCACCAAGGTGAATCATGCCTCTGTGGTGCACCTTAGGACAAAGCCTTCTATCTTCACAGACACAGCACCTTTCTGCCGACAACTCCTGGCAAACTTTAGGTGGCTAATCCACAAGCTCACATTAGCATACAGCATGGGAAGCGCATTTCCCCTTGGGCAAGGAGAGGACAATCTATCGCACGTGTCCCCCGTTTCTGTGAGTACTGCAGATTACAATTATGTTTTGATGTTAATCCAACTACTGCAAACTTCTTGTTGCGCAGCACACTGTGAACGTGTGAGTGACGGTAAAAATCTTTTTAAATCGAATTGAGCACTACTGAAAAGAGCTGATGTTTTCAAATAGTGTATAAGCCCTCTGAACAACAAGAATAACTCTATAAATGAATCCACTTTCTATGGTGACCTTTTTGATATGAAAGACCAAGATAAAACCAAATTCTGCTATAAAATGTGCGTCTGTGTTTGCTTTCTCCATTTTCTGAAATAATTACCTGCAATGCTCTGATGTCCTCGTATGCAAACTGCACGGTGGGGACGCCAAGATGGTTGATGAAATAATGGGCATCGCCTTGTATCTGTACAGAGCTGACGTTGGTCTCTGGGCACTGAGCTCTTCTGGTACAGGTGAAATGATTTTTCTGAAAAACATAATTTAAATTGTTAACATGTATTATGCTTCTGGAGTCACCCTTAAATCAGTGCTATGCAAAAATGTGGTCTATAGACCAGCAGTTAGGCTGTCTCAAGCTTGTTCGCAGTGTGAACGCTGAGGCTCCAGCTCATCCTCCCTACCGGGAATGTGTCAGGGCAAAGCCCGGAATCTGTGTTGGAACACCCCACTGGGACTCTGCAACCAACGGAAACATGACCAACACTGGCCACAATCAAGCTTTAGTTGCTACAAAAGGATCTTTATCATAGTTTTATTTTGAATGGTAACAACTCTTCAAACTAAAAAAATAAAATAAAATAAAATAAAATAAAATAAAATAAAATAAAATAAAATAAATAAAAGAATGCTGTCTCCAGGAAGTTTCAGGGGTTCTTTGGAGTTTAAAAAAGAAATTTTCATAGCAGTAACACAATGCTCTGTGAGGCTGACCCATGGAGGGATGCTCTGGGTCCACGTCTGGAGCCTTCTCTGAATATGCCAGGCTCGTGTGCATGCCCGTGGTCAGATGATAGGCCAGGCTCATGTGAGTGTCCATGATCAGATGATATGCCAGGCTCGTGTGCATGCCCATGGTCAGATGATAGGCCAGGCTCATGTGAGTGTCCATGATCAGATGATATGCCAGGCTCGTGTGCATGCCCGTGGTCAGATGATCTGCCAGGCTCGTGTGCATGCCCGTGGTCAGATGATCTGCCAGGCTCGTGTGCATGCCCGTGGTCAGATGATATGCCAGGCTCGTGTGCGTGTCCATGATCAGATGATATGCCAGGCTCGTGTGCGTGTCCATGATCAGATGATATGCCAGGCTCGTGTGCGTGTCCATGATCAGATGATATGCCAGGCTCGTGTGCATGCCCATGGTCAGATGAATATGCCAGGCACATGTGCCTGCCCATGGTCAGAGACACTACAACTGGGGGTGGATCACAGCATGAAGAGCCTGTTGGGGGCACCTGTCTCTCTTTTTCTCTCTGTATACATATATTTAATTCCCATGCAGGGGACCAGCACATGGTGTAATGGTTACATCAACATACTCCTATGTGGTCAACAACAGTTCAATTCCTACACCCAGCAGCTTAAAACTCATGCTGGGTGTGTGCCCAGAATCCTGAGAAGATAATGGAAAAGAAGGGATTGCAGTGTGGCCATCAGGGGTGATTTCTCGCTTTCTGCATCTCTGTCTCTCAAGCGAACACATATGCCCTATAACAAAAAACTATTTTAAAAAAAATTCCCATGCATTTAAAGTATGGTGTGGTAAAATATAAGTCCATTATTCTTAAAGTGTTTATCAAAAACTAGAGAAGGAATTTTCTCAATTTTTTTCTTCAAAACATATTCCTAGATGTCTTAAGAGTATATGCCAACAACTGTAGTGAACCATACTGAACCAATCGCTACGTTCAATCTCTGAGGAAATGAAAGATTATTATTTCTTTTTTTATTAAAAATTATTTTTATTTAAATTTTTAATCTATTAATTAATTAATTTATTTTAATTTGACCAGAGAGAGATACACAGAAAGAGAGAGAGAGAGAGAAAGTGAGAAGCAAGCCACCAGGTCCAGGACTCAAACCGTGGTCACCCATGTGGGAGTGTCCAGCACCTTAACCACCACACCACCTGATGGTCCCCTAAAGATGATTATTTCTTAAACTACAAGTTTTCTAACATACAAAACAGATGACAGCCATGTTTAATAATAAAACAAAACATAAATTAAAACAATCAAACTAAGGGGTTTTTTAATCATAAATATTGATTTAAATGTCTTCTTCAATAAATTTTCCCCCAATCTAGAATTGTTCTGAGATGCAGTGGCTGCATCTGTGCAGTGTGGGAGAATACTAACCCCCTGGGCAGTTATTCTGAGGAGAGCGAGTCGGTAACTACGAGAATATTTCATGTAACATCAGCAAAACCATGTACTCGATAATCAAGGCGTTGATGCTTTCATCTCTCATGCGTCTATGGAATAATATCATTTCAAAAATACCTTTAAATACTACCTATGAAATACCTTTAAAAATATTGCTTGATATTATGAAAATGAATGATTTCATCTTCTTTTCAGCTACAGTATTAGATATTTTAAACATATAATGTTTCAGTACTTATCCAATTTTTTTGAAACATCTGACAGACCTTTCTTTGCCAACAAGTTAAAACTAATTAAATGGAAAACTTGAGAGAGTGTTTATAAATGAGGTAGGGTTCACCTTAATGTTATTTACAAATATCTTGGGTGATTAACTGCTCTGGAAATAGAAAAAAAAAGTGTTCTACTACTCAGTAACCATACTGTTTTTTTTCTGGTGACCTCAATGATTTGCTTCTTTTCAAAATCTAATTTTCTAAAAGCGGAGGTAATCCTCTTTCACTCTCTGATATAGTCCTGAGGTTGGAGACCCCTGAAGATTTTACAACAACCTGGACAATTCAGGGAGGGAGCATCTTGAAATTCCCAAGAAAGCTAGTCTAAGTATAAGGTCATGAAAAAATAAATAAATAAATGAAAATATTTTATGTCTGTTTAAAATTCCAAGTCTTTTTGAGAGATCTAGGTGTTGAAAATTAGCACCACTGAAGGGATTCGTTTACTCAGAGTAGATTTATTTTTCTAGTGGAAATGCAGTGCTTTGAGTAGGTGAGACTTTCAGTAAAGGCCATCCTGAAAGTCTCACACCCAGCCTGCCCCACGCATAACGATATACTAGCCAGAAGCACTGGAACCCAAGTTTAGGGTTACATTCCCCAAAACACCTCTGCCTTCTTTCCTCTCCTCTGATTTACCTGACCTTACTCACTGGCGGGCAAGTCTACCTTTTCTCTAAAGGTTTGCTTTGCCCCCTCTGTCGTGTATAAATTCCTTTTTTTTTTTTTTTTTGGAGAGGTTTTTCGCTATAGGGCATGTGCGCTGGCCAGACAGACAGAGAGAGACAGAGAGATAGAAAGCGAGAAATCACCCCCCAGGGGGGATGGTCACGCCGCAATCCCTTCTCCTCCATTCTCCTCTCGGGATCTTGGGCACACACGCACACGCGCCCGGCGTGAGTTGTAAGCCACCGGGTCCGAGACGCGAACCGCGGTGGACTACATGGGAGTCCAGCGACATAGCCATTACGCTAACTGCTGGTTCCCGTGTATAAATTCCTTTTGAAAGCCAACTAAGATGTAACAGACTGAGCATGATCTAGAGATGTTTTCAATTTATATTTTGAAGGCTGCAATCTATTAATTCTATCTCTGGTGTTACAGATGGACTATTTATGGAGAGGGATTAGAATATGGAAGAAAAAGATTGGGTGGTCCAAAGGACAGCTGGGGCCTACAGCTGGGAGAACTTGACTGTCGAGCCTCAGCTAAGAGTCAAGTCGAAAGGGAGGGTAAAAGCTTCAAGAAAGTCAGCACAAGATTGGGAGCTTCAGGAACGTCACACTGTTCCCTAAGGAGTCCTCCTGGGAACTGTTCTTCACCCACTGCCTACTGAGCAGAATTTTCCTGAAAGACTACAGAGGTCTCACCTCACCAGCCCACACATTTCTCATCCCAATCTCTCTCTCTCTCTCTCTGTCTCTCTCTCTCTCTCTCCACCTGGCCTCTTCTCTCTCTCTCATGACTTCATTTTCTGCCTGCTCCATTCCTAATTCACCCATGGATGAAGTGAGAACGCACATTACCCTCCAGCTCGTTTTGTTCTTTTGTCCCTCACTAGCTGCAGAGTAAAATGAACAAAACGGAAACTTATTTGCAGATTGGACACCCCCACCCCAGCCCCAATCATTTCACCTAGAGATTTTCCTTAAGAGGGAAACATTTCTGGCATGGAAACCCTGTTTTCCAAATCTTCACTATTCATTATTCTGAAATCTAGGCTAACTTCACAGACTTTAAGAGACCCTAAATCTATACCTAGTAGTAATGTGGATAGTTTTTCCGCACAGCACTTTAGTGGATTATATTAGGTCCATATCAAGTAATGGACATTGATCTACTAAACCCCCATAAGCACTAATATCTGAGAAGGAAGTAGGACGAAATGTTAATTTTCTTCTTATTACTAGAGTTAAGCACCGTGGGAGAGGGAAGGTTGGTAACAAATTTGTGCAGGTCAATTAATTTTTTAAATTTATTTACAAGGCTGAGTAAATTCACATTAAGAATTTCACCCAAGGAGTTCAAAATGCTCCATATTTAATGTTTAATAACAAGCATTTTTATTCCAGTTCATAAAGTGAGCAAGTTCAGGCAAAACTGTGATTATGTCACCTGTTAATTTCCCACCGCCATGCTGTTGAAGACTTGAAATGAAATTACATCTCATTCGTAAAAGTCCCTGTGTCCTTTGCAGCTTTTAAGCTGAAAGGCAAAACTTCATAATAAATGATCATATAAGTGAAATACAAATAAATTAAATCAACATTTGCATTAGTTTAATAGTGAGGCCAAGTCACATTGACAAGTTTCTAAAGTATTTAAGAATTAGTTTACTAATTCAAACTTTTTTCCCCATACTCTGCTTTCCCCTGAGCACATTAGCATTTTCTCTGTGTGCATAGGGTCTAAGTTCATTATTTACTCAAACTGCAAGAATGGGGTAACAGTCAAAATGAAAGTACCACATTCTTCACATTATAATAAGATACAGCCACTTTTTAAAATTTCACTTTTTTATAATTTAACATTATAAGTGTAACTTCAAATGTGTAGAAACAATAACTCGCTGATTTTTCTGGTTTTAACTGTATAATAATGTTTCAATTATGATAACGATGCCTATCATATTCAAAAAATGGTTTCTCACTACAAGAATTATGATACCTGAACTTTTATGTGAACATCGTTGGGCCATGAGGGCACAGGTTCTTGGTCAAACATTTTTCCAAGGGCAACTTGGATAAAGTTAACATGTGAAAGGGACCAGCAGTTAGCGTAATGGCTATGTCACTGGATTCCCACGTAGTTGACCACAGTTTGAGTCCTGGACCCGGCGGCTTAAACTCACGCCGGCCGGGCGCATGTGCGTGCATGCCCAAGATCCCAAGAGGAGAATGGAAGAGAAGGGATTGCTACGTTGCCATCCCCCCTGGGGGGTGATTTCTCGCTTTCTGTCTCTCTGTCTCTCTCTGTCTGTCTGGCGAGCGCAAACGCCCTAAACCTCTCAAAAAAAAAAAAAGTTAACATTTGAAAGACTGAGTGAATCCTCATTCAGTCCACTGAAGCCTTCACTACAATAAAAGGCTGATGCTCCCCCAAGTAAGGGGGTACTTCTACTGGTTAACAACTGCCTTAAGTGGGGCCCTTGGTTTTTTCTTTTCTTTCTTGTAAGGACATTCAGTATCGGGACCAACACATAAAGTAACCATTACATCACTGGACTCCCACGTAGTCGATTGTGGTTTAAGTCCCGGACCTGGAAACTTAAAACTCACACTGGGTGCATGTGCATGTGTGCCTGTCCAAGATCCTGAGTAGAGAATGGAGGAGAAGGGATTGTGGCATGGCCATCCCCCCTGGGGAAAGGGTGATTTCTTGCTTTTTTTCTCTTTCCTGTCTCTTTTGCGAGCACATGTACCCTATAGCAAAAATCTCTCTCTCTAAAAACTGAATATTCAGTATTCTCTCTCCAGGCTATTTGAAATGTATCTTGCAATACTGACTATAGTCACCCTACTGTGCATGGGAGTACTACAACTTTTCCCTCCCTCTAACTTCAGCACTGTCCCCACTGACCAAACTCTCCTTATCCCTCCTTCCCGTCTGTTCTCCAGTCTTGGGTAACCACTATTCTACTCTCAACTGCTATGAGAAAATTTATATCATGTTTTTTTCACTTGTTTCTAACTGAAATTTAACATTTCAATTATGAAGTAGGTCACAAAACTCATAGTATTAGCAGTAGCTATACATTTGTAACTAACTGAAATCAGATGTTTTCATATTACATTTCAGATGATGAATACCTTGAAACAGCCATTAAACTCCCTGCTAATTCCAAAGAATTGCATTGATGAGACACTTTGCTGACTTTAGTTGTTTAATGTGTTAATTTTTTAAAGCTTACATATTACTAAAATGCAAATTTTTATGTTTTAATACTGTAGTTTGACATAATTGGCTTTCTTTGTTATCCATTGTATTTTAATTTAAGCTTTTAAAAATACTGTTTCAGAGAATGGATCTGTATAGGATTTATCAGCCTGCCAAAGTGGCTGCAAGAGAAAAATCCTTCCTAGTAAAACAGCTTCCTTTTACAAATAAGGAAATTAAGGCTCCAAACCAGCAGTTTAGGATTTAATTCTAGGTCTTTTTCCTTCCAAATTAATTCTCTTTCTTTCCTATAATTCTGTTATATCCAGCATATAGACTACATTAATATAGGTGAACAACCTGGTCCTAAATTTGTTCTTTTCAGAATTGTACAGGTCTTTATTTTTATGTATTTTTAAACATTATTATTGGCTCATTGGTAATAACGAACTATATATTCGTGGAATTTTTTGACTTTTATTTAGTTACTGTGTCATATCTTCACTGACTTAGCACGTACGCTGCCATGTCAGTGCGACTTTCAGAATATAATAATGGACTGCAGTTGTCCTTTAATAATCTTTGACAGGAAATCTGAAGTTAACTAATTTCTTTAATATTTTAAACTAGAAGATAAGTTATCCTAAGCAAATGCATCTGCTAATGAGTTTCTTACACACAAAATATCTTCCAAATGATAAAAATAAAATAACCAAGGGCCAGCAGGTGGCGAGAAGGTTAAGACAGCTTGGCCTACCGTGAGGTTCAAGTCCCAGACCTGGCAGCTTGAAAATCATGCTGCACACATGTGAATGCATGCCCCAAATACCGAGAAGAAAATGGAGGAGAGGAGATTATGGCATGGCCACTCCTCCAGGTGGAGATTTCTCTCCCCGTCTCTTTCCAGTGAGTGCAAATCTCTGGTAACATACAGATGTAGATGTAGATAGATGCAGATATCTAATGCCTCTAATAAAAATCAAATCGAGTGGGGGGAAAAATAAAAATCTTTTTATCTCCTTATGCAAGTTAAATGAAAAATTTCAGTCCTTATTATGGGTTTTTAAATTTCCTATTTTTCAAGATTTCTGTAAAAAAATGTTTCATAACATACTTAGTGGGTGTTACCAGAGTATTTTCTGCTTTAGTGAAGAATCGCTGTTCTTCTAGCCTGTACAAGCACAATTGCCAAATTGAAAAACACACTCTAACTCTCATCTCCTTCTGCTAATTTGTAGCACTTTAATCTTGTTATCAGATGTGGAAAAATATGTTAATTTATACTTGAAATACTTTTAATTAGATTGAAAGTATCTTTGTGCACTAATGAATGCTTTCAAGATCAACCTATAAGAGGAGAAAGGAAAGGAATAAAGATAGGTAACCTTTTTTTCGCTCCAATTTCTAAGTAGTGTCTTCCCCCTCAGTCCCGCCAATGATGTATCTGCTACTCTTCTGTAACTTGCTAGTTTAAAGACCCCAATCAATAGTCACGCAATGGCAGAAGACCTATCTACTTTTTTCTCTCTCCACTTAAGAAGGCTTTGTGTAGTAGTAAAAAGCAGATGTCTTTGTTAAGCTTTCAAAATATTCATGTTTTAAGCAAACTGGTGCATTCCAGTTAAAGTCTGTATAAAATAATGTTCTGTGAGGTTCTTTCCTTCTCTGAAGGCTACGTCAAACAGAGACACAGAGAACAGGAACAGATGTGAGTCACTGACGTCATGTTGTTTATTGTTGAGTACGGGGTGCTCAAGGAGACGTAGTAGTGCCCAGCAATGTTTCTTCCCATCCAGAGCTTGTAAGTTCATGGAGAATGCTCTCAGAGCGCCTCCTCCCTCTTGGAGCTCACAGTGCACGGAGCTGAGCTGAGCTGAACCCAGGCCACCAGGTGTGAGCTAGCTGAGCCAACACCGAGCTGAACACGGCTAGCTAGCTGGACAGGTACTCTCTTTTTTTAAGGGGCTTCAGCCACTATTGAGTGGCTCATTGCCAGAATCAAACTGTTGCACATTCATATGCATGTTACATGGAATGGCATAGAGCAGCAGTCCTAATTACCTACCAAGGGTGTGAGCACACTATAACTAAAAGCGTAAGTTGCTTATCTTGTGGCTTTCCAATACCATAAGATAGGAAGTGAGGGAGCCGGACTAAACCATCCAGACTCCACTTTCTCTAGAAATAATAGCACAGGGCCAGCTCTTTGGTACAGCAATAACTCACTGCTTTGGAGTAGCCAGATCTTCAGCCAGAATCGCCTGGCGTGCACACTCAAGGATCCAGGATCTGGCAGTGGGAGGCTGGAGGAAGGAGACTACGGCATGAGCAGACCTGTGGAAGGCACTCGTGTGTCTCTCTTCCTCTTGCTCTTTCTCCCATGTGTGTGTACGTGTGCTCTATCAGGTTATGGTAAGCTAGCACACCCCCTGTGGGATCTTACACCACAGTGCATGCTATCAGATCAATCCATGAGTCAAGCATAAAAAGTTAAATGATAAAAGAATAGAGAAAATAGAAGATAATTTTCATAATCTCAGCATGGGAAAAATCATTTTTGAGTATAAAAACAAACCAAGAAAACAAAATGGATTAATCACTACAACTATAAAGTTATCACTTTTCTGCATGAAAAAATTACCACAAACAAAGATGATTGAAAACTTGGGGGAAAATATTTACAACTCATTTCACAGGCAAATGGCTAGTTTCTATAATATTTAAGGAAAAAAGAGCAGGAAGTTCATGAAAAAATAGTTAATGAATAAAAACATTATTCACAGAAAAATAATTATAAATGCCTTTCATACACAAAAGATATTTAAGGTGTCTTTTTTGTTTACTTTTAAAATCTTGAGCAAGTTTGATTACAGACCACATATTTAAGAAATTAGGTGACCGGGTGCATATATATGACTGTAGAAAAAATTGGTACAAATTCTGTAAAGGTTAAGTAAGTTGTACAGCAACCACGTAATGGAATAACATGTGGGCTCTATAAAGTAAAGTAAAGCTGTTTCTGCCCTGATAATAAATAATCTCCAGAATACATTTTTATGAAAAAAGTACAAAGATTGTGTAAGTTGTTGTTATTTGCATTTTAAGAATTTTTTTAAAGTCTATATGCTCTAATATGTACAAATATTATTTGTTACTGAAACGAGATAATCTAGGAAGGCAGATACAGGACCACCAGAAATGTATCCACCATCGGGAGGAACAGATGTTCCCAGCACTTTAGTTTATTAGGGTGGAACTTGTTGCCTATAGAAGATGCGGGAACAGTTCAAGCGTGTGAGGCTTCAGTTGTCACTGTAGTTGATAGCCCAGATTACGAGGAGGATATTGGGAAAGAACGGAAATCCAAACGTGGTAGAAGATTGAAATGAAAAACTCCATTTCATAACCATAATTTCTTTCAGGACAGTTTTGTTTATAAGAATTTACGTGTTTCCTTTATCTTTTTAAATTTTAAATAAAATGTATTCATTTTTTACTGCTAGAGGGCTCATGTGTTCATCAGAGAAAAATAGAGAAAAAGCATTCCGCCATGGGTTGTAGTCACACCAGCATCATTTTTAACACCATTCCTCCTCGTCATCAGAATTTTAGGTACACACACACACACACACACACACATACATGCACACACACACACGCATGCCTATCATACGCTCATGCTGTAGAGGTCAGGATTCACGTTGCGCTTGGCCCTGTGGATCCATCTCCCCCAACTGTCGTGCGTGGGCCAGCCCAACGTATCTGTCTTTTCTAGACAAGCACACATTTGCTATCAATAGATGCTAAATATGGCACCTCATTAGTATAAGACAAATATGCGAGAACCTGGCCATTCACAAACAGACAACATATTTGATCGTAGTGCAACTCTATGGCGGGCTACCACAGGTATTACTACTGTATTACCTTGCAGACTAAGCCTCTGTTATCCTGGAACATAGATAGCAAGTGGAGTGGAAGCAGGGATTACTAACTCGGACTGTCTTCCTCCCTGTCTTCTCACCAGTCTCCACTCCAGCCTGATGGCCTTTCTTCCCATTGAACTAAGGAAATGAGGAATGAGTTCCTTGGTTTGTATGGAAACAGCTGCTAGTCTGCTGACTAATCAACTAAATTTGAATCACCTTTTCAGTTCAAGAGACATGGTGACTTAAAAATAATTTACTTGAGGGACCAGCAGTTGGCATAATGGCTATGTCACTGGACTCCCATGTGGTTGACCATGGTTCAAGTCCCAGACTTGGTGGCTTAAACTCATGCCAGGCATGTGTGCGTGTGTGCCCAAGATCCCGAGTGGAGGATGAAAGAGAAGGGATTACGGTGTGGCCATCCCCCCAGGGGGGTGATTTCTCGCTTTCTGTCTCTCTGTCTCTCTCTGTCTTTCTGGCGAGCGCACATGCCCTATAGCAAAAACCTCTCAAAAAATAAATAAATAAATAAATAAATAAAAAAAATAAATAATTTACTCAATAAAAAGGCTCCATAGATCCCTTTGCTACTTCTTTAGTAGGTTTGATATTGGTCACTCTGCTAGTTAAACCCATTCTTCATGAATTACATACTAGAACTAGAGTAACAAACACAGAGCTCTTCCAAAAACTGTACTCTGATTCCATCTGAAAGGAACCTTGAGCTGCAAAGGTACAGCAGCACCATCCATATTGACCTTTGGCCGACACACTGGATAAAGGCACACTCCCTCTGGGTACAATTCCCATAGGACCTTTAATAACCAAAAGGATCAAAATATAGATTTTATGTCCAAGTGAAGGATAACAACCCTGGCCTCACGGTGCTGTTCCATGCTGAGGAATTGGCTGACAGAACGTAACCTCAGCTGTTATTTCACAGGCCTTCTTGAGGTTTGTCTTAAATAGCTTCTCTCAGCCTCACAGGCAAAGCTATTTTAAATAACATGGTGTCAGCATTTCAGTGAAGTATTCCAGCTGCCAGGCATTAAAAAAATTAACTGAAAAACCTAACTGGTTTTCAAATCAACATGAACTGTCTCAGGCTGCAAATATTTTTAATGAAATATTTAAGCAAAATCTTCTGTAGATGAAACAGTTGAGTAACTTCCCTTCAAAATAATCTAACAATTTTTTTAAAGTAAACCCAGAAGCAAGGGAACAATTGGAATTATTTTGCATGTATTTTGCATCATTTACTAGATTCTAGGAAAAAGTTTGTGGTCCATCCTCTGACCAGGGTTACAGGGCAGTTGTAAATCAGGAGGGTTTTTTAGAGATAATTCATTTAATTTGGGGAGGGCATAGGGCGCAAAAGCTGGAAAATGCAGACTTGGCAAGCAGGAGGGCAGAAGGATGTGGGTGGCACATCACCACATATTACCATTTCAAGCAAGTGCTGAGAGCGAGAAATCGGGCAGAGGAAATAACACCATCAGCAGTAATACATCTACGTCTGACAGGTGACAGCATCACACAACCTCACACCCTGGGCCAGGACCACTGCCAGCCCGAGACCACTCAGCCAGAGCAAGCCACCAGAGGTGTGCAGGCCACCACTGTCCCTAGGGGGCACTGTGCACAGGGTACCCAGAAAGTGCACACGACTTGCCCCAGTCCAGCAACTGCTCGTCGGCCGCTCTGAGCCTCATGTGGGGACCATGACCTTGGCCAGGACATACCAGGCAGCCTTCCACCCGTGTCGCTCGTTACTTCATCCTCCTCTGTACTCTTCCCTCCTCCCTCCTCGCCTGCACATCTCTCAGGGCAGACAATTGGCCGTGTCCATCTTCCTAGTCTCCTCTATGGGCCAGCGCAATAAAACAGGTACTACGAGGATTGGCGGCACCTGGGGTCGGCCTAACCCGAGATCCTCTTCCAGTGGGGAGTGGTAAGGACAGGGAAAGAACAACACTCACCATCTGGCTGAGTCCAGCTTTAGACCCAACATAACAGGGCTTGGCCGACCGAACGTGCTGCAGGACGTCCGAGGTGGACGTCGGGGAATCCCAGAAGCCGTAGCAATTCTGGAAAGCATTTTCTTTGGTAATTTCTTGCTGGGCAGAATCTGCTGTCAGGTAAACAACGTACGGCAGTCTCCAGCAGGAGGAAGTCCGTAAGTGTGCTCTGGCAGCAGAGCGCGTGGTGATAAGGAGGTGCCCGCCATAAACTCTAGACCAAAGCCACGCCACGACCCACAAAAGCTACAGATGAGAGAGATGATTTTGCACTCTTCCTTACAAAAAACATTAACACCCCTTTTCAGCAATA
The DNA here is from genome assembly GCA_026018925.1 of Tupaia tana. Taxonomy (NCBI): domain Eukaryota; kingdom Metazoa; phylum Chordata; class Mammalia; order Scandentia; family Tupaiidae; genus Tupaia; species Tupaia tana. Next base: position 41,580,462 of record JAKSZU010000019.1, on the reverse strand, counting down.
CAAATAGAAGAGTTATTTAACTTCCTGAAGTTTTAAATTTTCCAAACATTAAAAGGGAACAGGTCCAGGGACCAGCAGATGGCATAGTGGTTACATTGCTGGACTCCCACATAGTCAACTGCAGTTCAAGTCCTGGGCCCAGCAGCTTCAAATTCAGCCAGGCATATGTGCGTGTGCCCAAAATCCTAAGAGGAGACTGGATGAGAAGTGACTGCGGCATGGCCATCCCCCTGGGGGGATTGATTTCTTGCTTTCTGTTTCTCTGTCTCCCCAGCGAGCACATATGCTCTATAGCAAAAATCTTTCAAAAAAAAAAAAAAAAAAAAAGGAAAAGAAAACAAAGGAGACTAGGTCTGTAATCTGAGAAGGGTAGGGAGTAATGCAACAATGCACGCGTAAGCACTCACCAGCTAGGACGTAAGGTAAGGTAGACCCGTAGTAGGCAAGACAGCTGCGTGTCCTCCACCAAGTCTATTTAAAACTGTACTTCCTCTTCCAAGATGTGGAATGCTCAAATTTAGAATGTTATGGGACCAGAAGTTGGCATAATGGCTATGTGTCTGGACTCCCATGTAGTCCATGGTGGTTTGAGTACCGGACCCAGTGGCTTAAACTCAAGTCAGGTGCGTGTGCGTGCGTGCCCAAGATCCAGAAAGGAGAATGGATTGTGGCGTGGCCATACCCCTGGGAGGGGTGAGTTCTCGCTTTCTGTCTCTCTGTCTCTTTCTGTCTTTCTGGGGAGCACATATACCCTTCAGAAAAAAAAAATACTCCCCAAAATAAATAAATAATAGGAAGTTACATGTCATGATTATCTATTTTATCTATTTGCACTTTTTCCTAATGAATTTTGGTTATAAAGAAGGCTCTTTTTTCCTCATTTCAAGTTATTCTCTTTGGATTTTATTTTGTGCAATAGTATTGCTAAATGTATTCCAAAAAATATCTTTAAAATGTCTTAGATATATTAAATTCTGTAAAATATATTCCCTTTTCAATATCCCACACAATATAAAAATAGGGAAGACTTTCTCTTTTTCACTTCTGTAAGATTCTATAAAAGGTAATCATGCACACCTGAGAAATCACAGAATAATCACTACATGTATTTTTTATTCGATATCAAAAATTTTTCTGTAAAGTATTTAAAATTATTTTCCTAAATTAAATTATATTTTTCCTTAATGAAAGTGCTCTTTTTAAAAAATAATAATTCTTAATGTAGTGTCACCATAAAAATTGATATTGTAGATAGAAACTGTATTAACTCACTACATATCTTAAAAAATATAGATTGGATCAAGATAAATCTGTGATGGTAAATACTAACAAAAATAATGATTAATTAAAAACAGTGGATCAAGATAAATCTGTGATGGTAAATACTAACAAAAATAATGATTAATTAAAAACAGTAAATGAGTAACAATGGAAAAAAGCAGTAGTGCTATAACATTAAGGTAGATATAACAGCTAAATTTAGATTTAACAGATAGGTGTTGCATGCATACTATATGCCAGGTGTTTTTATGTGCAATATCTTTATAACAATACTTTGGGGAAGAAATTCTTTTCCCTAACCTGTTTTAAAGCTATTATTGCCAAGAGAAATTGAATGAATCATCTGTGGTCACTCAGGCAGTGAGTGACAGCCAAAATTCCAATAGTTTGTTTCTAAGTCCAGTGATCTTAACACTTTAATCCCCATGCCAGGATTCCAAAAATGTTCGCTTTCAAAATTCACTTTGGAAATCCCATGTGGAATTCAAAGAACTTTGAAATAAGACCGATTTGATAGGAGTTTGTGTTGGATTTGGCAGTTTGCAGAGGTACACACAAAGCACAAGAAGGACCACTTAGCACGTGCCCCCACAGCTTGCCGCCTTGCTGCCCCACTGGGATGTCGGTAATTCAAACGTTACACAACAGGGATTAAACCCTACACTGTGCCAAGTGACACAGGCCAGTCACAAAGATGTGAGCTGTATGAGTCCACTTATGCGGGTCCTACAGACTGAACTGTGTCCTCCCCGCAAGTTCCTACGTGAAGCCCTAACAGCTAGCGTAACTGGATTTTGAGACAGGGCCTGTGAGGAGCAAATGCAGGCTAGACGAGGTCCCAAGGAAGGGCCCTGAGCTCATAGGACCGGTGCCTGCACAGGAGGAGGACGCGCCAGAGCACTCTCTACCCTGTGAAGACACTACCAGAGGGTGACCCGACTCCAGTGGGGAAGGGAGGACTTACCAACAACTGACTCCCCAGTCTTCCCCAGCCTCCACCATGGTGACATATCAGCGTCTGTTATCTATGTCACCCAGTCTGCGGTACTTGTTAACACGGCGTGAACTAGGACAGCGAGGTAGCCAGTGTAGTCCAAGTCGTAAAGACAGAGACAGAGTGTTGGCTACCAGAGGCTGGAGGGGGTCTGGAGTAAGGATGGAGGGAGTGTTATTTAATGAAGAGTTTCAGTTTTGCAAAAAGAAAAATTTCTGGAAATTCATTAAAAAATATATAACAGCTAAGTTTAGATTTAACAGATAGGAAGGTATTGCATGTATGCTGTGCCAGCTGTGTCACAAACAAGGTGACTGTACTTAATACTACTGAGCTTAATATAGTTAAGACAATAAATTCAATGTCCTATGTATTTTATCATATATGTGTGTATATATATATATATATATATATATGTATATGTATATACATACACACACACACACACACACACACACACACACACACACACATAGTTTTTGCTATAGGACATGTGTGCTTATTGGAGAGATAGGGAAAGACAGAGAGAGAGAGAAAGAGGAAAAGTGAGACATCATCCTCGCGGGGAGAACGGTGAGAGCAGATGGCCATGCCACAATCCCTTCTCTTCCAATCTCCTTTCAGGATTTTGGGCATGCAGAGGTGCCTGCTGTGATTTCCAAGCTGCTGGGTCCAGGACTCGATCTCACGGCTGGTCATGTGGGATCCAGCCCCCTTAACCTCCACATCAGCTGTTGGCTCCAGAATTATATTTTTTAAATGAAAGTAAACTGAAGGTTAAATTACTTATCTACCTTATCAAATCAACTCCTTTCCCTCCGGTCCTTATCTCCATAAAGGGTCTCAGCATTCACCCCGTTGCGTCGGTCAGATCTTAGTCATCCTTTGCTTTTCACGTTCATTTGCCCCTCGTAGTAACCTAGTGTCTCTCGACCTTTAGTATGCCAGAAATCACGCAGATTATTATTACAGCATAGATTTCTGGGCCCCATCTCCAAACGTCCAAGTCTGCAAGTCTGAAGTGAGACTGAAGAATCTTTAGTTCTGCCAAATGCACGGGTGATGCTAATGGCACAGACCTGAGGGTCACTCCTGGGAACCCCGAAGCAAGGCCTGCCTGCTAACTTCAGAGAAATTCCAGAGCTGACCCCTTTTTGTTATATCCATTGCTTCCAAAAAGTCTAAGTCATCATCATCTTTTGTCTGAATCAAAATTCTGACCTAACACTCATGCCCACCCCCTTCTCACAATCCATCCCCCACATAATGATCTTTCGACTCTTAGATAATGATACTTCCAGTGGGTTTATTAGATAATGATACTTCCCGTGGGTTACCTCACGGTTAGCGTCAATGCCGTCTACAGGACCTCTGCCCTCTCCACTTCTGCAGCCTCAGTTCATCATGCTTTTGTCATCACCTCTTTCCAGCACACAAACCTCAGTGTCTCTCTTGTGCCCACCTGGGGTCCCTCGTACTCACCGCTCTCTCTACCTGGCATATCTGTCTCCATCTCTTTACATGGGTGCTGCTGCCCTCTTCTCCTTTAGGTCTAAGTTGTTCAAATAGGCCCTGTCCAGAAGAATCATCCCTGACTCCGATCTAAAGTCACATCTCATCTTAGCTCAGCGATTTCTGCCCTGTCTCATTTCACTGGAGCCCATACAAGTTTTTCTAGGAAAAAACTCCCTCAGTAATTCATACGCAAGGGGCCCACTCTCCCAAGTTCTGCATCTAGGGAACTGACCTAACACAGTACTGTTTTATTTTATTTTCTAAAGTGAGGATAAGATTCTGACTACTTTTTATTTTCCAAAATCCTTTCCAGAGGGCTTGGGGGGGAATCATGCCTACTAACATTAATGGAGATTAAGCCTTCTTATCTGTTAAAGGAGTAGACATTCTTTTGCTGATTTCTTCACAAGACACAGATATCCTTTTCCAATCACCAACCTAAGAATTTCAAACTCACTTATAACCTACAAGTCTGTGCTTCCAGATATCCCACCTTTTGGAACCAAGCCAATGTAAGAAAGTCCTTACGCTGATTAGCAACCCTCCTGCTCTCTGAACTGTAAAAGCAACCACCAGATCTCAGCACCCCAAGGAACACGCTTGTCTTTCTCTTGGTCTGTCACTCAACTTTGTGCTTGGTAATAAACCACAATAATTATTTTTTCTACAGAGTTGGTTATTTCCATTGGCAAAAGCATATTTACTTATTCCATAGGAAAGAGAGAGACAGAAATAAAGAGGCACCCCAGACTGGGTCCTCACAGCATGATCCACTCCAATCTTCAACTATTCCAGATTCGCAGCATGCACACAGGTGCCTGGCATGTCCAGGGAATGCTTGGGATGCAAACTCAGGACTTTCCCTCACGGCGTCAGCATCACAGAGCACCGCATTACCACCGTGCCACCTGTGGCCAGTCCCAGCATTGTATTAACAGGGACCCTAAGGGGGAGAAAAGGGAGCTACTTCCGAAGTGTTATTTCACACTATTCCCATTAGAAAAATTAGCAACCGTGTAAGACAAAGAAGACTGTGTTTTAGAAGTCCAAAGAATTTATGCAATACCTCTATAGGGATGAAGGATATCATACTGTTCACTTTGTATATATTAACTCTTTTACTTGTTTATTTATTCATTTATGTTTAAGGGTTTTTGCCATAGGGTGTGTTTATTGCCAGAGTGCAACAGAGATAGACAGTGAGAGGGAAAGTGAGAACTCATCCCCCCACCCCCAGAGAGAATAGCCTTGCCACAATCCTTTTCCCTCCATTCTCCTTCTGGGATTTTGGACATGCATACACATATATCTGGCGTGATTTTCAAGCCACCAGGTACAGGACTCGAACTGTGGTTGGCCATGTGGAAGTTGCACACCTTAACCACTATGCCACCCGCTGGCCCCATGTGTATATTAACTTTTAACTCTCAAAAACTCTCAGGTTTTTCACTAAGGATCACCCTCATCTGACACATGAGGAAATTCTGCTAAAATAACAAAGTAGGATATAAATCTAGAGCCCAAAACTCAAAACTAATCTTTAGTGGATTTAGTCTCCAAAGTCCTCTACATAATTACTTTTTTGACTTTTATATGTTAAATTGGACATAACAATTCATAGAGTGTATGAATATTGTCTATAAATATTGAGTCATTGGAAAAGTCATGATGTATTTTTTCATGTTTTTCTATGCAAAAATGCATGACTTTTCCAATGACCCAATACTATATGTATATAAAATATACATAATATTGCTCTATGAAAGTATGTATAGCAAGCATTTATAATATTAAATTAATTTTAAAACTTGCTATAAAGTCACAATTCAAATTTTTTTTGGAGAGGTTTTCACTATAGGGTGCGTGCGCTCGCCAGACAGACAGAGAGAGACAGAAAGTGATGGGGGGATGGTCACGCCACAATCCCTTCTCCTCCATTCTCCTCTTGGGATCTTGGGCACGCACACACACGCGCCCGGTGTGAGTTTTAAGCCACCGGGTCCGGGACGCGAACCGTGGTCGACTACATGGGAGTCCAGCGACATAGCCATTACGCTAACTGCTGGTTCCCAATTCAAATTTATTTTTTAACCAGCAGGACTTTATCCTGATTTAATCATCACACATTGTGTTCATGTGATAAAAGATTTAATTATAACAATTGTTATGTTAATAAAATTATTAATTAAAAAATAGCAAGACTTTGACAGTTTTTCACATTTCAAGGTCAAAGAGTATATGGGAGAATAAATTACTCATGTAATATAAGGCAGACTATTTGTTTTAGAATTTTTCATTGTTGTTTCAGAACTTTTTAAAATAATGTTAGAAATAGAACTATTTAGCAGATGAAACACAAATATAGAAATGACTGTATTGGGTCCTCTGGAAAGTCATGACACATTTTGCATAGAAAAGCACAGAAAAATTCATCACGACTTTCCCGATTACCTAATATTGTCCTGGACTCAAACTTAGCCACGTGGGAGTCCAGCACCTTAACCCACTATACCGCCTGCTGGCCCCAAGTGACTGCTATTCTAAAAGAAATAAAAATATGTAAAAGTTTATAAGCTGGATCTTAATGTTCTAAGATATAATTCTCAAAAGTAATCATTTTATTCTGTGTAGTCCAAGTCAGCCTTCCTGAAATTTTCTCTAGTTATACATTTGGCATTCAGTGAAATGATGCCAATTTAAAATAAGCTGACAATAACGATTTCATATGGATATACAGAATAGCATCCCACATGTAGTACAAGATCTATTGTTTGGAGTACAAATGTGCCTTTTACTACTTGTTAAACTATGCTTCTGAGAGCTAGGTGTTTTAAAGTGTATTATTGGGGACCAGCAGGTGGTGGGGTTAAGGCACTGGACACTTCTACATGGCTGACCATGGCTCAAGTCCTGGACCTGGTGGCTTGCTTTCTCATTTTCCCTCTGTGTGTGTGTGTGTGTGTGTGTGTGTGTGTGTGTGTGTGTTCATGTGTGGGTGTGTGTGTCTTGCTCTGGCCAAATTAAAAAATAAATGAATAAATAAAATTAAATAATTCTTTTAAAAAATAAAGTGCATTACCTTATTTCTAAGTGCTTTACACTTTATGCAGGGTTTTGACCTATAAATCTTATATTTTCATAGCACTTTGAAGTGATTAGAGGAGTACAGTTATCTGACAGGTGAGAGATCTGAGCTATGGAATTGATAGATAAGTGATTGCCACTTATCCACTCATCATACAACTAATGTGTAATAAAATTTCTAGTAAAAACTGACTCCCACTCCAGATTTTTAAATTTCTCCATGACTTTTTTTTTTCTTTTTTTGGAGAGGTTTTTGCTATAGGGTGCGTGTACTCGCCAGACAGACAGGGAGAGACAGAGAGACAGAAAGCGAGAAATCACCCCCAGGGGGCTGGCCATGCCGCAATCCCTTCTCCTCCATTCTCCTCTCGGGATCTTGGGCACGCACGCACACGCACCCGGCGTGAGTTTAAGACACCAGGTCTGGGACTTGAACCGTGGTCGACTATGTGGGAGTCCAGCGACATAGCCATTATGCTATCTGCTGGTCCCTCTCCATGACTTTTTAAGAGAGGTTTTATTCAGTTGCTGTTCAAAATCTTCTCTCCTGTTTGAAATGTCTTTATTTTTTTTTCTTTAAAGGCTTGTGCCATAGGGTGCACGTGTTCATCAGACAGAGAGAGACAGAGACAGTGAGAAGGAAAGGGAGAGATCATGCACACATGCTTGGAGTAAGTTTCAAGATGCCAGGTCTGAGATTTAAACTGCAGTCAGCCATATGGGAGTCCAACGACGTAACCACTATGCCATCTGCTGGTCCCAATCCTTAAACTTTTAGAAGTCCATACTTCTATACAAAAGCATATTTTCTGAATATAGCACAATCAACAGCTATACTGAACACAATATAAACAAAATATCTTCTACATATACTCTAGGACCTTGTGTTATAGCTGGGCAGAAAATGTTTACCCAAATAAAATGTTTAAAAGATACAGGGAAGATAATATGTTTAGAGAGTGATTTAGGGGACAAGTAGGTTGCGTAGTGGTTAGGTTACTGGACTCGCACATGGTCAACTGCAATTTGAGTCCCGGACCCAGGGGCTTGAAGCCCGGTGCATGTATGTACATGGCCAAAATCCTGAAAGGAAAAGGGATTGTGGTGTGGCCATCCCTCTTGGGAGATGATTTCTCACCTTCTCTCTCTCCACCTTTTTCTGTCTCTCGGGGAAACACACACACCCTATAGCAAAATTCTCTCCCAAATAAAAGAGTGATTTAAGAGGTACCTACTGGTTTGAAAATTAAGAAGTTAACACAAATTCAATTGAGTTGAATGCCATCTACTGATAAGAAGTCTGTGGCAACAGCAAAGCGGTTGGCAAATAATACACTGATATATACATATTGTTATTTGACAGGTAGGTAGGCAGAGATTTTCAACAATAAGAACTGCCAACCAGAAGCTTCTTTTATGATAACTGAGCACTGCGTGGATAGGCAAATTGCTAATGTGATCATGTTGCCAATTAGATGTGGGTTTCCATCTCAAGTACTTGGAGCCGGGCAGACTATATTATTTCCTCATTCTGACATGGAACAACAACTTAAAAACAAACAAACAAATAAAAGAACAGTTTGGGACTCAGCAATAGATAGGCTCTTGGCTCAAAGCATCTACAGTTGGAAAATATTTGAAAACTCCTATTTCTAACAGGACTAGTTTTATGCCAAATTACACTGCTCCCTGAGGCTCTGAGAAAAATCTGAAAAAGGCTTTCTTAGATGTGTATTGCCAAGACTCGGGCTACGTCCTCAGATCGCAAAGCAGCATAGTGTGTTCTAATTAGACCAGGATAGCAGAGTTAGAATAAGATAAATAGGAACTGATAATCGAAAAAGTGTATAAATTTAAAGTGTATAAATTTAAGCCACGTTATAGTTGATAAACGGAGGTTTTCTATTTAATGTCTTACTTTCATGTTTTATCTCATGCTAAATATATATAGTCATTTAGGAGTTTTCCTTATTAAATTAACAGGATTTTTAAATGATTTCTAAATTTGTTAGCCCTACCATAAATAACATTTTCAAATGTAATCAGTGAAAACAGAAATTGGGACCAGTCTTTCAGAAAGTTACTTAGCAGGCACTGGGATGGTGGTTCAGTAGTTAAATGTTATGCATAGCAGCCCAGATCCCACATGGCCAATTCTAGGTCAAGTCCCAGTTGCAGTGACTTGTCAAACAAGCTGGGTGTCTATATGTGCAGGCCGAAAATCCTGATGGGAAGGAGAAATGGAGAAAAGGAATTGCAGCAAGACCACACCCCACTGGAAGGTGTTTTCTCTCCCTCCTTCCAGTTCTCTGTTTCTCTCTGTTTCTCTCTCTCTCTCTCTCTCTGGCAAGCATATGTGCCCACTGGCAATTAAAAAGAAAAAAAAAGTCACTTAGTAGGTTGTTTTAAATACTTGAAAAGGGATAATCTTATTCTTTCATCCAGTAATTTTATTTCTGAGAAACCACTCCATGTAACCCTATCTAACAGAAGAGAAATGCTATTTAACATTAATGATGCAGGAAGTTGGGGTGATCAGACCCAACACTAGTACTGACTCTGCAGCCACAGGTTGACCATGTTTTTGTCTCACACTCATGAAGAATTAGAGATGCAGACACAGTCAGGATAGCAAAGTAGGGTTTATTAAGAGAGGAAAGGAGAAACAGAGCTCCCAGGCAGGAAAGGGTCCCAGGAATGGGTTGCTGAAAAGGAACTGGGCAAAACACTTTTATCCCAGCAAGGGGGGACCTGTGCATATATTTTCCTCACGGGGAGAATATGTTAGGTGATTTGCGTCATTCTTCTAGGTGGGAGTGGACTCACAGATCATAAACTGCAGACATTCAGACCTCAGTTAATCAACATTCGCAGATCTTTGTCTGAAGTCTATGGGCAATGAAGTTTCTAATTCTTACCAATTTTCCCACAAGTCTAAACAAAGCTTTGTTCTTTGATGTAGTTTTCCCTTATACATCTAAAATGTAAACTCATTTAGACCTTCTTGTCATGCAAGTGCAAGCCTGAATGTTATGTTCCCATCTCTCAAACGATAGTCGTGGTCAGTGATTGTTCACGGTCCTTTGCTCTCTTGTCCTCAGACCAAGAGAGACTACACGCTTTGTTTGGAATGTAGCAGTGGTTTGGGAAAGGTTAGTTCCAGCTGTCATTATCTTAAGCAGGTTATAAACAGCTCTGGCTGTAAGCAGCTCTGTGTGTGAGCGATCAGTGAGAGCTAATGATGGATTTGTAGTGAGAGCAGCGAATGATTTCTATTAAAAGCTTTCCCAGAGTAACTCCATCTGGTAAGATGGCTCCATCTCATGGATCTATATCCTAACTATATGTGTGTGTGTGCCTGTCTCCTACCTCATAAAGGTATTCGCCATGTCATTATTTATACAATATGCTGTATCTTTTTTTTTTTTTAATTGTAAGAGGACACAAGTGCCCACCAGATGGAGAGGGAAAAACAAAACCTCAGTGGGGTGTAATCGTGCTGCAACCTCCTTTCTCCGTTTCTCATCCTGTCAGGATCCTGGGTATGCAAACGTTATTATTAGAAAAAGTTTAAATACCCAAAACATAAATGTTTAAACTACATCTCACAGTATATTATATAGCTGTTAAATATAATGATTATAAAGGTTAATAGCATAAAAAATGGTTTTGAAAAACATAATGCCAGATTATTCTTTACAAATGTAAATCTGACTGTAATCCTCGCTCTGAGTTTAATCTTTCCAAGTACTTCCCATTGTACGCAGAATGAAACTCTAATACTGACCCTGACTCACAAAGCCCGTCCTGATGTGGCTCCTGTTTTCTTCCTCACTAGAAATGCTTGTCCCTGGTCAATGTCTGGCCCCTGGTCAATGTTTCACATATTAAATGTCCCAGAAAGCATTAATGAAATGTTTGCAGGAAACTTCTCTGCCCGTCCAATATGAAGTGAAGCCGTTGCTCGCGTGTCTCCTTGCCTTCACCTTCTGCACAGCACTCAGCACCACTGTGTACTTTCCTGTTCACCTCTTCATGAACCTGCATGCCACCTGGCTCCTCCCATCAGAACACATGCACTATACATCTCCTATCAGACCAGCAAGTGGTATGGTGGTTCAGGTGCTGGATCCCACATGGCCAAACCTGTGGTTGGAGTCTCAGACCCAACAGCTTGAAAAACACCCTGGGCATGTGGCATGTATGTCCAAATTCTTGCAAGAAAAATGAGAGAGAAGGGATTGTGGCATGGTCATCCCCCTGGGGGTGGGGGGATATGTCTCTCTCTCTCTCGCTCTCTCTCTCCAGTGAGCCTACTCACCCTATGCCAAAATGTAATAAAAAAAAATTAAAACTGACATCCTGTATAATACTATGATAGTACAAAGGAGATGATTGATAACTATTTCTTAAATTAATTAACCAATCAACACGAGCACTATTTTTAATAGAAACATTATTTAAAAGAATAAATATATTTTTAAAGACTGCAGAAATCTTTAAACTCTTTAAAGGTGCTAATTTAGAGTCTATAATTATCCAGATATCATTATGACCTTGGAATAGTGTCTAGAATTCAAACTAAAATGATTCTCCTAAAAAAAATGAATTACTTTTAGGAATTTTTTGAAGCAAACAAAATAGTACAATGTCAAACATTCACCAAAAGAAAAGGAATATTTAATTAAGAAATAAACTACTGGGTCCAGCAGTTGGTGTAATGGCTATGTCGCTGGACTCCCATGTAGTCGACCATGGTTCAAGTCCCGGACCTGGGGGCTTAAACTCATACCAGGCAGATGTGCGTGTGTGCCCAAGATCCCTAGAGGAGAATGGAGGAGAAGGGATTGTGGCATGGCCATCACCACTAGGGGGTGATTTCTTGCTTTCTGTCTCTCTGTCTCTCTCTGTCTTTCTGAAGAACACTTCCACCCTATAGCAAAAACCTCTTTTTTTTAAAAAAAGAAATAAACTACTTAGTTCAATGTTTAAATATAAGAACCACAAAGAAAATAAAATATTCATGTAGAATACAGCTGTTTGTGAAAATTTCATAGAGAAGGCAGAACTTTATCCACGAACCAACAGTAAGATTTGGACTCAAGGGGGAAACTTTAAAAAGAGTCTAGAACATTGGGAAGAAACATTTTCTAGAGAACTTTAAAATCTTTTCATCCACTCTGATTCACTTTTTAAAGACACTCTAACTCTAAATTATTCTAATTTTAATCATTTGACTTAGAGCTTATATAATACAAGGCAACTAGAAAATCTCAAATCCTCAAATTCTATATATAGTAATCTACTAATATAGTAACATAGAGTAATTTATTAATTTTAGAAGTTTGAAAAGTGCCTAGTAAAGTACAAGTGTCAAAAGATAGCTAGAATTTATAGACTGCTCTTAGTTTTTAAGCATATTTATGTAGCAGCTGCTACACAAAGTAACTAATATAATAATTTAGATAAGAGACACAATTATTTCTGTTTTATTTTCTGGGGCCTTGACATGCTCAGCAAATACAAACGAGCCATCAGCATAAACTGCAGATAATTACTCAAATCTGAACATGAATATTTTACCTTCCTCTAACTCCTTTTTGCACATTGGGTTTATTGAAAGGCAAAGAAATAAAAAGAAAGCTTAAATTTTTAAGAGAAAATTTTTATTTGGTGCCATTTGATTTAGTCCATAAAACAAAAACTTGATTAAAATGAATAGTAATAACCAACTTTTCACCACTAATATCTCTTAAAGAACACCTGCTTCAGATTAAATGATGAGGAGCCAGAAGGTAGAGAGGTGCTTAAGGCAGTGGAATCCCCCCCCCATGCCATGGGTTAAGTGGTGGGTAAGGCATTGGGGGGAGGATTCCACTGCCAAATGCAGTTCGAATCCTGGACCTGGTGGCTTGAGATTCATGCGGGCACACGTGCATATATACCCCAAATCCCAGGGCAAAATGGAGAAGACATTGCAGTGTGGCCATCCTCCCAACCCTCACTGTGGGTTGATTTCTTACCTTCCTTCTCACTGTCTCTCTGGCAAGCACATATGCCCTATTGCAAAAACTAACTAACTAAATGAATGAATGAATGAATGAAATGAGATTATATTGAATTCTTTCCCTACCCCTTACTGAAGTAAGCAATTAACTCTAGAAATTTCTAAAATACCTCAGGTGTATACTTGAACCTGCACCTGTGAAAAATGTTATAAGGCATTATCTTCATTGATACATGTTTCTAAATCAATAAAATGGTGTAAAAGGCAACGTAAGCAAAGAAAAAATTTTATAAAATGTGTAATACATGTTTTAATCTTGTTATAACTTTATTAAATATTCAACAGCTAACATGGCACAGTAAGACTCTGAGACAAGAACACACATATTAATAGGACATTTCTTTAACAACTTATAACAAAGAAATATGCAGATTTTGACAAGCATGTACTACGGTAAATCTCAGTAATATGAAGGTATGGTTCTATATTTTAACATAAACTGGATGTTCAACATTTTAAAATACCAGTAGTGGGAATAAAATAGCTTAATAGGCAGAATTGCCCCTAGTCATCTGCAAACTACTGAAAATTTGCATGTAAAATTTAATACTCTATTTTCTTTTTTACTAGGGGCCTTCTAGAAGAGAAGAGAAAAGAGCGAATATGAAGAAATTATGTATGAGTGGGTATATTGTTGCTCTAGATAACTTCAAATAAAGAAATAACAACATTTTTCCCTGTTGCAGTTCAATAAACTTTATATTTCCACTTAACAAATATTTTCTTTACAATCATTTTTATTCTTGCTTATATTTGGTTATAAATAGTTATTATCTCTATTAATATGGTATACTGTATATACATGGTTTTATATAGTTTTATGATTTCTACATATGTACATAATTTATGTAGTTTTAAGTCAAGAAATGATATAATATAAATCAATAATATAATGGTACACAGCCATAAATATTCTACATTTATCACAGGACAAAACTATTATACTAGAAGATAACCAAAATATAGAATTCACTTTTCTTTGGATCTTGTTTTTATATTTATCTTTATATATATATAAAGTAGTACAGCAGAGAATGGTCCTCATTTAAGAAGGGTGATGCTTCTAAAATTCTACAGAACCTACTTCCTATCCCACAGTTGTTTCCACTGGACCTGGGAGAGTCATGCCTACAGACATGATCTGGAGCCTGTATCCATTAACAGACTGGCTTGGCCCATTGAGAGTGGGGTGCTACACTCTGTCCCAGGCACAGTGATTTTATGAAGCATAGTAAGCCTTATCTCTTACAGCAAAGGCATTCTTTTGATGATTTCTTTCAGAAACAGAGAGTTGTGTGTTTTCTTTTTTGTTGTTTTTATTTTTTTTTCTTTTTTAAACAACTACTAATCTAAGAATGTCAAACTCACTTGTAACACCCAAGCCTCTGCTTCCAGAGGTCCTACCTTTTGGGGCCTGGCCCATGTAGAGGACACCTTATGCTGATTGACAGCTGTTATCAGAACTATAAAGGAGCTGTTGTAGTTCAGCACCCTGAGAACTCGCTTATCTTTCTCTGGGTCTGGTCACTCAATTTCATGCTCAGCAATAAACTGCATTAATTATTATCTCTACAGAGTTGGTTATTTCCACCAACAGACTTTTAATCTAATTGTATGAGGTAAGATATAAAGACAAGAAATAAATTTTTAAAAATATAAAGCCAGCCAATTTTGTCACTTAATAGCTCTTTTAATATATCTAATTTATCAAAAATAAGGGATTGGGCCAATAGATGACAAATGATACTATATTTCTTTATTTTTATTTTTTTAAGAGAGATTTTTGCTATAGGGTAAGTGTGTGTGTGCCAGAGAGAACAAAAGAAACAGAGACAGAAAGCAAGAAATCATCTCCCAGGGGGATGGCCACACCACAATCCCTTCTCCTCTCAGGATTTTGGGCACACACACGCAAGTGCCTGGCATGAGTTTCAAATCACCGGGTCTGGGACCTGAACTGCAGTCGACTATGTGGGAGTCCAGTGAGACCAAATCCTTCCCACTACAATGTCAACACTCCCATGAAAGCTTATGCTGCTGAGGCCACTGTTTTGCAAACAATTATCCTTTAAAGGGTTTCTTTTCTCCATATGAAGGGTCCTATCATTAGTGGTTTTTTGTTTTTTTTTTTTTTTTTTGATTGTTCAGGTAATTAAACTTTGAAATATCTACTGCAGCTTAGCCAAATTCAGGACTGCCTCCTCAAACATACCATTAAGAGAATTCATTGACCAGGACACACACACATGCATACACACACACACACACACATACACACACATCTCCAAATAGTTTCCAGTCAAAAAAGTATTTGCCAGTCTAATCCCCAACTAGGCAAACTTGACCTCCACTGAAAAATCCATTTTAGAGTAGTCTACAATCCCTTAATATTATCTTTCTTCTGTTTTGATATGGTATTGTCAGGGACCTGGGTTTCTCCTAAATGAAGTGGCTCCAATGAAATGTTTTAGGAATGTGTGCACTCTATTTCTGTTTGCTGTCATTAATAAAGTTTCTACTTCATACTGTTGCAACACCCTTTTTCAAGGAAATACTTATGTCTTTGCTCCTATTTTTATTCCAAATATGGTACTGAGGCCAGAGCAATTTATTTCACCTAAGCATATTAAGAACACATTAAAGGCTCTTCCTAAACTGCCCCAATGTTGGGTCTGTAATCACATCTTTCCTAGAATATGGAAGTAAAATTCCAATCAATAGTTTTTACATCTTTTATGTTATCTGTACAGAAACTTTGCTATATTTTTGCCTTGTTATAGGACTTAGCGATACATTTTGGGTATTTGCCTTCACGTTGGTTATATCTAATCAAGTTACTCTTTTATTTGAGGGTCTTCCTACACCATGTACTTCAATGTAAACATTTGGATCCAGCCTCTGTGTGCAGTGGGTGGTGGACCGGACTATAGAGCTGAAACCTGAAAGCCACAGGCTGACTGGTATTTGGATCACACCCTGGGTATGTGCACGTGCCCAGAACCCTGATGAGCTGGAGAATTGCAAGAAAGGGATTTCCACATCACTGAGTCCTGGGGAAGGCATGTCTTTCTTGCTCTCTCCCCTCTCTCATCCGCACACACACAGTCATACTTTTTTTTGAAATGGAAGAAAACTTACACTTCTAATTTTTTTTCTCTTTCCTAAAAGTAATTTTTATTTCCTTTTTCATGTCCAGGTTTCCAGTTACCTTAGAGTAAGGTTATACTAAAAGTCCTATAACGTCTTCCACACTGCCACAGAAATTTCATGCTTACTTATTTCCTTATGTATTTATCTATTTTAGTTCGCTATAGGACGTATATGCTCACTGGAGAGAGACAGAGAGGGAGAAAGAAAGAGAAAGTGAGAAAGCGCCCTGAGGGGGAATAACCACACCTCTCTTCCTTCCTTTTCCTCCATTCTTCTCTCAGGATTTGGGGCCTGCATGCACAAATGCCCGGGGTGTCTTTCAAGCCACCGTTCAGACACTTAAACCGGCCAGCCAGGTGGGCTCCAGCTGCCTGAATGACCACGCCACTTGCGGGCTCTCCTGCTCATGAAGAAATCGTGTAGATAGTATGTGTTCTGACTACTCTTCCCAAAATCTCAATGACTTTTTGGTCATCTCTCTTCCAATCAAACTTACAGTAAACTTAAGAATTAAAACCATATAGGTGATCTACTTAAAGAACAATACCCACAGAAGATGTAATGTAAGGAAAAATATCAAAAGTATATCATGCACAAAGTAGCATAATATTTTACTGTGGGTCAAGTAACTTAATTATAATTGCTGTTATCAATGAAGGAATAAAAACACTGTATTCTAAGTATTTGTTTAAAAGGGAGCTTACCTACATATTCCAGTGTATGGATGAGTCCCTAAAATACAATATAACCCTGGTGAACAGGCCCATTCTGAGCCCACCTTAAAATGAAACAGAGGCCAAGTTCCGCTGACTCCGGTCATGGGCCACTACTTCACAACACTGGAGCCACATGAGACCACATGTTGGAATTCCAGGTGGACTGTAGTGCTGGGTATGTAAGTGATGCTGGCTGGTAAGAAAACTCAGGTGGATCCCAGCATGGTGAGACCTTGTTGAGGGAACTTCTCTCTCACTCTCTCTACTTCATGAAATAAATAAATACATACACACACACACAAGCACACAAGTGGAACTGAAACCTTCAGAGCCTTCTTAATCACTTAGAACTTATCTGTCGATATAAAAACCTATTCTTATAGAAACAACGTAGGGGAGTAGAAAGAAGTTTCAGGAGTGACATATGCCTTGAGTCTGGACCAGAGGCTTTCAACTCATTTTTATATCCCAAACTATTCAATAAGAAGAAGAACTCACCACATGGGCAGAAGAAAAGCTTTCAGAATCTCCAGAAGAAGAAAAGCGGAAGAATATAAGCAGAGATATAGAAGTATCAAACCTGTTAACACTTTAACTAAACTCCTTCAAGTGCCTAAATCTCTTCAAGTTAAAAATCACTGGTGTAGACTAAGGGCTGAGGGAAATATACTAAAAAGCAAGGTTCTGTGCCTAACAGGTAGATGTGTTATTTAGTGACTGTATCCTTTTATTGCTGGTGAATCCAACTGCAATAATAAACCCTATCCTGGAGGAGAAGTGAAGGTAAAGGGTATTATGAGAGTGGGAGAGTAGGAAATGCTGTGACATACGCAGATGATAAAGACAGCTGCAATGACCATTTGTCAAAAACAAAAATCAAATGTGTTCAATCATAAAACTGTCTTCAAATTAGACATGCTAGCTATGTAAAATAAATATTTATCTAAAGTGGAAATAAAAAATAGTTACTTTGTATCAAAAAGAAAGCTAAATTCTAATTTTTGTCAAATATTAAACAACTAGTTAGTTTTCCAATGTTATCCAGAATAAGGACAACAAATAATTTAGACCTCCCATTTTTGAAAGTGCTTTCATATTTGTTATTTCCAGTGAAAGTGAAAGGGATTTGAGACCAGGAAATGGCGTAGCAGTTCCATCACTGGACTCCTCCATGGCCAACTGCAGCTGGAGTCCGGGACCCGATGGCTTGAAATTCATACCACGCATGTGTGTCTGTGTGCCCCAAATCCCAGGAGGAGAATAAAAGACAAGGGACTGTCTCATGGCCATCCACCCTGGGGGGTGATTTCTCACTTTCTCTTTATGTATCTCTCTCTGTCTCTCTGGCAAGCACATGTACCCTGAGGCAAAAACTTCTAAAAAAGAAAGAAAGAAAGAAAGAAAGAAAGAAAGAAAGAAAGAAAGAAAGAAAGAAAGAAAGAAGGAAGGAAGGAAGGAAGGAAGGAAGGAAGGAAGGAAGGAAGGAAGGAAAGAAAGAAAGAAAGAAAGAAAGAAAGAAAGAAAGAAAGAAAGAAAGAAAGAAAGAAAGGAAAAGAAAAAAAAAAAGTGAAGGATGAAGGGGATCAGAACATGCCAGCCCTGGATGGCACTTTGTGAGTTTAGGGTATAGATTATTTTTAGTTGGAAGCAAGTGAAAATCTGTAGATGCAGAGAGGGCTCTCTATATGCCCTTCTACTTGAAAGCAGATCTGGCTGTCTCCCACTCTGTCTCTCTGTCTCACAGCGCACTTGTGCCCTCTCGCAATTAAAAAAAAAATTAAATGAAGATTTTGTTAAAGTGATCTATGAATTTATGGTGACAGGTAGCAGCTAGTATATGAAAGAAGGGATGGAAATGCACAACCTAGATTATAATGCGTATGTATGGAACGAGCAAACTTTTTAATGTATGGATCCTTCACTTCAATGTATTCAGAACACTAATATTCATGTTCACGTAAGTTGGTGTTTAGGAGTTTAGTTCAACTTTTATGAAATGAACAAGCCTTGGAATACAAAATACTCTTTAAATTATGGACTGAGGTTTATTACCATCAAATCAGCATGACAATAAATATTTAACGTTACAGTAATGCAAGGTGCTTTCACTGCCAGCAACAATGCTTTTATCAGTTTATCTTTTATTAAACAACCAGAGAACCAACAGTATTCTTCGAGCTGTAAAGTGTCTGCAAACACTACCAACACGCACAGAATTTAAGGAAAATAAAAAGGAGAAAGCAAACAGCAACTGTGGAAACCATTCGTTCATTGCAAAGATCGAAAGAGGTTGTACTCAGGCCAGCCACAGTGGTGCAGCCATCACGCGCGCTCAGAGAAGCTGAGGCCATGGCGCTGTCCTGCAAGTGTCTGCAGCCTCCCTGGGCTCCGGGCACATGCATGCGCATGCTGTGACCCCTGCTGGCTGGGGCACAGGGTAGGACTACAGCCTGAGGATCCCGTTGGGGGTACCTCTCCCTTTTCCTTTTTCTTTTTCTCTTCTCATGGAAGAACTAACTAAACAAAATTTACAAAGAAAAATGGTTGTATTCATAGTTGTGTGGTCTAAGAAATCAAGACCCAGTTATAAAAGTAATACTTTAAAAGTAAGCTCACCAACAGACGCTGTCAGTGCGCAATGATCAGCCGCTCTGAGGCTGAGGCTGAGGCTGAGGCTGTTCTGATCACTGCTCTTGGGTTAGGGGATTCTAGTTCTGGATTCCTGCCCCACGCCAGCTGAGCGAAGCTGTGCATCCTGCAAGCTCTCTGGTGCATTTTTCTCTCTGCCGAGTGACTTTAATAGTATCTGCTTGGCCCCTCTCACAATGCTGTTCAAAGAATCTAACTGGCACATGGAAACTTCCTTTATTTATTTATTTTTTAAATTGCTAGAGGGCATGTGCACTGGCCAGAGACAGACAGGCAGAGAATGCGAAAGCAGTTCTCGAAGGGCTTTGTCGTGCAGCAGTCCCTCCTTATTTCTCCATCCTGTCAGGGTTTGGGACACACAGGTCCACACACCTGGCACACACGAGCCTGGGTGTTTTCCAAATTGTTGGGACAGGATTCCAACTGCCATCAGCCATGTGAGACCCAACTCCCTTAGCCGTAGGCTACGGAGCCAGCCCTGGAAACAAGTATTACTATCTGCCATACAAGTATTTGAATATATTACTGTTAATATTATCACTCCATCGTTATTCCAGAATACTAGAAAAAGCACTCAATCTAGGAGACTCTTTAAAGTATCTTCAGTATTTTTCTGTGTGTCCTTGGGTATTAATTTCTTTGGACCTAAGACTTTTCAGAGATGATCTGACTGAATACCACATCGTGCAGAGATCATCAAGCTAATTCCAGACAGAGAGAAATGACTTGCTTGAATTTTAGGCAGAGTGGAATCACATGAGACATGATGGGAAAGAAGAAGACAGAAGGACTTGGTGTGAAAAGGGGAGGAGAGCAGGACACCACAAGAAGGGACACTGAAAAGGGCTATTCCAGAAGGGGATCAGGAAGGGCGTTTCTGACTCCTTCACATTCTAACATGGTAAGGCAAGTATGCAGATGACTTTTACGAGAAAAAAGTAATAATACGTTGCATGATTAATATAGATTCAATACTATAGTTTCCAGTTTTGGTGGAAAAAGTTAAGATTTAATTTAAAAGGTATGAGATAATTACTCTTTTTTGTTTTAAGGTTTTTGCCATAGGGCACATGTGCTTGCCAGAGAGAGGAAAGTAGCAACTCACTTTCTGTGGGGGATAGCCACACAACAAGCCCTTCTCCTCCATTCTTCTCCAGGCTTTTGGGCATGCACGCACATGCATACTTTTCAAGCCACCAGGTTCAGGACTCAATCATGGTCCGCCATATGGGGACTCAGCTCCTTAAGCACCATGCCATCTGCTGGCCCAAAAAGGAACTTTTGAGAATAAATTCCACCTATATCCACACTTCTTAGCTATCAAGACTCAGTTGAGGCAATATCAGCCATATCAATAAGGCTGTCTTTGTTCTAGAAAATTCTTGCCAGGAAGTTAAAGCTTTAAACCAATGGATTAATATTCCTGCTTGCCTCAGGAATTTTCTACAAGCCTATTTATCTAGACAAATAATTTACTCATTAGGCAAAGAGATTATCAAAAATGCTTTATTCATCAAAATTATTTTCAAGACTTTCATCCTGCTTTGTCTAGTAATCCTAAAGTCATCCCACCTTGCTCAAAGCCAAATATTTTCCATCTTGAAAGACCTTCCATTACTCACTTAAGCCCAGGACCTGACAACATCGAACTTTGAGCCTGTACTTTCTGGAAACCATCTGTTTTCTGAAAACCACCTCCAACTTCCAACACCAGTACTCCCCTCTCCTCGTCCCCCAGCACACGCAGAGGTGTATGTTTTCAGAAGGGTTAACTACAAAGGCTGATCCTTCCTATAGACATTTGGGGAGTCACTGCCTCCAACATCCTCATGATACCTCCTCCTCCTGCCTCTCCTCTACACTCACCTTAATAAAGTCCCAGGTGCTCTCCCTCTTCTTTTTTTTATTTTATAAAAAGGTTTTTGCCATAGGGTAAGTATGCTAATCAGAGAGAGAGAGACAGAGACAGAAAGTGAGAAATCACCCCCCAGGAGGGATGGCCACATTGCAATCACTTCTCCATTCTCCTCCAAGGATGTTGGGCAAGCACGTACACGCACCCAGCATGAGTTTCAGATCACTGGGTCTGGGATCTAACCAGTGGCATAACCATCATCAGCCACCTTCCTCTTTAATAAAATTCCCTCACTGGTGTGACGATTGAGGCATTGGATCGCACCAGCCAACTCTGCAGTTCAAGGCTTGAACCCAGCAGCTTGAAAAATATGCCAAGGGCATGTGCGTGTATGTCCAAAATCCTGAGAAGAGAATAGAGAAGAAGGGATTGTGGCATGGCCATCCCCCATGGGAGGTCGTGATTTCTCACCTTCCCTATCTCTCTGTCTCTGTCTCTCTCCGATGAGTGCACATGCCCTATGCAAAATAGCTTAACAAAAAAAAGTTTAATTCATATAGTGGCCTATATAAAATGATGTCTTTAATTTCCTGATACATTTGTCTTTAACACTCCTAAATCCTAATATAAATATCCTCCTTTGAACTCGACATTTGAAACTCTTAATAATGTCAAATAGTATTTCCTTTCTTACTGAGGTAGATCTAAAACTTAGTTCCACTTGATCTAGAGGTCATTTATGACATTTTTAAAAGCCAGCTGTCAATAATTTTGAGGTAAATCTTGAAAGATATAGAAATCTGAGCCTATAACAGTAGACAGCAAGAAGTGAGAGAAGATGGAGGGAAAGAAAATGTATCAGATTGATAAGAATTTATGGAAAATAGTGAGTGGTTTCTCTTTGGAAATTAAATATTTCAGAGGAACTGGATGAGAGTAGATACATGTATAACATTCTCTGGGGGTAGAGATGAAAGGGTAGTTTGAACCAATAGCACAGAGGCTTTAACTAATGCCAGGATAAAGAATCTTAAAGGGAGTAAAGGGATATCAAAAATTTTAGTAGGGATTTTACCAATATCCAGTTCTGTCACTAACTTTCCTCAGGTTTCCTTCTTCCCACTTCTTTCTTATTCTCACTTTAAGAATAGGACATTTAAGGGCATTTCAAGAGCAGAAGTGAATTAATTTATCAAAATATTCTGGAATATATATCAAATTTTGTGGAATTTCCTTTAGAAGTGCTGTTCCCTGATTATATCCATCTGGGAATACAGTTGAAATTCTCATTTCCATGTGTTCTCATTTTCCACAAAGTAATCAATTTATCTTCCTGTGTCTAGGAACTGCACCTTAGTTCATTAAAGTGTTAGAATAATAACACTCTTATTCCAGAGAGCACTTGGAAGTTGTTGACGGTGTTTGATGGTCTTTAATTCCAGGTCACTGCACTAACCATCACTTAATATCAAAAATCTTCTGCTCTTTCTTGTTTGTGCCCTACAGTCTTTTCTGGGGGTTTGGAGACTGCTGAGAATGGCTTCCTTTCAAGAGAATATTAAAAACTGAGCACAAAATATTAGCTATAAGTTATCTGTAAGAAAATAAAAAGGATAAACAAGTGTATCCTGGCCTCCAAGGTGCCTTCTCCTATCAGAGACTAAAAAGAAGTAAAACCAGTAAAAAGATTTGGCTATCGAGTTTGGTTTTGCAAATTGACTAAGGTTTGAGAAGGAAGGAATTAATGATATTGAAAGACGTTCCTAGACCTTTGCCTGATTAGTCAAGTTGGTCCGGAGAGCTTTTCCCCATGCTTACAAGTCTCATTTTTTCTTGAGCTTTTTCCCTCTAAGGACATTATGACCAGTGATTTTCTAATTCATTAGTTTTTCTTATTTTCTTCATGCCAATTACCATTAAAGAATCTTCTCTTTCTCTCTCCCTCTCCTGCTCCCATCCCTAACCTATTGTATTTGTAATAAGCTTTGAGGTGCATTTTCTTTTTAAAGATATCTTTGGTTCTTTGATTCTCTTGAAGTAAAATGACTGAAGCTGAGTATTTACCCGCCCCCCCCCCCCCCAACGAATGCCTTGGTTCAGCAAATGGACTCCTATTCACTCATCCTGTTGCTCAGCCCAAAAACCTCGGACTCATCTCCTGTGCCATATTTCACTCACATGGATCAGCAAAGCCTGTCAGTGCCACTTGCATCTCACCAGCCCAGAAGTCCCACCCTAGTCCTAACAACCACGATTTATCCTCTTCCTGCGGCAGTGGCTGCACCTCTAGCTTCACTCCCACCAGACATCTCCTCTCAGAACCTTCTAGTTTCACTCAGCCATAGTGGCCTTTAAATATAAAACCATGTCAATGGCCAGTTTAAAACACTACAAGGACTTATCATCCCACTCAGAATAAAATTCAAAAGCTCTGCCATGGCCTCCCAGGCCCTGTGTGCTCTCCCCGGCCACATCAGCTCCCTCTCTAGCCTCGCAGCACTCTGCTCTCTGCTGCAGACGTCCTGGTCCTTCACTCCTCGTCCAGCACACCCTCACTTCAGGATTTTTGCATCTGTTTCCTCATTTCTCAGATATATCCACGTGACCATTTGCTTCCTTTATCCAAATATTTACTCAAATGTCACTAAGTCACTTTTTTTTTTTATGATACAATTTAAAATAATACCTCTTAGAGGCCAGCAGGTGGCATGGTTGTCAAGGCACTGGACTCCCATACGGCCAACCATGATTTTAGTCCTGGACTTGGTGGCTTGTGTTCTCACTTTCCTTCTCTCTCTCTCTCTCTCTCTCTCTCTCTCTCTCTCTCTCTCTCTCTCTGTCATTCTCTGGAGAGCACATGTGCCCTATAGAGAACTTTTAAAAAATAATAATAATAAATACAATTTTTAAAATAAATAAGTGAATAAAATAATACTCCTTACTCTCTACCTTCTCTCTTTCACAACACTTATTATCATTAGCTATCTCTTTGTAGTATAAAAACATGATAACCAAAATAATTACCCACTTCAGTGCTAAACATTACAAGGAACAGGTAATTTTTCTATCCTTATGTTAAATAATTACAGGATCAAATTTATTTTCCTGTTCCTGTGTGCTAAGTAAGATTTCCACAGTAATTCTTTTTTTTTTTTTTTATTCAAGAGTTTTTTGCTATATGGTGCGTGCACTCACCAGAAAGACAGACAAACAGAAAGCGAGAAATCACCCCCCAGAGGAGATGGCCACACCACAATCCCTTCTCCTCCATTCTCCTCTCAGGATCTTGGGCATGCACACACATGTGCCCAGCGTGAGTTTAAGCCACCAGGTCTGGGACTCGAACCGCAGTTGACTACATGGGAGTCAGTGACATAGCCATTACACCAATTGTTGGTCCCTCTACAGTAATTCTAATAATTCTATAATGAAGTATTTTTTTTTCCTTTGCTTGAAAGCAAATATAATGGATGGTCATACTATAATATGATCTACTCCATTTCTCCTTTTAGGATTTTGGTCATGCACATACACATACCTAGTGTGTTTCTTACAGGGCATGTGCGCTTGCCAGACAGACAGAGAGAGACAGAGAGACAGAAAGTGAGAAATCATCCCCCAGGGGGGATGGCCACGCTGCAATCCCTTCTCCTCCATTCTCTTCTTGGGATTCTGGGCACGTACGCACACGCACCCGGCGTGAGTTTAAGCCACCGGGTCTGGGACTCGAACCGCAGTTGACTACGTGGGAGTCCAGAGACATAGCCATTACGCTAACTGCTAGTCCCACTAGTGTGTTTCTTAAACCAACTGTTGGGACTAGAACAGCACAGCCAGCCATGTGGGATCCAGCCACTTGAACCAACATGCCATCTGCTGGCCCTTTCTTTCATTGTTTACATAGCTGATTGAGTTTGGTTTTCTGGAAAAAAAAAAAAAAAAAAGGACTGGGCATATAACATAGGTGGGGCATTGAACATTGGACATTGGTATAAAGGTGGGGACAAGGCACAGCTGAAGTAGTCCAGAGAGGGCTAGTTGTATATTCCTTTTTTCTTTTAGTAACCAGCAGAATTTGGTTTAGCTAAAACCTAATTAAATGTTATTTTTCTTATAGGTTTCATCTGTAATTGAATTTTTGCAGGACTACCTAAAAGTTAAAGTTAAAAAAAAAATTTGTCAGAGGGGATGTGCTCACTAGAGAGAGACAGAGCAAGACAGAAGTGGGAAAGCATCCCGGGGGGAATGGTGATGCTCCAGATCCCGTCTCCTCCGTTTCTCCTTCCGTTCATGGCTGTCGGCATGCACACAAGTGTGCTCAGCATATTTTTCAAGGTTCAGGACTGAAACCATGTTGTTGGTCAGGTTAGGGGTCCAGCCACTCTAACCTCCATGCTAGGAGCTGGCCTGTAAAATTAAAAATATCAAAATTCACAGAATTCCTAATATAAGGCAATAAATAGTCTTATCTGAATGACTTCTAAGAATGAAATGTTGAAATTTTAACGTTAAACATTTCTTACATGACATATGAATTTAAAGATTTGAGCAGAAGGAATCAGTATTCAATTTTCTATTACTATAATATAGAAGTAAAAGCTGCAGATATAACTTATGCTTGCCATATTTCCCAATTTACTTAATTCTAAGTTCTGTCCTGAATATATAGTGCATGTGAATTTATTAATCCCACTGACAATTTTTGATATGATATGATATGATATATATATATATATATATATATATATATATATATGTATTAATGTATTTCCAAGCAGTAAAATGGACTATCGATTTCACGCTTTGGCAGTGCTGATATTGGAAGATGGACTGATTCCTGCTTGTTTCTCATAATCCCAAATTTGTATTAGAAAAACATATTTTTACTGAAAGTTCCCATGTTTTCTTCATAGCTAGTGTTAGTGTTACATCAGAGTAAAGAGAGGCAGCACCAAGAACACTGGAGAGGAAATTTAAAAAAACAAATCATGTTGGGAAAAAATGGAGAACTGATTTTTAAAGGACACGGTGAAGAAAAAATGATTAAAAGAAATAGAATTACTTTCTCAGATTGGGACTTTCTGGCTATGTCTTAATGATGGAAACAAAACCAAGGGCATTCTGAGCAATGGAGAAAATCAATATATAATCAATCCTGAAAATAACCTTCTACTTTATGAAGATCTTAATTTTGATAAATAACGGAGTGGTTTTAAGTTCCCTGCTCAAATGTCCTCATACCAGGCAACTTGCCACCAATGTAGGTGGAACTTCGCCCCCATTATGGTAAGAATCCTCTGTGTGGAAATTCTGAAGATTCTGTTCAGTCCCCAAAACAAACACGCCTTAACTTCTTGGATTGCTTTTCTTCTCTTAGAGTCTCCACTTGAAATTCTAGTTACGTGTTCCAGGCCTTTGGAAGACCAATGAAATCTCAGAGCACCAATTTTCTCATTACTGAAAAGGGAGAATTAGACGGGGCCTAGAATTCTTATTCCAGGTGGCATTTCTCTGGAAAATCAGAACCCTTGGAGGTAAAGAGGAAGTACAGTTCCTTGTGAAATCTATACATAATATTGATATATACTTTTACTTTGGGGGGAGAATCTCTAATATTTTCATATTTTAAACTATAGCAATTTAAGCTTAATAAAATCATCTTTGAAAATAAACTATCCTTTGCAATTAATGACTGCCAGATGCAGGGTGTGCGAGGGCTATGAGTTCCCTGCTGGGTTCTAATGGCGGCTTCTACCTGGTACCTTTTACTGTCTACACCTCTCCCTCCTCTCTGCCGCCTGGTAGGATCTCTCAAAACTGGCACAGGACCGCCTATCCCTCCAGTCTCACTCTCCTGAAGGCTCTTCAGAGTGACCACTTCTCTTGCATGTTGTGCTGTATCTCAACACTCATACTCTCCTCCCCATACTCTTACCAACTCATATTCTCATGGAGTCCTTCCCCATACTCTTACCAACAAAAAATGTTTAGTTATAAATACGTGTAAGTATATTTTTCAAACTACATTCATTCCTGTACAGAACGCTGTATTCTATCTCTTGAGAATCAACACAATTGTGAGTTTGTGGGCTTTCACCCTCTGAATGACATTGCGAGGTCTTTATAAATACTCTAAGAATAGGAGCATAAAAAACTGCTTGCAGAATAAGTCAGGATAACATGCGTATTACTACCTTTCAAATGTGTGACATGAAGTATGTGTAACATAGGATGTATGCAAGTATAACACAAATTACGAGTTAAAGAAACAATATAATTTAAGCATAAGATAAAATGCTGTCAGAGTGCACAAAATTTTTTTTTTTTTTTTTTTGGAGAGGTTTTTGCTATAGGACACATGCACTCACCAGACAGAGAGAGAGAGACAGAGAGACAGAAAGTAAGAAATCATTCCCCGGGGGGATGGTCACGCAGCAATCCCTTCTCCTCCATTCTCCTCTCAGGATCTTGGGCACGCACGCACACGCGCCTGGCGTGAGTTTTAAGCCACCGGGTCTGGGACACGAACCGTGGTCGACTACATGGGAGTCCAGTGACATAGCCATTACACTAACTGCTGGTTCCCTAGGGTGCACAAAATTTAAGTTTATTTGAAAAGTATTTCTAAATTCAGTGTATATCATCTATTGTAGCAAGGAATGTTAAAATACCTCCTCTAACTCAGTAATATGGCACCATTTGACTGAATGACTTATTCATATATTAACTGTGTATAATCTTGAATCATCTTTCTTGTAGGTAAAACCAGAATTTTAGAATGAGGTAGAAAGACTTAGAGACCAGCCATTCCAACAATATTCTTAATCTAGTATCTAGTTGTTCTAGTACGTTTTGTCTAGTTGAATGACAGTATTTTATTATAAGAAAAATTCAGCGATCTAACATCCAGGAAGATTTTACCAATCCATCATTAGCCTAGGTGAGAGTCAAGGTACTTTACCTATCCATCTGTACCTACAAGGTTGGGGGCAGCCCCAGATACTGCAAAGACAGGATTATCCGCACTGCCGATAATAGGCCAAGGCAGTCTTCAAGTCAATGAAACAGCAAGGCTCTATCCTGATTCCACTTGAGGGCAAACAACCAACCAACCCAGGGCTCCTCCCACCTAGATTAACTATAGGCCTTTTTTTTTTTCTTGTAGCAGACTCTTCAAGATGGCAGAGTTGGTAATCAGTCCCCAGGGCTCTTGTCATTGAGGCTTTAACTAATAATCAAATTCAAGAGAAGGACACGGCACAGGAAAAGTGAAGAACTATGGAGAAAGCAGATCACAATTATCTAGAAACTCATCATACCAAACTTTGAGAGGGTGACTTCCTATTAGTCCTGCTACAGAAAGGGCCAGTGGTTTTAGCTCAGGGCTTTAATTTCTGGGAAGTGTGTTTACCCAAACAGTACTTCAGGATAAAAGGCAGACTCGGGTTTCCCTGGAAGGGAGTTCCTCATCGCTGCTAGCTGGCAGGACCAACTGAGATGAAGCAGTAGTGGTAAGAGGGATTTTGTTTGTTCGGTTGGGGTCTTTTCTAAGTCATAGGCCTCGGCCTCTTCCTTTGGACAGTTCCTCTTCAAACCTTTCATTTTGATACATTGCCTATTTGCCCAAGATGGTCCGAATAACATTAAATACACAAACACACTTTGGCCTATAGATGCTATAGAGAAAAAAAAAAAGCAAATTCTTAACAAAGCAGATTTCATTTCATTTCAATTTTAGTTCTACTTTTAAGTGAAAACCTAAATGATTTAATCTGTGCAAATTTCTCAACTATTTTTGGAATGCCTAAAATGCTTAAAGAGCAAAGCACAGGGAGTAATGACTGCCAAACCTGCCTCCCAATTATTTAACTGTAAAATAAGGGCCAGTCCTACCATCATCCATACACACACAGAAAGGTATTGTAAAGCACAACTGCGCCAATTGCAAATAAGGGTGATATGTACCTTTTTGATAAACTGAAACTTAATGAAAATTGCATGAGTGTTTTTCATGCTATTTTTCTCTTGTACTAATACTAGATCCTGCTGCCAAACAGCAGCTAAGTAGTCCCAAGATTAGCATTTGACAAGTCCTCATTTTCAAAAGGGCTGATACTTTATATTTTACAGATACTGGTTGTGAATTGTAGATTATTCCTTTTAAAGGCTCTAGGCATTCTTGTTCTATGTCACACAGTCTGATAAATATTAAAATCTGCTAGGGTTCTTGAAAATACTTTTTCTATTTCCAGTAGAACCTGGATGAAGGTTGGCTTTTATATACCAATAGAGAAGGCTAATGCTAACATGTAATTGTTTTGTAAAAGTAATAATGATTAATAATGACCAAGCCATTGCCTTAAGAGCACATGAATATATATATATATATATATATACATATATATATATATACACACACACACACACACACACACACACACACACACATATATATAAACATGTGTGTCATCTTTTTAATTGGTGTTCTATTATCCAATATTATAGAAATATTTAGAATATAATCCTACCTCTTCAGTAGTGCTCATTACCACAATGAAAGCCAAGAAATCGATCTATTAATAACAAACACACTTAACTTTAACTAATTCAGTTATACTCAAGTGCATGTAGCCAAAAAAAATTTTTTTTTGGGGGGGGAGGAGAGGTTTTTGCTATAGGGCATGTGTGCTCGCCAGAAATACAGAGAGAGACAGAGAGACAGAAAGCAAGAAATCATCCCCCAGGGGGATGGCCACACCGCAATCCCTTCTCCTCTATTCTCCTCTAGGGATCTTGGGCACACACGCACACGCACCCGATGTGAGTTTAAGCCACCAGCCCCGGGACTCGAACCATGGTAGACTACATGGGAGTCCAGCGACATAGCCATTACATCAAATGCTGGACCCCAAAAATGATTTTTTAATAAGTGCTGAATATAAAATGTGATAACCACTAGATTTAAGAATATCCAACAAACTTCTAGTTTTGAATGTTTTCATCGTAAAGTGTATATGTATTTAAAATGTTATGAAACTGTACTTAAATTTACATTCACATTAGAAGTGTCCACAGCAGGCTGGACTCGAGGATACTGAAGACAGTTCTGGATTGGCATGGACAGAGAAACTGGACAGTGTGGAGGAAGAGAACAAGGAGCTAATACAATAGCTAGATACCACCCAGTCAACTTCTGAGCGTTGTCTTGCTTATTTTTATCAAGATGACCTGGACAAGTCTCCTTATTAAGTGAGTAGATTACATATAGCTACATCTAAGGTAACTAACAGGAGAGTAAAAAGACCACAGAAATTGGATAATTTGTAAAAACAACAACAAAAACAGAATAAACTTCAAAAGCAATTGAAAGTTCAGTGACTCTATTATTTATCTATTGATACATCTATATTTATCTATCCATTCATCCATCCATGTATCATTTTCTATCTTAAATGATTTTTTTAAATTAAAAAAGAGAAAACGTTCAGTTACATGCTCCTTCCTCTGTCAATTAATATCAGTATATTTCTCAGTCATTATTGATTTATGTTGGATCTTGCCTGTAAGTTCTTTCAGGGGGGAAAATAAAAATGCTAGACCAGCCAGGTGCCATGTTGCTTGAGATGGCTGGATCCCACATGGTCAACTGAGCGGTTTGAGTTCTGGATCTGGTGGCTTGAAGAGTATGACTCATGGCATGTGTGTGTGCCCAAAGTCCCAAGAGGAGGATGAAAGAGATGGGATTGCAGCATGGCTGTCTGCCCTGGGGGTGCTTTCTCACTTCCCCTGTTTCTCTCTGGCTAGCCCATGTGTCCTATAGCAAAATTTTTAAAACAGCTTTATTTTATTATATTACTTTCAGAGCCTGTTAGCACAGTAGGTATTTAAAATTTTTAGTCTAATAAGGGGAATAAACGAATGAGTATAATCATAGAAGAAACAAAAATGATACGTGAAAGTTTAAGCTTAAGAATCAATGCCATAGAGCATTGCTTTTCACCATTTGACGGAATGACTTAATTCCACGAAAAGTCTGTTGGCCCTGCCGTGGTGGAGAAATGGTGCTAGAGTCTCAGGTTCTCACTCTGGGTCTACCTGGACATGCTTGCTGCTGCACTGAGAAGAATGCCGCATGGAAAAGGGAAACTTGTCTGTCTGTCTCACTTTCTCTTATACACACACATACACATGCACACACACACACACACACACACACACACAGAGAGAGGAAATAGTGAATTTTTTTAAAGAAAGAAAATAAGGCGAGAGAAAAAAGCAAAGAAAAATGTTTTGAAAAAAAAAATAGTCCATCCAACCTCTGGTTACTTTAACCAGAAATACACTCATATGCACACAAGACCAAAAAAATGCTCATATAATTTTCAGGACTCGTAGACCCTCTATGTACCCAAGGTAAAATCTTCTTACTTAAAAAAGTGGTGGCTTATGTGTCTTTTAGTCAAACTTTTATGAATGTGTATTTCTCGCAACTAAACCTTACATGCAGTTAGATGGTTTAAAGAGCTATATGGAGCGATTAAAGAAGATTTTTCATAGAAATAACTGAAATAAGAGAAAACACTGTTTGACTAAAGCTTGCCATAAGTGATTTCCATAGCCAAGGGTAAAATAACATATTTTTTTCTGTAGAACATAAGACATATTTCAAATATTAAAGTCAGAGGTCATGTTCTAATTGTGTACTGAGAAGACAACATCAGAAGTGAGATCAGATATAAGAAACATTCTTGAAGGTGACATTGGGCAGGTTACCCACTCTGTGGCTCTACTAAAAAGCATGACCCCTCCCCTCCCAGGCCATGCCTTTTCAGATAGTGCCATCCCCTGTCACCTCAGACTAGTTCAGGTACAGTACACAATGTCAGTGAACCCAAACTGGTCAACCCAGTCAGCTGAGGCAACTTTCCCTCCTGCCGTCTAAGCTACACTTGGAACGGTGTTTGTCCAGACTCGTCAGTACATTGGAAACACTCAACAAGTACTTTTTAATATTTAGTATGTTCTAGCAATGAGAAATGCAACCAAGGTGTTTTTACTATGGGGAAGGTCAATAAATGAACATATAAGTAAAATAAATAATTTTGAATAATGAGTGCTTAGAAGAAAATAAAGCAAGAATATTTTTGAGATTTAGTTTAAAACATAGGATTATTTAATCAATGGTTTCTTTTCTAAAACAGCTGATTTATTCATTTCTTCCATGAGAGAGAGAGAGAGAGAGAGAGAGAGAGAGAGAGAGAGAGACAAAGAGAAAAAAAGAAGTGGGCAGACATCAGTAGGAGCCTGGCACATGACTTGCCCGAGTCTCAGCTGGCCTGGAGTGTGGGCATGTGCCCAGTGTGCTCAGAGAGGTCCCGGGATATGAACCCCAGACCCTCCCATGTGGCCCCAGCTGCATCACCACCGCACCAACTGCCTGGCCCTGGCTACATTTTTTCAAAGGTAGTACAAAAGTTCAACGTAATCTTCAGAGCACACTCTAAAGGGAAATAATATAGGAAAGACACTATTAAACAAAGACCTAGTGTTCAAAAGTAGAAAAATGTTGATTATGGTTTTTATTACTAATATTGTCCTGAGGATTTCCAATTTAATAAAAATTTATTGCCAACGATTTTTCTCTGTATTCCTAGGGCACACTCTGTGTTTCCTAGGGCTGCTATAACAAAATGCTACATACTGGATAGCTTAGAACAGCAGAAATTTATTGTCTAAAGTTCTGAAGACTAGAAGGCCAAATTCCTCTCTGAAAGTTCTAGGCAAGGATCTTTCTTTGCCTCTTTCTAGCTTCTGCTGGACACTTGCAATCCTTGACTTCTTTGGTTTGTAGCCACACCACTTTCATCTCTGCCCCTTCCCTCACATGGCTGTGTGTCTCTGTGTCCAAATTTTCTCTAATTATAAGGGCATTGGTCATAAAAGTAGAGCCTACCCTAATCCACTATGATTTCATTTTAACATAATTACATATGCAAAAATTTTATTTCCAAATAATGTCATTGACCCATATAGGGAGTTAGGACTTGAACATCTTTCAGGAGGATGGAGGTTATAGGGGGGAGGCGGGACACAATTTAGCCCACAATACCTTCTACAGATGCTAAATGATTTAATACTGAAACTAAAACACTGTGCTCCCTTATTGGGGAAAAAAAAAAGTAGAAAACTAACTAAATCCTGTATGTTTTGAAACATAAAATTCATTTATTTTGAAATTATAAAAATACATAAATGAACATTAACCACAAGATTTATTTCAAAGATATAATGGCATTTCCTTTTTGACTCAAGTTAAAATAGTATTGTTATTTTATTCAAATCACAAAAGAACTCACTAAACAAATGCATAAAATATTTTAAAAAGGGAAAAAAATCATAATCCCTTGAGACAACTAAAACTGCCTTAAATATTTTATCATATTTCTCTCTTAATATATATTTAATTTGCAATGTTTCCAGATTGTTTGCATTGTCAGTATTACAAAGCTGGTAAGTTTACCTTTTATTTGTTAGAAGAAGCACTCTGAGTCAGTATAATCTAGAGTTTCTGAAAGAAGTATTAAGCTTTTTCTGTTAACTGCCAGAGGGTCTGTGCACTAGTCAGAGAGAGACAGAGAAAGAGCGAGGGAGAAAGCACTCCCCCGAGTAGGGTGTGGAGACACTGCAAGCCCTTCTCTTCCACTTCCCCAACCTGTTGGGATTTAGGACATGGACACACACACACAACCGCTGTCTCTTTAAGCCACCAGGGCTTTTGGTTCCCAGTCGACTGTATGGGATCCAGCTCACTTCACAATGGGGCGAGCCCAAAATCGAACTTTAAAGTGATAAACAACCATTTCTCTTCCAATTGCCACCCGATCATGAAATTTCAGATTCTAACCCACGATTTTCATTTTACCTCCAATGGCAGGCCACTGCTATGGTTTGAGTCCAGCCCCCCAAAATTCATGTGTTGAAATTTGGTTCCTATCGTGAGAATATTAAGAGGAAACTCAATTTGACACTGGGATAAGAGAAGAGGTTATTGGGAGGTGGTAAGGATGGAGCTCCCATCACTGACTCCTGGTGGCTCTGGGAGGAGAAACACACACTCTGCTTTCGCTGTCAGCAGTAAGATGCCTCCACCACGCTGCCCACCAGCAAAGCCCTCACTGGGTGTGGTGCCTTGACCATGGCCCTCCAAGCCATGAAGCAAATATACCCCAATTCTTCATAAATCACCCATTTTCAAATATTCCATTATTTAAAACACAATGGACTGAAACAGGCCTCTTTTAAAGTGGGCCTTTCTCTTTTTGAATGGTTATAAATGGCAGACAATTCATTATTCACAACCAACAGTCTCTTCTAATGATACCCATCGGCCTTTGTTTTGCCTTCAGAAACTACATGAGTACATCTATGTGCCTGCTGGTGGTGGCAGTTAATGTGGTTGGAACCCACATGACTGACTGTATGATTTGAGTCTCAGACTTGGTCACTTGAAAACCATGCCAGTTGAGTGTGACTTTGAGCATGCATGCTCAAAGTCCTGAGAAGAGGGAGACATGGAAGAGAAGGGATTATACCATGCCCATGTCCCATGGGGAGGGAATTCTTACTTTCCCTCCCTTTCTCTCTCGCACACTCGCCCTCTGGCAAATTGAAAATGAAATAGTCTCTTTGCCCTATGTGTGGGTGACTGCCTGATCACCCTCTATCCTTCCTTCTCAAAGGTGAACAGCCCAATTACTTTGCTGTATTTGCTCCATATGCAATATCAAGTGTAATCATTGCCTTATTCACTTTCTCTGGATGCACGACCCTCTTAAATTGCATTATTTTGATCTCAAGCAAATTCTCTAGGGATAGCATGACAAGTGTGGTGACTACCATCTCCAGTTCTTTCTCTTAAAGTTTACTAATGCAACTTAAGGTAAAGTTAACATTTTAACAGTTACGTAACACTACTGGTTCATGTTTAACTTGCTGCCACATGGGATCTCTAGAGCTGTTCCACAAATGCTATTACTAAGACATGCCCCCAATTATCAATTATAATGGCAGCTAACATTGGCAAGGATAATTGAAATCCACAGATAATTCTACAATTACGACTTATCTATTCATCTAAACTCTTTCTACTACTAACCTCTGCAGAATCACTAAAAAGTATAAAAACAGATTGATGTGGAATTTGGTGTCTTTAATTGCATGCCTAGTGAAATAGTCAAAAGTAAGGTAAAGATTAAGAGATAATAGAAAAGCTATTAGTGCGATGTGACTGGTCATACTGAGAGTAACCAAAATTATTGCCTTCTTAAATTTCATAATTCTAGCATTTTTGAGGTCATAGAGTCACTTTCCTTTTAAAACAGTCTCGTAATACACCCCATCTTTCATCTTGGTGAGTAAGAATTCAGTTGATGCCATTTTAATTTGATTTTTAGCCATCTAGACTTTGTCATCATGATTGAATTCAAATCTGATCATGTACATTTTAAGTCCTCCATCACAAATCTATTAATTTAATAAACATTTAACGAGCGTCTCCTCTGTTTCAGGTCTGTCTGCATCTTGCAGCCTGACATGCTTCAATGTGTATTTTGTGCACACACTCTCGTATATGAACGGACATTCGTGCGGTTTTACTAAACAACATCGTATCTGAGTAAAGAGGATGTGGAACATTCAGGATATTCTTCCCTCTTAGGACCTGCTTTATGTTCCCAACCCAAAGGGGGCATCTGGGTGCCAGCTCATTAAAGAAGATGGGCCTCGTGAATTCTGTTCTTTGCTCTATTTTTGTCAAATCTAATTGTGGTATAGTAACTAATTTTCCAAATTAATGAAGAAAAACCACTGCAGTGATCCTCAAAGTTAAACTTGGAGAAAAATAAAATGAATAGAAAAATCGTAAGAAAAGATATTTATATAAAGTATTATTATGTGTCAAACATTTTAGTTTTAATTTTGTAATTTTTTACATGACCAGAAATATGGCATAAAATTTTTGTAAGTTGGCATATATAAAGAATAAAGAAAAACATATTTTGTACATTCTTTACTTTATTGTACACTAAGGACCATTCAGAGATATCTATGCATGATATCAAAAAATAATAAAATAATAATTTATTTATTTTTATATTTTATTTAACTTTATTTATCATTATTATCTTAATACTTCCAGAGAGAGCACACACAGAGAGAGAGAGAGGGAAAGTGAGAAAGCAAGCCTCCAGGTCTGGGACTCAAACCATGGTTGGCCATGTGGGAGTCCAACGCCTTTAAACACCACACCACGTGCCCCAATAATCATTTATTTAAAGTAATCCTTTTTTGGGTCAGCCCATACCATGGTGGTAAAGGTGGCTGGAACCTACATAGCTGACTGGCTAATTCAAGTGCCAGACCTAGCAGCCTGAAAAACATGTCAGGCACAAATGCATGCATGGCCAAAGTCCTGAAAGAAGGGAGAGATGGAGGAGAAGGAATTGCAGCATGAAGAGTCCCCATGGGGGGAGAGGGATGCTTTCTCACTTTTCCGCTCTGTCGGCAAGGTCATGCACTCTCTGGAATTTTTTTTATTTAATTTTTTTTTAAAGTTATTCTTCTGTATTAGTGTACTATGGTGCATTTGGACATGTACAGACAGTGTTAGCAGAAACGAGCCACTATAAGACTTAAGTATTTAGAAAAAGCAGGAACGGAATGAGATTGGGATAGAACGTCACCGACCTATATGTCAAAATAACTAAGACTGAATTTTTACTAAAAAGCAATAAGGACAAAAGTAAAAATCAAAGACTTCCATCATACTGGAAGAATTGGTCTTGAAGAAATTTTAGAACAAGAAATAGCCCTGAATACATGGATATTTGAATTAGCGGGTCATTTGTACCATCTCCAGAAGTGACCCGTGCAGCGTAGGCAAGGCTAGCATTGCAAATTAGACTTACTGCGATGATGAGAAATTGCTTTAGTCAATCTGGAGTTCGCAGACATAATACTAAAAGCAGAGGTTCAGATTTGGAGAGGAAGGCCAGTGAAAGAAAACATTGAGTCCTTTTCCCCACAGTATCTGAAACCATTATTATTGACTAAAGTTTCACAATACACAGAGGATGAAATGAGGAACATGAACAGAACTTACAGCCACCCATAGTTTTAGTCCTCGTGCATTTTCCAAATATGAAGGTACTCTTCAAGGTCTCTGTTCAAACTGGTATTCAAAACTGTAGCTGGCAAATAAGTGGCTTCAAATAATAGTTTTCCTTTATTATTTGAAAACTGCATGTTCATTGCCACAATCTCGGGAAGTAGATTTGATCATCTAGTCTCAGACCTTTAGATTATAAATTTTCAACTAGGAGTGCCTATTCGAATCATGCTAGTCTCATGCAGTAGTTGACAAGGCTTATCACACACTTATCTCACAGACAGCCACACATTTACACGGAAGATTGGTATCAGTTCTTCTGGACCCCTAAGACAATTTCCTGTCCTTGACTGTAGCCACAGAAACAGCCTTGCTTTGCAGCCTGCAGAGATATGGATCAACACCTAAACAAAAGGAAAATAATCAGGATACTTCCTTGTCCCAGAGACCTTTCTGTTTGCTGATATTTCTGTACTTTCCCCTCTTTCACCTGTTAGTGACAACAGTGTTAGAATGGCCTCAGTAGACAGATGCCACATTCCATGCAACTTCAAGTCTCAGGTTCCTGTCAAAGGGACAAATATAGAACTTGCTTGATTTAGTCAATGAATAAATAGCCAGGGGACGGCATTATGAGTGACTTCCATCATAATTATGTGTCCTTTTGGCTATACTTCTAAATAGCTTTCTTGGGGCCAGCAGGTGGTGTGGTGGTTAAGGGTGCTGGATGCCCACATGGCTAACTGTGGTTTGAGTCCCAGACTTGGAAGTTTGCTTTCTCACTTTCCCTCTCTCTCGCTCTCTCTCACTCTCTCTCTCGCTCTTGCTCTGTCTCTCTGTGGTCAAATTATAATTAATTAATTAATTAATTAAATAATTATTTCTTAAAAATAGCCTTCCTTATTTCACAAGAATTTAAAAGTAGAAGCTGTTCATATATTTTCCTCCATAAAAGCTGACGCAATCAGATCTGTCCCTTTGCTCTTACTCTGGGCGCAGGCTGTGACTTAGTGAGCCATCAGAGACTACCTGAGACTCTGCGTCAGGAGGGAGAGAGCAAAAGTGTGGGAACATCTGGGATATCATTCGTAGCAGCAGTGAGCAGCCATTGGAGACGCCCAGGGGCACCAGGGTCGGCCAGAGCAGACCAGCCAGGCAGTTCCAGAGGACTGGATCTGCACGTGCAGCTGACGCCTCCGATACCCAGCTGCTCTTGGTTTCTGCCCAGGTCAGAGCTGCTCCTCCAGCCTGAGTCTTGGGCAGCTCTTATTTACCTGCATGTTCTTCTCTGCTCAAATGAACCAGGGTTCTCTTTCGTCACTTCCAACCAAGATGATGTGTAATATAACACTCTTCCCTCCATTTCCACACATAATATTTAGCTGATTTAAATAAAGAATTGCTAGGATTAAGAAGCACAAGACTTATCATCGGAGCACCAGTCTCTGAGTCGCCTGTACACAGTCTACAAGCAGGATGCAAGACCAATCTCCTCTGGTTTGATCTATTCCTGGTGTGACAAAGCCTTTTTTTTTAAGAGAGAGAGATTTTTGCTATAGGACACATGCACTCACCAAAGAGACAGAGCGAGATAGAGAGAGAAAATGAGACTCACCACCCCTCCCCATTCTCCTCTCAGGATTTTGGGCACTCATGCACAGGTACCTGGCTTGAGTTCCAAGCCACCAGGTCTGGGACTCAAACTATGGTCAGCCATGTGGTAGTTCAACACCTTAATTTTTTACCTATTTTTAAATGTAGTAAGTTTTTGGCACTAATACTTTATCTTATTACAAATCTAGAAAGCAAATGTTAACTCACATGATTTGAAGAACAGAAAATTGGTCAAATATTATGGTAAAGACTGAATCCATTAAGAGTTCTCCAAGAGGTAGGCAAAGAAGCTCATACTTAAAATATGAGACTCTCTGTAGATCAGAACAGGGTACAAGCCTCCCTATCAGAATCTCTTAAGGGGTGGAGCTTAGGCTATGTGTGTGGGTGTATTTATAATATATGTATATAATTATATTTATGTACATATATATGTTTTTTCCTCCAACGGGTAATTCAGATGTTTAGTGAAGAATCACTATTTTATGGAGAGCAGGCACTCAGGCGAAATCTTTAAGAAAACACCAAATTCCTCCCTCCTAGCTGACATTTATCTATATAAATAGAACTAGTAGTTCCAACTTTTTCAATCCTTTCCATAATAATTTTACCTCTCATTTTTATCTGATATTCCTTCTTTCATTTGTCTATAGTCTTGCTTCTCAATAATTGCTACAGATTCTCTGCTTTTGGGAACAGCATCCCATTCATTTCACCTTTCCCAGCTGGGCTCGCGGGGCTCTCTCAAAGACAACACACCCAGAGTCTGCAGCAGGAAGCAGCTCCCACACTCTCCCCTAGCACACCCTCACCTACACCCGCTGCGTGCATCCCACTAGAAGAGAGAGTTTCCTGAATCAACCAGGTAAAGGAACAAGATCAAAAATAAAAATTTAATAACCACAGGAGACTCGGCAGAATATCACTGCAGTGTTTAATACTGAAATAACCATATGTAATGTCACCCGAAATGTCTTTTGTACTCATACAGAACAGAAAAAAAAAAAACGGTTTTAAAATGTGATGAATACCTGTTACACATTTAGAGTGAATATAACCATTTTCTCTTTCATTATGTTATAGTTATAGCTTGTGGGTACTAATAAATCTGAATATTTTCCAACCTTAGTGGTCATGTCCAGCCATAGTCTGAGCAACATACCATTTAAATACTCAAGCAATGAATTTATAGCTGTGTAATCAGAAGATTATGAGAGGCAAATAACTATAAGTATTTATTAAAAAATTAATTGAATTACAAATTTCACAGAAGCATTTAATTACCATGCTGCAGTCACCACATTCATTTTAATCATGACCCCCACAGAACCCAAGTTACCCATCTAGTTTCTGTGAAAGAATGACATGGAGGTCGCTTGTAAAGTCTCCTAATCAATACCGTTGGATGCGCTGCAAGATAACTGTTCAATGAAATCCATCTGGATTGCCCTGGGGTTGGTTCATTGCTCTCGTCTGGCCCTTATGCCTACTTTTGTCTCTTGAATTTGCATTTTTGAGCCCGTTTCTCTTTGCAAAGGCAGATCTCCGCGTGCTCACCTAGCAAAGGCCTCTCCGTCAACCTTGACAGACTCTTGACCTTGGAAACATTTTGATAACACTTAGTGCAATTCCCCAACTATGTTGAACACTAACGTCCATCTGTCTGAAGCCCGGGGGGATCAGGATGCCATGTTCTACTGTTCTTGTGTTATGACACTGACCTCTTCTAGACATCCTCTGTAAATCATATTTCCTATTCTGGATATTAACTGTATTAATAAAAGATCTTTTACGTATATTCTTATGCATATGTCCATCAATCACCTGTACCCTGCCAGGGATAAAATAGGGTGCCTTACTCCCTAGTATTGCATATAATGAATGTAACTAAACTATGTTTTTTCAGAATATAAACATAATTGGGATATGCCAATGTCTAGACTACAGAAGAACTTTCCTTAATGAGAAAATGTTCTGCACTGCTCCATAGGGCAGCCACCAACATATAAAATTAGCGAGCACTCAAAAAGTGGCTAGTGGGCCGGCAGGTGGCATGGTGGTCAAAGACGCTGAACTCCCACGTGGCTGACTGCAGTCTGAGTCCTGGACCTGGCAGCTTGCTTTCTCACCTTCTCTCTCTCTCTCTGTCTTTCTATGGTCAAATTAAAAAACAAATAATAATAATGATAAATAAAGTTAAATAAAATATTTTTAAAGTAGCTAGTTTGGTGGAGGAATTGAATACTTCATTTTATTTCGTTTTTATTAATTTAATTGCATTTATTTATTGTATGTGGGCATGTACATATGTGTATGTGTATGTGGTAAAATTCATTTATTTACTGCGTGTGTGCATGTGAGAATGTGTGTGTGTGGTGGTCTTTGGACAGGGTCTTGCTAAGTCCTGATCCTCATGTTTCAGCCTTCTGAGTTGCTGGACTATAGGTGTACACCGACTGCCTTGCTTTTTAGGGTGGGCTGGGACTAGAACCTAGGCCTCCCATCTAGCTTCAGCCAGCCTAGAAGCAGCCTCTAGGGCAGCTGCTGTGGCCAGATTCATTAGCTGAGACTGAAAACCGACGTGTGAGGACAGCCCGTGGTACTGTGGCTGAGAGCGCTGGGCCCACACGGCAAGAGCTCCTTTCACTCCCAGATCCAGAGGCTTGAAAACCAGTCTGCACATGCATGTGTGCCCCAAATCCTGACAAGAGAATGCAGGAGAAGAGATGGCAGGGTAGCCATCACCCCTTTGGCAGGTGCTTCCTCACTTTCTTTCCCTTTCTCCATCTCTCTCTCTCTCTCTCTCTCTCTCTCTCCAGTGAGAATATGCTCCTTTTCATGAAAAAAATTAGAACGCCACATACAGTTAGTGGGTACACTATTCAACTGTTCACGTCTAGACAGTGGTTTTTATTTTGTAGGACCTTTTCCTGCAAGATTGTGCCTGGCACATGTAATAAATTCGTTTCAATAATAATGTTTATTAAATTAGTGAGTGAATTGTTATTCTGCACTGTGAGATTAGGTACTCACTTCCAGGAAAACTGAAATAATAAGCATACAGAAACTGGGACAGAGCACTGAGCTCAGAACAGTATGTTCAATAAGTAATAACTACATGTATATTTTAGAATAGCTTCTTGTAGAGTTGCTACTGAATATATTCTTTCACTCTGCAATGCAAACAGTGAGGTCTGAACAATAGACAAACTCTGCAAACCAGACAATAGCACTTCAACTGTGAATCCAATGAATGTGAGTTCAGGGACAGCCGACCCAAGAAAACAAAGGCAAATTGTTTGCCTCCGCAGGCCAGCCCTTCAGGTCTCACCCTGGAAAACGTTCAAAGGAGAAAAAACATGCAGAAGCAGGTGCTATATTTTTCATAGACATGACAACAGATAATATCTCATTTGGAAGACTGCTGGTCCTCTCAAGAAAACTGTACAGTAGTTCAGCCCCTACTCAAGAGCATTTTTCTCCACGTTGACACCGCCATCAATTCTTACTTTACCTTTTGTCTTCTGTCTTTCATGTGATAAAAATAATTGTGGAAAAACAGACTGTTATCACCTGAAGTTTTCATTTGTTTTTCTCTATAGAGTACAAAACAAGTTAGATTCTAACTTGGTTTTCAAGAATTGGTTTTTCTTCCTGAAATCTTAAATAGTAGAACTGAAGAAGCTTTGGGGAAATTAACAATGCTACATGGGCACACTATATTCATAATTATAACTATTTAAAAGTTCAGTTATTCTTTTATTAAACTGTCGATATCATTGACCCTACTGTAGCTTTCTCGGACTTGATCCAGGACCAGTAACATTTAACAAAAGGCCTAATTGCTCATGAAAATCTTCCAAAAGTTGAAAGAAACTGTTCCTTAAACCAATTAGTAGACAGGAACCCATTGACTGAAGCTTAATCCAGACAAAGCTGAACATATCCCAGGTTAAAACATGACTGTAACAGGGACTGCTTTTCACAGTAAGTCCATGGCATTTGTAATTTCCTACTGTATTTGAATTAATTTAATACAGAAGCACAAACTCTGTCCCTGATATCAAACTTGGCATGTTTATGACTCTGGCTGAATGTGTGTGATCTGAAGCAAATCACCAAATCTTTTTATGCCTTTATTTCTGTTTGGTTAAACTCTGGGACAATAATGAGTGAGTTTAGTTTGCTAGGGTTGTCATAACAAATACCACAGACTGGGTGGCTTAAACCATAGAGACTTGTTTCCCTACAGTTCTGGAGGCTAGAAAGCCCATATCAGTGTGTTGGTGGGATTGGTCTCTTCTGAGATTCCTCTCCTCAGCATGCAAAGGGCTGCTTTCTCTCTTTGCACCCTGTGTGCACCCAAATTTCCTCTTCTTCTAAGGATATAGTCAGATTGAAATGGTACCCACCATAACAGCCTCATTTTAATTTAATCACCTTTTAACATTCCTTTTGCCAAATATGATTATATACTAGGGTACCAGGGCATAGAGCTTCAACATAGAAAGGTTCTTTTAAAAGTTCATGAAAAATGCATATTAGGAAAAAAGTGCATGAATTTAAACTTTTGTTTGCACAAAAACAAACTTATACTTTAATTCCATTTTTCTATTAACTTTTTTTTTAAAGGTTTTTGCCAGAGGACATGTGGGCTCATTGGAGAAAGACAGAGAGCGGGGAATTGAGAAATCACCCTCCAGGTGTGATGGTCATGCTGCATTCTGTTCTCCAGGCTCCTCTT
Organism: Tupaia tana; assembly: GCA_026018925.1. Classification (NCBI taxonomy): domain Eukaryota; kingdom Metazoa; phylum Chordata; class Mammalia; order Scandentia; family Tupaiidae; genus Tupaia; species Tupaia tana. The sequence continues at coordinate 41,536,628 of JAKSZU010000019.1, read as the reverse complement.
GGGATTTTGGGCATGTGCATACATGTGCCTGGCACGAGTTTCATATCACTGGGTCTGGGACTCAAACCATGTTTGGCCATGTGGAAGTCCAGCAACTTAAACATCAAACTACCTGCTGGCCCCCACTATTAACTTTTTTAAGATGATGGAAATAACCAAGGTCTGTAGAAATCATAATTAACATGGTTTATTCTAAACATGACTTTGAGGGATCAGGCCCTGAGAAGCCCAAAAGTGTTCCCCAGGTGCTTAGATGTAGCAATTCATTTATTCAGTTCTGAGAGAGGGAGAAACAGACAAAGCTGTGAATCAACATAAGTCTCTTCAGGGGCCAGCAGATGGTGTGGTGGTTACAACACTGGACTCCCATTTGGTAAACTGTGGTCGAAGTCTCAGATCCGCCATCCTGAATATCATGCTAGGTGTGTGTGCACATATGCCCAAAATCCTGAGAGGAGAATGGAGGAGAAGGGATTAAGGTGTGACCATTCCCCACTAGGAGGTAATTTTTCAATTTCCCTCTCCTCTTCTTTTTCTCTCTCAAGTGAGTGCATGCATCCTATGTCAAAAAATACCCATAAATAAATAAATAAATAGTCTATTTATTGGCCTAGCCCCAAAAAGCAAGACAACATCTAGAAACGGGATTATGGGTTATAGGTTGGTTTAGGAATATTTACGTTAGTAATATGCAAGTAATTGTGGATAAAAGGCTGGAGTCCGTTTAGAAGAATGTCTTAATCTAACCTAAATGCAAATTATAAGGCCTTGCTATTTATCTGGTGATGCTATGCTAAGTCAGGACACAATGAACTACCTACGAGCCTGGACCAAAAAGTCTGTTAAGAGAGGTTAATGTCTGTAGATACGACTCTCCCAGGTCCCTTGGAAAGCATCTTAGTCCAGGGAAAATAGTCATAAATCTGTCCTCATTGGGACTGGCAAGTGACATGGTGGTTAAGGGTGCTGGACTCCCACACGGCCAACCACGGTTCAAGTTCTGGACCTGGTGGCTTGCTTTCTCACTTTCTCTCTCTCTCTACATGCTTCTCTCTGGTCAAATTAAAATAATAATAATAATAACAATAAAGTTAAATAAAATAATTTTTAAAAAGAAATCTGTCCTCAAAGTCCTCACCTATGAATTTTGGCAGAATACAATTTCATTTTTTACGTCTGCTTTTAGTCTCTCTCAGGAATTGAAAAGGACTAGATTATGATTAATTTGGGTCAGGTCATCTAGAAATCATCATAGGAGTGATTGGCCCTCTAACCATGTACCTATATAACTTTTATTATTTTATTATCTTCTGTAATTATGCCCAAACTCGCATCTCTTTTTAATTCAGCCGCTTAAATTAATTGAGAGAGAAATTCTAGCTATGATACCAGTCGAGTACCTGTTTTCCTGAGAAGATACACAATAATAATGACCGATTAACGTTTTTAGGGTACTAACTATACGATGCATACCCTACAAAGACCGAGAGAAGTGTGAAGTCCCCTTGCTCTCCACAGGGACCACTGTGATAGCTACCATTACCAAGCAGGTTTTAGGACTGAACAGAGGGAGCTTGGACTTACGAGGTGGGGGAACCAGAATTTAAACCCAGGCAATCTGAATCCAAAGTATGAAGTCCCTGAAGATGTCTCAGTTACGTCACTTTCTTGCTATGTGTCCTTGAACAAGTCCTCTAACTTCTGGTGTCACTCAGTTGCAGTGGTTACAATGCAGCTATGACTAACAGTGTCATCATTGCTGGGCTGGTCGTGGCAAAGCCAGCTGACATGTCCCATGTATGCAGAAATGAACAGAGTTGAGACTCAGCAGGAACCTCATATTCTAATTAAGCCATTCAGTAACTATTAGTTAATTCACTCATTAAACATTCACATGACTGGTCTGTAGTACTAAAACAGCTAATACTATAGCAGGAGGTTCAAACAGATAAAGACCTATAACTATTTCAATTAATATAATTAATAAGTGTGACTATTGCTACAATATAGCTCTTTGGGATTTAACAGAAAAGGAGCAATTCATTCTCTTCTGATGCTCGGGGAATGAGAAGTAAAGGCATCAGGAGAGATCTCGTGGAGCAGCTGACATATGTAGAATGGGATGAGCATGCCCAAGTGGGGAAGCATGAGACATTGCACTGGACTCACTATCTGCAATACTAAAGGTGGGCTGAGATTTGTCCCTGAGCCGCCAGGCCGTTCGCATGAGCTTAACAGCAGACAACCTGGATGAGACCAGGTTGGTGGCCCTAGGGAGGGCTAATACTGAAGCCTCAATAGTTACCTAAAACTAGGACACAAATACCACAATATAAAAAAGGAAACTGCTGGGGCCGGCAGGTGGCGTGGTGGTTAAGGGTGCTGGACTCCCATATGGCTGACCACGGTTTGAGTCCTGGACCTGGCAGCTTGCTTTCTCACTTCCCCTTTCTCTCTCTTTCTTTCTTACTGTGTCCTTCTCGGGTCAAATTAAAATAAGTAAATAAATAAAATTAAAAAGTTAAATAAAATAATTCTTAAAAAAAAAAAAAAGATACTGCTCACTGCTCTCTGCTGTTAAAGACAATCTAATATTAATGGTTAAAAAGCCCTAAAAGTATGGGAGAATAAACCCTAAAGCATAATTAAGAAATTATTGTAATAATGTAAATAAGTAATTAAGAGGTCCTGGATTATGGTAAAAGAAGCTGAACATGAGGAAGAATGAATGAATGAAGAGAAATTCTGAAGGAAAATTAATGAACTCTGGTTACTAGTTGGATAAAAAAAAATAAAAGTGAAACAAAGTTGAACCATATAAAAATTGCTATTTTTATCTATCAAAAATGGGAGGATATTGGCAATGAGATTCAACCTAACAGGATAATATATGCATGTCTAGCTTCTAGGCTAAGTGAACAGACGACACATTAAATAAGAGAGTAAAAAAAGGAAGCAAATGAAGTTTGAGAAATGATGGAAAATCTATGAGTATTAAATTAGAGCTGAGGAGCCTGGGAGAATTCAGCAGGCAAATCGGCAGTAAGGACAGCTCGGCTGGCCCAAGAGCGCTGGCTGTTGGCACCGCAGGAGTTCCCGGGGTCAGCCAGGGAGTGTGCCAAGGGAAAGAGAAGGCCGAGAGATGAAGCCACATGTTCGTGCTTGCTCATGAAATGCGGGCAAAAGCATGTAAGAGAAAAATATGGAGACGAGAATCAAGTAAATGGTGAACCAGTAGGAGAAATCATTAATAATGCCTCATGATCCAAAGGATAAGAAAGATCTAGATTGTCCGCATGGTTAAGAGCTGAAAAGAGACACTTGGATGAGTGAGTCAAGATGTCTGCTGACAGGAATCAACAATGTTCCTGCTGACCCCTCCAGAAAGAACTTCCATGAGGTAGCGAAAGCGCAAATCATATCACTGTAGGAAGACAAGTGAATCACAAACTGAGAAAAGGGGAACAGCAGGCGGCACAGTGGCTAAGGCGCTGGACTCTCACGTGGTCTACTCTGGTTCAAGTCTCAGACCTAGTAGCTTGAAAATCGTGCCAGGCATGTGTGTGTGGGTGCCCACAATCCTGGGAGGAGAATGGAGGAGAAGGGATTGCAGCATGGCCATCCCTCCAGGGGTTAATTTCTCATTTTCCCTCTCTTTGTCTCTGTCTCTAGCAAGCACAAGTGCCCTATGGCAAAAGTCTCAGAAGAAGAAGGAAAAAACAAAAAAAAAAAAAAAAAAAAAAAAAAAAACCAGAAACAGTTTGTTTGGCTTTTTGTCGTATGTGTGTGTGTGTGTGTGTTTACTGAAGGTGTGTTTGAGGGGGATGTCTATTTACAAGCCAATGAAAATGATTAAGTGATGACAAAATGACTAAAAACACGGGAAAAGAGGTGTGCAGAGTCCTCGACCGCTTTTTCACTGCCGGGCTAGGAGTGGCTGATGTGTCCCCTGCGTAACCCCCTAAAGAAGGAGGTGTGGGCCACACAATGTATCATCAGTCCCCGCTGAAAGCACGACGGGTCATCAGCAGCTCTCCCGGAGCGGTCCTGACCATCGGCTACCGCTCGCCTTTCGCTGCATGTGCTCACACCCGCTCAGTCTGGCCTGGAAACACACCTGCTCTTGTGGGTCAGTGTTTGTCAGCGTGTGAAGGACACAGGCTTCATCAAGTTGGACTAAGTGATCTTCTTGGAGTGGATCACTTAGTGATCCACTAAGTGATTAAAATAAGTAAATAAATAACATGACACCCACACAATGAGAGAAACCTTGCTGACGCTCGTGTATAAAATAAAGTTTAAGAAAACTTCAATTTGTAAGTGTTTTAATGAGGCTAGATTAATTGGAATAGAATTATAAATTATTAAATAGAATACTCCTTTTAAACCTTATTTTTTTACATCCTCAATGGATTTATTATTAAATATGTGGCTTACTTTCCCTCACTTATATAAAGAGATTCCTAGAGAACTCTGGAGGGAAAAAGAAAAAAAAGGAAAGTGCCATCAGAGCAAGTGAGGTTAAAGAGTTATGAACACCTTAGAACTGTGATCCCAGAATGTGAATGACGAAGTAAAGAGCATTTTTATAAGACCAAAGCATTTATGCAGAGCAGTTACACCATAACCGACACCACAATTATACCTGTGTAGAGTATTTCAGCAGCCCAAGAGATCATACCTTGCAAGTCTCTAGTTTATATTTTATATGCCTCAAAGAGAGAATTCGATTTTTAAATTTGGCTAATTCTTTTCTGTAACTTTCATACTACTGGAAGGTGCTCTCACCAACTTAAGTCCAATGAAGTGTGACTGTGATGAATCAAAATCTCTTAAGAGAAAGTAGGTAAAAGAGTTTACATTTTTCAATCCATATTTGAATATATTTTTATAGCAGGAGTACATGTTCCCAAAAAGCTGGTAACATATTTTATTTTTTTAAATGATTAGATCAAACACTTAGAGAATGAAAGTGGATAGCGCCTAAATGTTGTACAATATTACCTAAAATGAACATAAATTGCATGAACCTTCAAGCTTTCCTCCATTATAAGATGACCTTCGGAAATTACTTCTGCAGCAATAAAACTAAGCACTCAAGGGTGATGCATGTGGGCGCATTACAGTCAGGAGTGTTTACATGGCACACACTGCAGAAGATAAATTGGCAGATCTGCCAAAGTACCACTCCGTATCTATGTTTGCATCCATTCCACCTGAGCAAAAAGCAATGAAATATCTGCTAAAGGAATCTTTAAGTGCTACAGCTCATAATTTTTGTGCCCTGAGGTGAGAGATGAGGGGAATACTACTGGTAGTCAGAACCCTTGGGTTGAGAAGAAGCCTCGTAGTGAATGGCCTGGAGGCCGCGCAAGTCCGTGCACAACCTTCATTTCCATGTTCCTGGCTGGCCTTGGAGTGATTCCCATCGCCAAAGCCTGGAAGGAGGAAGCAGCAGGCCTAGGGAGACCCTTGCACTTACAACATACCCAATGGCACAAAGTTTTAGGGATTGTGTCTAAAAGGACTGGGAGAAGTGGGTTTTATCTTACAAAGACACCCCTCATAATTGTCTTACTCTACTCCTCAAATTTTGCTCTCTCAGACTTTCACAGAGGAAGAGGTATTCATCCTTCTTACCCAAATAAATTCCTTCCTCTAGGATCTATAGTACATTTTATATTGTCTTCCAACATTCATGCAATTTCGGTTTCTTTCTCTTCCAAAGACGGAATCTTAGCCTGCTTCAATTTTAGGGCTACTTTTCAAATAATCCAAAACACAACAGAAAATAAGCCAACAATATCATCCCTAGACTTTGTCATTTTCAAAAGTAATGGGTGTTCTATTTATCATTATTATTATTATTATTATTATTATTATTACTATTGTTGCTATGAAACAAACCACATGGACTTGAAACAATAATTTATTATCTCTCATGGTTCTGTAGCTTGATTGAGTTCTAGAAGAAATTGCCACTTGGTATCCTTTATATAGATTTTGTCAGATACTGATTGGGACTGGAGTCATGAGAAATCTTTGCATACGTGTCAGGCCCGATAATATCTGCCTTCACGCAGGGTCTGCTTGGGCTAGCTAAGGTTTCCTCACAGACAGCATTCTCAGTGTGATTACACTTCTCCTTGGTGGGGGGCTCTCTCTAAGGCAGAGAGTCAGAGAAACAGAAAGTGGAAGTCACTGGAATCTTTTTCTTAATAGGGAGAATGTCAAAGAGTTTGTGGCCATTTTTCCCTAACTGCAAACACTCCTACAAACTCCTACAATCATAAACTTGCTGCGGTTACCTACTTCCTACTCATTCTCTCTCTCTCTCTCTCTCTCTCTCTCTCTCTCTCTCTCTCTCTCTCACACACACACACACACACACACACACACAAACACACACACAGAATCTTCAAAAAGTTCACAAAAAATGTGTGTTCCATGAACAAAATTATGTATAGATTTTGATTTCTTTGGTACCAAAATAAATTTGTACCTTAATTTCATTTTATCCACAAACTTTTTGAAGCCCTCTTATACATAACTAGTATTCATTGAAAGATTGTAAACTGCTAGGCACTATATCAAGTACTGTTTGAAAATTACTTCAAAGAAAGTCTATAAACTAGATATTATTGCTGTTTTTATTTACATATTAAGCATGAGCAAGCAGAGCCTTAGAGATTTTGAGTTTCTTGTCCATGGTCACTGACTCTGCTTGGACTGCTATAACAAAATACCATAAACCAGGTGGATTAAACAACATAAAATTACTTTCTCATAATTTTGGAGGCTGAAATTAAAAAGTCAAGGTCTCAGCATGTCCGGGTTCTGGAAGGTTCTATCTGTTTCCAGACAATTGCCTTCTTGCTGATCCTTTACATGGGAGAGTGAGAGATCTCCTACATTTCAGATAAGGATCCAGTCCCGTCAAATTAGAACTCTACTCTTAAGATTTCATTTCATTTTAATTACCTTCTAAAGATCCTGTCTCCCAATATATGTGCATTGAGGCTAGGACTTCAGTGTGTATATTTTTGGGGAACACAATTCAGTCCTTTGCATTCCACCTTAATCTTGTAAAACTCATGTCCGTATTACATGAAAAATATATTCATTCTACCCCAACAGCAAAACTATTTTTTTTTAATTTTTAGAAATGGTTTCACTGTGTCACAATCTTCCTGTCTCAGCCTCCCAACTGTAGGCGCACACCACCTTGCCCGACTTTTAGAGTGAGCGAGAACCGAACCTGGACCTCCTGGTGGTCTCCCTCTGCTGAGGCCCCACCCCTCATAGTGTGGGTTACTGTAGCCAGGCCCCCCAAATTTCTTAACTCATTCAGCGCCACCTAAAGTTGAAAGTCCAAGCACTCACATAAATATTAGCTAAGTCAGATTTGAGCAAACGTGGGATACAGTTCATCCCGAGGCATAATTCCTCTCCAGTTGTGAAGCAACCTGCTTTCAAAACACAGTGGTGGGACAGGCTCGACTAGACACATCCTGATTGGACGAGAGACATACGTATGAGGGAGAACAATCTGCTTCACTCGGTCTACTAATTAAAACATTAATGTCACCCCAAAACATTCTCACAGAGACACCCACCATGCCTGACCAGATATTAGGACACCTCGTGAACCAGTCAAGTTGAACTATAAGACTAACCACCACAGTCAAATAGTCAACTATTCAGCGGTCTGACTAGGAATTTGTAGCTATCTTATTTTCCTTGTTTATTCTTTAATTCCTTACTATGTAATTTTATTTTACTTGAAACCATCCTCTTCAAGGTGACCATTAATTTGCTGTTTATTGAGCCTCTCCTTGAACTCACTGTGACTACCATTTTTCTTAATCTCTCTAAAGTTCACGGTTCTCACAGCCTTCTCTTATGTACCAGATTCCTAATCTTTTTCATATTTCACATTTGCCTTTCTTTTAAACTCTCCTAAATTCAAGATTCATAATTTCAAACTCTTCATGAGTCATCTCTACCCAAGTGTTCAAATTTGACATGTCTCTGCATGATTTTTTACTCTCAAACTTGCTTTTGCCCTCTTTCGCATATCCCTCGTTACAGGGACAGTGAATTTATCAGATTTCAATCACAGAGGCTCACAACTATTGGCTGTTTGCCTTGGGTCTCCTCCCTCCTCTCTCTGTCCTTCCCTGTCTCTCCGTCCAAGGGGTTCAAGATAGGCTGACCCAGCGCCAGCTCCAGCTGTGGGTATCTGATACAAGGGAGCCATTGAGAATCACACTGTGCTTTTTTGTCTGAAACATATGGAAAAAGAGGTGTTCTGGCCTTCAAAATAACGTAATTCTGGAATGTCAAGAGTCATCTTCACCACCACACATAGCGCACTTGCCTGCAAATGAAATGAGTAAGAGGAAAGCTGATGTGAGAAATAGCAAGAGACACAATGCCGTGATTCACATATATGAACCAATAATTTTCATTTCTGCTTAAGCAAGTTTGAATTGGCTTCCTGTCACTTATAATCCACAGAGCCTTGACTGATGCCACTAACATTATATTTGATTTTTGTTCTCTTGTTCAATTCTTGTTGATTCTACCCTGATAAAACCCTCTTCCATGTATTGTCACAGCTACCACTCTAACTCAAAATTTCATCTGTCATCTAGAATAAAACAATAGCTATTCAGGTTTTGTAGAACCTCACCATTACAATCAGTCTTATTCACTGTTGCCAGATATATCTTTCTAAATTGCAGTTTTGATTTTGTCAAATTTTTTTACTTTTCATTCAAGGCTATTCACAGTCTTTCCTATATCTATCTGTAGAGACCTCTCGATCCACAAGTTCTCATAGCAGAATGCAGTGCTTAAGAGCATAGACACTGGGGCCAGATTTCTGTGTTTAAATCCAGAATCGACCACTTCTTAGCTACACAAACTGATCTGGTGTCGTAACTTCTCAGTGCATCAATTTCTTAGTTTGCCAAATGGAAGTACTAATAGCATCCCCTTCAAAGTGTTGTTATCAGAATTAGTTAATTCAGTCAAGCACATTGAGAAGGCTTGGCATGACTCCTGTTAGAGACAATGGAATGCCTGAGTGCACTGATCTTACCTTATCAGGTTCCTGGTAGCCCTGTGCCCAGCACATTCTGACCTGTGGGAGGTTCCCCTGAGAAACTTCCTGAATGAATGAATGAATGAATGAATGGAGCAACCTTAGCTCCTCCCTGCTTCTCAAGAAGGTCCAAGTCCATGTTTCTATATCTTGCCTTTATATACACCATTTCTTTCACCTGAATTCTTTCTCCGCACTCTCTGAAATACTGTCCACACGTCAATATTTTACTGAAATGCTGTCTTCTTGAAGTAACTGTCTTGGATTTCTCTGACCAAACTAAATGTAAATCTCCACCAAAACAAACAAACAAAGGAAAAAAAAAAAAAAAAAACCTAATTCTTAGCCATCTTCTAGACTTCTGCAATAGAACCTATTTTTTCTCATGTTTTGCACTCAAGTTATTTATGTATATTATCTTCTTTGTAAAGAATAACGATAGTGAGAAGGTGAAGAATTGTTTTGGTAGTATTCCATAGCACCTACACAGGATCTTGGATGTGGTGGACATACAGTAATTATTTCTATGGTACTATTGATGACTATCAAGCATATGTAATGAGATTATTGCTGGTAAGAATAATACAAGTGTCAGCTTTGAAGCTTTAATTGGAACTCTGAGAAAGAAGTGTAACAAAATTAGTGAACCAAATAGGCCAAAGATTTTAGATTTAACTGAACCAGATCAGACCCCAAACCATCAGCTGTAAACTTGGCTTTAATATGATTATAATGAAGAAAAGATAGAGCAGGCTTACTACAAATTTCAAAAATTTAAATCACTTCATAGAAATTATTAATATCATCATCAAAATAAAGCTGACATGTGAGAGGCAGTGATTTGTGCAGGATCTGATGAGATGGGCAAAATTAAATAATAAGTGGAAACTGACCATCTGAAAGCAGATTCAGGAAGAATGGTTTTGGAATGACCATGAAAGGTACATCTCAGCTTCTGAATCGTAGACCTGAGACATCAGTCCCACAGACCTGAGACATCAGTCCCACAGACCTGAGACATCAGTCCCACAGACCTGAGACATCAGTCCCACAGCTCCGACACTGTAGCCCCAACTCTCTAATTAGGTGCCCAAAATAAACAGGTAGGCCTAAGAAATGGAAAGTTAAAACAGAATAAGAATGGAGCAGACCCAATAGTATAAGAGTTGAGTGCTGTGTACTGGCAGTCGGATCCCACATGACCAGCCATGGTTCAAGTCCCAGCTCTGGCAGCTTGAGAAACACACCAGGCGCACGTGTACAAAAATCATGATGAGATGGAGAAAACAATGAAAAAAATGTTAGTGTATTGGGGCCAGAAAGTGGCATAGTGGTGTGCCCAAAATCCGGAGAGGAGAATGGAGGGGAAGGCATTGTGGTATGGCCATCCTCCGGGAGGTGATTTCTCACATTCTCCCTCTCCATTTTTCTCTGTCTCTCCAAGTGCACATACCCTAGAGCAAAAGTTTCTCTTCCCCAGAAAAGAGAAAAATAGTAATTTCAGTGTGACTATGGCCTTTTAGGGATTTTCTCTCTCTCTCTCTCTCTCATGCATGTGCCTTCTGGCAATTAAAAAAAAAAAAAAAACCAGCAGCTTAAAGCTCATGCTGTGTGTGTGTGTGTGTGTGTGTGTGTGTGCACGCGCATGGCTAAAATCTCAAGAGGAGAATGGAAGAGAAGGGACTATGGCTTGGCTAACTCCTCTGGGGAATGATTTCTCACTTTCTGTCTCTCTGTCTCTCCAGCAAGCACACACTCCACAAAGCAAAAATCTTTAAACAAACAAACAAACAAAAACTTTGGAAGAACACCAAAAAAAATTAATAAAAGAATGCTTGCAAAAGAAAGATATAAGGAAAGAATGAAAACACATTTTTTCACCAAAAAATCTCATACATTATTTGAGTAATGCACATGTATTACTTCCTGGAGGAAAAAGAAATTTTAAAAATATGCTTAACTTGCTATTATATTGGGGGAAAATGATACTTCTCAGATTTTTTAAGAGATATTTTTGCTTATAGGATGTGTGTGCTCCCCAGAGAGACAGAGACAAAGGGACAGAAAGCGAGAAATTACCCCCGGGGGAATGGCATGCTGTAATCCCTTCTCCTCCATTTTCCTTTTGGGATTTTCGGCAAGCACGCACACGCATCCGGCATGAGTTTTAAGCCACCGGGTCCAAGACTCCTAACTGCTGTTGACTAAGTGGGAGTCCAGCAATGTAACCATAATGCAATCCGCTAGCCCCAATTTTCAGATATTTTAAGGTAAGATATACACAGCTTATTTCTCCCAGAGAATCTTATTTTATATCTTGGATCTTTGTATCCTATAGAGTTTATCATTTTGTTTCAGGAGACATGTCCTGGTTTGAAGAATAAGTTATAAGGGGACACTATTCATTGAGCATGTGAGTTTATGACAGGTGCATTGTTGAAGCAATAAGTTCTGTTTTGACTGACTGACTTTCTTTTCACTATGGTAAAATTCACATAACATAAAATGAACTACTGGAACCATTTTATTTTACTTTTTCTCTTCTTTTTTGTATTTTCTTCTTATTTACATTCAATCACTATACATCTTTACTGTATACAAAATGGATTTTCCCAGTATGAACACACTGTATATTAGTCTAGTCAAGGATATTACCATGATACAAGATATTATCATCAACACATAATTTTCCATTTTTGTGTTTGTTAAATGTTTTGCTTTTTTAAAAATAAGAAAAGTACGGGACCAGCAGTTAGCATAATGGCTATGTCGCTGGACTCCCACGTAGTCGACCGCGGTTCAAGTCTCGGACCCGGTGGCTTAAACTCACGCCGGGCGCGTGTGCGTGCGTGCCTAAGATCCCAAGAGGAGAATGGAGGAGAAGGGATTGCGGCGTGGCCATCCCCCCTGGGGGGTGATTTATCGCTTTCTATCGCTCTGTCTCTCTCCGTCTGTCTGGCAAGCGCATGCGCCCTATAGCAAAAACCTCTCCAAAAAATAAATAAATAAATAAGAAAAGTACGATCTGCAGCATTGAATGCATTCACCATGTTGTGTAGCTATCTTCATTGCCGAGTTTCCGAACATTTTCAACACCTCGGTGTTTTCTGTTTTTACGTGAGACAGGATGTCCTCATATGGTGATCTTCTTGCCTTAGACACTTGGCTGGGCCACAGGAGCACACACCACCCTGGTTCTTTTACAAAGATTCTGGCTGTGTTGCCCGGTCCAGCCTCAGGGTTGTGACCCGCGCCTCAGGATTGCCAGTGCCTGCCCGTTCTCTGCATCAGCCTGGACTAGACATCCAGCCCAGGCCTCCCGTGTGGTTCCCAGCCGACAGTGCACAGCGCTGAGCGGTATCCACTATCGCGACAGGGCAAGTGATTTTTTAAAACTGAGCAACTTTCTTAATATATATCTGGAGAGAAAAAGACTAACTAGCAAGTTTCTTTGAGTTCTTATATGTGAAGTTCATAATACATAATACTAAAAATGAGCTAGTTAGAGCAGATTAAATGAATAAGCAGTTTCATGTTGTTTATTTTACTGTACTTCATTATGAGGGTGAAGGTTTTATGAATTTAAGAAATGAAGCTCGGAGCTGGCAGGTAGCGTGGTAGTTAGAGCACTGGACTCTCACATGGCCGACTGTGGTTCAAGTCTCAGACCTAGCAGCTTGCTTAATCACTCTTCCTTTCTCTCTCTGGTCAATTAAAAAAAATAATAGTAACAAATAATATTAATTAAATAAGTTACTTTAAAAATGACAAAGAAAAAAACAGAAATGAAGCTCATGCTCTGGTATGAAATTACCCAAACCCCTTTAAATAAAACATGATAAAATTAAATAAATAATAGCTTTTGTTATAAGAAAGATTCAACAGGGGAAAAATTAGATTTTTGAAGGCCTACAGGTTCCAATCATTTATGTGAGATTCTCCCCATATGGCGTCTAGTGACGTCTTCACAATAAACGTGTAAAGTAGATATACAAACTGTTTTATGGGTGAGGAGACAAACTTTCATGAAATCAACTGTTCCATTAAGAATGGCAGAGTTAGTAATGATAAGGCTTAAAATCACAGCTGATTCTCTCACTGGTAAGGTCAAAGCTCTTTCACCTTGCCAGACAAGACATGTAATAACCATCTGACACTCAAGCTATTTCCGATGAATACACAAATACACTACATCCTATGTCAAGGCTAGCAGGAGGGGCTGGGAGGGAGTGGATATTTTACAGACCCTTTACTAAGAAGGCAATATTACAAAAGTAAGGCCAAGTAAAGTCATGTTAAATGTCCCTCCAACTACTTTGTAAAGTGTCCTATGAGAAATGGTGCTTAAGTTTCTTTTATGTGACTCTCATAGACTAGGGAAAACTTCCTGAGAACTTCTATTTATTTATTTGCATGTTTAATCCTTAGATCTCTCAACACTAAGCAAAGGGAAAAAATGCTTCTTACAAATTGTATGTCCATCTTATTTTTAGAGTCGATTTTGAGAGAGACAAAGAGAGAGTCTGAGAGAGAGCGCGCCTAACAGGTGCCTCCTGCTGCACCCACCCCCCACGGCCAGCCCGACCACAGGCACGCGGCTGCCTCGCATTCGCAGAGCGGTCTCTGGACACCAGCTCAGAGCCCTCCCATGTCAACCAGCCTCACGAGTGTCGCTCTTCACTGCTGCATCATTTTCTGGCCCATTTTATCTCAATCTTAGTCTTTCTTCCTCGGTCTTATGACCATATAAATTTAGTATCTTAACTTAAAAAGAGTAAAAATTATTCTTAATGTTTTCACATGTCATTGAGTAATATTTTATAATAGCTCTCAGACAAATTCAAGTAGGTTTTTGGATTGATTTTAATTTATCTCTATACAATGAAAAAGATATTGGAAAAACTTAGTGACTGCTAATCCAGATAAAGTTCATTTAGAATGATTTAAGAAGATATTCTCTAGCTTTTTGGTATTTAAAAAAAACTAGCCCCCAATAACTTTCAGAAGATTAAGAAAAACACCTGTATTTAAATTAACTTGTGATTATATTTTTCATATGTTCACAAAGACACTGCATTAGTAAAGATAACATAGTACAAAATTTTATTTTAAAGACTATTTCAAGTGCCAACCTTCTGTATTTAGCAAAACCAGACACATGTTTGACCAGACAGGTCAGTTTAGATGGATATAGCATTGTACACCTCAAAAAAAAAAATAGGAATACTTATAAACTGAGATAAAATTAAGTTATTCACTATGAAGATAAACTTTCTAGTATTAGATGGGATTGACTAAAAGAGACATTATTAAAAAAAAGAAGGTTAAATACTTTATTTCTTAACTGTTCTATTATTTGCAAGTTCTAAATCCCTTTTTTAGTGGATTACTGAAGTGCTGATATTCAAAATTCTGGTATCAGAACTAAAAGTTTTATACTAGTAACAAGCTAAGCTAGTCATTAAAAAGTGGCTTTACAAATAACATCTACTTATCTATCTCAGGGAACGAATGTCATTTTTAAAGATGCATGAATTAAATTCCTTTAGTCTGAAATCTCTGTTATTAATAGCAATTGAAAGAAACTCATTGTTGTAAAGTCACCATAAATTCACAGACTGTTCAAATAAGTAAAAGAGAATTTATTGAATTCAAAGAATCTCAAGTTTCTCAGATCACAGCTTTACCTTTTAAAAAAAAATTCTTTCCAGCCCTGAAGATATGAATAAACTTCAGAACAGAAATAAAAAGAGCTTACTTTTATACTTACACATTACCCATTAGTTTGGTTGAATTTTCCAAATTCATATAAAAGTTGCTTTCACCTATATCCTAATGTACAATGGAACCTATATTCTTTTCTCAAATTACAACTCTTATAAATTTAGATGTGAAGAAAAACTAGAAGGTTAATTTTTTTTCTTTTAAGAAAGGACAACTAATATCAACCATAAACATTGTCATGATAAAATTTTCTGTGAAAAACAAAATTTTTAGTTTCTTGATTTCTAGGATGTACACGTTCTTCTGGGGATCTGAAAAATGTCATCTGCTACTAGGAGAGTATGTTTACGGTTTTCAATCATTAGTGCATAATAGTTGAATTTGTGAAAATAATTTGGATAAAGGTAAAAATAAGGAAGCAAGGATAGGGTTAACAGAGGTTATGTTTATGAGCTATGGAATTTAAATCAGGGGATGTTCTTAGAAATCATCCATCTCATTTTAAAGGATAAGGAACTGGATGCCAGAAAAATTACACTTAAATTTAAATAGCCCTGTAGCAACAATGATTAGAAACCGGTGCCAAGTCATTGAATACTCTGTTGTCCCCTTGTAGCACGGCAAGTTTTAGAAGCTAGAGACCTTTGCTAGGACGTAGACTCAAGGCAGTATGGTTGTGATAAAGACAGACAGACGTTCTCCCCAACCTCGCCTCCCTTTGCTGTGCTCCTCAGGCTGTGCTGGTTCCTTTTTTTTTTTTTTTTTTTTTTTTTTTTTTTTATTTAAGAGGTTTTTGCTATAAGGCGTGTGCACTCGCCAGAGAGAGAGAGCCAGAAAGACAGAAAGCGAGAAATCACCCCCCAGGGGGGATGGTCACGCCACAATCCTTTCTCCTGCATTCGCCTCTTGGGATCATGGGCACGCACGCACACGTGCCCGGTGTGAGGTTAAGCCACCGGGTCTGGGACTCAAACCGCGGTCAACTACGGGGGAGTCCAGCGACATAGCCATTATGCTAACTGCTGGTGCCAGGCTGTGCTGGTTCTTAGAATTCCGCCAGACTTGAAACAGAACAGAGTACGTGGTTATCATGCTCTTCTTCCTTCTACTCCTGAGCATCCAGCAAATAACTTGTACATAATATGTGAATATTCTTTCAAAAGAATTAAATAACTGTGTTTGTGGGAGAGCCGTAGGTGTGTAATAAATGCAAATGATGTCAATTAGCAGAGACTGTCAGCTTATGGCAAACTTTCTATCTGACTGGCAGTCTCAAGTAAATACTAGGGCAGTTACAATGATCAGTAATTTTAAAAATAAATCCCTCTCTCATCTTTCTAAAGATCACTTGTGTACTACCAATTGAAAGCTTTCTGTGTGAGGCACTGTACCAAACGTTTTCCTTTAGTAGTATTGTATTTGACAACGAAACAACCAACTCAAACTTTCCAAGGAGTAAATCCAAGCAGTTATTACTTGTACTGGGGCAGCTGACTTCAGAACCTATGCTACAGCACGTGCTTTTGCAAAAATTTAGATTATATGGTCTAATTAAAATAGAATCCTTGTAATACGGTAGTCATTTCCACAAAATCTGCTCGAAGGAAGTACTCGCCTTGAGGACTTAGATTAAACATTTGTATAAACTATTCATTATCATCCATTTGTTCTAACCATATAATTTAATGATCATTGTCTATCATGAAATTGTAGTGCTTCATAACCATTTATAACTTTCAAAATAATTCTGAAAAGGAATTGAAATTTCATACAAATCGCTGCAAATAAATATAAATGAAGAAAAAACTATGGTAGATGTTTTCTCTCTTACTAGGCATTAAATTATTATAAATTCTGTAGAAAGTGAATCCTGCAAATGCCTGAAGGATGAAGCAGATTCATAAATTTGTATACATCTATTGACCAGATATGCATGGTGTGTCCACATTGTACAACAAGGTACAAACTGTCCAACTTGCAGCTCATTACTTTGGGCTACGTGATTCTTGGGTAAGTTCCTTAAATATTTAGCTTTAAGTTTCATCTGTAAAACAAGATTAGAGTTATATTTATGTGATGGGGTGGGGGATTAAATAAGACGATCCATATAAAACATGTTGACAGCACTTTATCTGGCATATCTGGTGTTCAATAAGTAGTGCTTGCTATCAGAGGCATTGCGGAGAGCAAAATACAAAGATGAAATTGCTATTCATCAGCGTGCAAGGAAATTGAGCTGATTTTTGATTAACATAATAATTTTATAAAAATTGTAATATAAAAATATTGATGGGAAAAACAGGAAAATTGAAAAAGAAAAATTAAGAACTACTCTAACTTTCTCATATGATAGTATGACATAAATTAAATTAAAAGACATGATAAATCACAAGCAAATAAAAGCAACTTATGTTAGGGAACTCGAAGAAGATTTTGGAAAAAATAGAACTTCAGTGTAAGTTTATTTTGGTCCAAAAGTTTTTGAAATCTGTGCATCGTTTTCTTACAGTATTTTCTATAGACTTTTTCCAGACCCTGATACAGGTTTGTACAGTTGTCAGAACCCTGACCAGCTACAGGACACAAACTTTTAACCTGCAGCCTCTGAGAAACCCCAAATTTCAGGGTGATTTATTGTTATCTTCTTGTTTTGGCAGCTTGTTTTTATTTTTTTCCCAATGGACCTATTATCTATTTGAATTATTCCATATTAATAACATTGACATAGGCTTTCTGTGGATAGAAGTTTGTGTCAAACATGTTTTAGATGCTGCTTGAATAAAAGGAGGGGTGAATTAAGTCCAATCATTCGAAGAGGTTGATGTGTCATGAATAAAACACAAAATTGGAAAGTGTAAATTCTCAGACTAGTTATGAATTTGTAGGTTGGATGACAAATATGAGTGACTAAAGTAAAACCATTTTCTGACCCAAAAAGTGGACATTCAAACACATTCCTCTATCTCTTCTTCCCACAATTAAAATAAAAAGAAGAGTATAAAAAGTAGTGAGGACTCTCAATGATAGAGCAAAATAGAGGAAACGTCAACAGAAGACATATGTGGAGAAATTAGTGATATACTATTTAGCTAAGTGTGTTCAGAATATAAACAAAGTACTTCACCAAATGAAAACCAAGACAGGCGTGGGACCGGAAGGCCTGGGACAGCGCAGCCAGAAAGTGAGGAAGGAGTTCGAGACGGTACTGTACTCGGAGTCAGCACCTTGGGACTCAGCACCCTCCTACTCAGCCTCTCCTCCACGCAGGGGCTCCCACCTGTCGGGCAGAGGCTGGAGGTTCTCTGAAGGGGTGGGACACGGTGTGACATTCGGTTCCCATTAACACGAGGCACAGTGCAGGCTGGAGCCTACCTTCAGTTTGAATGGGTAGTAAAAACGACCAGATCTATGAGAAAAACCCTAATACAATAAAGAAAGACCAACGTAAACAAAGAGAAAAAGAAATGGTATAAAATACAAATAGTGCATTGAGTAGGAAGCCACAATCCATATGTTCAGAGCGATCAGGCAACAGCAGAAACCTCCATGTCTGATTTAAAAAGAGCATCAAGGGTGCTTTGAGAAGAAGAATCGATACGACGACATTTTAAAACATCCCTAATAGCAAAGACAGTTCTCTCACAGCGATCAGATTTCCTTTTAAAGGCATAGAGAGTAAGAAAATATATGAAAAAAATAATATTAGAAGCAGTCTCGGTCTCTCAGAGCCAACTGTGAAAGTTTCAGACAATAAGAACAAAAAAATTATCAAAGAAATTATTCACTAGAAATGCAGGGTATAATTAAAAGGGCACCCCAGGTGTCGAAACTAATGTGGGCACAAGTTTCCTCGTAAAGGTGTATTTAACTTAAGAACACCAAAGGTAAACCTGCTACAACACCTCGAAATAAGAGATTTACTTTCAATGGAAAACCAACTGAAATTTTACTGTATTTTAAACAGCAACAGTGAAATCCAAACCACAATGAAATCATGCCTTCAGAGTTCTGACAGAACAGAATTTTCAACCTATATTATATACAAATCAAAGTAGCAATCATAGGTAGGGGGAAATTAAGCATATTTGGACAAGAATTCAGAAAATGAATTGCACCTGCATTCTTCTTTGGGAGCTACTGTTAGAGGTACTCCAACATGAAACAGATGTAAACTAAACTCAAACAAAATAAAAGAGATGAGATTGCCTACACAGAGAATCCACGACAGAAGGGCAGCAATGAGTGCCCGGGTGGCGTTTATGCAAGTGTTCCAGACTGAAGCATGACAGTGAAGACTGCAGGAGAGAAAAGCTGCAAATCTTGACAAAATAAAGACTTGGAAAAAGTCAATTATACATTTCCAGCAATAACGTGCAAGGCACACCGAAGCTCTCTGCACTGGAAAAGGAAAACTATCTTAAAAGAATCTGTTGTACTTCAAGGCTTCAACGCTCAAGGTGAGAAAAACTGCAGGAGAATGTGACATCTGACCACCTAGAATCAGAAGATGTAGGTTCATGGCACTTAAGGAGGGCTGCCAAGAACTGAGGGAAAATCTCTTCATGGGTAGGGCTGAGAAAGTTCCAGCTCACTCTTCTGCTCTGAGGGATGCCGAGGTTGAACATGCTTCTCTGCCTTTCCACACAGAGAAAGCAGGTGTTCTTGGGAACCAGAGTATGTTCAACCCACGCTGTGGTTCCGAGGCAATGCTGGTCCATAGAAATGAGGAAATGCGGGGGAGGCAGCAGGTGGAGGAGGGGTTGCACTGTTGGATTCCCATGTGGGCTACTGTGGTTTAAGTCCCAACCTGGTGACTTGACATTCACGCCAGGTGGGTGTGCGTGCTTGTTGGCCAAGGTCCTGAGAGGAGAACAGAGACGGTATTGTGGCGTGACCATCCCCCCAGGGAGTGATGTCTTATTTTTCCTCTTGCTATCTCTGTCTCTCTCTCTGGTGAGTGTACATCCCCTAAGATAGAAACCTCAATAAAAAGAAAAGAGAAGAAAGAAGAGAAAAGAAATGAGGAAATGAACCTTCTGCTCATCTTTGGCTCACGAGTAAGTGCAGAGCTGTTGGAAGGCAATGAGAAACCTTAGCTGTCTACTTACTAGAAATCAAGATCGTGGGGGGAGTTTCTGAGTTTCTTGATCCCCTAAAGCTACAGGTTTATTTTAAAAGCTTACAATGCATTGGGTTCTTAAAAATAAATAGGCATCCTACCATTGTAATTTCTATAATCAAGTGCAAAAAGACATGTATGTGTATGTGTATGTTTATCACTATATGATATGTAATAGAAAAAATTAAAATGCTTAAATACTCTAAATTTTGTATATACTACAAATTATAGAAAAATAACCAATAGTATGAGAAAACAGTTAATACAGTTGGCAAAAAAATCACGTTATTAACAATATATGTAGTATGTAAAAGATTCTTTCTTAAGGTTTTTGCTATAGGGCATGTGTGCTCACCAGAGACAGAGAGAGGGAAAGGGAGAAATCACCTGGGGGTTGGGGGCACATGCCACAATCTCTTCTACTCTATTCTCCTCCTGGGATTCTGGGCATGCATGCACAGGCACCCAGCATGATTTTTGAGCCATCAGGTCCAGGACGCAAACAATGGTTTGGCCACATGGGAGTCCAGTGCCTTTACCACTATGTCACCTGCTGGCCCTAGTATATAAAAGAGTTTTAAAAAGCAAAATATACATAAAAGTATGCATTTGAAGACCACCTGTATACACACACAAATGGTAATATATCTGTTATGATATGTAACTGTTCACTTTAGAAATACATCATGAACTTATTTTCCATGCAAACAAAAGCATATCGCAAATGTTTGATGATAAGAAAAATGTGATTGTTTTCTACTGAATAAAGATCCTTATGTTCTATATATTAGTCATATAATAAAAAAGGATGTTTAATTATGAAAATAAATGTGACTAATCAGTCTTATTACCATACAATAGTTATTTTAATAAGGCATTATTTAAAGGCAGATTAATAACATTTTGTACAGCTATATACATCTATGAGATTTTCAAAAATTTTATGAAGAATATAGATTATGAAAAAATTATGAGTGAATTTCAAAAATGTTTTATGCTGGGGCTAGCAGATGGCATAGCTGTTATGTGGCTAGACTCCCACATGGCTGACTGCAGATGGAGTCCCAGACCTGATGGCTTGAAACTCATGCTAGAGGACTGTGTGCGCATGCCCAAGATCCTGGGAGGAGAACGGAGGAGAAGGGATTGGCATGGCCATCCTGCCTGGCGGGGGGGGGGGGTGATCTCTCACTTTCCCTTTCGCTGTCTCTGTCTCTCTCTACAGCAAGTGCACGTGCCCTAAGACAAGAACTGGATTTTTTTTTAAATTTTCGGCCAAAACAAATTCATACTTAAATTCAATTTCCTGACTTTTCTTAAGTCCTATCATATGTGTGTATACCTACAC
Organism: Tupaia tana; assembly: GCA_026018925.1. Lineage (NCBI taxonomy): Eukaryota > Metazoa > Chordata > Mammalia > Scandentia > Tupaiidae > Tupaia > Tupaia tana. Next base: position 41,515,328 of record JAKSZU010000019.1, on the reverse strand, counting down.
AGGTGTTAATTACAGATAAATACACATCATTTACTTCTGTGTATACATATGTGTAAATAGTCACGTGTGAACTTTTGTGGTTCAAATTTAGGTTTAAATTTAAGTGAACATTCTTTTAATCCTTAGAATTGAGAGGAGACTTCAACAAGTTTGTGGAAAAATGTAAGTTTTTGTATGAATTTATTTTGCTGCAAAAACGTTTGAAACCCATGCACAGTTCTTTTCACAATATTAAATGTCTATAAACTCTTTGAAGGCCTCCTCTTGTCATAGACAAACGGGTAAGCAGGCCCACCTTCGGGTACTCATTCTCTGACAAAGGCGCTGGGATGTTGGCCCACCTCTCAGACACTCAGGCATCAGCAGTCCTGTCTCGTCTCCCTCTTTGAAGGGCATTTACCATCTGGCCTGGCTAGCATTTCATACTCCATATGTCTTAACATCTTTCTTTTCTTTCTAAGACACTCTAAGGACAATGATAAAAAGTAGAAATGCAGATGAAAAGTATCCTCTCTCAAAGCTGCAAATCCAACTTGAAGGGCTTCATTTTAGCACTTTTCAGCGCTGCCTGATTGACTACTCTCCACACTAAAGAATGAGTGGCAATTGAGGCCAATCATGCTGAACTAGACGTAGTTGAGGAAGGAGAAACTTTTGATGTAGAGTTCATCTGAAACAGATAAACAGCGTTACTCCACATTAAGAGGCAATATTTTCTCATCTCAAAACTCAAAAGGAAATTTTACCCTGAAAATTCTTCTGAAAAATCCTTATTAAGCTGCCTGCACTAAACAAGTTATGTCCATCTGACACCTGATTACTTTGTACCTATTTATTACACAGTTTTAGTGAGAGCCCCAAACAGGACCTGGCCAGGTGGGCCTACTTTTACTACTTTTAGCAATGGAAAACCTCACTGAGGTCATAAAATACCAAAACAAAACAAAACAAACAAAAAAAAAAACCCAACTGTTTCTTTACTTTTTTTTTTTAAGTAGATTAATTTACAAATTATCTTCATCATAGCTTTTAGTAAAAAGTGATTCCCAACCTTTTTCTATTTAATGGACACATAAAAAACGGTAACACTTGGACCTGCAGTGAACGTTGGTGCAGACTCGGCTGGAGATTAGAACATGGGGGCGATGGTTGCCCGCTTCGCAGAGCCTCAGGTAACCCGCATGTGCAGCACGGCGGGGAGAGACAACCTCTCAGACAGGAGAGCTCCTCTACATAAGAATCTTTACATTTGCACACAGATATGTATATGTCAGCTGAACTTGCTATTGAAAGTATTTAGATTAATTAAGATATTTTGTGAATCAGTACAATGTGGGAAAAAATAAAGGAATGGAAAGCAACTGCAGAAATCAGAGACGGTGGGAAGAGAATGGGAAATGGCAGAGGGTGAGAAATACGGAGGAATATATATACACACATATATATATTATATGTATATTACAAGAAACATATATATATTTATATATACACAATAAACAAGAAATGGAAAATTATTTGTTGATGATAACATGTATGCTTAAGCCACTTAACAGTGTATCTGGCTGGAAAATTGCATTTTGTATGCTGTGGTGATATCCAGTGAAAGTATATAAAATAAATTTTAAAATTTTAAGAAAAGAATCTTTAAATTGCAATCAGTTAGGTACCTATCCACAGCTAATTAGATAATGCAATGTGCAAAATAATTTTGTTATTCAACAAAACAAATGCAGTATAAATGAAACCATAATATAGCTACAAATATACTTTGGGAATAATATTTAAGCATTGCGCACTGAAAAGCTTAATCCCTAACTTAGACTTATAATGGCAAAGTAAAAAGCTTAACAATATAAAAATTTAAAACATATACTTCAAATGGAAATAAAAAAAATTAATGATTTTAGATGTACAAACAAAAGGCAAACACACAAAGAGAAAAATGAGAAAATGCAATTTACCAGAGTTAAATAAACTACACACAAGCAAAAATCAAAATGTTAATAATAATCAAAGAAGGGATCATAGGACAATAAGATATTTCTCATTATCAGCTCATCAAATATGATGGTACTCCATTTGATCAAAGTTACTGGGAAGTATATTGTCTTCAAGTTTACTGATAAAATTACAAATTTATGTCTTTTCAGAGGGCCACACATATCACAAGTCTAGAACAGCTGTATAGTCTTTGACTACCATTTCACCTACAGGAATTTTACTCCATGGCAGTGGCTGTGGGATGATGTAAACAGCGATTTACATATCAAGATGTTTATGAAAATAAAAACTTAAAACAATATGCAGAAGTAAAAAATGATTAAATATATATGGTTTGAAATAGAGCTCACTCACTACAAATGATATGTAATTTTGTTTATAAATACCAAAAACATTTATTTAAGATTTTTAAAACTAAACATTTTCTGTTTTGTAGTGTGTTATATAAATAGAGATATAAATATGAAGATATTTTTGTACTTAAATAAAGTTTCTATACTAATAGTTTAACAGTGTGAGAGAGAGAGATATTTTTCATGTTTTAATTTTTCATGAAAATTTAAAGTGTAAAATATGTAAACTTGTGGGGCCAGCAGGTGGCCTAGTAGCTAAGGTGCTGGACTCCCACATGGCCCACCATAGTTCGAGTCCTGGACCCGACAGCTTGCTTTTCCAGTTACTCTCCCTCTCTCTGATGAGCTCATGTGGCATACAGCAAATTAAAAACTAATAATAATAAATAAAATTTTAAATAATTTTTAGAAATATGTGAAGTTACAAATAGAAGCCTTTGCTTTCTTTTCAAGTAGCATATGATGAAAATTAGTAGGTTATTATTTTCATAGACTCCTGGATATTATCCACAAATTTTTAATTGCTTCAGGACTTATGGTTTGTCCATGACCTGATCAAAAATCAGATTTGAATTTTCCCACGTCTGTAATTAAACATGATTTTGTCTGATATATTCTTACAAACAAGTCAATTTCTGAACCTACATCATAGCGGTCCTAATTGAAATCTGTAACAATCTAATTCAATATTTATTGAGCATGCATTACATATAAGGTCTTGCGTTTTCTATTATAGAGCTAATGAAAAAGACATTGTTTCAGTCTGAGACATTTATAGACTAGTAACAAGGATACTGTATGTATCTCAAGGCAGTAAGTAATAAGTTTCACGTAAGAGTTTCCAATAAAATGAGTTTAGAAAAGACAGAGATAATTTTCTGAAATGTCCTTCAATAATCATAAGATTAAATTATTGTCAAAAAATTTACTTATTAAGGCAGGAGATAATACTTAGTCTTTTTAGGGACTCTATAACAAATGGGTATATATTGAAGGATTTTTCTGTTCACCTTACAGTATTAGGAAAATTAAATTACCAGAACACTTCACTTCTCCAAATTCTAGCTAATTAAGCCTTCACTTCTAAGGATGTAGGAAAATATTCTATCATTAGACTTAGTTATATTATTCTTAGTTTCATCTCATGATGTAGAACAGGAGGAGTTAATGGTGTCCTTTATGATTATTTGTATACATTTAGGTGTATTAAGATATGTCTCCAAATAACTTACTGTGTCATATTCTTTCTGTATAAAAGTAAATCTGCTAGCATCACATGACGTGATGATAAACAACTCTCCCCAATATTCCTCTGCCTAACTAAGCCAGGGGATAAAATTTTGTTTCCCCCAAGTTTTGCAAATCCTTGTAACAAAAAGAAAATATGCCTGTGAGATAAATCAACTATCTTTCAATTAAAAATTTTATTTTAATTTGTGTGTGTGTGTGTGTGTGTGTGTGTGTGTGTGTGGTGTTTATATGAGATAGAGAAAAAAAAGGTAGACACTTTAATGAGCAGGTAAGTTTTCTCCTTGAATATTAAAGAAATTAATAATTGATGTAGAATATAATAGCTGAACTACTAATAGGAAAACAAAGTTAAACAAAAATTATTCTAACAAAAAGTATAGCAACTTATCTGTTTAACTCATAATGTTGATGGAAAAAGCTCACATTTCAGAGTTTGTTTTGAAAGAGAATATTCAATAGGTAAATTTAATTAGTATATGGTGGTGTTAAGAGGACATTTTTGAGTCTAAAACCTTAAAAAGGGCTGGCACTCTCCGAAGACTCTAGCCTGCACTCATCGCAGAAATGACTCCTCCCACCATTCTGTTGGATAATATCAAATACTCTGATAAAGTCTCTCAAGATCTGGGATGTAACTTACTAGATGGGGAACATTTCAATAACATTTGCAGGAAAGAGTTCCATGTTATTCACCAAGATAAATTCCAAGTTTTAGGTAAATTGTCCTTTTTCCCTGTATCTCATGGTGTAAGAGAGAAAACTGTTTTACTCTTGATAGTTTAAGACTTCCACTTTGCAAAGGCGAAATAAACAAGAAGACTCTGGCACCATCTGGGTTATATTTTTTTCTCTGAACATCTTCCTGGGCCATTACATGCATATGAGGGAGAGATTCTTCACTCATTTTAACGAACCAGAGAGTAGAATTACATCTCGTGAGCACCTTAAACTGTTTTCTAGCAGGCAGACATTGGCAGTGGGTGTAATCTCAGCCTCTCAGAGAGAAATGGGTGCCCAGCACTGGGAGGGGCCATTCTCTACACACTCATAAATCCTGACGGGCAGCCCGTACGTCATCAAATGTAACGTCAAGATAGAATTCTTACATTTAAGGATCGGCTTCTGTTTCAAAAATCCAAAACAATAAATAAATCAAATAATATAACCTGGCGTTAACTTTTGGTTATTATTTCTGCTCTTGTGTGAATAGATATTTTTAGAAAAAAAATTATTCTTTACATCTGAAGGCAGGAGGAAGAAACCACAGCCGGCAAGCTCAACCTGGCCTGCTGCCTGTTCTGTAAATAACGTTTATTTTGAGCAAAGCCAACCCCATTCTTTAATTATTGTCTATCTGGCAAGAGTGAGTAGCAGCAATAGACACCATATGGGCAATGAAGTCTAAAATATTTACTCTCTGGCTTTTTACAGAAAGCTTTCTGAACCCACCCTCTATAGTCAAATGGTTATTTTAAAAATCCATGTAGAGGGGCCAGTAGGTGATGTAGTGGCCAACGTGCTGGATTCCCACATGGCCAATTGCAGTTTGAGCCCTAGACCCAGTAGATTCAAACTCACACCGGGAGCATTGCGTGGCCGCAATCCCACGAGGAGAATGGAGGAGATGAGATTGTGGCATGGCCATTCCTCCTAGGGCATGATTTCTCATTTTCTGCCCCTCTAAATTCCTCTGTCTCTCTGGTGAGCACCCACACCCTATAGCAAAACATCTCTCAAAACTGGGGCCAGCAGATGGAGCAATGTTTACATCGCTAGACTCCCACGTGGTTGATCATGGCTTGAGTCCCTGATTCGGCAGCTTAAAATTCATGCTGGGTGCATGTGCCCTAAAATCTCAAGAGAAGAAAGGAGGAGAAGGAATTGCAGTGTGGTCATCCCCCCCGGTGGGTGATTTCTCTATGTCTCTCTGGCAAGCCCATGTACCCTATAGCAAAAATCTCTAAAAAAAATTTCTCTAAAGAAAAAGAAAAATGCATGTTGAGGGGCTAGCAGGTGGCATGGTGGCTTAGATGCTAGATTCTCATATGGCTGACCATGGTTCAAGTCCTGGACTTGGCAGCTTGCTTTCTCACTTTCCCTCTCTCTCTGTCTCTGGTGAGCACATGTGCCCTATAGAAAACGTATAGCAAATTAAAATAAATAATAAATAAAATTAAATAAGAAATTTTTAAAAAAATAATAAAAATCTATGTAGGAACTTTATGTGTGTGTGTGTCTGTGTGTGTATAGTGTGTGTGTATAAGACTGTGTAAGTTAAAGCTGAGTAAAATTTATCAAATCATAGCATAGTATCATTGTTAATTATTACTTTGTTAAATTGTCGATGAGCAGGAATCTCAAAAAGCAATAGGGAACATGAGCTTCTTTATTTTATTTTAAGATTACTTTAAATATCTTTTTTTTTTTAATTTCTAAGGAAATAAATGATGACAAGAAAGAGCTCTCTCTCCAAGGATTATTTCATAGCAGTGGGTCTACTGTCTACTTTTCGCTGTGAAGAGATACTTTCAAAGGGTAACAGCATGGTTTATCTATGTCCCACACACAGACTGTTACTGGGAGAAGGACGGATCAAATTGGTAAGACAGACCGGTGTCTCAGGAGGGTCAGCAATGTGACCTGAGTTCCCTGAGTCACCGAAGAGCACGTAGCAGCACCCCTACAAGGAAGTAAAAACACTGACCACAATCAGAGAGCCGAAATAATGAGCAAAGGGAAAAACGTTCTCAATCTCCTCAGCTTCCACGATGGGAACCCACACCGTGAGTGCTACCCCTTTCCTTCTGGGAAAGGACTCATTCAACAGAGAGAGAGACATCTTCATTACCCAGCCACGGGCCTGTCCTACCCTATCCAGAAAGAAAATGTAAATCAGAATCACAGATCATTTTTGTTCCCCTGTTTGGAATTTTCATTTCTATTAAATAAAAACAATCCTTTCCTCTACTTTGGAGCACAACCTGCAACTTGTTGGTTGGTACATGGGAGGTAAATATTAGATAAATGTTCATTTATCTCTTATCTCTGCTTATTCTTTAAAAGAAACATTTGCAGAGAGAAATTGAACTTTTATTCCGATGAATATCCCAGCGTTTAACAACTTGTGGTCTAACCTAGCAAATAATACCTTACTGAACCGAATTGCAAATTCACTTGCCTGCTCAATAGTGCTTCCTTTGTCAGGAAAATAATTGAGCCCGGGGCAGGTGGTTCTTCCTCCAAAGAGTATTTAACCTTCCCCATGTGGGCATGTAGAAACAGTACATTCTTTGAGCCTACAAGTTTATAATAATCACTAACTGAGAGTCTTCAGACCTTACGACCACTAAATTTCCTTATTAAATGGGGTTGGGATGAGAGGGCCGTCAGGTCCCCCCGACTGCAAAGGCGGTCATGTGGAGTCCTTGCAAGAACAGCATAAGAAAGAAATGAGTTTGGGTCTAACAATACTCATCACAGTCATAAAATAAAAACATTTTGAGAAAATAATCTATTAGCAATTAGAAATATGTAATTCTTTAGGCTACTAATTCATTTTAAAATAAGGTCTGAGCGGGTAGTGCCGACGTGAGGGGACGTTTTTGGATATCGTGGGAGAGAGGCGGGAGCAGTGAGCAGTGACTCTGCAAGGCGGTTGTTGGCGGTTTGTGTCCCGAGACCTCCCTGAGTACACTGGCATGCATGCCCACCATCGGGGCTGGCTGAGGCTGACCTCATCATGGGCACAGTATCTCTGTCTCTCATTGTTTCTGTCTCTCTCACTCATGAAGTCAATAACTTCAAAAAAAGTAATTTTGAAAACATTTAGATTAACAAAGATGAGTTAAAAATTAAAGTGTGTGGGGGAAGCAGCGGATGGCATACCAGTTATATTGCTGAACTCCTACATGACTGGCCACGATTCGAGTCCCAGACACAGTGGCTTGAAAATCATGCCGGGTGCGTGTGCATGTAATTAGTGTGAATAAGCCCTCAGAATGGGAAAATATTTTTGTAAACTATGCATCAGATAAGGGACTGATAACCAGAATTCACAAGGACCTCAAGCAGCTATTCTGATAAAAGACAATCAATCCTATTAAAAGATGGGAGAATGAGTTGAAAAAACCACTCTCTAAAGATGACATACGAATAGCTAAAAGACATATGAAAAATGCTCAGCATCCCTCATTGTAAGAGAAATGCAGCTCAAAACAACGAGATACCACCTAACCCCCGTCAAAATGACTAAGATTAAAAAAGCGAAAAACGATAAGTGCTGGCGGGTGTGTGGTGAAAGAGGAACTCTCTTACACTGCTGGTGGGAATGTAAATTGGTCCAGCTACTGTGGAGAACAATTTGGAGATTCCTCAAAAATCTACAAATAGAACTACCATATGATCCAGCAATCCCACTCTTTGGTATCTACCCAAAGGACAGAGGAATACTTAATCGGAAAAGTGCTTACACTTTGATGTTTATTGCGGCACTTTTCACAATTCCTAAGTCATGGAAACAACCCAAATGCCCACTAACAGATGAATGGATAGAAAAACTGTGGCACATATACTCAATGGAATACTATTCATCCATAAAAAACAACGAAACTCTGGCTTTTGACAAGAAGTGGATGAATATGGAAGACTTACTGCTGAGTGAAGCAAGCCATGCTATGAAGGAGAGGCATTGTATGTCCCCACTTAATATATACCGAGTGTCCGCACTCTATGACTGAAACTAATTGACTAAAGAATATAGAAACACAGCATATAGATGAAAATACCAGATATAGTGTGTGTGTAAGAGGAGGGTCTGAGGAAGGACATTTCAGGGAGGAAAAGGGAGGCAAAGCATTAATGGCACAAAGAGGTGTGGTTTTATCTGTTGAAGATATTTTTTTGATTTATCAACTGTACTAGGAAGTAAGGATCACCTGTTGAAATATCCACTTTGTAAGACAAATAATAATGTGATTGAATGTATGGAAGAAAATGAAGTGAAAATAAATAAATAAATACAAACTAATGTTATCTCTGTCATATAAACTTACTGATGGCTGTGAGATTTAGCAGTTCAAGTCCCGGGCATGGAGGCTTGAAAATCACACTGGGCACATGTGTGCATGTGAAATCCCAATGGGAAAATGGAGGAGAAGTGTGCTGTGTGGCCATCACCCCTGGGTGGGGTGAGTTCTCACTTGCCCTCCCTCTGTGTCTCTCTGTCTCTTTCTCTCCAGTGAGTGCATGCACCCTATGTCAAAATCCTTAAATACATACATAAATAGCCATCACATACCAACATACTGAAATATATTTCTATCAAGTACCTCATCTTTGTAGTTTTGCTCTGAATCCCTAAATATAAGCTGATAATTTACCCTGCATTCAGCTATGATATAAGACCTGCCAACCTCTTGTTTGGTGGGGAAGAGGGAGTCCTTATTTTTTCCCAACATACTTTGTCTATTTGTCCACTGCTATTGGGTTGTCAGAAAAGTCATGATGCATTGTTACATAGAAAAACAGAAAAAAAAAGTACGTCATGACTTTTCCAACAACCCAATATGTTTAGGGACTATTACTGTTATCACTCCATTTCTAATAGTGCTTTTTATAGAAAAAAAAATTATGTTTCAAATTAGTGGCATTTCAAATTACTTATGAGAAAAAAGATCCAACTAATGGATAAAGGGAATTCATTGCTTTCTTAACTGAAAGCCTAAAGGTAGGCCAGAACTGACCCAACAGCTTACACACTGTCACGAAGACTGGATTCCTTTCTATTTCTTAGCCTCCCTTCCATGCTTTGGCCTCACTGTCAAACTCCACTTTGCTGCCTCCCGACAATTTCAGGCTTCTCTACTGTGGTAGCAAAATGACCATCATGGCTTCACACACGATGAAGGGAAAGGAAAGTGGTCTTTCCAGCAGCGACCAAAGGAAAGAGAAAATGCTCTTTTTTCCTATAAGGCAGTCAAATCTCATGATCTCATTGGCTGATCACGGGAGGCAGAGATGATGGGGTTCAGTCAGCCAGAATCTAGAAGTGATCTTACACAAACCATCTGGTGGAGTATGGGAGATGGCGTCTTCCCCCCAAGTCTGGATGTTATTTTCCTAAAAGAGGGGGCATAGGTAAAAAGTAAAAATGGCAATTTTTTATTACTGCTGATTTAGAAAGTATCCTTTTTCTCATAGTAGTTTCTTAAAGAATAATGTTTCATTTTAAAATTAGAGTTTTTAGGTTTAATAAAGGAATAGGGGACTTTTATTCCATTTAACTTCATTATTTTGCCTTCACACATTGCAAACCTAGCTTCTGTCTAATGATTCAAAGCATGCGTAGTCATTTGTACTCTTGGAAAAGAACTGTGAGAATTACCCTGCTTCACGCAGGGCATTATGGTAATGAGTTTTAGTCCCTGATGACTTGACATGTGCTAGATTCAGATCAGTGAGCCAGAAATGAAAAGTCCTACTCAGTATCGTCCGACTTTAAAATTTTCATATGCCAACAACTTACTTAGGCCTTTCTCTTTAAAAGAATGACTTGAGGTAACTTTTCTTTTAAGTTCTTCCTTGCTTCCTGCCCCTTTCTCAACCATGTTCTGGAAGATGGGCAGTGGAAATAGGCTCCACCTCTACACATAAATGTTGAGGACCACCGTGTGCCAATTTAACCACGTCATTTTAACCCATCCATGTAAACAAGTAGGAAATAGGTGGCCTGATTTTCATTAGTTTGCTCTAACTATAACCCATTATTTCTTGAGATCATAGGTGTGATATTATCTGTAACATAGTAGCATTTAAAATTTATTGAAACACTCCCTTAGTCTTTAGTGCTTTTTTTTAACTTTTAGAGTCAATTTAAAGATCTATTTACAAAATATAATCACTTTAATAAATATAATTTTTTCATTCTTACCCAACAACATGAAAGTTTTAATTTTATTCCTAGATGTTAGCGTGAAATCTTGCTCTGGAAATCAACAGCAAAACACAGTGGCTATTTTATTCTCAAAGCAATGGCCATTATCACCAGCAATTCAGATTGATCACTACATGTCTTACTTAAAGTCCGTGGCAGTGTTATTCTACAAGACCGAGTCCTCCAGTTATTTCTCATCACGGGAGATCCTGGTAGGAGGTGGAGACTCAGTACAAAATGTCATAAAGTTTATATTTTATTGCCTCTTTTTCCAATAATCTATTACTAGAAAAATATAATTATGTGGGGCTGGCAGTTGGCATGGTGGTTCAAGGTGCTGGACTCCCACATGGCTAACCACAGTGCGAGTCCCAGACCTGGCAGCTTGCTTTCTCTCTCTCTTTTTCTCTCTCTCTCACTCTGTTCCTCTGTGGTCAAATTTAAATAAATAAATAAAGTTATATAAAATAATTCTTTTTTAAAAAAATAAAGATATAATTTTGTGGAGCAGACATGTAGAATATGGCCTTAAGCACAATCTCAAAGATAAATATTTCATCTCACGGTAGGTCCAGTGTCTGCGACCTGTGATCCACCTGGAAGTAAAATGACTAAGGGGCGGGAGGAAGACAGCTTATTCCTCATAACCTCGTTAGGTTTGAGAAAGTTTTAAAATTCAAATTCAAGGAAAATCACTAATGACTGTTTTATCTACAGATAGATGAGTGCACCTGTAAGAGGAGAACACTCATCATACACACACACGTACACGTCAGCCCATGTGAGGAGAGCACTCATAATACACACACACACGCACACGCACACGTCAGCTTGTGTGGGGAGAGCACTCATCGTACACACATGCACACACACGTCAGCCTGTGTGGGAGAACACTCATGGTACACACACATGCACATGCACACATCAGCCTGTGTGGGGAGAACACTCATCGCACACACACACGCACACGCATGTGCACATGTCAGCCTATGTGGGGAGATCACTCATAGTACACACACACGCACACACACACATCAGCCTGTGTGGGGAGAACAGTCTTCGTACACACACACACACACACACACACATGCACACGTCAGCCAGTGTGGGAAGAATACTCATCATACATACACGCACATGCACATTCACACATCAAATGGCAAATCTGGAATGGAAAGTATTTCTATAATATACTCAGCATGTTCACAAACTTGGTCAAATAGCTGTCTTCTGGCCTTCACGTTGTGTACAGATTCTAGGCTGTAGCCAGAAATAACTCCGGTGTAAATAAAGGTCTAGGACTTCGAACTAGTTCATACTTGTTCTCTCATTCCCATTACACTTGCCCACAATCTTTGTTTAATTTCATTTAAAAGAGTAACAAAATTATGTCAAACACTCAAAGAAACATCTCTGAGTGGAATTAAACTAAAGTTGAAGTGTTCTGGTGAAGAGCAATGTTTCTCTGACAAGCGAATATCTCAGCTATTCGTGCTATTAAACATTACACCATTTTCCCTTCAATAATGTCACTTCTAGCGTGTCACTTTGCGTGGCATTTCCATTTCAGTGGTGTTTGCTGAGGCCTGGCCTATTAACACTCTTACTGAATGCAGTGCCAGTTTCTCTCCATATTTTGCACAGTTATTTGATAGAATGTCTTGATAATGAGTAAAGAAAATAAAGCAAATATTTAGGAATACATTTCTGAATAGTCCTGAAAACGCCAGGCACTCCATATGTTGCCAAGAAGTTGTTTACCATATCCAAGTTAGATAAAGCTCTGACACACATACATTCTCTCCCAAGTACACTTTTATATTAGAATGCAGCTTTGGATTGATTACATTGCTTAGACATTGTTCACATGTATTTAAGAAGATATTGTGCAAATAATTCTGGAAATTAGTAATGACAGGTGGACTGGATTTCAGAAAGACCAAACACCGTGGAGTCGTCCTTTATGTCCTTTCTGTCACTCACGTACACACTCCACTAGGAAATCCCATTGGCTGTGCCACCAACATATCGTTATCAGTGTCATAAGCCGTTATGTGTCAGAGGAGGCAGCTACCAGGGATTCTCTAGACCTAAAAACTCCAGATATATGGAGGACTAGAAACTGGACCTGAAACTGAGGAACTTAGAAAAGGAAAGACAAAATCTGCTCCTAACTCCATGGATAGGGCCCTGGAGGGGCAAACACTGATGCTTCGTTCACTCCCAGAACAACCATAGCAGGACCTCAGGCAGGGATTTTCCTCCAGGACACATCAGAGAACAGAGTAGACAACTATCCCTCCATCTCTTCACGTGCCTCTCATTCTGGAGGGAAGAGCTGTCCATTCGACACAGTCAGTAAGTCGATTCTATTAACTAATTCTGTCCATGCTAAGGTAGTCCCTGCAAGGGACCTGGTAGTGCTTGGGTGGGGGGAGGCGGCAATTGAACCAGGTAGACGGGACAGGTGTCACGGGGAAAGACCTCCACTACAGCAGAGCGAGAAAGGGGAGCAGGCAGGGGATGGCTTAGTCAGGGTACAGGTCGGCTTCTGTAGATCTGTAGCCTGTCACAAGGACCTGGGATTTTACTAGAGTAAAATAAAAGCAGAGCACTGCCTGTCCTCAAGCTGCTGAGGATATGTAACTCTAGCTAGTTTGCGAGAATAAACTGTGGATGAGGGATAGGGGCAGGCTGGAGGAAGGACGGCAGCTAAGAACACTCTTGGAAGGGAAAAGAACAAAGACAGGGAAGCAGGTGATGTTCTTGGATTCTGGCTACATGTTAATGGTGGCGCCAACAGGTCTCCTTCTGGAGTGTACAAGGGGCCGGGCAAAGAAAGCCGAAGATGACTGCATGGTTCTGAGTGAGAGTTATGGTGCTTAATGTCAGACAAGAAATTTGCTATTTCTTTTTTTTCTTTTTTTTTGGAGAGGTTTTTGCTATAGGGCGCGTGCGCTCGCCAGACAGACAGAGAGAGACAGAGAGATAGAAAGCAGGAAATCACCCCCCAGGGGGGATGGCCACGCCGCAATCCCTTCTCCTCCAGTCTCCTCTCGGGATCTTGGGCACGCACGCACACGCGCCCGGTGTGAATTTAAGCCGCCGGGTCCGGGACTCAAACCGCGGTCGACTACGTGGGAGTCCAGCAACATAGCCATTACGCTAACTGCTGGTCCCAAGAAATTTGCTATTTCTATACACACACGAGTTCGGTGTGGTAACCTGTGTAATGTCATACTCACCATTTCTACACAGCCTCCAACAGAAAGTTTATAGTGTTTAAGAGTTTTCATCCTAAGGAGTTTTAGACAGTGAGTGAAGCCTTCTTCTTTGAGAAGTTGTTTAAGAAGTGTAATCCCAGGACCAGAAGGTGGTGTGGTGGTTAAAGTGCTGGACTCCCACATGGCCAACAGTGGTTTGTGTCCTGGACCTAGTGGTTTACTTTCTCAATTTTGCTCTCTCTCTCTTTTTCTGTCTCTGGTGAGCTCATGTACCCTGTAGCAAATTAATAATAATAAGAAGAAGAAGAAATAAATTAAAGAAATAATTCTTTAAAAAGGAAAAAAAAAAAAAAAACAGAAAAATCCAAACATAAAACTAGTCCTGATGTTGAGCGGTGTGAAACACAGCCTGCAGGCTACTGAACGGGACCTTCGAAGACCACGTCAGGTCTGCCATTCGTGCAGCCAGTAATAAAAGAGATCCCACCTGGGCAGCACACGCCCTGCCAATCACTGAAACATAGTCTGCATGGAGAAGAGGGGATCCGGAGAGTACGGTGGGAATTTAGGCTGCACATTTTCTGTCCCCTCCCAACAACAAGGGATCGGAAAGGCTGGGACGCCGGCGCACTATTCTGGGTGGGGTAAAGCGACTGCGGGAGCCCTTTCGATCGTACACCAATCTGAAATGGTCTGGTCTTGCACTGGGGAAATGAGGTTTACATATCTCACAGTTTGTTTAAACATACACTGACACATCTCTTTTCCATCGTAAACTAACAGGACATAATCACACAAGTTCATGGGTTACGAAGAGATGCTCTATTTGATGGACACAAATTGAAGCAAAATCTAGCTAGCTAACATATACGTCATCCCAAACACGTAATATTTATTTATTTATTTATTTTTGTGGTAAGAGCTTTCAAAATGAACTGTCCTGTAATTTTGAAGTGTACAATACCCTATCACTAACTGCATTCAACATACTACGCAATAGAACCAAATATTCATATTCTGAATGCCATTTTGTACCTTTGGTCATTATCTCCCTGTTCCCACCACTCTCCCATCCTCTATAACCACCATTTACTTTCTGCTTCTTTGAGTCTGATCGTTTTAGCTTCACATATGTGCGAGAATATGTAATATTCTTGGATACGCTTGGATCATGTTTTGTCTGTCCAAAGTTTCATGTTTTGGAATTTGTTCTGTAAATTCCCCAAATATATAACATATATATTAGTAGGTGGTGATTGAATTATTTCCCAGAAATTCTCATATTGGTGGGATCTGACTGCATTACAAAGGTATTAGGTGAAAACTCCTTCATGGTGTCCCAGCGTGAGACCTTTGGGTATGAGAATGCCATTGGGAGGGGCCTCTGAATTAGGAATGGGACAGCCTTAAGCAGACAGAATGAGCAAAAGGCTAGAGCCGAGAGAAAGCCCCATGGACGGAGACCATATTCTTGCCTGCTAAAAGTTATGTCTCTAGAATCATGAGCTTTTACAGTTCCATTTCTTTACAATTCACTAGTCTCAGGTATTTCTGCTGGCAGTGCAACAATGCACTCGGAAACCTCCCAAAGGCCCAGTCTTCAAATACCATCACACTGAAGATGAAGTTTTCAATATAAAGACTCTGCGGCAGGATGGGAGGGACACACATTCTCTCTATAGCGCAAATATTATTATCCCCATTTTATAGATTGACGAAACAAACACAGCTGAGGACAGAGATGCTAAGCAACTAGACACATCTCCCAAGGCTAATGTGAGTTGTTGAGTGGGTATCTCTCTCTAGATATACATTTATATGTGATTCTTGTAATCCCGCATTGTTTACTGCTCTCCGTTTTTAGCCAATGCAACTGATAAGGCCGATATTGTTGGGGCGACTGGCAGCTGTATTTCCATTAGCCCTAGTCTGCCCAGGCAAAGAGCGCACGGATACCGACTGCAGCGAGCAGTTCTGGTATCGTAATGCCTCGCGACGCAGTCAGGCTTTCTAACTCTTCTATTTGAGGAGAGAGCAAAGGAAACAAGATCAAGTCCTCACTGTGCTGGGTGAGGTTGGTAACTTAGACAGTGTGGTTTGCTATTGATCACGCAGTCGTTAGCCACAGCTGCTATCAACCGCTGGCCTGGTTAGCCTCAGTTTTAATCGACGCTGCACCCTCACCTGTGCGTGACCTACTTCACTGCACTTTTTTGTTTGTTTTCTGGTGGGGTGCATTATAATATGCACTGCTGCTGTAACTGTCTAAGAACGGTTTTGACATTATCAAAACATCATTTATTTTCTTTACTGAAGAAAGTGAGTTGACTCATGTTCTTTGCTTAGAATAAATAGCAACAGTCCTTGACTACGTAGAATCCTTAATTTGAAATATATACCATCAATACAGTGGCATTTTAGCTGTGATGACAACAGTTTTATAATCATTAAAATACATCTTGCAAACATGATTTATGTTACTTGCATAACATTTGCAAATAATTATGTCTTTCAAGAGATAGTTTCAAAAATACGTATTTTCAATAACATGAAAGCATTGACTAGTATAATGTTGCTCAAATAGTTTTCGCAACCATGTATAGTTTATAAATGTAACTATTAATTTTTTTAATGTATTTTCCTGACAGATGAACAAAACGAGGCCAACTCTGTAGCCTTATGGTTAAGGTAGTCGGTCCCACATGGTTGGCCATGCAGTTCAAGTCCCACTCAAGTGGCTTAAGAGACACAACTGGCACATGTACCCTCATGCCCAGGGTCCTGACAGGCTGGTGAGGTGGTGGTGTGGGGGAGGGATGGTGGCATTGTCTCTCCCCATCAGAGACTGCTTTCTCTCTCTCCCCTCTGTGGTGCACTCCATGGCAAAGGGAAAAAAAAAAAAAAAAAAAAAAAAAAGAACAAGGAAACATTTTAATCTTTGTGTACTTGTGTATACTACATATGGGAAAATGCATTTTTCTGAATTGCATTTCCCTTTTGTTTTCAGTCTTTGCCCAAACAGTATTCGGCCAGGAAGTGGCCCTTCTATATTGCATGCTGGTCCGGAGTATACCCCATCACTAAGAGGCCCAGCTGCCCATAGTTCTACTCTGTCTGCAGGCCTAGCTACTAGAAAAACATAGGTCAGTCTGAGTATAATTTACACATCTGCCAGTCCAATTTCTCTCATTTTCAGTAGCTCTTTGTAGAAAAACTGCAGAGTTTACCACTGTTCTCAGGCAGAACTCCCGTCCTGAATTAACTGTCCTCAGCAATTGAGTCCTGAACACCAACTCCATTCCCCTGAGGTGACTGTAAAAAGTAGTAGTACCAAAGTACTAGTCCTGAGGATGGCTAAATTGAGGTCACATACAGTTATAAAATAGAGTTGATAAAAGAAAAGACAATTTGGGGCCAGTCGGTTGCTTCGTGGTGAGGGCAGATGGAGCCCACATGACCAACTGCATGTTTCTAGTCCCTCACCTGGCTGGCTTGAAGAACCCTGCGTGTGTGCCCAGAATCCCAAAGGAAGTGGAGGAGACAGCATGGCCATCCCCCCTGAGCAGCACTTTCTCACTTTTCCTCTCTCTCTCTCTGCTGGCAAATGCATGGGCTCTCTAGCAAGTTAAAAAAAAAATAGTAAGTGGGAAAAAATTTTAAATAACAATTTAGCAGACATAGTCTGTTCAAGTGTTTGATTGTTAAATGACCAAAAAGGAAGAAAAAGGGTGAAAGATGAAGAGAGAATTAATAAAGAAGTCTGAATGGGACCTGCGGCTGGCATAATGGCTACGTCACTGGACTCCCATGCAGTCGACTACAGTTCGAGTCCTGGACCTGGTGGCTAAAACTCATGCCTGGCATGTGTGCATGTGTGTCCAAGATCCCAAGAGGAGAAGGGATTGCGGCGTGGCCATCCTCCCTGAAGGATGATTTCTTGCTTTCTGTCTCTCTATCCCTCTCTTTCTGGAGAGTACACACGCCCTATGGCAAAAATCTCTCCAAAACAACAACAAAAAAAAAGAAGTCTGAAATAAGGAGGCTAAAAGAGACATGAGAAGAAGAAAAAGAAAGTTAAAAAAAAAAGAAAAAAGCCATGGGGGCCAGCAGGTGGCATGGTGGCTAAGGATCTGGACACTCCCACGTGGCTGACCATGGTTCGAGTCCCAGATCTGGTGGCATGCTTTCACACTTTCACCCACTCTCTCTTTCTTTCTCCCTGGTCAAAATGAAAATTAATGAATAAATAAATAAAATTAAAATAAATAAATCTTTTAAAAATGTCATGGTCCAGCTCTAGGGCACAGCAGTAAAGAGCCGCTGAGGAACAGGCAGATCTCACACAGCAGCTGTGGCCCAAACTCCCACCCATCCTGACAGATGGATTCTGCGGCCAATGGTCAAGGCAGTGGTCTCAGCAGCCGTGCTGAAGACCCAGGGGCTGGACGGCCAGAGGAAGGAGATCGAGGCGTGCCCAGCCCTGAAGGTGTGCTCGTCTCTTCCTCACTCTCTGCACATGCTCTGTCATGAATAAAGGAAAAACAACCACTACACTGGCCCTGTGAACAGGGGGCAGGATCATGTGTGGCTGATCGGTGTTCGGGTCCCAGCTCTGGCAGCTTGAAAAACACACCAAGCGTGGATGTGTGCATACCCTGAATCCTGACAGGCTGGAGAGATAGAGGACAAAGGGTTGTGGCATGGACCATACCACCTGGGGAGGGGTCCCTTCCTGTCTCTTTCTTTCTAAGTGATTGTACATGCCATGTAGGAATTAAGAAGAAGGAGAAGAAGAAGAAGAAGAAGAAGAAGAAGAAGAAGAAGAAGAAGAAGCAGCCGCCGCCGCCAGTACCATAACACAGTCCACTATAGATAAGATTCATTGTCTAGGAATTTGTCTAAAATTTTTCTTTTAAAAGAGCCGAAAAAAGTGAGCTCAACTGTAATTAAATCTTTATGTCTGGCACATATTTTACTGTGTTTTTAAAAACTGAATTACTATTGAATCGTCAGGAAAGTCATAACACCTTTTTGCATGAGAAAACATAGAAAATTACGTTATGACTTTGCTGACAACTTACTATATTTTAAACATTGCTCCATAAACTTTCTGGACATATTTTCAATAGAAAAAAATATGCAATTAATAGAGCAATTAATCTATAAATATTTTATTTCTACTAGTACTATTACCTAGATAGGTTTAATTCTCAAGTAATGCTTTTGTGCATTTGTAAAATTCTGACTTCTTCTTTGTGGTTTTTATCTTTATTTTTTTTAAAGCAATACCTGTAGGTAGTGGACTCAACCAACTGTGTGTCCCTATTGGAAATATGTCATTGTAATGGGCAGATAAGAAACTCACAAATAAACTTACATCCCCTACACGAGTAAGATCCTTAAGGAAACTACAAAAGATCCAGGAACTAAGCAAAAATTCCTCTTTTCCCATAAAATGTCCTGACCAACATCAGAACATTGTCCAGATAAGTTTAGTTTGAATTAAACTCACCATTTATTTTGCAAACCGCAAGGTATGGATCTTAAAGCTAATAGGTTAGTGAAACACAGGCATAAATACTTCTAATGAGGCAAGGTCTGTAAGAACTCTCTTTTTTAAAACTTGCATGAATTTTAAACATGTTGAAAAGATCTTTTGAGTAGGTATTTCTGAACACGTCCACGTGACAATTTACATAGCACTCAGAACGATTTTCTGAAAGGGAGCAGGTTATATTGTCATAGTAAATGCTTTCAAAGGCATTGACAGATTCAAAGACCACACCATAGGCCAGGACCTTCTTTGCGAACTGCCCAGACTTCCATAGTTGGGTAAAAAGCTTTTGGCTAAATAAACTCTCTGTCTATAGCCCACCCTTATGTATTTGAAATTAGCAATTTGTGTGATTTTATCTTTTGAGCTACATTTGGTGATTGGAAATTTGATACAGAACAGCAGCCTCTTGAAAACTTCAGATTTAAAGAGCCTTCTGCAAACTGAAGCATTCACTGACTATAAAATTACAGTAATTTTAGCAGACTAGGATAGAATGGTTACTTTAACATTTGTGCTGAGATTGTTGAGATATTGGCTAATGTTGGCTAATATGTGTCCCTTCAATAAGCATATTTCAGTTTCTGTAATTTTTCTCATTGAAAAGTGAGTATCTTTCAAGAATTTTTTCTCCAACAGTATTTTATGCTTAACCTCAACACTATTACTTGAGAAGTTTTTGTGTCTCTAGCATGAAATGGAACTTATTTTTTTTTAAGAGCAGTTTTTGGCATAGGGCATGGTATGCTTGCTGGAGAGACAGACAGAAAGCAAGAAATCACCCCTGGAGGGGATGGCCATGTTGCAATCCCTTCTCCTCCATCTCCTCTCAGAATCTTGGGCATACATGCACATGTGTCTGGTGTGAATTTCAAGCCGCTGGGTCTGGGACTTGAACCACAGTCGACTACATGGGAATCCAGCAATGCAACCATTATGCCATCTTTTGGTTCCTGAAATGGAACTTTTTTAAGTTAATTTTTTTAGGATTTCCATAGAGTGTATATGTATTAAATTTTATTCCTAATAAGACTTTATTCCAAAGTAAATTCTATTCTATTTTTTTTTTTTGCTATAGATTAGTTCTAGGACTTTATATAAATAGATTCATAAAATAAAGTATCCACTGTGCCACCTGCTAGAATCCTTCTCATCTGGTCACTTTGTCATGGATAAGGCAGTTATTTTTTCCTAGAAAGGACTTAGAGAGCAACTACTGAGATACAGCAATGAACGAAGTAATCAAAATTCTCTCCTTTCAAGGAACTCACATTCTACTGGGACAGAGTTAACAACCAAAATAACCCGGCTACTCAGTATATAGTATGTCATTTTAAGTGCTAAAGAAAAAGTAAAAAAAACTAAGGTTCAGAATGGAGATATATTGGGTTGTCAGAAAAGTCACAACACATTTTTACATAGAAAAACCGAAAAACATGTCATGACTTTTCCGACAACCCAATAAAATGACACAATGCTGTTTCAGGGTTTAAAGGTTAAAGCCAGAGAATTCTCACTCAGAAGGAGGTTCAGAATAAAGAGCTGAAGGGAAGAACAGTGACTCTAACCTATGACACCTTTCCATCAGAGAACCAGGGTTAGGAAGCTGCACGTCTGTCTCCGAATCACTCCGTGATACATACTGTTGCTCCCTAACCTTCCAGCAACACGTAATGCATCTAGGGTAAATTCGGCAGTAATACAGACACACGATCGTATTTGCAAACAGTAATGCAAAGACTGTACAAGCGCAATGTTGTGACAGTACATGAACATGAGCGCTCTGACATACACTCTGCTTGCATAAACTGATATTCTCTTTTTCTTTCTTTCTTTTTTTTTTTTTTTGCCAGAGAACTTACACACTCACTGAAGAGATTCGAGGGAGAGGCCATGGAAAGTGAGAAAACGTCCCTCATGGGGAATAGTCCCGTCACAATCCCTTCTCCTCCATTTCTCCATCTTTTGAGATTTTGGCCCACGCATGCACATGCACCTAGCGTGTTTCTGAAACCACCGGATCTGGGACTGTACCATGCAGTTGGTCATGTGGGATCCAGCTGCCTTAACCACTACGCCACAGGCTGGCCCCAAACTAATATTCTTTTTTTTTTTAAGAGAGATTTTTTTGCTATAGGGCATGTGTGCTTGCCAGAGAGACAGAAAGTAAATCACCCCCCACCCCCCCGCCCAGGGGAGATGGCCACGCCACAATACCTTCTCCTTCAGTCTCCTCTCAGGATTTTGGGCATGCATGCACACACATCCGGCATGAGTCTGAGGCCGCCAAGTCCGACTGTGGTTGACCATTGTGGGAGTCCAGTGACAGAACCATTACGCCAACTGCTGGTCCCAACTAATAGTCTTTGACTCAGAAATTTTATAATTTTTAATTTATTCTAAGCAAGTGTGAAGTATTCAGGTTGGCTACTGCCTCCTAAAAACTGCAAAGCCAGTGGCCACCTCATGACTTGCCAACACCTAAGCTTCCACCAACAGCTGGCCCTTCCAAGAGATTAGGAAGGTGGAAGGAAGAGAGTCTGCCCTTCTGGAGTTTCCGTAAGGCAGGACGTCACGGGAGTGTGTGGTGACATTGTATCTGCAGCAACAGAAGTGCGGACCCTGGCTTTGTGCATCTCAGGAGGCACAGGTTATGGGCCACTCCCTCCTCCTCCATGTAAGGCCTGAGGCGGTGTGGCCCTAACTCTGGAATGGCTTTGTGCTCACTCATCTTAGCAAATGCCCCCCTTGGGCATTGGTCCCCAAGCGTTCTAGTTGTAAAAGGACAAAGATATATACAGTATGAATATTGCAGCATTGTTAGCACTAAAACAACAAAATCACCTTTGAAATGTATATAAATTTTAAAAAAGGAATTTGTTAATAAAAGTGATATTGCTATAAAATGAGATAAAATACCTCCATTCACTGAACATGTTTATTTTTTTAAAATTTTAAACCTGCAGAAAATTTTTAAGTATATTACAATGAATTCTCATGTCTTTCATCTAGAGTTATCTATGTACTAAGCACGATATAAGTTTTTTATAAAATGTGAAGTTACTTACAGTCTATTGAAAGAACAATACAGATCAGACTCTCCTTTCGGTAACAATGTAATATATAAAGAAAAAAGTTCTCAGTGGCTTTCTCTGGACGGTAAAATGATAAGTGATTCATTATTTTTCTTTTTACACATATATAGTTTATAATTTTTCAGCAGAGAACATAATAACAAAAGTTCTATTACTTCTCAGAAAAACATTCTGTGATGTACTTAATTCTTTGATCTCAATTCCTACTTCTAATATAAACTGAAAATGCCAATCACCTCTGTTAAACTTTATCTACCTTCCAGCTGCCTCCCACCTCATTTAAGATCAGACAACACCTTACTATTTTCTGAACCTGTGATTGCCTAGCGAACATTACAGAACCTGCTTACTACCTTAAAAGATCCCCTATGTACAGCTGGAAAAAAATACTGCCTGATTTCAAGGCTGACTGAACTTCATGGGAAACGTAATTGTGGCCTTTATTTAGTTTCTGAAATTTTTAAAAGTAAATAATTCTGGACTGTGTTACTTGAAAAGGGTGCTGTGGAAATGAGTGACTTTTTTGATGCTGATTCTAAAGTGGACTTTTCTTGACAGACCTCTCTAGATTCGTGACTATTTGAATCATAGCTACTCCCATCTTAAATTCCATTTTACAGTTATGACAGATTACCAAAGATAAATGAGTTACAGGGGCTTCAGGACAAGATGGTATTCACAGAAAAATGACGATAGTTACCCCCCGCCCCCATGTTTAATGCGGACGCTTAACTTTAGTAAAGAGTTGTAAAGATCAACACTTAACCTAAAATTTCCATGGTCTTTTGTACTTTTTTTTTTTTTTTTTTTTTTTTGAGAGGTTTTTGCTACTGGGCGTGTGCACTCACCAGAGAGACAGAGAGACAGAAAGCGAGAAATCACCCCCCTCCAGGGGGGATGGCCAAGTTGCAATCCCTTCTCCTCTATTCTCCTCTTGGGATCTTGGACACACACACACACACACACACACACACACACATGCACCCAGCGTGAGTTTAAGCCACCAGGTCCAGGACTTGAACCACGGTCGACTACATGGGAGTTCAACGACATAGCCATTATGCTAACTGCTGATCCCATCGTTTGTATTTTTTTAAGAGAGGTTTTTGCTATAGGGTATGTATGTGCACACACCAGAGAGACAGAGACAGAAAGCGAGAAATCACCCCCCAGGGGGATGGCCATGCTGCAATCCCTTCTCCTCCATTCTCCTCTCAGGATTTTGGGCAGGACACACACAGCATGAGTTTCAAGCTTCCAGCTCCAGGACTCAAACCAAGGTCAGCCATGTGGAAATCCAGCGACATAACCATTATGTCATCTGCTGGTCCCAGTCTTTCATATTTTAACAACTGTTATCATATATGGCTTTAGATTTAGAGCTGAAATTTATAAAGGCACTATATAGATTACACAAATGATAAATCTGAAAGCTGTTAGCCTAGAAACCAGAAGAGGCTAGTCAGCAATTGCAGGGTCACTTACACATTACAGAAGCTAAACAAAGAAACGGGTAACTGGAGTGTGAATTCACAGACACATTACTGTAGAAATAAATATTGGCTAAAGTGTTCGTCCACAGAAATGTGTAATCTTTATTTACAACATCGGCAGTGTGCGGGCTCCTGAAGGTAATCTCCTTTCTGAGAACTCCTCTGTAGGCTGAACTGAAATTGTTTCCATACGCCTTGGAGACATCCAGAAAATTGCTCTCATGGCCCTCAGGAGCAGTGCTGTTCCAGGGTTAAAATAACTTAATGTTCTGCCGTTGAATCTTTTTTATCACCCTTGCCTCAAAATTATAATTTTGCAACTAAAATATATAGTTAGTGGTAGTAACTGCGGAGGGATTAGTGTCAAATTGTGTAACACTCGAGGGTACGAATCTGCAGGTGCAGTTCCAGATCAAAGGGAGGGAATAATCATCGCCTTCACGTCTTATCAGCACTGTGTATTGAGTTGTATTTCAGAAAAAGTGTATTTGCACTGAAAAATGCAAATCATGGATCTTGCCATTTGCAGAAATTCATTTGCAAGATGAAAGTATTGAACACTTGTTTAAATTTCTATAAAACTTTCAACTTTGAGAGTTGGTTTAAAGCAGCATTACTATGACCATTTTCACAAGATGCCTAAAGGAAAATGTTCTAGAATAAAACAAATTTGGAGAAGATGGTAAGTTTTATTTACCTCTGGATCGTTATGATATAGGGTAAAACACTGAGAGTTCTACTTTGAATATCTTTCATAACACGTACCAGTACATACTGTTTAAAGCAACTTCATGTGCATAGTTAGTTGTATGCTTGTTTAACTACATGTTCAATAGTATTATTATTATATTGCTTTCCTTTTGCTTCAGTTAACCAAATTAGTTTGTCAAAAAACCAAGCAACCCATTCCAATACAAAATTAATTGATCAAGATACCACTTAAAAAAAGAGACAACAAACCCACCGGACCATGGTTTATACAACATAAACTAAGTGCATGCCAACAGATACTAAAATTTCCCCACTACTTCTTTTTTCAGCATTAACCTATATCTGTTTCAATTCATTGCATTACTCATACAAATACAAAGCATTCTATATCATAGGGCAAAACATCACTACTGTCATTGTTCTGTAAATGATTAAGTGATATTGTTTAGTGGCAGGATTTTAACCAAACATCTCAGATCTGGGGAAAAGAAAAGTGACAATTCACATGAGCAAGTTGAATTTTTTAAATGGAATAGGCCTCTTCTGTATTAATGTTGCTATATTAATGATGCAGTATAAGCTAAACAATGTCATTCAACTTATCAACAATGGTGATTCACTAACAACTCTACTGAGTAAATGGCCATTTTTTTTTCTTTTTTCAAGTAATTTATAGGCCTATGTCCAGTATCCTGATCAAAAAGTCACAGACAAAAAGAACTCAGCTAAAGCTATTTTAACAGTACGACATTTGTTAACTGTGTTGATATAGCGAGTTCTTTGCATTTTTCTTTGGCTACATCGATCAAACATTTAAATCATCGGCCTTCTGAAATTCAGGATTTTAACCACTCTTGCTGAGACTTCTCTTGATGTCTAGATTTAAATAAAAAGGGATTTACATATTGTCAGTGTATATATGTATGGAACAGAAAACCTTGTAAAGCAGTAATAAACTGGATATTGCTTGGATTTAACACAAAGCAAAAGCCTTGTAAACCTCGGAGACAGATAAACCTGCCAATAGAATCACAATGTTCAATGTGAGACTTTATTGAAGTGCTAAATTAGTGCAAAGAAGGGCATTAAATCAGTTTATTAGTCTTTATGGTCACTTTGGTTGACTAGGAGTAGAAGACACAGCAGAAAGGAAGGTAAGTTAAGGCGGCTCCACTGGAAGGAGGTGGAGTTCATGGTGAACAGGACCGTAAAGAAAACGTATCTCATAAACAAAACAAAAAATACAAATAGAGGACAAAATCTCTGTTATGTATCCATGCAACACAAGCCAACAGAATGTGTCAAAACCAATTTTACTTTTATATTTTATGGAGAGCAGAAGGGAAATTAAGCTTTGTTTCAGTATTCTACATTAATATCATCAAGAGTGGAGAGAGAAAAAGGAAAGATAGCTATTTTAATTCTACTGTCATACTTCCGTAATCTGCCACTCTGCATTTTAGCCAAAAATACTTATGAAAAACAAAGTGTAAATTGCATGTAACCAAAGGAAGAATTAATGGGGGGGGGGTCTGAATTGTATCACAAAAAAAATGAAATAAAAACTAACCCCGCAATGGCTATTTTAGGCTAGCTATTAAGGCGCACGGGCAGTGACAATGTTGGAGTTCAGAACACCACAGGGATATGCAGGGTGCGTGGTTCCCACATAAACAACTGAAAATAGGGGGAAAAGTGAGGTAAACGAAGCTCTTTCTGTTTGGGACTTTATAGTACCCACTTCAAAAGCTCTAAAAAGTAAAATATGCGAGTGTTTTTGAAGTAAAGTTACAGGCTTTCAGTTATCGAAATCTCAGCTGTGCTGCGTCCGCATATTCAAGGGCCAGGTGGGCTCCAACGTGTGAGGAGAGAGGACGCAAAGAAAATATCTGGGAGCCAGCGGGCGTGGTGACTAAGGTGCTGGACTCCCACAGAGCCAACACCACTGGAGTCTCAGACACAAGGGCTTGAAAATCACACCAGGCACAGGTGCCTCACAGCCCAAATAGGAAGAGGACAAGGGAGGGGACGGGGCCTTAGCGGGCCATGACCCCAGGGGGTGTTCTCTCACTTTCTCCTCTCTCCAGGGAGCACGTATTCCCTATGGCAAAAACTCAAAAACATAAATAAATTAAGTTCTAAAATATTCTCGATTATATACATAGACATTTAATAAATCCAAAAAAGATAAACCTATAAGCTGAGTTCCAAACTCTTTCGTTGACTCTGGGACCTGGCAACCCTCTCGTTACTCCACATTTTTCCGAAAGAGGTCCCCTTGGACGAGACTCCGGAGGCTTTGGTCTTTGCGCTCTGAAAATGTAAAGGGTCACTTTTTTCTTTCTTAGGAAAGTCTCACTCATCAAAAATTTAGGCCTGCTGTATTGCATTGCCTTGAAATAATATCCATTACTTCATCCTAAAATCAGTATGAAACGTTAAAATGCAGCTATTACGACAACAGAAGTTCGTTGTTTTTTTTTTTTTTTTCTTTCTCTTTCTTTTTTTTATTATTCCAGCACAGGGACACAAAACCCAGGAAACAAAATTGTTAATGAAATTAACAATTAAAATTCTGAGTTCTGGTAACTTGAGAATTTGAACCAATTACTTCCTGGGTCTAAACCATTCCGCAAGCTTTGATTTTATTCCCACGAGAGAAGGGCATGGTCCCACAGAAGGGACCCCAGCCTGGGCAGGACCTGCATCAGCCCCGCACATTTCCTCCTGGCACAAAAGGAAGACGGTGGAAGAACAACCGGACTCGATTTCAGCAAGAAAAGGAACATTAGTCTATGTGATTTCAAAAAAATAAATCGGTGACTCAGTAACACAGGAGTCTGTTAAGATAACCAAAGTATTCAGGTTTGAGAAGACTGGCCATTAAATTCCTTCAAGTTGATGAGTTCATTCACACTTTTTACCACTGCCCATGCTGCATTTTTCTTAATTAATTGTATAGTCTCGTTTCTGTGAATTCCAGCATAGCACATATCACACTCCTACATATGTCTGAGCTACTTATGTAAGTCTTAAGTTTATAGTAAAATGCCAAGTCCCTGGGCAACAGGGACATTTCACAGGCCTGCGTGCCTCACAATGCTTCAAGCGACGCTGAGCACAGTTTGGTTTCTCTGTAAATTTTTATCAGATAAATGAGCTCGGAAACACACCGAAAACATTTGCAATAGAGGAGTAACTGGAGTCCAGTGGGGACAGTGTCTGGGAACAATGCTCTTAGAAATATAGTTGATTTGGGATATATGTAGTGTATAACCAGGTGGGCAGTGCTTTGTAAATAAAAAGTTAAAACAAGCAAAAAAAATTTGGGGGCAGATTTTTGTCAAACGTGAGTGCGCTTGCCAGAAAGAGAGAGACAGAGAGACAGAAAGCAAGAAATCACTCCCCGGGCAGATGGCTATGCCGCAATCCTTTCTCCATTCTCATCTCAGCATCTTGGGCAAGCACGCATGTGTCCGGTGTGAGTTTAAGCCACCAGTTCGGGACTCGAACCACGGTTGAATACATGGGAGTCCAGCAATATAGCCATTACGCCAACTGCTGGACCCAAAACAAGAAATTTTTTAAAACATATCCTGTAAAACTGGATAATATGTTACTTTTCTAAGTCTTTTTCTTTTTCTTTTCTTCACTGTATGGCTCGTGAAGAGAGTTCTACAATATTGATGCAGTTGTGTAGCTTTGATCAGGGTTGCCGGCTTGTGGCATTTGCTTCAAAAGCAAAATTTAAGTGAAATATGGCTAGATTGACCACTTTCATATGAACAAATGCTGCAGGCCTTCCCAAAAGTAACCTCTTAGAAATTTCACCACTATTTACCAGGGACTTGCTAATATGTGGATGATCACATTCTGTTTTTCTAAAGGCAAAATCAATACCTGCTGTGATCTATGAAAGAGGATTTCAAAAACTCAGGGTGAAGCAGTAATATGTATAGAAAGATACATATGTGTTTGTGTAGTACACCAATGTTTAAAACTGTTATTTGGGGGAGAAATCTTTTAATTTCATAACTTATTTTGCATGAAAGCAGTGTGTGTCACTAGCTAAGAGGGAATTGAGCTGTGAATCTGCCAGTGTACACTCAGAGAGTGGAAATTGCTTACAAGAAAGACTTTTTCCAAGAAATTGGTGCTTAGAATCGCTTATTCCCTACCATTCAGAGGACCTGGGCACACCTTTAACCACTACATAACATTATATAGTCACCTATAAATATCAGACAGACAGACAGACACACACACACACTCACACACACACACACATACCAGAGAGTAAATGTTTGTGAATGAGAGAATGTATAATAAAAGTTTATAATGCTCCTCAACTATCAATCCTATGCTAACTTACATTCACCTTATTCTGCATAATAAGATTCTGGAACAATAAATACAGCTTAGAAAGATTTCTACAGAGATATTAGTAATTAAATTTTATTGCTACTATTAAGAGAGTGAAAACACAAACCACGGACTGAGAGAAGTCCCAATACACAGCTGTCAAGACAGGTTGAGAATATATTAACAACTGAACAACTGGTAAGAAGAAGACAACGCCTTTTTAAAGAGGGCAGGGCCGGCTAAGCAGCGTCGAGGTTTAAAGCTGCGGATCCCTCATGGCCGACTGCACAGTTCACGTCTCGGACTCTGCAGCTTAAAACCCACTCTGGATGCTTTCTCACTGCCCCTCTTTCTCCTGTGTGTACACATGCCCAAAGGAAAGGAGAAAAACGAGAAAGAAAAAAAGAAAAGAAAAATTTCTAAAAGCAGCAAGCAAGAGATTTACGTAAGTGCTTGGCAAAAAGAAGAAGGTATCGACATGGCCAATAAGAACATCAGTGTGTGAGAAGATGCTCAGCATTAATAATCATTGTGGAAATTAAAATTAAAACCCTAAAACATCTCAACATAATCTTATGAAAGTGATACTATCAAACGTTGGTGATAATGTAATAACTGGAACAGATAGACATTGTTAGTGGGAGTAACTGTTACCATCATTTTGGAAAGCTCTTTGGCAATATCTATTAAGTTAAATGTGGGGCACGACCAGCAGATGGCATAATGGCTATGTCGCTGGACGCCCGTGTAGTCGACCGCAGTTCAATCCCAGAGCCGGTGGCTTAAATTCATACCAGGCACATGTACATACGTGCCCAAGATCCGGAGAAAAAAATGGAGGAGAAGGGATTGCGGCATGGCCATCCCCCCTGGGGGTGATTTCTCGCTTTCTGTCTTTCTGTCTCTCTCTGTCTTTCTGGCGAGTGCACACATCCTATAGCAAAAACCTCTCAAAAAAAAAAAAAAAAAAAAAAATCTCTCTTAAAAAAAATGTAGAAAATTTATTTTAAATTTATTTTTGCTTGTTCATATTAGATTATATGAGATATGAGATCTGTATATAGTAATAAAACCTAAATATACTAATACAATATTTTTGTTTTTGAATATTTACAAAATATCTTAGCCATTGTAAGTGATGTATGCTCTGCCATTATAATTTAAGGGTTTGATTTTTCAAACAAATATTTTTAATCTTCTTTTTTTTTAATGGAGAGGTTTTCCCTATAGGGTGCGTGCACTCACCATAAAGACAGAAAGAGACAGAAAGCGAGAAATCACCCCCCAGGGGGGATGGCCACACCACAATCCCTTCTCCTCCATTCTCCTCTCGGGATCTTGGGCACGCATGCACACGCGCCTGGCATGAGTTTAAGCCACAGGGTCTGAGACTTGAACTGCAGTCGGCTACATGGCAGTCCAGCAACATAGCCATTACGCCAACTGCTGGTCCCTAAATCTTTCATTTACATTTACCAGTGTTAAATTATTTTAATCAAATCATATGAATTGCTGTAAGTTTTACTTTCTTTAGTTCGCTTTAACCTTTACATTTTTCAGAGTACTTATGTAAGTTTTTCAAATGATATTAAATGTTTATATGCAAACATATTTAAATTATCATTTACATTTGTTCCTTTTTTTTTTTTCTTTTCCCCTGGTTCGCTATGGGGCATGTGTATCTACAGGAAAGAGAGAGAGAGAAAGTGAGAAATCAGATGACCATGCCACAATCCCTCCTCCGCTCTCCTGGTGAAGAACACCTCGTTGGGATTCGGGCATCCATGCACACACACAGCTTGATCTTCGAGCCGCCGGAATCAGGACTGGAATGACAAATCTGGCTATGTGAGAACCACAGCCTTAACTTCCACGCCACCTGGTGGCCCCACAGCATTTCTTTAAATAAAATTTTATTGTATATATTTGAGGTTTACAAAATGATGTTTTAAGACACATAAGACACAGAGATCCATGCACCTGCATACAGAGCGCGGCGGTCACTGTAGTGAGGTGGGTTAACATATGAATCAGCTCCCTTTGCTGCTCTTCGCGTGTGTGATAACAGCAGCTAAAATCTATTTATTGAATAAAGATCCGTTACTTTTTAAAAATAATGATCTAATTTTATTTATTTTATTCTAATTTAATCTTGGTATAGGACACGTGTGCTCACCAGAGAGCGAGGGAGAGAGAGGGGGAGAATACACAGCAAGTTGCCAGGTCCTGGACTTGAACCACAGTTGATCATGTTGGCTTCCAGAGCCTTAACCACCACACCACCTGCTGGCCCCAAAGATCCCTTTCTCAAAATACATTCATTTATAAGCAAACAGCCAACTTCTTGTTTCCTGGATCTTTCACCGTTTTTAGTTTTAATTCATTTATTCCTGCATTGATGTATTGGATCTTGGATCCCGGGCTACTACATGGCATGTATTCCAGACTGACAGGACTGGAGATTTGAACCACGGTCACCATGTGAGAGACCTGTGTTCCCCTGAGCAGTGCCTTACACTTTTCCATAGAACTAGCCCAGAAAGATATTTAAAACGCTATCATATAGACTTGGTATTTCTTAATAGTTTGCTATTTGTACTTACCCATAAATTTCAATGATTGCAGAAACTCAAAGATTCTTGAAATTAAAAAGGTATAACACATGAGAGGGAAAAGACGCATTTTAAACCACTCTCCTCATTTTCGGAGTACCATACTTTCCTCCCCCTGACCACCCAGAAATATTCAACTTCCAAAGGATGATACCAAGAGCTCATGTCCTCTTGGGTTTGTTTCCCAAACTGGTAAGAGAGGCAATGAATTTGAAGCACACGTTGTAGAAAAATGAACTTTCAAGCAGGGATATAATTTACGGCATGAACAGAAGGTTTCTGTTGGTCTTAAATGTACAGATTTATCCATTTCATCTCCCACAATGTCTTTTTTTTTATTGTACTACATATGGAAATGTCAATGAAAACTCTAAACTAGAAAATACTTTATGAAAGCCATAAAAATCTTAGTTTTCACTACAGTTCAATCGAGAATCGTGGCTAATCCCAGGCACTGCTCATTGCCTGCGTCTTCAGTTCAGTTCTTGTGATATTCACAGGAGACCTGTGGGTGTCTGAAAGGCCATTCCCAACACACACCCAGCGACACTGGGTTGGAAGGAAACCAGCGCTCAGGGGGGGGTCTGCTTATTCCATACTGAGAAATACCCAGTAGCGTTCTAGCTACAGCAAAAACCATAATAAGAATATAGAAATAAATGTGTAAAGTCTATTAATAAGCAGAAAAAAATGTTCTTTTAAATTCTTTGAAATGGTTGTAAAATCCCTACATTTAAAATAAATAACTCTAGTGAGATACCACAAACAACATGATTTCTTCCAAGTTACTTTGTAGGAAAATACATGCTTTCCTTTCCCGGAAATCATTTTTGAAACAATATTTCTGAAGCATTTAGAATTTAGTTATCACTATATCCTTGCCCTCTTGTGTAACAGTTAAAAAGATAGGCTAGGCCCTACATTTACCCAAAGGCAGTGGAAGGGAACAAATCCACTAGTAACCTGCTGCACCACCAAAGACACACTTGCAGAAACGGGAACGCGAGAGCTGAATTAAATTTTGACAAATCTGTTTACATTGTTACGGGCCTTCTCTCTAACTGTCTAATTCACACCACGGAGAAGTAAAACCACAGAGAGCAGCGAGGGGAGACCGTGGACATCGACCAGGGGAAGGGGCACTGTAACAGGTCAGCAGCAGGTGGCTCTTCAGGACACTGGCCGACCATTTTATGCATATTTAGAAAGAAAGAAAAAGTCGAGACAGGACCAAATATCAAGAAAAAGACAACGGTGCAAAGTCACGTTACACGGCGTGGCCTGCCCCCCTTACCTCCGCCACCAGCTGCTGTAGAGACGGCGATGCCACCGGACGCAGACTCGAGTTTCCCCTCACGGGGCTGTGGAGGCTGATGTAGGCCACGGCATTTTTCTGCAAAACCTTCTTGAAATCCTGAAATCCGAAAACATGTCTCTCTTTAACATGAACAAAAATAACAGATTCTACTTATTAAATATGGAAAAATAAATACTTCACACTTAACATCATTCCATTGCAAAAGTACTTTCTTTTTTTTTCTTTTATAAAAAAGCAGTCTTGGGGCCAGGAGGTGGCATGGTGGTTAAAGTGCTGGACTCCCACATAGCCTATGGCAGTTTGAGTCCCAAACCTGGTGGCTTCAAACTCATGCCAGGCATGTGTGCAAAATTCTGAGAGGAGAATGGAGGCCATCTCCCCAGGAGGGTGATTTCTCACTTTTCCTCTGTCTCTTCGTCTCTCTCTGGTGAGTGCCTGCATCCTATGACAAAACCCTAAAACAATAATAAAAAATAAAAAAGCAGTCTTACAGGATATAATAGTGTACACAAAGGTTATAAAAGAATTTTATGTAAGGATAGTGAGGAGTCTGATGCGACATATACTAAAACATTTCAAAGCATCTTCCTGTCAAAAGTCAAATTTTATGAGAAAAATTTCTTCAGAACACAGAACAAAACATTTGGTCCAGGGATGGCATTACCTCGGTGGTTAAGATCTGGTCCTATTCTTTGAAACAATGAGCTACGTTTTGCACAGTAGCATTTCACTCTGAGGAATATGGGGCATCATACAATTGTAACTTTGCAAAAGTTAAACAGAATCTGATGCATTTCACGCATATTAGTAGCATAAAGTGATTAGTGGAGTAGGTTTTCACTTCCCTGTCTACCCTTACCCCGTAAAATTGAAGACCCCTGGTCCTATTACAACAGTATTCCTAAGAAGTCCTGCTATTTTCTTGTTTTCCTAGGACAAATATATAGTAAGTAATTATTATGGTGGTAGTTCTATAGACATGTACTAAAAATTATAGCATGCCTTTGGAATTACATGTTTTCTTTTAACACTATCCGTTGAAAGACTACAAGGACTTATACATATAGCAAATTAATAATGTGTCTGTTTTATTTGATTTTACTTATTTTATTTTTATTGTACACTGGCAATTTATAATTGTATAAATTTATGGGTTACAAAGTGATGTCACATGACTTTTCTTTTTTTTTTTTTTTTTTTTTTTTTTTTGGAGAGGTTTTTGCTATAGGGCGTGTGCGCTCGCCAGACAGACAGAGAGACATAGAGACAGAAAGCGAGATATCACCCCCCAGGGGGTAGGGCCACGCCACAATCCCTTCTCCTCCATTCTCCTCTCGGGATCTTAGGCACACACACCCACGCGCCCGGCGTGAGTTTTAAGTCACTGGGTCCGGGACTCGAACCGCTGTCGACTATGTGGGAGTCCAGCGACATAGCCATTACGCTAACTGCTGGTCCCAAAGTGATGTCATGACTTTTCACTTCAGTGTGGGATAATGAAATCAACTTAGTTAACATACACATCACCTCAAATACGTAACATTCTTTGAGGAAAGAACATTTGAAATTTGCTCTCTTACAAATTTAAAAATACACAAGTCTATATTATGGTGTGACACACCATGCTGTATAACAGAACTGAAAAAAAGAATTCCTTCTAAGATTGTGTAACCTGTGACCATCATGGCGTCTACTCTCCCCACCCCCAAGTCACTGCAACCACCATTCTGCTCCTTCTACAAGTGCATGGATGTGGCATAAATACTTAACAGAATACTAGTCAGCCTTAAACAAGAAGAAAGTTCTGTGATTTGGAATATGAGTGGAATTGGAGAACATTATGCTGAGCTTTGAAATAAGTTAAGCACAGAAAGGAAAATATCTCATGTTCTCACTTTTATCCTTATTTCATATTAAAAAATGTGTCTAGACTTCTATAATAGGACCAAAAAGACAACAATTCAAATCCACTACCATATAGACACTGTTAGTACAAATAGTTTCCATAAGACTCTCACAAGATAGGCAGTAATGCTCGCATTTGAGGAGTTGAGTCTTAGAGAAATTAGTCTTGCCTGCGACCACATGTTTAACAGAGTATTCGAAATGTTAAATTCTTTACTCTAAAATCTAATATTTCCACAATAGCCAGTGAAAATCAAAGACAATCTGCACAAGAAATGATGATTTTTAAAGTAAAGAATCTATTTAGCAAAATGTTTAATTTTCCTCATGGACAAAGATCAGTACTGAGTGAATTCTCTAATAATCCTATCACTAGAAATCCACTTTTTAAGTTATTGACCAACATCACTTAATCCTCTTAACTACAACTGTGGGTTTCCAGGGGTTTCTATACAAGCAAAATTAAATTTGGCAACATGATATGTCAACAGGACTTTCCTCAATTACCTTCACCAGGGAATACACTTAGAGCATAAATTCGTTTCATTCTAAAAGAAAATGTTTCATTCTCAAGAAGTAGATTGGATGGGAGCAGCCTGAACAGGGTAATTAATAGTTTTCTACTTCCCTTCAACCAGATGTTTTAAAAATGGCTTTATGAACTGTATTAAAATAATCGTCTGAAAGGCAGTAAATCCCCCCAAAAATATTTTATAAGTTGATGATCAGTAAAAAAAAGTCTGTTTATATTTCACCACTTTCATTGCTCATATGTCTCTGCCCAGTTAGTCGTGTACAAAGCCAGAAAGTGACAGAATGTGTCATCAGTAGTAAAACATATGTACCTATTTAAGTATTCAGAGGCAATGATACCTAATATTTTCTAATAGGAATGACCTTTTATAACAATATTTTTTTCCCTATGGACACCCACATTCTAGTAGTTATATTTTTAGTTATCTGTTGATTGAGAAAATATAAAACTACTAAAAGATATAATGGGTATGCTAAGATTTAAAAACAAATTTGTATTTCATTAACCAAAAAATACCTACTTAACTTAAAAATGTTGCTCAACTAGATATAAACCACATTAATTCAATTGATAAGCTATGATGTTTGATGTTCAGATATGTTGAAGGACTTTTGCAATATAATTTCCTGTGCATAGGAGTTCAGGATGTTTAAGTTAAAAACTACAAAGGTAGCTGTTCTTACTTTAGAACACGGTTCAGAAATATATATTAATTTAAAATTCATCTAAATTGATCGTGAAAGTTACTAGATAGAGGCCAGCATATGGTGTGGTGGTGAAGGCACTGGGCCCACATGGCAGACGGGAGGAGTCCAGGTCCCGGACCTAGTAGCTGCCTTTTCACTTTCCGTCTCTGTCTCTCACCCTGTCTCTCCCTGGTGAGCACATGTGCCCTATGGTAAACCTTAAAATAGTAATAATGATAATAATAATATTAATAAAGTAAATTAAATAATTTAAAAGTTACTAGCTAGGTATCTAGAAGACTGATAAAATGGAAACAAGTATTTATAATTTGGAAAGAATTCTTAAAACATTTATATTGTTGTAAAAGAACTGGGACATATTTCATTGTTCATAAATGACTAGAAACAATCCAGGACACAAACGTACTTACCAAATTGTTGTTTAACTTACTTACTGATCTTTAAAGTAATTCAAAATAAATGTTGGAAAGGTTCGCCCAACTATTACATTTTTCATCTTATAAATGTCAGTTTAAAGGGTCGCTCATGGGCCAGAAGGTGGCATGGTGGTTAAGACACTGGGTTCCCACATGGTCAACTGCTGTTTGAGTCCCAGACCTGGAGGCTTGCTTTCTCACATTCTTTCTCTCTCTCTGTCTGTCTCTCCCTCTGTCTCTCTTTGGTGAGTCCATGTGCCCAATAGTAAATTTAAAAATAATAACAACAAATAAATTTTTTAAAAAGGATTCTTTAAGCAATAGAAATTCTTCATTTGATACAGTTTTTTTTAATATGGATCAAATAGCATGTCACTAATTCACATATGGAACAGCTCCCCAATCTGCAATGTATGAATTTGATGAATTTACACCATAAAATATCTCACATCTTTAAAACTTCCTTTCCTTAAAATTAAAAAGATACTTCTATTTTCTTTTCTATACATGTTTGATATTTTCTTTGATAGTCAGTAGAAATTTTATCTTTAGTTGAATGCTTAAATAAAAAATATAACAAAATGATTTTCCATTAGCTAGATTTTTTTCCTCCAACCTGAGGTAATCTACAAACTAAAATATCCAGTAGTTTTCTTAGCTAAAATTTTTTAGTTTGTCTGGATATTTCTACTGACCTTTTTTTAAAAAATGCCATAAAGTTAAATAGGCTATCTAAGAGTTTTAAAATGTTTTCATTATTTTTCATATCACACCATTCCAATCATCAGTAGTCATAGTCCTTTAAAATACGAGCATCTAGCCCAGCTGTTGCCATGTGCACGGGTGGGCACCATCTTCCCCAGGTTGAGGCCACATGGAGGGATCTGGGTTCAATTCTCAGTCCACCCTG
Organism: Tupaia tana; assembly: GCA_026018925.1. NCBI lineage: Eukaryota > Metazoa > Chordata > Mammalia > Scandentia > Tupaiidae > Tupaia > Tupaia tana. The sequence goes on along the minus strand of JAKSZU010000019.1, from coordinate 41,477,949 downwards.
GGACCTGAGCACGTTGGTGGAGGAGTCGTAGGTGGGGTGTGCACCTGCAGTGCCCGCTGCTCAAGAGGCTGAGGTAGGAGGGTCCCACCAGAGTCAGCCCCTGTCTATGACACACTACTGACATGAATGGAGTGATCTGGGAGGCTCAGACAGAGAAAACTGTGAAATTCCTGCTGTACTCTCACTTCTCCTTTGCCTGCGAGAGTTCATTTGGCCACAAGCTTCCCAAGGTAAAGGTGAGCCAGGAGGCAGAGGTAGGCAGGTAGGAAGGGCTGGAGGGAAAAGGTAATCACTACTTTAATCCAGTCTTTAGACTGTATAAATCAAATACTGGGTCACGAAAAAGTCATGACACATTTTTGCATAGAAAAATGTAAGAAAACATGTCATGACTTTTTCGATGACCTAATACTGAAGTAGAAAGCATTTAATATAAGAGATTATTAACTAATTCCAGGTAATTCGTAGATTTTTTTTTTTTTTAAAAGATAAATATGACATGATCCTTTCCGGTCCAGAACTGGTCATCCCTTTTTTTTTTTTTTTTTTAAGAGAGATTTTTACTATGGGGAGCGTGGAGAGACGGAAAGCAAGAAATCACCCCCCTACCCCCAGGAGCAATGGCTGTGCAGCAGTCCTCCTTCGTTCTCCTCTCTGGATCTTGGGGACGCACGCACACCCACCCAGCGTGAGTTTTACGCTGCTGGGTCTGGGACTCGAACTGCTGTTGACTATGCGGGCGTCCGGCAATGCAACCATTCTTCCATCTGGTCCCCTTGCCATCCTCTCTTCCAAAGAGAAATACGATAATCAGCTAAGCAATACTGTGGGGTATGTCAGGGTTTGCAGATCTGAAGCAATATGGAAAAAAATATCTGAAGATCACACACGGTTTACTGTGTCCTAAATCTACTGACCCCTCATTCTGAATCTCAGTAAATTAGCAGATAATACTTTAGTTGAGGAGGATGTTCCTGTCCTTGACATCAACAATGTTATTTTATCTCGTGTATTTCAGCAAAAAAGAAAAAAGAAGAAAAGCATTATGATTCATTGTATCTTACGTTACCTCTCCCCATTCATAGGAGCCAATGTTGCCGAAATCCGTTCCTCCCCAGGAACAGAACACGATGGTGCGGGCGGGCCTCCAGCCTCTGCTCACGCTGAGCATCAAGGCCCGGATGAAGGCGGTGACGACTGCAGTGCTGCTGCCCCAGGCTTGTCCACCTGGACCGAACGCCGTGTGATGCCTGCTGCCAACCAGGACGTATCGGTCTGGGAGAGAAGAAAACGAGCCGTTAAAATAAAACATAAACCACGGGACCTGCAGTTGGCGTAATGGCTATGTTGCTGGACTCCCATGTAGTTTACAGTGATTCGAGTCCCGGACCCGGTGGCTTACACTCACACCAGGCGCGCCCAAGATCCCGAGAGGAGACTGGAGGAGAAGGGATTGCGGCGTGGCCATCCCCCCGGGGGGTGATTTCTCGCTTTCTCTCTCTCTCTCTCTCTCTCTTTCTGGCGAGCGCATGTACCCTACAACAAAAAAAACTCAAAAAAAAAAAAAGAACAACAAAAAAAGAAACGTAATCCTTAGCAATAAGTAAATGACATTTACACAATAGTGTTGCACAACTGAGTAACAAGCAAAATTACAATTAACATTTTTTTCCCCACTGTCTTGATTTACGCATCATGTATATCAAAGCAGAGGCAGCTGCTGAACCCAGTTATAACTGCCAAGCTTAGATCCACGTTTCTGTCCTCCGCGACAGGAATATTAATAAAGTATGTAAATATGCGAAATGAAAGCCTAATCTAACACGCTTCCAGAGTCAGAGCAGGAAGTGTCCTGTAAACAATGTGTGTATATTCAGTAAATATTACTGAACTATCAACACTTTTAAGGAAGCAGTTTTTCAGTAATTATAGATGTTAAAAATGTGGTAGTCTTCTATGAGTGAATTCTTACAATAAATGGGGAGCTTGGAGAATTACAGCTTCCAATTTGTAAGTTTACCCCTATTTTCTTCTGGAAAAAAAAATTTACCAACGTCAAGTCATTCAACTACTACAAAAATTGCTTTTTCATGTATTTTATTTCCTGTAATTATCCAGAATCCAGTAGATCCATTATTTAAAAGTTCTCCCTGACAGTAAAAACAGATTCAATGTATTTTATTGACAAATGGTAGTAATAAGATGGCTAAAAATACATCTCCAGAGATTTTTCTGATTTTTGTGGTCAGTGAATAGTCTAGGTAATAATACTACTTAATTTATTGGACCAAGCAGCCCTCTATACCTGTATAAAAGTTATTTTTTTAATTAAGTATCATTTCAACATGAGAAGCCCAATAATTTGATGGTTAAGAGTTTACACTTGACTGCTCACTCGGGTTTAATCCAGATTTTACAAGTCACTAGTTGTATGACCTGGCCAAGCTTTTTAAATACTCTATTCCTTTGTTTCTTCAACTCTAATATGGGATTACTAAAGTATGTACACAATTCAGTGTTTCTGAGTTTTATGTGAGTTACTATTTATAAGGCATTTTGAACAAAACAGGTCTTATACATGTCTGGAATAACTGAATTAACTTTGACTTCATGACATCAAAAATGATCTTACTAGTAATATCACAGGATGACACTATTTTAGTTTTCAGTGAATTTTTGAAACTAGGAATGAATTTCATTCTCTTTCTCCCTCTCTTTCTGGTAAATGCACATGCCCTATAGCAAATTTTAAAATAATAATAATAAATTAAATTAAATAAATACTATTAAAATTAAAAAAACTTAATACTAATTAATGATTGTTTCTAACTTTCAGAGTCAGGATAGAAGAAGATCATATGAACAACCAACCAATATTGTTCATACAATTCAAGTAAATAAAATTTGGGAAACATTGAATATTATATATGAACAAATTCCTACAATAAAATTTATTTAAAATTTAAAAATTTCGGCTTTTAATTGTTGCTGTTGATTTAATTTCCTTTACCACAAATCTAGTATAATTTTGTGCAAGTGGATTTTCCAATAATAGTGTGTAACTGCAACAATGATGATAAATATTCTAGTGCTTCAATGAAAGATCTTTATGATGAAAATTTATTGAGATGGTTGAAATGCAGTAGTAACAATTTATAAATTCATTTCTATTTTGAATTCAGACACACGATCATCAGTTTTTTAATGCTCCTACTGTAAGGAAATCAGAGAAAAATAAATACTTTTTATGAATTTTTTTAAGAGCTGGCTGATGGAGCTAGCAAGTGGCGTGGTGGTGAAGGCACTGGACTTCCATATGGCAGATCCTGGTTCAAGTCCTGCACTTGGCAGCTTGAAAAGCACACTAGGCACGTGTACACAGGTGACCAAAATCCCAGGAAGAGAACGGAGAAGGGACTGCGGCATGCCATCCCCCGAGTGGTGATGGCTCACTTTACTTTTTCAGTGTAATTTCCATCATCAACCCTTAATAAGATATAAAATTATTTAAAACCTAACCAAGTGATTATTTTCAAAAGACTCTTCAGAGCCAAAAACCATGCAAACATTGTGTAAAATTGTCAGAAATGGGATAGATTAACATTAAAAAATTATGTTTGGAGACAAAAATGTATTTGAAAAAGTCATTAAAAATGAAAATATTTTCTATTTAAAAATGTCTTTACTTGAGTAAAAATTTCGATGGCACTACTGTGAATTTTTTAAAAAGAACATTGGCAAGTTTAAAAATCAACTCGTTTCTTATTTTATTTCTCAACCCCCTTCCACCAAACCCTCTACTGAGGCTTATTTTTGAAAAAAATATAGTAGAAAAAAGAATAAAGACTTGGGACTAGCAGATGGCATAATGGTTTCATCGTTATACTCCCACGTAGTTGATTACAGTTTGAATCCCAGCCCAGGTGGTTTAAAACTCACGCCGCGTGAATGTACGTGCATACCCAAAATCCCAAGACAATAGAGGAGAAGGGATTGTGGTGTGGCCATCCCCCTTGGAGGGTGATTTTTTACTTTCTGTCTCACTGTCTCTTATCTCTCTCTCTGTCTGAACAGCGAGCACACATGTCCTAGAGCAAAACTCTCTCTAAAAAAGAATAAAGATTATTTCTTAATGTTATATTTATCTACTCAGTGTGGCATAACTTTCTAGTTATAGTAAAGTAGGATATTTAACTATGTTATTAAATTATTATAGAGCATTTCCTTATGAGGTTTTATACACAATACGGATTTTAGGTAACCCTCCTTACCTGGAGATGTCAAGCCCTTTACGCGTCCGACAACATTAGTGACTGTTTTGAATTGTGTGACTGTCTGAACTTGCATGCTGACAGTTCTTACTTCTGAAAGAAAAAAAAGTTAAAGATGTTTGTTTCTTTTTATTCTGTTGTATTTTTCTTTAAAATGTTATAATTTATTTATTATCATAACAAAAGAATCCCACACAACTGATTTTCTCCAGATAACCAAAGTTACACATTTTTTTAAATTCTTTTTTTAAAAAAAATTTTTTTTAAGAGAGATTTTTGCTATAGGGCATGTGTGCCTCCCTGGGGGATGGCTATGTCACAATCCCTTCTCCTCCATTCTCCTCCCAGGATTTTTGTCATACATGCACACGTGCCTGGTGTGTTTCAATCCAGGTTCAGGACTTGAACTGCTGTCAACTGTGTAATAATCTGCTCTCAGGGAGCTAACCCCTCATGAAAGCTAGAACTTGCACACACAACAAAGGTCTGTTCACAAAACTAGAGCCATTATGACCCAGCCACTTCCGACTTCAACCAAATTTCAAAACATGCTCCTCTGGGGCACAAACTATTACTCCAATCATAACAAGGTCTAATTTAATTCAGTTGTGGACAGAAAACAAGTCTGTATTCTACTGATGCTTTGATATTACATGAGATTTGTTTTGTGACCCTGTAGGTTACTGTGTCTGATAAATGAGAATAAGCCTCTGTGTAAATATCGCATGGAAGAGCATATACTCCCTATTGGACGAGTGTAGCATTCCATAGATTCGGCCAACAGATCAAGCCTGAAAATTGTATGGTTACAAATTTACTAATTATTCTACATCGTTCCTCTGTTGATTATCAAAACATGTTGATTTCCCACAAAAATATAAACTTTGTCAACTTATCTTGGCAATCTTGCAAAATTTTGTCTTAGTGTAAATATTTTCAGACTAGTTTGTTAGGATCTATGTGAGTTTAATATTGCTATATCTTTCTGACGAATTATTCCATTTCTATCTCAATTTGTTTTCTGAATGTCTTCTCTCCCCACCCTGCTTTATATTAACACAATTATTCCATTTTCCTTTTGTTTAGCGTTTCTGGTCCACATTTGTCTAACACTGCATTTGCTTCTGCCAGGCATCATAGGACATCTCTGGCTTGAGAACAACAGTTATGCTAATCGTTTGGCTCGGAGTTCTGTACTACAATGGCAGGGTTTTTGATTTTTAAAGACAGATTCTTTTTATTATTCAAAGCTCAGGCAGAAGAAAGATTGCCTTTACCAAGTGGGTGGATTTCTTTCTAGTCTTCCCACTTCCACACCACGGTCCTGGTTTTATACAGAGGTCTTCGTTCCAACTCTCTGCCCCCATAGGCACACAACCATATCTTTTGTCACCATGAGGCTGTTATATTCCCACTCCAATTTAACACAGCCTATAACCTCTCAACACTAGACAACCACAGTGGCAGCTATTATGTTAGTTCTCTGACTTTCAATTTTGTTTTGTTTTTTGCTTCTGGAGGTTTGATTCTATTTGACTTTCTTTTTGATAGCAGCTTTCAATAACATTTTTTTCTGATGTTTCCTTGAAAGTTCCTAGACATTTATATGGAAAGATATCTCATTTTTTTTGCCCTCTTCTACCTCCTGATGCCTAAAACTCTGATTTAGAAGAAACATGGAGATCTGGGAAAATGAGCACAACTCTGCACTCTTAATAAGGATCTACATGAACACTGGATCTTTTCAAATGACAGGAGGACTTCTTTATGTACCACTGGGCAAAGACAATTTCCAAACAATGCTTTTTGTTTGTATTTATTTATTTATTTATTCATTCATTCATTCATTCATTCATTCATTTAGGAGAGAGGTTTTTGCTATAGGGCGTGTGCGCTTGCCAGAAAGACAGAGAGAGACAGAGAGACAGAAAGTGAGAAATCACCCCCCCAGGGGGGATGGCCTCACTGCAATCCCTTCTCCTCCATTCTGCTCTCGGAATCTTGGGCTTGCACGCACACGCGCCCTGCGTGAGTTTAAGCCAGCAGGTCCGGGAATTGAACCACGGTCAACTCCATGGGAGTCCAGAACATAGCCATTACTATGCTGGTCCCAAGAATGACTCACTAATGTAGCAGAGAGTGTTGTCTCGTGCCCTTGTTCACATCCTCACATGTGCTGATCCCAGTCTCTGCTTTTGTATTACTCCATACCAACGTCCGAAAAGTAACGTACATGCTTTCCGTCACTAGAATCAGCACTGGGATCACACTTTAAATTTTAATCATGAATGTCTAAAATCTTGGGTAAACTTGTACTTTAATGACACATCTGCTGTTGGCATTCTGAATTTAAACAGCCCAAAGCTAAGGTGATATTACTCTTCACAGCAATAGCAACAGTAATAGCAATAGCAATGCTCTACTTTGGGAATTCATCTTACAGGAATAATTCAGCTCTACAGTCATCCATAACAATGATTGAAGAAAACAATAAACACATTCAATATAAAAAAACAGGGATGTTACTTGGAAATTGTGGTAGAATATCTGCCTGTTGAAATGTACAAGGGCTATGGAAACACAGAAACACTGTCAATGCAAGGAATAGGGTATTTAAGGGTATACATAATGGTGTAACAGGTGAAAATGTGTGTGTTGATAAACTATGAACAAAGAGGAATTCATAAGTAGAACAGAAACTGGGTTAGGCAGGCCTTCCCATTTCTGCTGGGATCAGACCCTGTTGGGAACAGGCTTGAACAAACCTATGTTCAGCATGTACTCCTCTCCTCCAAATCCCCAAGGGTGATGAATTATGCTAAGAGGTTGTCTCCTCCTAGAGCTGCAACTTAAAACATTGACACCCTGCACATCAATGATGTTAAACTGCCGAAAACGAAGATGGTCTAGAACAGGATCATAGTTTCTGGTGCCACCTCGATGCTCTCATCACAGTGACCCAGAACACTTGGGCCTGACCTTCAGCTCTGTTGCATATAAGCTGTGAGAAAGGTAGCCAATCCCTGACAACACGAATGGCCACAGTAAAGCGCCCAGATGGTGAGGGCCACATCACAAGAGCAGAAAGCTAATACAACAAGCATGCACAGCACCAGAAGTAGTCACGCTGGAATTTAAAACTACCAGCACAGGCCCAGCCATGGTGGTGAAGAGGAAGGGCATCGCCACATGACTGGTCCACGTGGGAACCTAGGCTTGTGTTCTGGACCAATCTGGACAGGCTGGGTACAGGGGAGCATGTCTGTCATTCTAGCCAATGGGGAGGCTGGGGAAAGGATCATGACGGGGAGACCCTGTCAGAAATACTCCCCCCCTCCTCTGTGCACCCTCACTCATGTTTAAAAAAAAAGTTAAAATAAGCATTGCAATGAAACTTCCAAAAGCACCAATATGAAACAAAAAAACAACCCACAAAATTTAAAGTCAGAAAAAATAATAGGTATGCAAAAGGTAATTGAAAGAAATATGCCAATAGATAGGGTAGGTAGATAGATACAGTAATAGATAAACTGAAGTGGGACAGCAGTTGGTGTAATGGCTATGTCGCTGGACTCCCATGTAGTCGACCATGGTTTGAATCCTGGACCCGGTGGCTTAAACTCACACCAGGCGCGTGTGTGTGCGTGCCCGAGATCCCGAGAGGAGAATGGAGGAGAAGGGATTGCGGCAAGGCCATCCCCCGGGGCTGATTTCTCGCTTTCTGTCTCTCTGTCTCACTGGTGGGCACACACACTCTATAAAAAAAAACTCTCAAAAAAAAAAAAAAAAAAAACAAAAGATACAACTGACTAAAGAATTCAAGGGCCAGAAGATCAGATTGAGAAGTTTTCCCAGAGAACCATAGGAAAGAATAGAGAGAAAATGTGAAAGTACAACTGAAAGATAAAGCAGATAGAAATAGGAGTTCAAAGAGCCAGCAGATGGCACAGTGGTTACATCACTGGACTCCCATACAGCTGACAACTGTTCAAGTCCTGGATCCAGAGGTTTGAAAATCATGCCAGGTGTGTATGTGCATATGTGTGTTTGTGTGTGTGTGTGCACCTAAGATCCCAGGAGAATGGAGGAGAAGGGACTGAGGCATGGCCATCCCCCTGTAGGGGGAGGACGTGATTTCAAATTACTCTTCTCACTGTCTCTTGTCTCTTTCTTTCTCTCCAGTGAGTACACATGCCCTAAAAAAGTCTCTCTCTTCCCCAAAAAAAGAAAGAAAGAAAGAAAGAAAGAAAGAAAGAAAGGAAGAAAGAAAGTAAAACAAAGAAAGAAAGAAATAGAAGTTCAAGAAATAACATCAGAGGAAAAGAAGTAAAACAAAGACAGGAGAAAAAATAGTTGAAAAAATATTTTCTTCAGGAAAAAAGGAAAAATACACATGCTTAACAATAAAATTTAAAAGTATGAAAGATAAGAAGAAAAACTAACAATTCCAGAGTGGAAAAGCAGAGCACTTAGAAAAGAGCAAGAATCCTACAGACTGCAAGCTTGTCAAAACAGTACAAGAAGATCATAAATGATTGTTTAAAAAGGAGAGAAAGGAATGGAATCTAGAAGATTTGGCCTAAGAAAGTGATAGTAATCTGGATGTCCTTCCTAAAGCAATGGATATATCGAATGTACTCTTATTTTTAAATAATTTTTTTAAAAATATTTGCCAGGGGGCATGTGAGCTTGCAAGAGAAAGAGAGAGTGAGTCATCCCTTCTCTTCTAGTGCTCCCTCCTGTGGAAATTTGGGGCATGCACGCACGCGTGCATACACACACACACACACACACACACACACAGTGTTTCTCAAGCTGCCAGGTGCGGAATTCAAAACACAAGGTTGGATATGTGGGATTCAGGCACCTTAATCCACGTCACTGGCTGGCCCATTCTTAAATATCACATAGCACCCAGTTAGTGTAGCTATGGAAAGATAGAAAACTATGAACCTCAAGTGTTAGATGAAGAAAAAGTAGGGAAGATAATGAAATGTGCTGTTCAATAATTATGTAAGCAATTCACACACTCAAAACAGTGCATGCTATCTTCTCTCCTCCTCCTTCTATCTTCCCCAGTGACTCAGTCCTAAAGCCACTGCGTAGGGTGGCCATGGCTGGTACCACTGAGAGTGGCAGTAGGAAATGATGTCTCCATGGCAAGGGACTGAAGACCATGCAGCATAAGGAAGATATTCAAAATTGGTAAGAAGGCCGAGCGCAGGTTATCAGATCCCGAGCATAACAACATCACTGTCTGAGTGTGTGTGTGAGTGAGAGACAGAGAGAGAGAGACAGAGAGAGAGAAAAGAGAGACCCTGAAGATGAAGAGGAAAGCCATTTCTGGGGCCATAATGCAATATGAGAAGTTACTGAGGAAAACTGAAGAGGCTATGCCCACGTGAGGCCGAATTGCAGAGTACAAAGCCCAAGTTGGGTAAGAAAGTTAAGGACACTGGTAAGGGGCAGGCCAATCCTCTGATGCAGGGTGAGCAGTCTTTGTGAGGCCGTGCCTGCCATGGCTGTCAATCCACGGGGCAAGGAGAAGGGGACTTGGAGGAGGGAGCAATGTGGGTATCACTGATACACACGGGAATTGATTGACTGCCTGAGGAAACATACTTAATATCATCGGAAGCTGATTTCTGGCTGCCAGAGAAGGAATTTATGAACATGAAAGGAAGAAACAAAACTATTAGATATTGATATGTCCTTGTGGTTTTCAGTATATACAAGTATTTGTATATATGCCCGTCAACGTAGGGCATTATTGAAACGCTTCACAAAAGCTGAGTGGGGCCGGTGGAGAAAAGGAGTGCCTGGGAATTAATTAATCTATGATTAATTCCTGATTGTGACAGTTGCATCCTTTTCTTTTCCTTTCTTTTTTGTTTTTAGAGATTTTTACTATAAGGCACATGTGCTCTCTAGGGGCATAGCCATGCTGCAATCCCCTCTCCTCCCTTCTCTTCTAGGGATCTTGGGCATGCACGCACATGCACCCGGCATGAGTTTTAGACCACCAGGTCCAGGACTCCAACCGCGGCTGATTACATGGGAGTCCAGCAGCATAACCGTTAATGCCGTCTGCTGGTTCCAGCTGTGTCCTTTCCATAGGAGAAAGTCACCATGGGAGAAATCAGTTGCGATGTCTCATCACGACTATAGCTTACTCTTTAGTATTTAAGGAGAAATATTCTTTTTTACTATCCTTGAAACTGTCCTGTAAGTTTAAATTTCTTTCAAGATAGAAAAAGATATCAGGACCAGCAGATGGCATAATGATTACATCACTGGCCTCCCACATAGCCAAACATGGTTCAGGTCCCAGACTCAAAGGCTTGAAATACACGAGGTGTGAATGCATGTGTGCCCAAGGTTCAGACAGGAGAATGGAGAAGAAGGGATGGAGGCGTGGCCATCCTCCCAGGAGATAATTTCTCAGTTTCTGTCTCTCTGTCTCCCTCTGTCTTCCCGTTGAGTACACACACCCTATAGCAAAAATCTCTAAGAAAAATAATAATAAATAAATGAATAAATAAAAATCCCTGTGAAATTTGAAATTCATAAATCCTAGAGAGAATCTGGGTGCTCTTGTTGGTTCATGTGTAAAATGTGTGTATGTATTGCTACTTACAGATTACATTTCCAGCTCACATGTAACAAATGGTTTCTGTCTTTTATGTTGCCAAGTTTGGTGACAGCTTTAAATATGACATGTGAAATTCAAAAGATTTCAAGATGACAAAAATTGTTCCACTCAGAGAACATCTGTATTCAAATAGGGTGAGAGATGTCAGAGCTGGGAGACATGAAAGCAGTTTGCTCGCTCTCTCTTTCTCTCTCTCTCTCTCTCTCTCTCGTTTTTAATTTCATCCTGCACAGAGAAAAATATCTGCCACAGCATTATGTCTCAAAGACAAGTCTGTCTTGCTTTTTTTTGTTGCTATTATTAAGGCTTGGCTGATTCTCAGTGTTCTCTGTGACTAATGAAGCGTTGGCCCCACCTTCACTGTTCCCAAGTGTGCCTAATACCTAGGGGAAATCCCTATTATTCAGAGAGATGTTAGAATGACACCTGCTACAACCCTGAGTCTCGCTTCTAATAATGAAGCCACTGCTGCTTCCCTAGACACCATTCTTAGCATGACTCATAATTTAAATGAAATATTTCTCCCATTCCGTGTAGTTCAGTCTCTGTCTTGGTTATCCAACTCTAGAACAAAGCTTCTAGGATTAGAGCTCTGATTTTTTTTTTTTTTTTTTTTTTTAAATAGGGATCAGAAGCTCCTTTAGAATCAAAATTTACATGATTGGGGCTCTGTAATCTGCTAACATCTTTCCTAAATACCATCTGTTTCTCTAAAAATCTCAGCATAAATTGCTCTTGAATTCTGCTACCATAACTTGTATATGTCACGGCAATAGCAACTACCCCGAGACAGCCACGTACACACACAAACATCCAGATGTACACGCACGTGTGTGAGCTGGCATACATTTGAAAAAAATAAACTCTTTTCTTCTTAATTAGTAAGATTATTTAAATGGGAAAATATTTTAAAGAATATAAATCCCAGAAAAAAAATAACCTTTATTCTCTTTATATCGCTCGTTAGGGTCCAAAACTGTTTTTCTACATCTTTGTACTAAACCCTTTTTACAAATCACAAATTATAAATTCAGTCAGCAAACCAATCCCCTGCAACTTGATCCGTGCTGTACATCTTCCATTTGTTTACCCAAAACTACTTCCACCCTGCACCTGCCTCTGTGCGCTCTCTCTGTGTAGGAGAATGATGCCTATCCTTGACATTCACGTTGAGTTTAGCCAATGGAAGCTGTCCACTCCTCGTGTGATGAGTAGGCTGGTTAAACAGAAGAGAACTTATTTTCCAGCACCCTCCCTGGCTGGCCACTTGCTGGTAGGGACTGACTGGTTGAGTGGAAGCCACAGCTGCTTTTACAGCTCAAGTCTGGCCAATTCCAGTTCCTGCCGTCTCCTTTTGCCCCTTCAGGTTAAAGGTAGCAGCCATAACTAGTCCTGATGCAGAAATTGCAGCAATGCCTTGGTCTCCCTCTCCCTGCCCACATCTTGTGCATGGGCCCTTGACAATCTCCCTGGATCGCACCTTTTTAGAATATCCTTGATTTCCTGATGGCAATCTGATTTTTATGTCGATCAATGTATGCGTATTCACTGCGTCATCCACATTTTTTGGCAGGAAGTGAATGAATGAAGAGGATGAGATTTCCCTTCTTAGTCGTATAGTGGCCTGAGATATACGACCTACCCCTACCAATGAAAATGATTTACAATATAAAACAAGTCTTGTTAACAGTATCTAAGGACTAGCAAGAAATTAAAGAATTACTAAGTAAAAATTTAGGTTGTGACGGTAACCCAGATTAACAAAACAATAAGGCTGTTTTTAACCTGGAGGAATTCTCTGAATCTGGAGAAACTTTTTATCTAGCCTTATGGAATGTGCAAGAGTCAGAAGATAAAGTCCTGGGTCTTCCCATATTGGAGAGAAAGATGTGTTTCTTTTTTATTTTATATTTAATTTTATTTTAGTTTTGCAATAGAGTGCATGCACGTACCACAGAGAGACAGAAAGAGAGAGGTAGGGAAAGTGAAAATCTTCCCCATACACAGAAGGGTGATGACTATGCTGCAATCCCTTCTCCTCCATCTTCCTCTAGAGTTTGGGCATGAACATCCACATGCCTGGTTATGTTTTTCAGGACACTGGATCTGGGACTAGAACCACCTAGTCAACCAAGGGGGATCCAGCCACCTTAACCACCATGCCACCAGCTGGTCCCTGAGGTGGCTCTAAGAAGAAACTTTTTGTCTATGAAGTAGAAATTGTACAAGTCTGTACACTCTCACTCTTTCCCAAAACACCGCAAAAGTTTCCAGTGTTACCTGATATTGAACAAAGCAGCAGTAAGGCTCTCTATGGAGTTGTAGTTTCTAGAGTAACTCTAAAACAATACAAAAAGCATTGCTAACTTCAGTAGAGAAATATGTAATGAAAAATCTAAGAATAAAAGGTTTACAAAAAGAAAATAATATGTGCTACAAAGAAGGAATCCTAAAGAAGATTAAAAATATACAAACATGGGACCAACAGTTAGCGTAATGGCTATGTCGCTGGACTCCCACGTAGTCGACCGCGGTTCGAGTCCCGGACCCGGCGGCTTAAACTCACACCGGGCACGTGTGTGTGCGTGCCCAAGATACCGAGAGGAGAATGGAGGAAAAGGGATTGCGGCGTGGCCATCCCCCCTGGGGGGTGATTTCCTGCTTTCTATCTCTCTGTCTCTCTCTGTCTGTCTGGCGAGCGCACACGCCCTATAGCAAAAACCTCTCCAAAAAAAGAAAAAAAAATATACAAACATACATATCAGATACATAGCAATCAGATAAATAGAAAGAACCAAATACTCCAGATAAAGGTAATCATATTGCTTTCAAAACACAAATAATTTGCTATTAATGAGACATATGAAAAAGAATGGTTAAAAGCTAAAAAGATTAAAATCTAAAAAATATGTAGCATAAAATACTAAACTGGGAGGGAAAGCTAGTGTAGTTAAAACAATATCAGGTCAAATCAAATTTAAGGCAAGTGTTGATTATACACACACACACACACACACACACACACATACATATATCTCACTTCATGCATTATGTGGCTTGACTTAAGCCATCAGGGAGATAACATATATTTTAATTTATACACACCTAAGAATAAATGACCTCGCTCTTTCTCTCTCTCTGTATCCCTCTCTCTCTCTGTATGTATGTATATGTGCATATTTACATATGTATGCACATGCATATATACACACACATAAACATACATGTATATATGTCTAACTAAAAAAACAACAGGGTAAAATAGACAAATCTGTACTTACAGTGAGATATTTTAATACCTGTAAGATAAAGAATATTTGAATGACCTAAGAAACTTAGTTAAATGGACATATGTAAGCACTGCACCAGTTAACTGCACAGTACATGTCTTTTTTTTTTTTTTTTTTTTGGAGAGGTTTTTCGCTATAGGGCGTGTGCGCTCGCCAGACAGACAGAGAGAGACAGAGAGACAGAAAGTGAGAAATCACCCCCCGGGGGGATGGCCACGCCGCAATCCCTTCTCCTCCATTCTCCTCTTGGGATCTTGGGCACGCACGCACACGCGCCCGGCGTGAGTTGTAAGCCACCGGGTCCGAGACGCGAACTGCGGTCGACTACGTGGGAGTCCAGCCACATAGCCATTACGCTAACTGCTGGTTCCCTACATGTTCTTTTCAAATGTTCGTGGAACACTGATCATACTGACTGTTGAAATGACCTCAAAGAATTGAAATAATACATAAAGAGGACACAACATATTCTAATGAAAAACCAAGTTGCTTGCTTGCTACTTCAGAAGAATATGCTACAATGTCGAGTAGCACACGTGTGCCCAGAGCAAGGCAGAGTCGGGAGGAGAGGTTACGTTCAACCTGAATGGAGCCTAAAGTGCTCTTGATAGAAGAGAAGACATTCGTACTGGACGTCAAGGGTGTAGAGATTATAGCGCATTTACAGCTTAGAGATGCGACATGCAAGAGAGCTGAATAATACTGAATGGAATAAAAAGGAAAAAATACCTACTACGTGAAGGGAAAACCAGGATATATAACTGGAAAGGCAGCAAGGAATCTCTGGCAGTATCTAAGTTAATGGATGACGTCAGCTCATTGTAAAACATGGACTGTCAATGAGGCCAGCAGGTGGCATGGTGGTTAAGGTGCTGGACTCCCACATGGGCAACCACAGTTTGAGTCCTGGACCTGATGACTTGGAAACCATGATGGGCACATGTGTGAGCATGCCCAAAAGTCCCAGGAGAACAGAGTAGGATTGAGGTGTGGCTATCCTCCTTGGAGGGTGATTTCTCACTTTCTTTCCCTCACTCTATCCAATGAATATACATGCCATATGACAGAAACCTAAAAGAAAAAGAAGAAAGAAGAAAGAAAGAAAGAGAGAAAGAAAGAGAGAGAGAGAGAGAGAGAGAGAGAGAGAGAAAGAAAGAGAGAGAGAAAGAAAGACTATCAAGGGGCAAGCAGGTGCCATAGTGGTTAGAGGCACTGGACTCCCACGTGGCTGACTGCGATTTGAATCCTGGAACTGGTGGCTTGCTTTCTCACTTTCTCTCCCTCTCTCTGTCTGATAAAACTGAATAATAACAATAATAATAATAATAATAATAAAGTTAATAAAATAATTCTAATAAAAAAGACCATCAAAATGTAAAAGTAGAGTATGTCCTAATGGATATTTATCATAAAGTCCAAAGTGTAATTGGAATTTCTTAATTTGTAGAAAGTGCAGAAACTTGAAAAATAAGGTGATACAAATATGTTACGACTATTAAAATTACTAAAACAATTAAAATTGTTGAAGTAATTTTGCATAAGAGTGTATATGTCAGGTTGGCTTTAGGCATTTTAGCAAACAAACAAACTCTAGGCTGAGTATCAGCTGAATCATTTCTAAAATCAAAACTGTTGAGACAGAAGCTCGAAACTTGGGAAGTTCTGGGTGAGTGACAGATCTTTGTCACCCTCAGTAAGCCCAACCTGCACTCCCCAGGAAACAGAAAATGGACTCTACTTTCTGTGGACTTTGGACAATAGGTTTCCCACCTGTGCTCACTCTGTTTAAGATCCTTGATGAGCAGTCCTTCAAAGTGAATTCTGAAGCATTTTTCCCTTTTGTCCGAGGACTTCAGACTAGCAGCTCATGAATCTTTAGTTCTATGGCTTACTCTGTTATCAGCTTCCAGCACGGACTCCTGCGCTCACTGTGCCACTATCTGCTTAAAGACTGTAAAATTGGGGTGTCACTACTGCACAGTTTAGTGACTCCTAACACCCAGGCTGCATTCATCACCACACATCATCCGTCTCTCATAAAGTGTTCTAGTGCAGTAAATATTTTTGGGCGAAGAGTAGCCACCATGTCAACCTGCATGCTATGTAGAAACTGTCAACACAAATTAATTTTTAAAGTATTTTCTTCTGGATTTTCCCTCTATTTTGATCATTGGATGCTATCAAAAGCACACTGTGCTCTAAAAGAAGTTTGCAGTTTTCCTACCTTTTTAAGGCCTGAGCCATAAAGGAGGCCACATCCTATTGGATCCAAACCACTGCGTGTCTGCTGAGATAGCTCCACTGCCGACTGAGCAGACAGGCAGGGAGTGGTAATGCAGACACTCCTTAACCAGAATCAGGTAAAAGGTGCTCCTGAATCTTCTCGTATATAACAACTTTGGGGCTTCTGTGAGCAGACTGAGTAGTTTCATATGTAATAAAAATAATGCTGGATTCATCATTAGGGACATTTCTTGCTAACAAATATTTATTGAAAAGCTAAGATGCATTATTTGTCAAATTTTTATATAACAACTTGTAGATAATAGTATTTAAATACATGTTTTCAAATATTTACTCAAGAAATGCTAATACTACTTTCTTTCAAGTAGCTGCTAACCAATTAGAAAGTTAGGTATATGGGGCCAGCAGGTGGCATGATGTTATTAAGGCTCTGGATTCTCACAGGGCTGACTGTGGTCTGAGTCCTATACCCGGTGGCATGAAAATCATGTCAGATGCACGTGCATGTGTGCCCAGAATCCCAAGAGGAGAAGGGAGGAGAAGGGATGGTAGTGTGGCCATCCCCCTTAGGGAGTGATTTCTCACTTTCTCTCTGTCTCTCTCACCCAATGGCGATAACTTAAGAAAAAGGATATTCCAAATACATCTGAAACATGTAAAAATCATAAAATTAAGTTAGATACTACATAATTATAATAAAACCAATTTTTATCAAATAGTATATCAGGTTTTGCAGAAAGAAATATATGTATTTAATATATATAAAATGTGTATTCTGTATGTATATATGTACATATAATATACATAAACATTTGAAGAGATATGCAGCAAATGTATGTATGTAAAAAGGTATCACTATTTGCTGAATTTGGGTTTTTATGCAATATAAAAATACTGTTTAAAGATATAAGCAATCCATCAAACACATGAAAATGTTTTTTTATTTGATTAATTTGTATTTTCAGTCTGTGAACTTTATAGTTTCTCTTCTCCTTTCATAAAAACTTTATTTATAGATTTTTGAACTACAAGTTCAGACTGGTTTTTGCAAAGATTTCTGTGTTTTGATTGAACTTCAAGGACAAAGACTGGCAAAACCTTAGATCAATAGATATGATCTACAAAGAGGAAGACCATGTAAAACGCAATGTAGTCAGTATCCAGTTGTCTAATCCATGCAAACAGGCAACATGTATTTATGCAAGAATCTTTCTCTGAATTCTGTTTTTATTGCTGATGCATATTTTTCTTTTTTCCTCTTTTCTTCTCTTTTCTTCTTTTCTCTTTTCCTTATTTTCTTTTTCCTCTTTTCTTCTTTTCTTTCCTTCTTTTTCCTGTTCTCTTCTCTTCTCTTCTTCTCTTCTCTTCTAGTTCTCTCAGGGCTCTCTATACAAACGCACAGCTCCAGTTAACTTTGCTAAACCTATTTCATGAATGCAGACTTCCACGTTTTTTGTTTAGTTTAGGTTTTAGTAGCAAGTAACTGAGAACTGGACATAAAATAGACCAGAAAAGAAAGGGAATGCATTGACTCACACATAAGGACAATGAAATAAGTTTGGCTTTAGAACAGGCTTTATTAAGGATTCAGGTGATGTTTACAAGGGTTTCTTTCTCATGTATCTTGACCTCTCTCACTGTATTTCATAGAGCAAGTCTTTGCTCCAAGTTCAGAAATGTAGTATTGGTCCTGTTTGACCAGACTTTGGTCATCTTTCAATCATGATGTAGTTGATGGGATATGCCAGCTACTTGAACTAATCAGAAGCCATTTCTAGAGCTTGGGATATGGTCAAACCAGGCATGGTGGTATGTACCCCATGGGATATAGTCAAACCTACTCGTAATGTATTTCTGGGAAACACTGGCAATGACTCAAAAGGGAGGAATGAGGAAGCAAATATGAAAGAGAGATTCCACTATGTTGCTACCTGGAGATTAGAGAATTTTGATTCAATGACGATATTGGATTAAATGGATAAGATAAATGATTAGTTGATTTGCACACATATTTTTTAATGTACTCCTGTTTAAGGGTGTTGAGTGAAGATTTTTCTAATTTAAAGTTCAGGACTAAGAAAATTAATAAGATATCATTATAATATGCTTAACATTATTTTTAAACTCTTTTTTCAATATGTATTTAATTTTATTTGTTATTATTATTATTTAACTTGATGAGAGAAGGAGAGAAAACAAGTGAGAGAGTAAGCCACCATATGTGAGATTTGAACCATGGTTGGCCATGTGGGATTCCTGCACCTTCACCACCATGCCATCTGCTGGTTTTAATCTAAAATCTATAAGCATTGTTCTCATTGCTTGAAATTACTGCACATCATTCTTTATCTTTTCCAAGTGACATCCTGATACATATCATTGTGAGTAATTAATACATTTACAAGTGTTTGTGAAAAAACTTGAAAGTTAGTAATCTTAGATAAATCATAAGACTTACTGTTTAGAACATTGACATAAGGGGCTATTATCCTAAATTTATGATTAGTTTACACCTAACAACTCAGTCATACTTCTCATCAGTATTTGGGAAATTCAGATATAATATTTTCTGTTTAAAAACTAAAGAATCACTCACTGTCACCTCAAGTATCTTCTTAAAAGTCTGTCTATATTTCTCTAGAACACACTTATAAGTACCAGATCCATGAGAAAACTTGATATGTCATAATTTGTTAGAAAGCAAGCTTCTCTGGCTTTTTATCTTAAAATAGACGTGGAGGGCCAGCTTCATGACACATCAGTAATACACTACACAGGAGAAGCCTGATCCTTCTTGGTGACCAGGGTTTGAGTGCCCAGCCTGACAGCTGGGACATGCTGTGCATGTGTGTGGGGTGAGAAATCTCTCACAGTGTGGAGGCCTGAGGAAGGACACTGCAATACAGACAGGCCGAGGAGGTGCTCATATCTTTTGTTCTCTCCCTCTCTCTTTCTCTCTCTCTAACATGCACACACACTATATCATGAAGAAAAAAAAATGGACTTGCAAGGAGTTTCAACATGTATTTCAATTTTTCTTCTAAGCATCATACATGTTGTTAATTTTGAGGATACAGCTGAGGAGTAACATTTGCTTTGCTAAGACAATAATCTGCACACATTTTTCACAATGATAAGAACATGATATAACTATTTGATAATGAATATATGAATATTCATGTAGGATTCAGTTACTAATGAACAGAGAGCAGGCTAAAATGGAAAACTGATATTGAGAAGTGGGACTGCTAATAATGAATTATCTGAAAATGCAGAAGTGACTTTGAAACTGGGTAATGGGCAGAGCTTGAAAGAGTTTGGAAGAGTAGGCTAGGAAAAAAAATCTATACTCTGATAAAGAGTTGGAAGAAGTACAGACTAGAGTGAACTGGAACTTCTTAGAGATGGGCACTAAGCAGCCGCGAGTGGAATGATGACAGAAATGCAGACAGTAAGGCTATTCAGAGGAGGTTTCAGATGGAAATGAGAAAGTTATGGAAGTTGGAGGAAAGGTCATCCTTGTTATGAAATTGCAAAACACTTGTCTCCATTGTGTTCATGCCCTAAGGCTTTGTAGAACAACAAGTTTAAGAGTTATAAATATCTAGAAAATAAAATTTCTAAGCAAAATGTCAAAGAAGCTGTTGTCTTTTTAAATTTCTTCTTTCTTTTTTTTTTTTTTTGGAAAGGTTTTTGCTATAGGGTGCATGCTCTCGCCAGAAAGACAGAGACAGACAGAGAGACAGAAATTGAGAAATCACCCCCCGGGGGGATGGTCATGCCACAATCCCTTCTCCTCCATTCTCTTCTTGGGATCTTGGGCATGCATACACATGCACCAGGCGTGAGTTTAAAGCCACCAGGTCTGGGAATCAAACCACGGTTGACTACATGAGAGTCCAGTGATATTGCCATTACACCAACTGCTGGTCCCATTAAATTTCTTTTCTTTTTTTTTTTTTTTTATTGTGAGAGAGAGGAAGAGACTCCTCAACAGGATCTTGCAATGCTTTGATCATCTTCCTGGATGTCAGGTGTATGTGAGTGTACCCAGAGGTTTTTGGTCAACACTGAGTATGAATCTGGACCTATGATGTGGCACCAGCGTCATGTAGAAGTGCTGCACTGCCTGCCTCACCAGGGCTTGTCACTCCTTTAACAGCTTATAGTGGAATGAAAGCAAAAAGATGACTTAAAGGTAGACTTTGTAATAAAAAGGGAAGCAGAGAGGAAAGACTTGGAAATTTTGTAGGCTGATCATGAGATTAAAAAATAAAAGAGCATTTAGGGACCAGCAGTTAGTGTAATGGCTATGTCACTGAACTCCCATGTAGATGACCGCGGTTCGAGTTCCAGACCCGGTGGCATAAATTCACGCCAGGCATGTATGCATGCGTGCCTAAGATCCTGAGAGGAGAATGGAGGAGAAGGAATTGCAGCGTGGCCATCCCCCCTGGGGGGTGATTTCTTGTTTTCTGTCTCTCTGTCTCTCTCTGTCTTTCTGGCAAGCGCATGCGCACTATAGCAAAAACCTCTCCAAAGAAAGAAAGAAAGAAGAGAGAGAGAGAGAGAGAGAGAGAGAGAGAGAGAGAGAGAGAGAAAGAAAGAAAGAAAGGAAGGAAGGAAGAAAGAAAGAAAGGAAGGAAGAAAGAAAGGAAGAAGGAAGAAGGAAGGGAGCGAGCATTTTCAGGAAAGAAAACTGAAGATGTGGTGCAGTGACTTAAGTAAGGAGAGTAGCATGAATAAAAGAGAGCCAGGTGCTATTCAGAAGACTATAAGGAAAAGCCTCAAGGACATTTTAGAGATCTTCAAGGCTATTCCTTCTGTCACAGACTTAGAGACTCAGGAAAACTGAACACTATCAGGGAATGAGCTTGGTGCAGGTTTGCTGCCCTGAGCTACCTTTACATTCTGCTCCTCATGTCCTGGTGTGACACAGGTAAATTCCAGCTGTGGTCCAAGCAGCCCCTGGTGAAGTTAAGGCCTTCGAATGGCTGTTTCACCTGCCACTCCAGAATATGTAAGCAGTGGTAAGTCTGAAAGCTTTCAAAATTCAAGAGCTGTGGAACTATGGTAGCCTTCACCTAGATTTCAAAGACTGTCTAAGACAACCTGGATGCTAAGTAGACTTGTTGCAGGTAAAGTACCACTACAAAAAGCTTTTACTAGGATAACAACAAGAAAAACTGTGAAGTTACAATTACCAGAGAGAGTCTTCATTAAGGAGGGCAATGTCTAGTGGAAATATGGGGTTGGACCTGCCACAGAGAGTCCATAGCAGAACGATGCCTACTTAAAGCCAGAGAGGCCTGGATGCTCTTGAGACCCTGGAACTTAGAGGTACCAGCATGCAATTCCAGCCTAGAAGAGCTACAGGCATTAGATTCCAAACTGAGAGAGCCTATTATGCCATTGTATTTTGGAAATATGTAATTTGTTTTCATTTCAGGTTCTCAGCTAAACTTTGGATATTTGAGTTGTTGTTAGAATCACCAACTTTTGGGACCATTGTGATAAAATAGATGTATTTTGGGAACCAGCAGTTAGCGTAACAGTTATGTCGCTGAACTCCCATGTAATCAACTGCGGTTCAAGTCCCAGACCTGGGCTTAAACTCACACCAGGCGCATGTGCATGCATGCCCAAGATCCCAAGAGGAGAATGGGGGAGAAAGGATTGCGGCATGCCATCTCCCCTGGGAGGTGATTTCTCACTTTCTGTCTCTCTTTGTCTTTCTGGTGAGCGCACACGCCCTATAGCAAAAAACTCAAAAAAAAAAAAAAAAAATAGATGTATTTTTAATGTGAGAAGGACATGGATTTGGAAGCCAGGGGCATAATGATATAGCCTGACTATGCCTCCCTCACTGAATTCGTGTGCTATAATTCAGTTGTGATGGCATTCAGAGGATATAAACTTAACCCAGTTGTAGGATTAAGAGGCAGAGCCTTTGGGAGGTGATTAGGATCAGATAAAACCATCAGGGCGATGCCCATGATTAAATCCTGGCAACTTATTAAGAAAGAAAGAGACCAGAGAGACACAGACACACAGAGACACAAGGTCCTGCCCCTCACCATGTGAAACCCTGTACCACCTCAGAACTCCGCAGAGGGTTCTCCACAACAAGAAGCCCCTCCCCAGATGAAGCTCCTTGACCTTGGACTTCCCAGACACTGAGCTAAATAAACATCTCTTCTTTATCACCCAAACTGAGGTATGTCTGTTACTAGCAACCGAGATAGCACTGAGACAGGTGTTTCTTAAGTAGTTTAACAAGTAGAGCCCTCGATTGATTTGTGGGGCTCAGAACATATGGTGGGAACAACAAAACAAAGACCTGCTTGGATTCTTCATTCCTGTTCTGAGGACACTGGCTTATCATCATTTCCATGTTTCTCATTTGCTCAGTGGATAGTTTAGAGGCTCTCAAAATACAAGATTTTGAGAAGCTTATATCTAACAGAAAGCAATCCTAGATGTATTTAGATTTTTAAAAATCCTTTTTTTTAAAAAAAATACCAACTTAGTGCTTTTGTTGTCACAAGAAAAACAGATGAGATAAAACACGGGTAGTTTAGCCCCCAGGTCTGGACACAACAAAAACAGAGCCCCCAAGTTGTAGCTCACAGTAAGGAAATACAAATTTAACAATATGTAGAGAGCCTTTTCTTTAGAAATGTAATGCTAAAGCTGGAGGCAGAAATAAGATGCAGCCCGTGGCTTTCATCCCACCACAGGTAGCTTAACTACTTCAGTTTTATCCTCCGCGGTCCAACAAGGCCTGACAAACTGCACTGCAGTACAAGAAGCATCTCTCGGGCGCTGGTGCGTATAGACAGAGGGATTTCTTAGTCAATTGCAGGAATTAGGCTTTAATGCTTTATACTAAAAGGCTTCCTACCCCAGATAGCTGCCTGCTATCCACTGAATCTTGGCAGGGAACGAGACTGCTGAAGCTGAAACCAGGAAGCTATGTTAAGCAGATTTTCATGAATGTACAAAATGCTTTATCTGTAAAGCTACTTTTCTTTCTAGCAGTTCAAAATGCTTTTTCTCCTTTTCTAATCTCTTAGTTGTTTCCAACTCTCAGTCATCATCAAAATTACCTTCCAAAAGGTCCCTAAAAAGCCACAGAAGAGAATAAATGGTCACCTCATCAAAAGTCAATATTTTTGAGAACATAATGTTAAGAATGTCAACTAGGAGATTAAAAATGATCATGGTTCTTACAAAAATTACAAGATACAGAAAAACACTGAATACTTTACCGTTATTTGGAAGCTCTAAAGGGCTACAGACATTGTTTTTGGCTCTAGCTTTCGGTGAAGAGATCAGTTTTGCAACCAGGAAAGCAGAGATGGGCTGTACTAACAGTGAGGTGAGGTTTGATTGGTTTTTTCTAGTGCTTCCATCTGTATTCAAAAAGAAAAGAACAGAATTCTTAGTAAACAGAAATTAAAACATTTAAAGTATATAAAGTACATATAGTACTTATTTATAGTAAGTATTTAAAGTATGAGCAATAAGTTTATATGCATTTATTTATTATTCCTCACACCATTTCTACTTACTAAAAATGACTTGCGGGTACTTGACGAAAATTTATTCCAAATAGAATTATGTATTTTAGTTAAACATAGCAGATTCTACACACATACTTACCCTCATCATTCCATAAATATACACTAAAATAACAACAAATGAAGGAAAACTCATAGATCCATATAGACCAAGAGAATAGAAAAAACAAGGTTCTAGAAGTTGGGAAGCTTTTGGAATAGACCTCAGGAAACCAAAACTCTATGCCTCCAGTAGGGAGACTGGGAAGTGAAACCGTTTGTGCCTCAGAACCCAGAAATCTTAAGGGTTGACAACACCAGCAGCCTATGAAAGCAGAAGGAAGAAGGGCCTGGAAACAGATTTACTGCAGCTCTGAGGACGCAGGGCTGCCCTCCTGAACCCACGGCACACCCAACATGAGTGCCTGTCCCTCACTGCAGCAGAAGACTGAGTGAGGTACTGATGGCGGACGTGAGACGGAGTGGCTGTTCATACATGAAACAGTAACGTGAGCGCCAAGATGCTTCAGGTGTTTTCCTCGGCACCCACCATCCTCCTCTCCAGGGAAATAGTAGGAGATTCACTCGTATCAAATAGGACCATAGCAACTGAAAATATTGAAAATCAGGAGGCCTATCAATACAATTACAGAGCCATGTTATCCTGTGCTGAAACCCATCGGTCAGTAAATCCCACCCATGCACAGAACTCCATTTTGCGGTCCCTAAGTACGAGCTCTCGGCCAAGGGCAATGAACTGCAGGACGGCATCTCTGCAGGAGAGCCCTGAGGACAGGAGCGCAGGTCAGGAGCCTGGGAAAGGGAGACGTCAGAAGGACAAAGCGGTCGCCAGTACTGGGGGTGTGTGACGTGCCGAGCGAGTATTCACAGTAACATCTCAGATGGAGAATTTCAAGAATTTCTAGATACACGGAAAAATAAGAAATCTGTGAGGCAACTATTAGCTAGAAAGCATCCAAACATTGTGCAAGAAAGAAATGTAATGACCATGCAATGCAAATAACAAAATAACACTCACATAATAATATGAATAATAGCTGTTGATTTAACACAAATTTTTTTTTTTGAGAGGTTTTCACTATAGGGTGTGTGCACTCGCCAGACAGACAGAGACAGAGAGACAGAAAGCGAGAACTCACCCCCCAGAGGGGATGGTCACACCACAATCCCTTCTCCTCCATTCTCCTCTTGGGATCTTGGGCACACATGCACACGCGCCCGGCATGAGTTTTAAGCCACCGATCTGGGATGCGAACCACGGTCAACTACGTGGGAGTCCAGTGACATAGCCATTATGCTAACTGCTGGTTCCCTTAACACAAATATTGATAATTACTTTTTAAAGAAACTGAGAAAGGGCAAAAGCTGAGTGCAGGTGGTATAAATGGAGGAGCATGAAAATGAAAACTTTATCTTCCATAGTTGTTATTCATTATAGTGGATAAAGCTGAAAAATAATGAAGGAAATTCCTCCATGTAATTGAGAGACAAGGAAGTAATATAAAGGCAGGAAACAACCAAAGATACTAAAATGAATTAAGTGCTTGATTTAAGGAGTCAAAAAGAGGGACAAGGGAACACCGGAAAGGGTAGGATAAGGTGTCATTTTTACAAATTAATTCTCATAGAAATATCTGACTACTTAAATAAACTATAGTATGTTTATGTATAAGCTCAAAAATAAATAAAAATAAGAGAAAGCAATCATGATAATGAAAATGAGAGAAAAATGCACAAATAGAGTGAATTGAATGGAAAAAATACAATGAAAAAAATAAACTGTGCTTTAGGAAACAACGAAAAAATACTTATTCAGTTTATATAATTTTACTGACTCAGAAAAGGAAAGACTCACGGAATGACTGTCAGGCAGCCGATAACATTTTTTTCAACGTAGTGCTATATTTTTCACAACTTTTATTATGGAAAATAATTGCTAAAGGTTTTCTTAGAATTTAATTTGATAGGACCACGGGGGATACGGAGCTCAATGATGCTGGTATTTGGGCTCCAGGAGGCAGATTATAAATTAGAAAATATGTTACAAAAGTGTTTTCTTAATTTATCATCTGGAAAACCACAGGCTGAAAAATGAATTTAGCTAAGGCCTGGCCTTAAAGGAAGTCATGACTCTAAAGAAAAAAAAAAAAAAATAACAAAAATGCAGGCTTCAAATCCACTTAGCCATTGTGTAAGCACAGTGCTGGTCCATCATTGAGGAGGCCCTTCTTCCAGACTCTGACAGGCCTCTGACCGCGGTATAGTCCACTGCTTCCCAAGCACTTTTGTGTGGCCCATGACTGGCTATATTGCTTGCAGGGCCCAGAGGAAAGTGACTTGTGTTGGATGTCTTATTCAAAAACTATGACAAAATTCAACACAGCCATGCATGCTATCAGCTCACGTGGGACCTTCTGCAGGAGGGCTCTGTGAGATCCCCAGTGAAATGGGCTCCTCACAGTGTCAAACCTTGCACATCTAGCCTTACTCCCTAGCCTTCTTCTTCGTACATTTTATGCTCTCTCTCTCTCTGTCTCTCACACATGGGGGAAGCGAATGAGCGAAGGAATTCCCTCTCTCTTACTAGCTGTCTGAGCCCCCAAACGTAGCAGGGGCGCAGCCGCAGACTCGATCGTAGTTCTCGGCTTCCCATGCAGTTACGTCTCTTGCAGGCAGCTCCTCCTCTCCCACAGTAGATGCATCAAACAGAATTCCACAACTCATCTGTCGCCATCAACCACTGATTAACCTTGCTCTAAAATTACCTTTGGTAGATTAAAAA
The DNA here is from genome assembly GCA_026018925.1 of Tupaia tana. Lineage (NCBI taxonomy): Eukaryota > Metazoa > Chordata > Mammalia > Scandentia > Tupaiidae > Tupaia > Tupaia tana. The sequence goes on along the minus strand of JAKSZU010000019.1, from coordinate 41,451,127 downwards.
GTATTTCAATAACTAAAGTCACTGATTAAGATATATCAATAACTGAATTGCACTTTTCTCTAGAATTCTCTATTAAGCATATGAAACAATGCATTTAAAAGTTAAATATGAGTGAACCGTATATGATAATTGAACATATCCAAACCTTTGATTTTTTTTGTGCTGTATGACTAATAGACTTGCATTAGTTTTGAAATATCTGAAGTAAGTGGTTCATTAATTTTTTACCTACAGCTTAATGGAAATTTGACAAACAGTTCCCTTCAGAGAGCACATACTAAAAGTAGGACTTTACAGGACACTAAGATTAAATTACAGACAAAAGTTATTTTTTAAAAAACCCCACTTATTAAAGAAGAACTGAGAGAAGAATTTCATTTCCTTACATTATTAAGAAGCTTTGAATGAAACCAAACACAAGTTCCATTTTTATTTCTGCTATATTTTAAAATACATTTGCGAACTAGAAGAATCTATTAGATAGGAGATGAACATTTAGTGGATTGTATACCTCACTGCAAAAGGTACAATACAAAAGAAGACTGCAACATTATACTTAACCACTTTTTTTTTTTTTTTGGTTTTTTCCATAGGGCATGTGTGAGAGAGAAAGTGAGAAGTCGTCCCCCAGTGGTGATGGCCATGCCTACAATCCCCTCCCCTCCATGCTCCTTCTGGGATTTTGGCCGTGCACAAAAGCTGCCGGGTCCAGGACACGAACTGAAGTCTGTATGTAGGGTCTAGTGCCTTGACCACGACGCCACCTGCTGGCCCCCAGCACTTTACCATTCGAACGGCCACTTCTATACCCTGCTGTGTACATTGTTTGTGTCTAATAAAGACTGACACCAACTTTTATTTTGGAACTTAATTCATTCTCTCTTCACGTTATGTACACTATATAATCCACATGAAGACTCACAAGTGTCCATTCCAGCAGTAATTCAATCCCTGATACCATGCTGCATGCGTGTGGACAGACAATCCTAAATCAGACTCAATTACTGACTGACTGAAACGTAACAACTAATTTCACCGTGATAATTCTCTCACCCCACCTACTATGCCTCAATTCCCACAATGACTCTAGGTCACTTATTTCAGTAAGCTATCATGCTGAATTACTGAAATAAAAGAGTATATTAGCTCAGAGACCTGGAACTTGGTTCACGGTGGGTAAAATTTAGAAGAAATGAGGTTTAAAAACAAGTCAAATATTTTCTAATTGTACATATTTATTAGGGTTTGCATTATGCTTTTACAAACTATTAATGCCTACTCCCATTACACTTGGTGATGTGTACAAGGAAAACATGAATGCTGTTAGTTGTCAGAACTTTTTTCGTGTGTGTAACAGGATGAAATCCTTTAAACTCAATGAAAAGTCAGAGTACACAAGTGCCAATTGCTCAGACAATCTTAGGGACGGTAAAACTTCAGAAACTAAAAATCTCAGATACTAGAAGCCCCAAGATTAAGAAACCTAAGATAAGGTAAGATAAGGCAAAAAACAATGTCTTTTTTTTTTTTTTTTTTTTTTCTGGAGAGATTTTTGCTATAGGGCACGTGCACTTGCCAGACAGACAGAGACATAGAGACAGGAAGCGAGAAATCACCCCCCAGGGGGGATGGCCATGCCGCAATCCCTTCTCCTCCATCCTCCTCTCGGGATCTTGGGCACGCACGCACACGCGCCCGACGTGAGTTTTAAGCCACCGGGTCCGGGACGCGAACCGTGGTCGACTACATAGGAGTCCAGCGACATAGCCATTACGCTAACTGCTGGTACCCAAAGATAAAAGCTACATTGAAATCGATCCCCTGTCAGCCACGTGGGAGTCCAATGCCTTCACCACGCCCCCTGCAGGCCCGAGCTCTGCCATGCTGGTGGAAATGAGATGTTAAATAACAAGCACACATGCTTTTCTTTTTTATTCTGGCCCACCCCCCTTACAGCTGTTTCTCAGAAATGTCCAGTGCACTAAATTGGCTAGCCATTTTGTGGCTCTTGTGAACAGCTGATCCTTAATATTTCAGTATCTCTGACCCACTGGTTATAAATATCACCACCTTGCCAAGCCCAAGTCTGAAGTTTGCTGCAAAGGTTATTATTAAAAATAAACACTTGGGACCAGCGGGTGGCATGGTGGTTAAGGCCCTGGACACTCCCACATAGCTGGCTAGGGTTCAAGTTCTGGATCTAGTGACCTGCTTTCTCACTTTCCCTCTCTCTCTGCCTCTCTCTGGTTAAATTAAAATAAATGAATGAATAAATACAATTAAGTCATTTTTTAAAAAAATTTAAACACTTAACAGTTTAAAAAAGTTTGTGCTATGCACTGTTCTCCAAGTATTCTTAGGGTATATATGAGGGGTTTTCAAAAAGTTACTAGAAATGCATATTATGAAAAAAGAAAGAAAAAAAATATTCTGCAAGGATAACAAATTTGTCTTGGACCACAATGAACTTGTACTTGGATTCCATTTCCCATAAACTTCTTGCAGTTCCCATCTCTCTCTCTGTCTCACACACACACAGGTATACACACATGTGCATATACACATGCATCTTTTTACCAGTAGACTTTATCACTAATGTTGATTCTCATAATTAAAATTCAAACTAAAATTAAAAATTTACAATTTTTACAACATGTTTCTTGCATCCTCTCAAATTAATATACATTTAAGGTATAAGAGCTGGAGAATAACAGTCTACCTAACTCTTAGATGTTGCTCATTCTGGGGACTTTAGTCTTTGTTACATGTACCCACACAGGTCTGCTTACATATGTGATAAACTTGCTGCTTTTTAAAAATCCTTTTTTGCTTTCTGCTCGTGTGCTAGAGCGTACGGTCCTTCGGGCTCATTGGCTGCTGTATTCCCATGGCTAAGCACAGTGCTTGCAGGAGCTCAGTGGATGTTTTTGATACATGAATATACCAGTTCGAATGAATAGTTTTGTCCTGCCTGATCCTGAGCTTAAAACTCATGACCTGCAGTGTAAAATCTGACGTGACAAATACATAAAAACGAAGGCACAGATGGTGGCATCTTCTCATTTCATTGCTTTACCCATAAGCAAAAGCATCCTGCCATGCTCCCTAGCAAACATTACAATATTCTAATGCTTAACTAACATGGTATAAAAAGGCATACTTATATTTCCATTAAAGAGACTAGAAAGTAACATACTCATTTGTAAAGCAAAATAGCTGCATATTCTAATGTTAGAAAAGCATACAGTTTATGCAGAATACAACTTCATTTCTTAGAAAAAGTATTATGCATGGGATCCTCAGGTGGTGTTTGGTCAAAGCACTGGCCTCTGGTCTGGTGTTTGGTTAAGGCACTGGCCTCTGGTCTGGTGTTTGGTCAAGGCACTGGCCTCTGGTCTGGTGTTTGGTCAAGGCACTGGCCTCACTGGTTTATCTGCTGTTTGAGTCCCAGATCTGGTGGCTTGAACTCATGTGCATGTGTGCCTAAAATCCCAGGAGGAGAATGGAGGAGAAGGGATTGTAGTAAGGCCATCCCCCCGGGGAGTGATTTCTCACTTTCCTTCTCACTGTCTGTCTCTGGCAAATGCACAGGCCCTATGGTAAAAACCTTTAAAAAATTAAAAAAGGAATACACAGGAAATATCTTTATTAATATTAAAATTTGGGCTACCCCTTTCCAATGAACTCATTCATAGATATTGATCGTGAATATGACACAGAGTCAAAAAAAATTACTGAGCTTTCCCCGTAATTGAAAATATTTTCTTTTATGTTTAGACATATAGACTGAAGATTTTTATTGGTAAAGTAAAATTATTTGAGGGCAAAGAACCATAATATATAATTTACCATCATTTTTTTCTCAAAAATAGGTTTAACATGTATATAATTTTGTGGCTATACAGTCTTAGAATTTGTTCTAAACTAGACAGACTAACTAGATTATTCAATGAAAGAGTAGCTTCTATTATTGCATTTAATTAAAAGTTTGATTGGGGCCAGTAGGTAGTATGGTGGTTAAGGTGCTGGATTCCAACATGGCCGACCACAGTTTGAGTCCCGGCAGCTTGAAAATCATGCCAGGGGTGTGTACATGAGTGCCCAAAATCACAGGAGGAGAATGAAAGGGAAGGGATTATGGTGAGACCATACCCCTAGGGGGGTGATTTCTCACTTTCCCTCTCTCACAAGCATGCATGTACTATGGCAAAAACCTTAAAAGAAAAAAATGTTTGATTAATGTGTAGTTAGGCAAGATGCTCCACTGAATCTGGCGTAGTTTTTAATTATATGTTATTTGAAATCTGGTGTGTTCTGTAATTGACTTGGCCATTTTTTACAGACTTATGAGAACATTTTCATTACATACCTTGAATGTTTTCCATTGCTTTAACACACATGGATAGTACTCGGAAGACAAAGCCCAGCGTGTGTTTGCAGGTAGGCGACAGTCAATGAACATGCTTTTTAAAGTCTTTTTGTAGTCTGATCCTTGTACTCAACAAACAGAACATTCACTGATACGGGGTTTTACCTGGCTGAATTTATATTGATTATTTTATGTGAAAAAATTCAGATTTGTAATGACAGTGACAGCATTCAGATATTGACAAATGTCTTCGTAATTCTTTTTCACAGAAACACGTAACTGGATATAGGAGAACCGATTCCCTATTCCATGTACCTCTAAAACTTTCTCTTCTTTGGTATTCATCATTTGTCTACTCCAAGACTATTTCATTCCCTTAAGCATTCCAAAAGCACAAACATTTGGAAACAACCATAAACTATATCATAAGAAAAACAAACTGGGCGACAGATAAAATATTTGGTTTGTGCTTTATTTCAAGGAGCGTAGTCTAGATTCATAACTGGAATAATTGGCCATCTGCACATTGCACGTAATAGAGGCAAAGCAAACCCTCTTCAGAGGCACTCCCCCGAGGAGCTTCCGCTCTAAAGCTCGAAGGGGATAAACATGGGAATGATTGGCAAAGTTTCTAGTTTTAGGAGAAATGTAGTTTGCATTTTTTTGAAAGATAGCAAATAAACTACGGGGATGTATTTTGTTTGTTTTTGTTGTTGTGAATGTATGCGACCATTAATTTACAATCAAATTCTTCGTACCAGATTGTAATGAGAGCACATTACTTTGTTTTTTGAGACTGATTAGATAAACAGGGAGAAGGCCAGCACTTCATTTCCAGATTTACATATTTTGTAGATGTTTCTGATAACAAAGGAAAATAACCCTTGCTTTTCTGATGTGGATGTTGTTAGAACAAATGAGCTATTGCATATGAAGTATTTTTCAGATCTCCATTTTCTTAGGTATTTCCTGTTTTTGACAAAGAAACATTGACTTAAGAAATGGTCTTTGAGTTGGAGTCTAGTAACTAATACCTGCCCTTTGCTCTTTCTCTACCTAAGAATTAACTAGGGGAAAGATTTTTTAAAAAACATATTTTGAGGTTTTTATATTTATGTCAACGTGTTATTGAGATAAATTTAATAGCAATCTTTTATTATATGCTTACATATCAGCTCAAGGGCATGTCCTAATGTGATTACAGCTATGTCCCCATGTTTGGCATGGACAATATAAAAGATTTCAATCAATTTCCTACCTGGTTTATCATTTTCCTTACACTATAACTAAAATAATGTTTATATTAATTACACATAGAATCACCGTGATTCAAAACATACCACTCTATTTTCTTGCTGTAGTTATGGTATATAATGAGAGGAGGTAACTTGGGAGCGTATTAATTCTTCTTCTGAATTTATGCATATAAAATTTTCTTTTAAAAAACTCTATAATTTGGTGAATGTTAAGTTAGTAACTTGTTTTGGATGTATATTACTCAAATGTGCTTTATATATTTTATGGAATGGTACCCAAATCCCAAATTCACATTAAAAAAAAAAAACAAAAAACAGGCCAAGGAGGAACGTCTAAGGTGGTGCTTTGCTTATTTTCTTCCTACTGGTAGTAAGAAATGTGTGTCAGTGCACTGGAAGGAAATTTCACGTTCTCAGCCACCTGTGAGGTCACTGCAAAGGCTGTCACAGTAGGGAGGGGACACGGATGTGCTTAGTAGAGTGCTGAGGTCTCGTTCCTAAATCAGGGTCTTCGCTCAGGATAAAAATGGTGTTTTGTTAGTTCTTGTGGGTAGGACTTTAAATGGCACTGAAGATTCATAATTATTAACATTGGTATACATTTTCTCTTCCTCTCCTTCATTTAATCTTCATAAAAAGCCAAGGATATTATCTGACACCCAATTCTACATTTAAAAGATCTTCTGTGTTATTCTTAGTCCACACCAGGTATGTTTCATAGAAGAGAGAAGAGGTGGGAAATGAGTGAGATCTTGAGTAAGTGGAATAGACAAAGATAATCCAGAATAAGAACAGATCTCTGATGATGCTATTTGTGCGTGTGTGTGATGTGTGTGTGTGTGTGTGTGTGTGAGAGAGAGAGAGAGAGAGAGAGAGAGATTGAGAAGGGGATAGGGAGCAAAGCAGAAGACCTGGGACAGGGTGGGAAACATCACAATATCCAGCTTCCTGATTGGAACTACTCAGGGAAAAAAAGAATTCCACAGCGGCTGGAAAATTCAAGGCCTTTGATCAGGGAGTGTGAAACAAGCCAGGAAGGCAGAGAGGCCTTCCAGGTCTGAAGAGAATAGGAGCACCAGGTAAAGAGGAAATAGATACAGAAAGAAGTGTTGAAGTCAGAGGAAACACAGAAAAGAGACACTACTGAGTAAGTGTGTAAGCGCCACAGGCATGGCCTATGGACAGTGTTTGTTCAGATGACAGAGCCTGCAGGTTTTCTGTCTCTTTGTGGAGAGTAAAAGGTGCATCCAAAGTAGTGGCTAGAGCCCTAGAAAACAAGTACTAGGACTCTCCTCATTAGCTCTAGCTAGTGTGGGATAAGCCTGACTTTGATTCGATTTTCCATGTAATCTACTTCTGAAACTATAAAGAAAATGACTATGAGGAGATAATTCCAGCCAAAAGAATACACATGATTAAATGAGTTGCAGGAGGAAAATAAAACTGTGACAGGAATAGTGAGGAGTCAACGTTATCTGGAGATTATTGTACACACGGCATATTACGACTAGAATTAGTCTTTACTGTGGTGAGTTTTACCTGAGAAAGTGCAGAGAATATAATGTTAAAAAAAACTGGGGAACTTTTATAGGATTTTGAGCAGGAAATTGGTACCATAAAGTGGATTTTGGAAATATTAATCTGAGAATGATATGCTGAAAATGCAAGATGGAGATAAAGATAACTCATTCAAAAATATTATCCTCACATATGAAGTGTTTGAATGGAATAAGATAATATGTGCCACGTATCCAGTGTTGTGCCTGGCACAAATGAGTTGGATTTTTACAGTTTTTCTTGTGTTCCCTTTTCTAACTCCATCTTGTACAAATGACTCAAGCTCAGAAACTCTGAGATGCTTATTATCAGTGGTGGGCAGCCAACAGAAATGGACTCAGACTGCACTTCTTGTGGACTGCAAAATTAATGTCCTGTTGTCAATTCTATTTCAGTTTCTCAACAAGAAGTTAAATATGCATGAGCTAGGGCTTTCTGGAAGCAAGATCTATGTGAAAAGCCCAGAAAAGGAGAATTGTCAAGATCTGAGCCCCCTGAACAGAGCAGTGGCAATGAGATCTAGAGCAAGCATTTAGGGTTTCAATGCAGGATGAACAGAAGAAATAAAGTCTTATTACTAACACAGATTTGGTAGGAAAACAATCCTAGGTAAAGAAGAGTGAGAGAGAGTGTATATGTATGTATGTATGTATGTATGTATGTATGTATGTATGTATATATGTGTGTGTATATATATATTATAAACTGTTGTTTACTTTCCTTATCAACCTTATTTCCACTTCGTATAAGAGTCTGTGAAGAGCAGACTCAAGACCAGTCAGCGGTTGATCTCACCCATTCAGTGGCCAGATGTCCTCAAGTTCCTTGCCACAGGAACCCATTTAGGTGGCACCAACCATGACTTCCAAATGGAGCAGTAGTCTACAGAAGGAGAAGTGATGGCATCTACCTCACAAATCTGAACAGGACCTGGGAGAAGCTTCTGCTGGCAGCTCGTGCCATTGCTGCCGCTGAAAACCCTGCCGACGTCAGTGTCCTATCTTCCAGGGACACTGGACAGAGGGCTGTGCTGAAGTCTGCTGCTGCCATTGGAGCCGCTCCTTGCTGGTCGCGTCACTCCTGGAACCTTCACTAACCAGGTCCAGGCAGCCTTCCGGGAGCCGCGTCTTCTGGTGGTGACTGATCCCAGGGCCGACCCCCACCCTCTCTCAGAGGCGTCTTATGTTAATCCACCTACCATTGCCCTGTGCACACGGATTCACCTCTGCGCTGTGTGGGCACTGCCATTCCATGCAACAAGGGAGCTCATTTGGTGAGTCTGATGTGGTGGATGCTAGCCCGGGAAGTGCTGTGCATGCGTGGCACCATCTCCCGTGAACACCCGTGGGAGTGAGAATATTTTAGAAAATCGCTTTAAGTGTTTGGCTTCATTGGGCAATTATTACTACAAAGTCTCTATAAATAAAGGAAAAAGTCCTTCCCACCTGTTCACAAAGAACTCTTCTGCATATAAAGTTTCAACTTTGATTGCTTGATCACAGTCCACACGTTACAGTTAACCCCACTGGCTGTTTTCTGAACACTTTACAAATGCCTGCACAATGCCCTCTCTTACTCTGTAGCCTCCCGGACCAGAGAGACGACAAAAGCTGTCGAATACCTATCTCATAGCAAGACTTCAGGATTAATGAGAGTGCCCACGAAGCGCTTTGAGCTCCACAGAAGAACAGGTACAATATAAATGAGCCACATTATTCCAGTGACAAATACTACCCACACACTGTCCAATCACACTGACAAATTCCCAGCTTCGCGCTGCTCCTTCTGGTCCTGTGTATTGTCCTGCTATCACCCTCTTTTCATTCTTTTGAGGTCCCCACAAGGGAAAATTCTGTTGTATGCTTCATTGGTGGAGCACCCTGAGATAGACAAGTCAGACAGACTCTAGGACAGTACGTGCTCACTTTCTCATAGTACTTTGGTAGAAAATTAACTGAAAGAGTGACACACTTGCAAGGTTGTTTCAAAGAAAATATAAACCATATGAAAGCAAGATGAGGATTTTTATAAGGTGTTATGTTAAAGTCAGGTTCATTTTTCAATACCAAAGAAGACATCCACTGCTTTCTGAAGGCACTCAGCATTTATTTGAGCTTTTGAAAGATTTCAGAATTATTTCAAGTTATAATGAAAATTTTAATATACTAGACTTATAAGATTCTACATCATATCTATACTAATCTGGTACTGCTTTTGAAGCTGAATAGTTCTTCATAAGCAATAAAAAATTCTAAAAACATTTATTAATGCTAAACTAGTATCATAGCATTACATAAAATCTCAACCATCTGAGCCTGTCGTTCTGGTTATCAACAGGCAATGCACGACTTTCAAAAGATAGTTACTTCAGAACTTTTATAAATGACCTCTAAGCAAATCTTACATGTTTGGCAATTTGTGTAATATTGAGGTGACCAAATTCCAGTGGCGATCTATAATATATGGTGAAAAACAAAACAAAAAAAGTTACAGTTAATAACCCCATCTCTGGATAACGGAGATGTAAGAAAGGCGATACCATCTGACTGATCATACTAATACCATCTGACTAATTATAACTAGAGTTATTTAAATTTTATTTAATAGTATGAATAAGAATTAGAACAAAAAGATGAAATACTCACTTTCGTAGTGAGATTGAAGTCTCTAAGTTCTCTACTGAGTACTTTCAATTAGAGAATATTTCAAAATAATGCTATAGAGACTTTTAAAAAGTCCCTCTTGCTTTCAAGTTTCCAAACTAACTTACATATAAATGTTATACATATGTATACATATATATTCACACATACACACACACACATATGTGCCCACATATGTGTGTGTGTGTGTGTGTACATACACAATTTAAAGAAGAAAATATTTTTTCCTAAAATATGCAGGTTATTTACTGCAACATGGTATAATTTAGAATGGTTGTTCTCAAGGCATGATTCAAAGGCAAAGAATATAAAATCAAAATATTAAAAGATAAAAGGATTCATAGAATAAAAACCTGTATTCCCTTCAGGGGTATCACTCAGAAAGCTGCTCATATTTAATGATCCAAGTAAAATATAGTAATGTGTTGTTATGAAAACAGAAACACTGCAGAGAAAGTTGAAGGCCACTTTGACCACGTGCCACATTTCCATTGCCTACACTCCCAGAGCACGTTTGCCAACACTGTGTTTGCGGACCTTCATCTTCTTTCCGCACATACAGAAGATTAAAATAACCACAATATTATCATTTGATTTTTTTCTACTTAAATAACATTATATTAGACTTCTCAATCTGTGGCTTTTTTTTTTCTTTAATGCAACAAAGATGCCTTAAGATTTGTCCATATGAGTTTGTGGATATCTTTCATGTAAGTTTTTGGACGTTGCACAGTAGTATTTAATAATTCTAATATTCTAATTTATTTGGACAATTCTATACTTTGAAACTGTTATAAAAACTAACAGTGAATATCCTTGTAGATATATTAACTTGAACATGTGTGAGGGTCTCTGAAAGGGTGCTAAGGAGAAAGAGAGATGGAGACAGACAAGATGTGAGTTTTTAATTTCCACTCATCCCACCAAATTGTCCTCCCAAGTGCTTGCACCTGTCTGCACTCTCACTAGCACTAAAGGATAGGACACATACTCCTTTTCCTCCCAAAACCTAAGCGAAAGAAACTACATGATGAAGGCGTGGGCAGGGAAAAAGCAGGGTGCATTCGAGAAGGCAGAAAAGGCCAAGTATGACTGGAGTGGTGCAGAAGAACATGAGAGACGTGTGCAGGGCTTTTAGGACACGGAACACGGGACACGGAACACGGAACACGGAACACGGAACACAGGCTGTCTTTAGAATCAACGTCATCAATCAGGATTCTCTGCCCGCCCCCCACCCCAGGGAATTTCTGGGGGAAAAAAAAAGAGAAAACTAAAAATTACAGAAATTCATAAAGAAATTCAACCTCACAAATACATGAATCTGATAAATACATACATATGCACATATAAATATATAAAAATATAAAACTACATATTATGTGTATATATAAATATATACTTTTGTATATATAAATACATATTTATGTAAATGTGTATTTGTATATGCATTATATGTAGGGAATGAGGGAACCAGTGTTATGAATTTGATCTTCTTTCAATTCATGCCCTACATTTTCTTATGTAACCGTAAATAACTGAAACCATTAGATCCCAAAATGTACTGAGTAAGAAAAAAGCCAGATGGAAAAAGATATATATAGTGTGCTATCATTTATGTAAATCTTAAAACCAGCTGCAGACACTGCGGGTTTACACAGAGGTGTGTGGCATGGCCATATCTGGAGTTTCGAAAGCTCACTCATACTATACCAGAGGGTGGATTCGAAGTAAGAAGGGAAGCAGAGAGATTACTTAGGAGGTGGTTCCAGTTGTCCGGGTGAGATTAATGTTGGCTTTGACCGAATGGCAATAGTCAGGATGGAGAAAAATGGTGGAATCAAGACTTATTTGGGAGGAAAAATCAACAAAATTGATTTTTAAAATGTAGGAGTTGAGACACAGGAAGGAGTTTAGGAATCTTTTGGATTGAGAGTAATGGTCAAATTCTCCTCACATGGTATATGCTCGGGTAGCCCTAGGCTGAACACCAACCCCACCCTGCAACTTTCTACTCACATGGCTTTTCTGAACTAAGAGAAGCTTTTCCACTCAACAGCAGCAGGAATAGGTCACCACTGACAACTCTCTGCTCTTCTAAAGTGGAAAGAAGTCCCAAATCTTTGAGAAAATGTACTGCAGTAACTAAACAATTCTTACATTTCAGTATTACACAGGGGAACATTTTTCTTTTTGCTTTTTTAATAAAACAAAACAGATAAAAACCACATAATGTGGTCAGCGGGTGGTGTGGTGGTTAAGACTGGACTCCCATGTGGCCAACTGTGGCTTGAGTCCTTGACCTGGCACCTTGCATTCTCATCTTCCCTCTCTGTGTCTCCCTCTGGTCAAATTAAAAATGAAAATAATAATAACAAATAAAATTAAATAATCCTTTTAAGTAAAGCTCCGTATCCTGTATTTCCGCCATATGCTAAAGGTGCAGCTGTGATCTGACGTCAGCAGCATGCTGTCATGGAGCCTCCAGGCCAGTCAGATAGCCAAACTGGGATTTTCTATAAGCACAACGCACAAAAAAGGAATTGAGGACTAGTGAGCTTTACACTTCAGATTAATTCCCTTTACATTCTTCATTGTGTCCATGGTTTTCAAAAAAGAAAAAAGATTGCATCAGAAAACAAATGCAACATATTAACATAAGTGAATGAGAAAGGTTTTACAAGTCCATGTTCTTACAACTCTCAATCTACAAATCCAAGAATTTATACAATATTATACAATAGTGTGACTTTGACAGTATGAGAATCATTAATCGACATTTGGTTATGCGTCCAGCCGCAGAAGTGCACTGGTAGCTACAGCTACCGGGCAGGCTGAGGCGACAAGGGAGGCGTGGGTTCGATCCCCACCCTCCTTGAGAAAGCTGTGCACAGATGCATGCCTGTAGTCCCCACTACTCCAGAGCCAGAGGCGAGAGGATTGCAACAAAGGGAGACTAAGTCGAAACTTAAAAAGAAATACTTATATATGCCCCGCTCTCCACACGCACACACACGTATTTGGTTATGGATAGAAATAAAATGAATTATTTATTGTTTTCCTGAGAAGAGTCATAAAAATAGACACATTTAGAAAATATGCTATTAGAAAAGGCCAAGGAAGAGTCAGTCATTTAGTCTGGAAAACAGGACATCTAATATTGTTAAGGGAATGAAATGTACATCAAATAGTATGATGAATCAGTTAGTAATCCCCCCTCCAATAAATAACACATAGAAATGAGTTACAAAACTATTTCAAGCTATGAATAGCAAGTAAATTTTTACCTTTTGGTGTTGTAAAATCTTATTTGTATTACCCAGAAAATTTGGCAACATGTTTATACTTTTCTTGCCTAAGGTTAAGTTTTTTAAAAAATTCTTTAAAGAGATTTTTGCTATAGGGCCTGTGCACTTGCCAGAGAGACAGAGACAGAGGGACGGAAAGCAAGAAGTCACCCCCCCCCCCCAGGGGGGGGTATGGCCATGCTGTAATCCCTTCTCCTCCATTCTCCTCTCTGGATTTTGGGCATGCACGCACACGTGCCTGGCATGAGTTTTAAGCTGCCAGGTCCAGGACTTGAACCATAATCGGGTACGTGGGAGTCCAGTGACATAACCATTACACCATCCATTGGTCCCCAAGGTTAATCTTTTAACATATGTGAGATATATATCTGTCTTAGATACACAATTACAACAGTCTATGAAGAAGGAGAGTAAAACATCTAGTAAGTGTATAATTGTTTAAGAAAGAATGTAGCAAAAGAACTTCATTCAAGTTTGGGATCTTTTCATTTTCTATTTCCATAAATGTAGAGGATTCAGGGTACTTAATTGCTGAAAGCATGAATGCCTTAGCAATATGCCACGTGAGACCTAACCCCAGAAAACTTCTAGAAACATACCACTTCTTTGATCCGTGTTGTTAATTTTTAAAAACAGTCTTTCAGAATACTTTCGAGCTTGAGTCAGCATCTGATCCTCTCTGAGTCCTCGAAGCGGTAAAGTAATCGGCAAGCAGGCCACGTCTGCTCAAGAACTACGATCGCCACGTTAACCCTGCCCCTGAGGCTCCCGGAAGTGACGATTCTGACCTTCAATGTCTGAACGAGTTCAAAACCAGCCTGGTGATCTTTGAATAATTACCCACCAAAATGCATCTGCGGTCTGGACTATCGTGAGGCTGCTTCGAGAGGTAACAGCCAGCACATCCCGTCCCACGCATCACCACGTCACCCGAGACAGAGGAGCAGGTCCCTGCTGCCTGCCTGTCACCCACATCGCTCCCATTAGGAACGCCCAGCTGCTGATCCACTCACCCTTCATTTTCAAACAGCTAATGGCGTAAATACAAAGTTGAGTACAAAATGCTGTTTCTCTGTGGGAGTGATAAATGCGTTTATTATACTGACAGTTTTGTATACGGTGCTCTCTATATGGGAAAGGTTAAAGGAACAGGAGTATATTTTTATCATAGCAAGAGGTGGGTTATTTTGCAATTGCCACTGGAGATTTCAACATCAATTACCTTCACACCGACTGTCAGAAATATTGGAACACTGCTCATAGACACTTGTAATCGCATTCATTTATAATCTCTGTGTGTGAGCATGTGTGGGTGAACTGTATGGAAATAAAAATGGCATGGAAAGAGGAATTCGCAAACAACCCTGTCTTTAAGTGAGCCCAAACATATAGATGTGGAACAACGACAAATCGTGTCACTGTGGATCCACAATGCTTTTCACCTGGCCATTCAATTTCTTTTTTGTTGTTGTTGTTTATTTTCTTCATTTATCATTATTATTATTTTTAATTTGACCAGAGAGAGAGAAAGAAAATGAGAAAGCAAGCTGCCAGATCCGGGACTCAAACCGTGGTCAGCCATATAGGAGTCCAGCACCCCAACCATCATGCCACCTGCCAGCCCCATTCAGTTTCAGAAGTAGCATTCCAGTTCTTTATGATGGACTCTATGCTTGCTCATATTCTATAAAAAGAAAGTCTGAGGTTATTGACCTTCAAGTATTTTTTTTAATCAATTATATCTATCTTAGAGAACTCTAATTTCCTCTGTTACAAAACAAGGGACACAAGGATTACTTAAATGTATTTTTATTCTAACACTATAATATTTTTCATCTCTTCACATTTTAGTTACAAAATGAATGATGCTACATGGAATTAAGGTATCTAAAATATTGAAAAAATATTGTAACTCTTTAACAAAATAGAAGTCATGCTTTGTTATAAGATGGAACTTTATAAAATCTGATTTAAATTCTTATCTCTTAACCTTAAATCATAGCCACAAACAGAAATAGAAAACAGGTCAAAAACTCAAATTCCTGTGGGGCCAATAAAAACAAAAATGTGTAAATCAAGATCTCTATAAACAATGGTGGGGCTTAAGTCCAAAGATACTACTAAAACATTCAGATATCATGCTAGCTCTGTGACCTTGTGGTTATGGGAGCCACATCCCACATGACTGCCTGCAAGTTCAAATCCTGGCCCCAGCAGCTTCAAAGGTAAGCCAGATGCACGCCCGTGGGCACACATGCCTGAGATCTCAACAGGATGGAAAAGTGGAGACGGGATTACAACACAGCCACGCCCCACTGGGGATGCTTTCTTCTCTCTCCGACAAGCACAGGCACCCTCCAGCAATGAGAAGGAATTCAAGTTCTATTTCCAAACACCACATTGACATCAACCAGAACACATCTGTGGATTAAATTTGGTTTTAAATGAACAATTATGAGATGACATTTTTTCCATTTTCTTTTTATTTTCTACAGGGCATGTGCACTAGCTGGAGAGAAAGTATCCCTGGGGGATGGCCATGCCCCAGTTCCTTCTCCACGCTCTTCTTTGGGACTTGGGGCATGCACACACAGGTACCCGTTTTGTTCTCCAAGTCGCCAGGTTCTGGACCTGAACTATGCAGTTGGCCATTTCGGGATCCAGCTGTTGGCCCAATTTTCAATTTTTTTACATAAATGTCTTTATTATAGTTTTCCTGTAGTAACTAACTATTCAAAGCATAAATAAATAAATGAATAAATAAATAAATAAATAATAACTGACTGACTGACTGACTGACTGGAGGAGCTGGTCCGTTTTTCTGCTCTGCATCAGTCAGGGCCAGTTATTTATACGACATAAACTGTCAGGTTTTGTTTCTGACAATGGTTTGCAATTTCTTCACTTGAGTTGATGTTTTTACCGACAAGACTCTTAACCAAGCTGTTGCAATCACTGTCAGCACTATCAAGAAAAGATGAAACTGAGGTGCCACAGAACAGACAGATGGCAGAGTGTGGTTACCAGGACTGTCAACTTGCTCATCATCCAGAGTTTCACTACACAGCCAACCATATGGGTTACCATCCCTTAAAGACTGCTGGTAAAACCAACTGGTTTTCAAGGCCAGCAGGTCGCATGGTGGTTGGGGGCGCTGGACTCCCACATGGCCAAATGCAGTCTGAGTCCTGAACCCGGTGGCTTTCTTTCTCACTTTCCCTCGTTCTCTCACTCTGTCCCTCCCACACGGGAAGATGCGGGTTCAAGTCAGAGACCTCTGAGTACAGCGGGTTCATGTTTGACCATGATCTGTGACTTGCTGAAGGGGGTTGGGGAGTGGACCACAACATCAGGATCATGATGGACCCTCTCTCTCCTATCTCTCTCTCTCTTACTCTCATTTCTTGCTCATGAAAGAAAAAAAGGGAAGGGGGAGGAAGGAAGGGAGAGAGGAAGAGAAATAAAGAAGAAATAGAAAGAAAGAAAGAGACAGAGAGAGAGAAAGAGAGACATAAAAATAGAATACTGTAGGCCAGCAGGTGGTGTGGTGGTTAAGGTGCTGGACTTCCACGTGGCCGAGCACGGTTGGAGTCCCATATTTGGTGGGTTGCTTTTTCACCCTCTCTCTCTTTCTCTTTCTGGTGAATGCACATGCCCTATAGCAAAATTAAAAATAATAATCGTAAATAAAATTAAATAAATAATTCTTTCAAATATAAAATACTTGCTAACAGGTAAAACCAGATATGTATTACACAATGAGTAGTTAATTGTTTCATGTCAGATAGCTCTAAAGTGCCTTTACAAGGAGCTTATTATAATCTCTTTATATATATGTTCTCTTTTCCTTATTTTAGTATACTATTTAGAATTTTTAAACTATAGTTGCAATGATTGCTTATGTGGGGGTGTGGAGAGCTAATGGGTTTATGTGTAATAGAAATTCTAGAATGAGATAATTACTAAATTGGCTTTCTTAAACTCATTATCTTCCTCAGTAGAAGTTAATGTATCCTAACAATATTAATTAAACCAAAACAATTTTTAAAAAAATTTATTTGAAGGCATCATATATTCCAGTTGACAGTACTATAATGATGAGTTTTAAATGCAAAAATGACTATAAGACTAATATTTCTTCCAGGATTATTATTGAATTAAATAATTTATGGCTAATGATTAATGGTGCAAATTATGTCCACTTGCAGAATTAGTTCAATAATTATTTACTCTTTTCTGCTTCTGAGTAATTAATTAGAGTGGATGCATCTGAGTTTACACTGCCTTGTCTCATAAAAAGAAGTCAGCATTATTTATTGAATAGCTTAGAAGCCATTATATTTTGGACAGTTTTGGTTTCTAGCTGGATTATTTTTCTTTTTTCTTTTTGTCTGCATTTTGGCTGCTAGTTTTTTAACTAAAACTTTTAAACTAATAATCATCAAATTTAAAAAGGTTATTAATTACATAATATATCCTTAAAAATTATTTAGTGCTCATGAAATCCAACTTAACATTCATTTATCCTTCAGTTTTATATTTTTCAAAGATAATATTATACAATTGCTTCAAATAATTTAAGTAGCTTATTCTCATACCCTTGTTTTCACACATCATCTTCTATATACATGCACATATCTGAGTTATGACTATAGTTTTCACACTTTTTATTCCGTTTTCTCATATAATATATTCTCACTCTTGCATAAATAAAGTATTAAATTATTAGAAAATTATATAACATGAACTGTTTTAATAGAGAAAGAGACATAGGGGCTAAGAAGTTTTACACAATAAATGTGTTATTTTCTTGCATTTTATAGCTATCTGAATATACATGTGAAACTACCTAGCCAGCATTTTATGAAGTCTATCTTGTTTTCAAAAATGCGAAAGACCTTCTTTCTCCTTAACACTAGTAATCTTACCATTAGCACAATACCTATTATATTCTATAAGCTTTATCATTCATTGTTATGATAAACAAAACCCAAAGCTACTCAGGCAAAGCTGTTATGTTTTTACATAAATTTTACTTTCAGCAAAAAATGCTGATGTAGGGCCAGCAGGTGGCATGATGGTTAAGGCACTGGATCCCAAATGGTCAACACCACGATTCAAATCTCTGACTTGACAGCATGAAAAACACACTATGCTGTGTATGTGTGTGTGTGTGTGTGTGTGTGTGCGCGCGCACATGCGCGCATACGTGGCTAAAATATCGAGAAGAGAATGGAGGAGAAGGGATTGCAGCATGGCCATCCCCCTGCAAGGTGATTTCTCTCTGTCTCTCTCTAGCAAGAGTAGGCAAAAATCTTAAAAAGGAAAAAGAAAAATAAGAATTGCTGATTTAATCACAATGAATAGCAGACTTCAGAATGCACTTATGCTCCAGGGCCACAACGTAGCACGGTGACAATGCAATGCTCTGGAGCATTTCCCTACAGGAAAGTTCAAGATTCACATTAGAGAGCCCCTGAAGACGCCAGCTGCACACGTACTGGTGACACAGGGTGGTTGAAGCTGGAGGTGGACCTCAGTAGGAAGACCCTATAGTCAGTGACTGTCTTTCACAAATGAAAAAGAGCGATGAACTATTTAAAAAAAAAGAATGTAAATCGTGTCCTAAAATTAATTTTGCTGTATCTAATTATGAAACTAGTACTTAGGTTTTTAAAAATACACCTGTACCATTCTGTATTTTACTTTTAATAATACAAACTGTATCCCCTCCACTGCTAAAGCATACAACTTTTCTTTTGGGCATTTTCAAAACCCTGTAGAATACATTTTAGCAAATTTTTGCATATATTGGTGTGTCTATTTCACACATATTTATGACTGAAATTACTTTTCTAAGTGTATAAACATCTTTGTATTTTTGCTGTGCAATTTCTTTAAATCTAGTAGTTACATTTGTTTATAATATAAATTAGATTGACCTAATATACATATTTTGAAATAACTTTACCATAATTTAATGTTAAATTTTTGTCCTTAGTTTTTTGTTTTGTAGTATGTTTTACTATTTTGCCAGTTTAAAGGGGTATTTCAAGGCTGGATATATTTATATGAGTTAATACCTTGAGCAGATGTTTGCTTAGTACATTATTTGTATGTCATGTTTGTTTAATCTTTGTATTTCTCATTTCATTACTATTTTTTCACTTTCCGCATTTTCTACATAAATTGTGGTCAAGCTACTTCATTCTGTTAGTAATATGATGTGCTGTTTCTTTTCATTTTATCTTTCAAACTGCATGTGTGTGTAAACACAGGTGTGCGGCCCCACATTTACACAGATACACGGAGAGGAAGGTCAAACAGGAAAAGTCAAGAAGAAAAAGTTTACTTTATAGTTATAATCCCATAAGGAAACTTTTCCACTTAAAAGTGTTTTCTTTTGATCAGTCGTAAAGTTCATCATTTATTCTAACTTTACTCGGTGTCCCAGAAGGAGTACTCATCAATATTCAATCCGCTATAACTGTTCCCACACCTCTCTTTCTTGGCCAAGTGAACTGGAAGCATTTTCCTGCATAGACTCACGTAATTTTGTTGTCTTGTAGCTCCATAGATCCTTTGCCTTAACCAATGTGAACTTGGATCTAAGCTGAAAGCAAGACCATTTCAATGTCTCCTCTTTTGATGTACCTGCCCCTGTCCACTCTTCGCTGCCAGAGCTGGGACATTACTTTATCACATTTCAAAGTCACGTTTTGTCCCCTCTGCATGCAAAGTCACTTTTGAATAAGGTACTTTGACTAAGACCTGCACTGATATTTTAACTTTCTGTTTTAGCATGTCGTAACAAAGGCTTTAAGCTTTGGAATAGCATTTGCTTTTGAGGATATTTAATTTAATTTAAAAAGATGAAAAGTTTGCTGTGCAGATGATACAAGCAAACCATTTCAAGGGGTATTAAGCG
The DNA here is from genome assembly GCA_026018925.1 of Tupaia tana. Classification (NCBI taxonomy): domain Eukaryota; kingdom Metazoa; phylum Chordata; class Mammalia; order Scandentia; family Tupaiidae; genus Tupaia; species Tupaia tana. The sequence goes on along the minus strand of JAKSZU010000019.1, from coordinate 41,431,046 downwards.
TAGGGCTCCAGAACAGAGTGTGTGCTAAACATAGAAGAAAGGGATGAGGGGACCTAGAGATAACTGAACACGGGGAGGCATAAATACGCAGAAGGCACCCATGTGCATAGACGTAGGCTAAAAATACACGAGCACTTAATATTAATGAGGTTGTACTTCTGCTCCTCCTGTTGTTGACAAAGATTCTGACCTATGTGTCCTCTGTCCACAATATACAGCTAAAACCTACACAGTTCAGCAGGCTTCGAGCAAGCTAGACCTATTAGCCAGATATGCTGTTCCCATGTCTTTTCCATAGAAAAAAATGTATCTTATTGGACCAGCGCAAATTGCTTTTGATGGGTCCCCATGCTTGCAGTCGCAACTGTGGTTCTTGTAACCACATAGTCGGGGGGAAAACTGGGGTCATGCGCAGCTAGTACCAATGACGCTGTGTCCCCACAATCAGTGGCTGTGGTCCCTCCGTCCTGCTTACACCTTACCCGAAATGCATTAACCCAGTCCCTCTGCCTCCACGTCGTCTCTCTCTATGTGTTTTAAACAGATTTTACAGCTCTGGGGCCTGAGCGATTCCATCTGGACTCTGAGCCTCTCTGTGCCACAGCCTCTGGGATAGCTGACCTGGTAGTGTAAGACTGGAGACGGACCTTGCATCCAAAGTCACTTTCTTTCTCTCTTTTCTTTCATAGGCGTGGTCCTGTCCTGTCACCGTCCTCCCGCCGCAGCTTCCAGTTATTGCCATGCTCGTCTTTAGACAGGGTCTCGCTGTTTCTGTCCCAGCAGCCTCAAGCTCGCGGTTCTCTTGCCCTAGCCTCCCAGGATCTCTGGGGATTACAGGTGCACGCCACCACAGCTGGGCCTGCAGCAAGGTGATTTTCTAAGGGACAGCTTTCATTTCAGCCCGCGATCACGCCCCAACACTACCGTACACCACGTTTGGGATCTCTAATTAAAAGTAAACACTCTGAGTCCTAGATACACAAGGAGTTGGAGTGTGACGCGGAACGCTCAAATGCTTGAAATAATTAGATGGAGAATTTCAGGAATGGCTGGGGTTTATTTTTTAAAAATTGACAGAGGAGGAAAAACGGGTATATTGCTCAAGGACTAATTGGATCTTCTTCATCTGTTATTAACAGTCATTTGAGATTTATGGAGTAAAGGAACCAACTCGTCAATAAGAATGTTCACAACACCATCTGGAGATCTTTTCCTTCTTATTTATGTTTAATAATGACAATGACAAACAAATAAGGTAACTAAAAATAGCCTCTTTATCAGAATGTCCCTAAGATTACTCCTATCCGAATAATAAGAAAACCTACTACTCAGCTTGGCTTAATTGTTCTCTAGCAAATGTCTCTCCACACACTAATGGCGCTTTTCCTTCTGCATCCTATACATACATGAAAAACACCCTTAAAGCTCAGTTTAAAAAATAAAGTCCAATATTTATTTACCCATTGGGTGATTTGCTAAACCTAACAACAACAACAAAAAAAGACCAATTAGTGACACAAAATAGTTGCTTTAAAAATAGCTCATTACCAAAGAAAATTAAACCACCTTATTTCTGATTTGGGATATCTTATCTAGTGACTTTCTTTTGATTTTATTTATATATATATATATATATATATATATATATATGTATATTTTTATATATATTTTTATATTTTATATATATATTTTATATATATATAATATATATATTTTATATATATATATATATATATATATTTTTATATATATATATATATATATATATATATATATATATGTATGTATGTATATATTTTTTGAGAGGTAGAAAGCCATAAATTACCCCCCCCAGGGGTGATGGCCATGCTGCAATCTCTTCTCTTAGAATTTTGGGCACTCATACACATACGCCCAGTATGAGTTTTAAGCTGCCAGGTCCTGGACTCAAACCATATTTGACTATGTGGGAGTCCAGCAATGTAACCATTATGCCACCTGTTGGTCCCTACATTAATATTTTTAAAGAATTATTTATATAGTGCATGTCCGCTCACCAGAGACAGACAGAGAGAAAGAGGGAAAGTGAGAAAGCAAGCCTCCAGGTCTGTCAAGCCACCGTCAGCCATGTGGGAGACCAGAACCTTAACCACCACGTCACCTGCTGACCCACATCAATTCACTTTTTACATGTGATTCTAAAAAAAAGGACAGTCATGTTCTGCCTGTACCACCCCATACTCACATTTTCTGTTTTTTTTTGGTTATCAAATATAATTGTTTCAGGTGAATCATACACTCTGATCACCAACACTTCTTCCAGTTTGCTTTTCAACCCCTCCTGCCCTGTAAATTTTATTACAAGTTTGAGATACCCTAATCCCTCATCTTAGGCCTACATTACTTCTTCTTTTGTAAGGTTTCTGCCATAGGGTGCATGTGTTCACCAGAGGGACAGAGACCGTGAGAAGGAAAGTGAGAAATCACCTTCCAGGGTGCTGACCATGCTGCAGTCCCTTCTTCTTCATCCTCCTGTTGGGATTTTGGGCACACACACATGCACATGTGCCAGATGGGCTTTTCAAGCCAAGTCTGGGACTCAATCTGCCGTCGGCCATGTGGGAGGTCGGCACCTTAACCACCATGCCACCTGCTGGCCCCGGCCCACATTACATTTCGCTTCAGCCCTCATAACCCCCAAAGTATCTCATCTGCTTCCAGGTCTTTCCCACCTTTTCACGTTTATTTTCTTTATATATTTCATAAGAGAAAGAGAGACAGACACCCCTGACGGCCTCTGACAGTGCTTTCTCAGGAGGCCCGGAACCCACACCCAGGCTCCCCACGTGACTTCAGCGTCCTACGGGAGCGTTCTATGGCCGGTCAACGTGGCTGGGCCAAGGCCTTTGAGCATAGATGGAGGCGAGTCAAACTTGGACCTGCAGTCCACATGCTCCTCGGAACCCCAGAACAGAGTACAGCGGACTGTTCCATCTCCCTCCCTAGACAGTCGCAGGAATCCTACCTCTCATCCAAACCAAGGGAGTGAAGAGCACATTTCAAAGCCCCTTCTCTTGCTATCGTCACACTTGGTACAACGTCCTTTCAGTCTACTCACATCCGCATGCCAGAAACAAAGGTATACATGATCTCCTCTGCCCATTTTTTGTTTGTTTTTAGATTTTTAACACATTTTTAGGTTTCAAGGGAGAGCAACAGTGAGAAATCATCCTACTGGGATTCTGGGCATGCACACACATGTGCCTGGCGTGAGTTTCAAGCCACCAGGTCTGGAACCCGAACCGTGGTCAGCCATGTAAGAGTCAAGAGCCTTAAGTACCACACCACCTGCCGGCCTCCTGTCCGATTGTTTATTTATTTATTTTTTTAAGTTCATTAGAGAGAGCATGTGTGTACACATAGAAGAAAGAGAGGGCAGGAGAGATCACCTTGGTGGGCTCAGAATGCTACAATCACTTTCCTCCTGCCTTCTGGTCCTTCAGGGTCTTGAGCTTAAGCATCTGAGCCAGGCATGCTTCAGGCCAAGTCAGGGATTGAACCCTCAGCTAGCCGTGGCTTCCAGCACTGTAGTCCAGCTTTCTACCAACAGCACCACAGAGGCTGGGCCTCGTTGTGCAATTTAATAGAAAATCTGGTGCCTTTTCATCTTCGTTATTGGTTGATCGCATTCATTTGCTAAGATTTCTACTGCTGCCCCTCTGTTCTGGAATGAGCTCCTCTTCCTGGGGTGCTCATCCATAATAATCTTCCATCGCTCTCGCGGTGTTTGTTCTTTTCTTTTGCTTCCCCCACCTTTTTTTTTTTTTTTTTTTTTTGAGAGATTTTTGCTATAGGGTGCATGCGCTGGCAGACAGAGACACCACAGTTGACTCCATGGAAGTCCAGAGACGTAGTCATTACACCATCTGCTGGTCCCTCTTTTGCCTTTTAATTGGCCTGTACTGCTGCTCCTCTGTTCTATGTTAAAGACCAGAACCCTAAATATGGTTGGGAAAGTCTGTCGCCTTCTCCCCAGTCCATCCTCCATCCTGCTGCCCCTCAGGCTCTGTGAACAAGACACAGCGGGTCTTCAGCTGCCTCCACTTCTCCGCGCATCTGATCCGTGCCTCTGACTCTGCACCTGCACACCAAGTGCTCTCAGCTAGGGGAATGCCGACATGGCAGACATCTATCACCCTCAGGAAGCCGAGGTCGGAGACACCTCTCATGTGGACTTACTGCACCCCGGAAATACGCTAAACACATTTATGAGACTCTGTTCGTCTTTTCCTCTGAACACAGGGGTGTTTTGTCATTTTGCTCACATTATCTGGCGCTTTAACAGAGCTCCTGGCATGACTAATTGTTCCAGAAACATCTGTTGAGTAGATCAGTGAAAGAGGATGAGAGAAGATTCTGTAGTTTCCGAACGTTCCTCTGAGGTACTTGGCTCCACGTCCAGAGTGTCCGTGCGAGGCATCTCGGCGCCGGCCCCGCGGAGCACACAAGTCAATCATCGAGAATCGTTTACATGAAGCTTCAGGGATAATCTCCAAAGACATCCAACTTTCTAAAAATGTTCTTATCAAAATAATATAGGCACATGGAAGCAAATGAAAGGTATGGTGGGACTTACGATGGGAAGTGAAGAGCTGCCCGCCTCTCCCTCCGTGCACCAAGCCCGCCCACAGGCGTTCTCCTTCATGTCTGCCTTTACCTCCGAGGACCTTTGTCACAGTTCCTACATGTATGCGCTGCTCATAGGAGCTGATTCTGATATAGAAATGTGACATTTTAACTTGCACTTTCTATCTCTTTTCAAAGTGTATCACCTATGCAGGTATATTCCGTTTGTCACTTGGTTGTCTTTTTACTTTTAAGTAATATCTGGCCCTTCTATTTAAGAACCATCATATTTCAGCACTATCTCCTGAAATTTCTATTCAAAAAATAATTGTGGGTCGGTTCCCCAGTCTGGTAATTTAGACAGCCAGATCCCACATGGCTATGTGGTTTGAGTTCCTGATGCAGAGGCTTGGGAAACACGCAGGGCATGTGTGTACATGCCCAAAATCTGGAAGGAGAGACAGATGAGGGAGTAAAGCATACAACCTGATCATCCTCACGGGGGAGACTACTCCTCTCCCTCTCTCTCTCCCTCTTCCTCTCTCTCTCTCCCTCTCCCTCCCCCTCCCTCTCTCCCTCCCCCCCCTCTCTTTCTCTCTCTCTCTGTCTCTCTCTCTGGTGAGCACACTCACCTTCCAACAAAAAATAAATACATTTCACTTTATAAAAATTTTTCATTTGGTGCTTTTACTCTTATATTTTATTCTTTCCACAAGTGTACACATTACTAAAACATGCCTACAAAAATAAATTGTTATCCAAGTAAGTTGGATAAAATGAACTCAATAGCTCTTTCATAGTTTTATTTTTTTATAACAAAAATGTTGAACTATGCAAATTAATGAATTTATAAGCTATCTGAAACAACTTGGTAGCTCCTAAAGCAGGAAAGTTGAAAAAAAAAAGAGAGAGAGAGAGAGAGAGAGAGAGAGAGAGAGAAAAAAACAATCTATTCTCTTGTTTAAATAAAGTAAATTAATCTAGGTTTGTCAAAATCTTATGTCTACACATTATATTCCAAATATTTATAGTAAATTCCACTGGAATTCAAATTTAACATACATATTGAATTTTTCAAAGGCAAGATGAATTAGTAATCTCCAGGTAACAGTCACTCAACCTAAGAATTTATTGACACATATTACTCAAAATGATGATTGCAAGTATTTTTAGAAGGAAAAAATAAAAGACATTCCTAAGTCAACAATATTCTGTACAACTTTTGCAAGCAGTAGGTAGCTACTTAGCTCAGCGAGCATGTCTCTCCTTCCTTCTTTCTCAGTGAAAAAGAGAATCTCTAAGGACTTTTGGAAATTTCTCCATTAATACCTCCGTAGCTTCACAGTGTAGAATTCAATAAAATTCTATGCTAAAATTTAAATTTCTAAAGTTCATATTCAGAATACATACAATAAAAAGCAACCGAGAATTATTGAGGGAAAAAAATCTTCATGTGCAACTAAGCTATTTAAGAAAATAGAACATTAGATATGTACATTTTGAAATAGCATGTTTAATGCAAATTATAAGGAAAACAAAGTTTAGTTTGATGAAATGTGGGTATGTATAAATACCTATTCAGAAAATCGGGGGGGGGGGGAATGAAGCTTGATTCTAGTTTATGAATCTACTAAGTGTCTATAAAAACCAAGCAATCCATTAAACTCAGTTTTCCCAGTTCTTCCAATCTACTTGACTGCCTCTCCTGCCATGTGATTATTTCATGGCCAACCCTCTCAGTTTGTACCTTCTCAGATCCCATGATGCTTCATTCTATTACCCAGGGAAAACGTATTTCCATAATGCAAGGTGATTTATTCTTTCTTTTCACCCACTAATTATCTATAATACACTTTCTGCGAATACATATAGAAGAGATATTTGGTAAGGGGGAGAAAATGAGAAAAGCTCCCTGCTTCAAAATGTGGAAGTCCTGGGGCTGGCAGGTGGCGTGGTGCTGGAGGCAGCAGAATCCCACACGGCTCGCTGCGACTCCAGTACCAGACCTGGAGTCCTGCTCTCTCGCTTCCACCCTGGTCTAATTAAAATAATAATAATAATAAATAAAATTAGGCAAAATAATTCTTTAAAAATGCAGTAGTCAGGGCCATGCAATTGATAAATGGTTTCTGGAAAATATTGATTTTTATTTCTAACTTTGAATACATAAAATTGAGCAAATAGTTTTTAAAAATTTTCTGCCAATAAACGATAGTAAACTTCTAATTGATTTCACAATTAAATTCCATTGATTTTTGTCATTATAGCCTAGTAATAGGTTGTCTGTCTTAGTTTTTATTATTGTAATTGGAATCTTAAAAGCGTATTTAGGAATAGCTTATCATAAGATGCTGTTTCTGCAGTCTGCCAAGACATTAAACTGACAAGAACAAACATTACATTTGATCTTAACCAAAGGGCTACAAAGTGAGTGTAAGGCATTTTAATTTTACTTGCTGGTGATGTGATCATTGAACATTATTTTAATGATATCTATTTTATCTATCTTTTAATTTTGTTAAGTTTTTGCTAGAGGGCATGTGAGCTCACCAGAGAGAGACACAGAGAGAGAGAAAGTGAGAAAGCACACCCTACGGGGTGGCCACATCACAATCCTTTCACCTCCATTCCTCCCAGCTTTGGGGATGTGGGCACATGCACACTCACCTGCCCATGTTCCAGGTCACCCTGTCTGGGGCCTGAACAGTGCACTCAGACATGTAGGAGCCAGCTGCTTTTACCACCATGCCACTGACTGGCCCAGTAATACTTAGTTTATGACTTTTTTTCTTCTCAAAGAACAATGTTATATGATCTTATTTGTCGGGGACTAGCCTCGGCGGGGGTGGGTTATCTTGACAGAGGTGGCGCAGGTGAACAGAAGACACAGGCCTCGATGCCTTTTTACGCACGTCCTATGCCGGACACTCCCCAAAGATTGCTCTCTGAGGAGTGACAACTGCTAGGAATCATTGTGCCTTTTTATTGAAAATGTGTTACATGCAAGTAAATGGGAGAGGGGGTAAGTGTTTTAATTATTAGCTCATAAAGTTTTTAACAATAGGGAACATAGATTCTATTCAGGGTTGGATTAAGGGTGGGTCTCGTGCAGTTCCGCATTTGTAGGTGGGTCTCCATGGAATTGTAGGTGGGTCCTTATAGAATGCTGTTTTGGGAAGGCGGTTTTGGTAAGCAGAGATGATTATTAGCTGATGCTGCACAGCAGCCATTTTGTGATTACCAGGAATGGCTCTGAGAAAAGAAAATCTCAAGAATAGATATTAGTTCCTCTGGATTTTAATAAAGAATGATACTTACATAGTTTTATAGGGATTTAAAACTTGATTTGAGGGGCCCTAAAATATTTATCTATTTTGCTTGGTGAGGGCAGAGGTGTCCTGGGCCAGTTTTGGCCTATTCCTATTTTAAGTAAAGAAACGATTAAGTTTACCTTAAATGTATTTTGAAGGGCCTTCTAAAGGTCAAGATTATTTCTGCCTAGATAGAACTTCAGCCTACCCTCTACTGTGACCATGGAGATAAAGCATTGTAATTAATAGTAGGTGATTATAGCAAAGGGGAGCGGTCGGGGGAGTTCCTGGAAAATTTTATCATATACTCAGGATGTATAAGAGAGCTTATGCAATTCTTTTACAGTAGTAAATTGGGGAGTCAGAGCGGGGGTCGCTTCCCAGCAAGGCTACCAGTTTTCTGGAGCAAATAGCAAGCAGCCTTGCTGACATGCTAATTGACCCAAGCTTTGTTCCAAGGTCAGGGGGTGCACAACAGTGGCTTTGCCAGCATATTGACTTGACCAGAAGCGGAGCTCAAAGGTCTGGGGGGCTCAGACAGATTCTGGGGCCTCGCCAGGTCGGACTCCTCCACTTATTTATAGTTAAAAATCTAAAAATGGTGATCTCATAGAAACCTAAAGTCGAAAGGTGGTTACCAGAAGCCAGGGCTGGAGAAGGGATGGGGAAAAGGGAGGTGTTACATGAAAAGCTACAAAGTTTCAGTTAGTCTGCTGGAAAAATGTTTCCGTGAACTGTAAATTATAGTGAACTGTAGCATTACAAGGTGCTCACAGTACCATAGCAGTAGATGTTAAATAGCACGATTCACTCTTCCTGCAATGTATACATAGAACAAAACGTCACATTGTGCTCCATAAATGTATGCAGTTACTCTGTATCTGGCATTCTTACTCTTTCAGGAAGAACATTCACTTTGACACTGCTTTTGAAACTTATAAAGGACCCAGGCTACGGTTCCGATAGAATTTCAAAAAATTAAATAATTGAAAATGTAAATAATGTTCCAGAATGAAGAGAGGAACAATGCCTTTTGAGCAAACATTTGGTGGGTAATTATTCAAAGATCACCAGACTGGTAGAATGAGTTGGTCTGGCTCTTGTATCGACTTTATCGAAACTCTAAAATGCGTTTCTCCTTTTCTTTCTTATGGGGTTAAGTTACACTCCTGAACCACGTAATTACGCTACAGTCACTAAAGGACCATGCAGGGCAGTGGTCCCATGGGTTTATAGTGGAGCTGAAAACCTGCTACGGCCTGGTGACGCCGAAGCTGTCGGGTGCGGTAGCACAGTCTGCAGACTGGCCATTCTCCTCATGGGGGACACTTCTCACTTTCCCTGTTTCTCTCTCTCCAAGGAGCTCACATATCCTATGTCAAAAACTGAAGGGAAAAGAACCTACTCACTGTATGCGAGGGCCTGATCGATACCAAGGACACAGATACGAACGAGTGGGCGGGAACCCTCTCCGTAGCACTGCCTTACTGTAAGTTAGCAAGCACCCTCCGTAGCACTGCCTTACTGTAAGTTAACGAGAGGAAAAATCATTTAAATCATAAGTACGTTTCACAGAACATTGAAAACTTTAACAAAATGAAAAAATCGGTCATTTTTATTTAAAAAGGAAAGCCATAAAAATGAATATATAAAAGAATACCAAAATTCTGAAGGGAATGAGTAGGACAATAAAGAGAGGAAAATATTCTCAAAATGCAAAAGGAAATCAACTTTAGAAAGAAAAGATAGAGAGGTCAAAGGAAGGTAAAATTAGATGGTGTATATAGAGAATATAAAAAACTAGGGTGTCGATATTTATACCATACATTTTCTTTTTTTTAAAGATGAAGCTCTATTTTTTAGAGGTTTTTGCTATAGGGTGCGCATGCTCCCTTGAGAGACAGAGGGAGACAGAGAGACAGAAAGTGAGAAATCCCTCCCTGGGGGATGGCCATGCCGCAGTCCCTTCTCCATTCTCCTCTTGGGATTCTGGGCACACACACACACATACACGTGCCCAGTGAGTCCTAAGCCACTGGGTCTGGTACTCAATCCGTGGCCAGCTATGTGGTAGTCCAGTGCTGCAATCACTACACCCTCTCGTGCTTCCTACTTATATCATTTTAAAAATAATTATTTTAATTAATTTTATTCATCATCATATTTTTTAATTTGACCAGAGAGACAAGAAAGAGAGAGAAGAAAAGTGAGTAACTAAGCTGCCAGATCCTGGGCTTGAACCACAGTGGGTCATGTGGAAGTCCAACACCTTAACTACCACGCCACCTGCCAGACCTCTGTATAATACATTTTCAAGAGGTAGAACTTTATCATTGTTGAAAGGGCAATAATTAAAACATATTTATAATAATACTACCATTAATACTAGTAAACTCCTAAAACAAATAGTGGGTCATTGGAAAAGTCATGATGTATTTTTCTGTTTTTCTATGAAAAACAAAAACAAAAGAATAAAAATAGAGAATTTCACCCTGTATCTGTCCACTGCAAGATGAAAGTCATTTAAGCAGCCACCTAAGTGGTCCCTTCTTTTTACTGACAAAGAAGACAATCAGCTCGCCTTAGCCGCTGTCCCTATGTGCACCTCTGACTGAGCAAAGCTGAGAGTTCCGCCTTGGTCCACAGTGGCAGTGATCAAGCAAGGTTACTCTACTCTAGAGCACACACGGGTGAATTCAAGTTTGCATAATCGGTCTTTTTAAAAAATATTTATTTAATTTCATTTGTTATTATTATTATTTTTAATTTGACCAGAGAACAACAGAAAGAGAGAGATAAAGGGAAAGTGAGAAAGCAAGCTGCCAGGTCCAGGACTCGGACCGCGTTCAGCCACATGGGAATCCAGTGCCTTTAACCACCACGCCACCTGCTGGCCCTGGATAATTAATTGGTCTTAACAACAAAATCTAAACTTCACCGCTAAGATTTACAAGCTGCTGAATAAATTGCTTTCTGCCAACTCTGACCTTATTTCGTATCACTCTAATACACCAAGTCCAAGTCACAACAGCCATTTTTTCCTTGGAAACAATGAGCTTATTCCTACTCAGCGCCTTTGCCATGCTTTCTCATCAGACACCCTGTCGTATCTGATTAAATGTTCCTTCCTCAGATAATCCATACCTGACCCCGATCTGAAGTAGATGTGCCCCCTCGACTCTTCCTCCCTTCTGTCATTCTGCAGTCACCAACTGCTCTGTTTTCCTCGTAGCAGCGACCACACCTGAAATGCCATGTCATTGGGTTATGTTTGTGCTTTTCTGGAACTCTAGGACACGGGCACCCGAGGGCAGGCGCGTGGTGCCCATTCGCTGCGGTCTCCTCAGCACTAGGGTACCGGCGCATTCACGGCATTTTCTGTACTGATCAGGTCCTCAATATATAAACCATGTGAGTAAACAAAGAAATGTGAAAATAATCTCTCAAATCAAGAATGAACCAAGAGAAATTTCCACAGTATTGATGCCTAAAATCACTAAGAAATTATTAACTTAATTACTGTGCTAATGCTAGTACATAACCTGGACAAAGGTTTCATTTTGTTTGTTTTTAGGTTTTTGCCATAGTGAGTGTGTGCTTGCCACAGACAGAGAGAGGGAAAGTGAGAAATCACCCCCAGGAGGAGTGGCTCTGCCACAATCCCTCCTTCTCCATTTTCCTCTTGGGATTTTGGGCAAGCATACACACATACCTGTGTGAGTTTCCAGCCACTGGGTCCAGGACTTGAACCATGGTCAGCCACGTGAGCATCCAGCACCTCCGTACTATGCCCTGGTGGACTCAACAAGGGTTCTTATCATTGTTGGCTGTTATTTCCCCAGGATGTGCGTCAAAATATTACTAAGGCATCAGGATTAATCAATCTTAACGTATGCAAAGTATGTGAGAAAGGAAATATTAACACATTTAATTATGTATAAGAAGTTATCAAGCATAAGTCCACAGAGTTTTTAAATAATATTAAAAATTTATGACAAAATTTTATATTTGAAAAAATGTTATGGTTTATAAGTCTAAATTTACCCCAGTAAATTAAGTTTTGGCATATTTACTGATGTTTGGGAAATCCGTGCTTGCTTGTATTATATGTCTTAGTCAAAATATGTTCACTAAAGTAGGCATGGTACTTTCTTAATTTTGGAATGTAGCATAATGTATCTCATTGAACGATATCACTTAATATTTACAAATTACATGGGCTTGTAAAAGGGTCTTACATAAATAACTTGTCACAGAGATAAAATGATACAGCCAACATAGGAAATGGTCACGCATATGAGAAATCTCCAAGTTAATTTTATCTTTAAAAAGTGCTTAAAGTTGCATTTTAAATCTTGAAGAACACTACTTTAGACCATTAATATAGATATGTTGTACAAGCTAAACATGAATCAAAATCTACATATGCATGAACTATAGTAAAATTATGCTCCACAGGATCAAGTTGGATTAAAGTGATTGTATAGACTGTATTCTCAAGTAATAACTTTAAAAAAAATCCATTTCTATTTCAAGTCATCTAATTTGCCTAGTAAAATTATAAAAGACATAATAAAATTAAAATATTTTCCTGGAAACACATTTCATTCAAATATAACTTTAAGTGATTACTTGCTATTCTTCATAAATATGATGTTCCCAGAGCTGGGTATTGTCAAAGTCATTTATCCTTCCACATGGATGACAGTGAAGTGCTGATGGCCCTGGATATACGGAGACATCATCTACTTGCACAGATGCAGCTTAAAGAAAACCCCATTTACAAGTAGAACCTTAGATGTTCTCGGCAGTTTCCAAAGCAGGGGAAAATGATTTTGCATTATGCATTTCTCTAATGCATTCTATCCGCTGCTGGTCTTTCCATACTGAAGTTTCCATGTCCCTTTGCACCGAGTCACGCTACGACACGCACAGCCGTTCACAGACCACTGTGCTGGCGGCCAGCATACGCCCTCTTCGACGCTACAGTCCGTGACTTTGGGTTTGCTTCTGTTTGGAAGTGGGCTTAGACTCCCATGGCTTTTGTAGCTAATTCTCTTTGGTGAATCCTGACCACTGGGTATTTGGTAATACAGACTGGGTAACAGCGATCTAGTGATTAAGAGATACTTCTCACTAGAAAAGTATTCAATCCTATAAAAGCAAATCATAGAAAGGAAGCTGATTGAGAGAAAATGTAAGTTTTTTTTTTTCCCTAAAGAACTAGGAGAAATTCAGGCTGGCATAACCTGTTTCTGGCAGAACTGGCAAGGGCTAGAACCAGGCGCTCCAGCGTCAAAGCCAGCACTTGGCGGCCTCAGTGCACAGAGTTGCTTCACATACTGCCCAGAAGAGGCTCACAGATCACTACGCGAGAAGTTGTGGTTTGGTTGTTATTGTTTTTTAACATGCATTTCTCTACTTGCCAGAGGGCATGTGTGTGGAACAGAGAGAGAGAGAGAGAGAGAGAGAGAGGAAGAGAGAGAGAGAGAGAGAGAGAGAGGAAGAGAGAGAGAGAGAGAGGAAGAGAGAGAGAGAGAGAAAACACCTCCCAGTAGGCATGGTCATAGCGCACGCTTGTCTCCATTTTCCACACCAAGATTTTTGAGCATGCCTGCGCACGTGCTGGTGGGTTTTCCATCGCTAGGAGGTCAGCTATGTGGGATTTTTCTCCCTTAAGTAGTAGGCCAGAGTCAGCCCAGAACTGTAGTTTTATTTAACTTGAAATGGGACCCAAAAGCTAAGGGAAAATAGTTTTGTCCATGCCATCACACCCCAGAAATGTTTGGGAACACGTAGTAAGATGCACAGCCATGCACGACAATCATACACAAGGCTGAGGGAGCCTGCACTTCATAAACATAGAGGTTTTCTCCAGCGGCTCCTGCGCCCAGGCCTGCAGGAGCGAACGCTGGCACACGCTCGGCCCCTCGTGAACACGTGCTGCACGGAGGGATGTGTGAGGTTTACGGAATGAGAGGCCTGAGGTTAGGCCTCCGACGCTGGTTCTGGGCTAACATGGCGTTCGTTCAGGAATTCCGCATAACCCAGTCTTCGTGGCAGCCAATTTTTCTCAAGTATATTCTAACAAGTTAAAAAAAAAATAGTTCTTCTCTATGGAATTTAGTAAAAGCTAAAGCAAGGGCCAGCAAGTGGCATGGTGGTTAAGACGCTGGACTCCCACATGGCTGACTGTGGTTCGAGTTCCAGACTTGGTGAGTTCCCTAATCACTTTCTCTCTCTCTCTCTCTCGCACACAAGCTCTATAGCAAATTAAACTAATAAGAATAAATAAAACTAAATAAATCTTTCAAAACATAAAGTGAAAACTAAAACAAAATATATTCCTTAGCATTAGTGACCTCAGTAGGTACTTTTTTTGTCTAAATACTCAGAATTTCCTTATTTCTTTTTTAAACTATACAAACAATGCTAAAATTTTAGACAAAGTCTACTGACTCATAAAATAAAGTGGAAAATATAGGGGAAAAAAAAGGTGTGGTCATTAGTAAAAGATTCATTTACTAACAAAATATCTACTTTAACTATCACAAATTTTAGTGTTTTTGTTTTTGTTGTTCTGTGGCATGCCTACCTGTCACATTCAGACAACTAAATGGAGACCCCCACTCCAACCTGACCAGACATTTTGTGGCAACCGAACAAAACATCTCCTGAACTTCTACAACAGTCCATCTGGCTCCCACGGTCTGTCCATTTCTGAATGCTTCAACTGCATGGCTTCAAAGGGGGGGACCCTGAAGCTGTAGAAGGCTTTTCCAGTAACACAGGCCAAACAGGAGAGAGCGAGTTGGGAGTAAACACAAAAGCAAAGTGAAAACAAGAAAAAAGGCAAAAGAAGACAAAGACTATCTCACAGAAACTGCTGGAGGGAAGGGATTCATTTACACCAAACCTTTTATCCTGGTTCTGGCACTCGTGTCCTCAGAACAAGCACACACACACTCACACATACCCATGCACACACAGTAAAACAAAGAAAACTAAAATGAAGGCTTAAGTCAGAAACTAGTGTGTAAGTAAACCTCTGTGAGTGTGAGCCCATCCATTTGTTCACTTCAAAACACCTTGACGAAGGGTTTCCAAGAGCTGCACCCTCTGCTGGTGCTACAGGGGCTATGGCCGTTCCTTCTCAAAGAATTCACCGACAAGCAGAGCAGAGCAACTTTATTTATGTTTCAGGTTTTTGCCATAGGGTGCATGCACTTAGAAGAGAGACCAAAAGAGACAGTGAGAGGTAAGTTGAGAAATCACCTTCCAGGGAAGGTAGCCACCCTGAAATCCCTTCTCTTCCATTCTCCTCCAGGGATTTTTGGGCATGCACATAAGCGTGCCCAGGCTGCTGCGTCCAGGGCTTCGACTGTGGTTGGCCGTGTGGGAGTCCAGTGCTTAACCACCACACCACCTGCTGGCCCAGATCAACCTTTTCTTTCTTCTTTTTTCTTTTTCCTAGAGATTTTGTTTGTTTGTTTTGCCATGGGGTGTGTGTGCTCGACTGAGAGACAGAGAGAGACAAAGAAACAGAAAGTGAGAAAGCACCCCCCAGGAGGGATGGCCACGGTGCAATCCCTTCTCTCCCATTCTCCTCTCGGGATTTTGGGCACGCACGCACATGCACTCAGTGCATGAGTTTCAAGCTTCTGGGCCCGGGACTTGAAATGTGGTCGGCCATGTGAGAGTCCAGTGATGTAACCATTATGCCATCTGCTGGTCTCAATCATTTTTAAGGAGTGGTTAAGTCTGGTTGAAGATTAACAGGCAGGACACTATGAGCATGGCAAGAGCCATTTTATTCCGAGAATGAGGAGTGTGGCTGAAACAAATAACGTAGATGTGTCTGTATAGTTAGACCATAACGTACGCAGGACTTTAGAGGTAAATCGCACTCGGATAAGGAGGACCTGTTCGCTAACCTGAGTTGTCGGCATCATTGTACTGTAGTTAGCAGCGGGGAGCCTCAGAGATTTAAGGTGGGTCATTCACAATGTCACTCCAAAAGCAGTTTGGGAAGGACTGAAGGAGACTCAGTCCAGAGAGGAGCAGCATCAGCCTGCCTGGCTCAAAGAATTGTTCTGACGCAATCAGCTCATTTTTATAATGAAAGCATGATTTGCTTTCTGTATTTTTTTTTTTTTATTGAGAGTCTTTTGCTGTAGGGTGCATGTGCTTGTCAGAGATAGAGACAGAGACATAGAAAGCAAAAAATCACCCTCCAGGAGGGATGGCCATGCCACAATCCAGTCTCCTCGTGATTTGCTTTCTTAAAAAATCATCATCTGTCATATCAAATTGTGTCAATTTGCCTTTTAATGGCTTTATAGTTTTGTTTGCATTTATGTGTAAATTACATTTGCTTTTATGTTTTCTACTGGTCCTATCCAGGGTCTCATATTATATATACCTGGAGGAAAAAGATTAGTGGTGCCTGAAACTTTAAATTTATTTATTTATTTTCTATCAACGTAATAATTTGAATCAATCTAGTACCACGGGTATGAGATCCGGAGGTCACAGGTTGTAAATTAGGTAGAGCTCAATCAGATGGAAGAACTATAAATGCCTTCAGAAGTTACTTCATCAGAAATTTGGGACCAGCAGTTGGCGTAATGGCTATGTCACTGGATTCCCATGTAGTCGACCACGGTTCAAGTCCCAAACCTGGTGGCTTAAACTCACACTGGGTGCGTGTGCATGCATGCCCAAGATCCCGAGAGGAGAATGGAAGAGAAGGGATTGTGGCATGGCCATTCCCCCTGGGGGGTGATTTCTTGCTTTCTGTCTCTCTTTCTCTGGCAAGCACACATGCCCTGTAGGAAAAACCTCTCAAAAAAAAAGTTACTTCATCAGAAATTTATCTAATTTATCTCAATTACGGTTTATAACATCTGCCACCAAAATGACCTGGATTATCAAATATTCTCCTAAAATACTCACAATCCCTACTGGACCTCTACAGTTAAACACTGGGAACTTCGGAAAGCAACAGTTCGATCCTCGGAAAGTGGCGTACAACAGAGTATCCTACTCCAGGTAGGACCAACTGAATCTAGAATTAAAAATATGCCTATCTACGTAATAAATATGTACATACACATACATTCTATTAAAAAATTCTTCCATGGACATTAATATCTTTATTTTAAATGCAAATGCCTCTGATCAGGGATGGATGGGTTGGTTTATCATTTAAAGCAAAACTTTCTTTTTCATAATTTGTATAGAAAATGACAATATTGGCATATCAGAGTCAACAGATGTGGCTGCTTATGGTTAGAAGTTACAGCCGACCATTTTTGGCAT
This sequence comes from Tupaia tana, assembly GCA_026018925.1. Taxonomy (NCBI): domain Eukaryota; kingdom Metazoa; phylum Chordata; class Mammalia; order Scandentia; family Tupaiidae; genus Tupaia; species Tupaia tana. The sequence continues at coordinate 41,413,809 of JAKSZU010000019.1, read as the reverse complement.
CGTCAACCCCCTCTGGCCTCCTGAGGCCCGGAAACCAATAACATCCCTCTCCCGCTCCCGTTTTGACCTGCTGGGTGTTTCAGTATTGTAACTGGGCAGCTCCGTCTTACACACGACAGGTGAGCTGAGAACAGGACGGGGGCCATGCCGGGAGCTGCCGACTTGAGGGAAAAACCAGCCTGTGGCATACGAGCTGACTGGCTGTCTCTCTCCAGGTTAATAAAACGGCACATGCCTCTTGCAGATGAGTCACGCACTGAAATGGCAATCATTTTTAATTCAAATGCCACCTGCTTGATGGATCGTGGCTACTGGGACAGTTTCAGTGGGAACGTGCTCAGGCTCTGTCTAGACCTGTTTGGAAACAATGCTGGGTTGATTCATGGCACTCACCGCGGGTGTAGGCGGAGAGCACGGCGCTACTAACTGACCAGAGCGTGGGGTTGACTGGGCAGCGTGAAGTATGTACCCTGCAGCCCTTTCTTTGCAGTAGTTTATGCACTGAACTGCAAGCTTTATATCCTGGGTTTGTTGCATTGGTTTGTGTTGTAAATAATTTACCCGACAGGTCTGCCTTAATCCTCGTTGTAGTTCCTTCTGTCTGGCTCTGTGCTTTCAATGTAGGTACCTGTTTTCATTGTTTACCTCTTCACAGAGATCAAGTAATCGCTAGCTTATTTTATTCCCATCTATATTTTACTTTTAAATAGAGATTAAAAAGAAGCCTCAAGAGGACACGAGTGAACGTGGGCCTGGCCCTAGAAGAAGCTGGATGTGCTCCCGTTCCCGCGAGGTCTGTAAAGAGATCCTGCCCCGCAGAACCAGACGAGGCCGATGTTGATGGAGTCTTCCATTTGATGCTTAGAGACTAAGAAAGATCGACAGAGGGACCAGCAGTTAGTGTAATGGCTATGTCGCTGGACTTCCATGTAGCTGACCACGGTTCGAGTCCCAGACCTGGTGGCTTAAACTCATGCCCGGTGCATGTGCATGCATGCTCAACATCCCAAGAGGAGAATGGAGGAGAAGGAATTCCAGCATGGAATTGGCCATCCTCCCTGGGGGGTGATTTCTCACTTTCTGTCTCTGTCTTTCTGGTGAGCGCACATGCTCTATGGCAAACAAACAAACAAACAAACCTCTCCTAAAAAAAAAAAAAAAAAAAAAAAGAAAGACAGAAACACCTGAAACACCACTTGATGCAGTGGTTTTGAGGAAACAGATCACATTATTCCATGATAAAACACAGCCCAAGAATACTGTGGGAATAATGGAGATTAATTCGTCTTTTATTTTCTCCTATCTAAACTCACACATGTATCCTCTTTTCTATTTAATGCTCAGTTCAGTCCCCTTTCAGGTAAAGAAGGAAGATAATAGTCTATTTTTTTTTTAATAAAAAATCAGCCTTTTGATCTTTCAAAATAAAAATCAACTTTGCTCCTAATGTTGGTATCTGGAACACACCCACTGACATTTTCACTTTAGAAACTCACCACTTCTCTTTAGAAATGTCCTTCCCTTTAGAGACTTATCATTTTGATATAGGAATATTACTGTAAAGATCTGGACGGAGCATGAGGAAACATGAACAGGCCGACAGAAAATGGGCAAAGATATGCACAATCTTTTGATAGAACAAAAAATATAAATCACTAATAAATTTAAATATTCCACCTTATTAGTTATCAACAAAATGTAAATCCAAATAAGATATCTTTGAAAATATTCAAAATAAAATGGTGATACAATTCAGGGAGACAGGCCCTCTCCCGCAGGGATATGATATTCCTGTAAAACAACTCGACGATATGCATCAATACTTCTAGGTGTCCTGTATTTCAAACCCACAGGTCCTTCTCCAACAATGTATCTATCCAAAGAAAACATTCTGCAAAAGTCTTGTTTATCATTTTTTTGGTGCTCTTGCTAAAGTATCTTAGTCCTTAAACAAATAATAGCGTTTGAAAACAATGCAATGTGAACTTTGTAGTGACGTTTTATGAGAGTACTGGCTACTTAAAGAGGGAACCTGGAAGATCGTGAAGGATAGGGCCACCCAATGATGGAAAGTCTAGGTACAACAAAAGCAGGGGAAGTGTCCAGAATTAAAAATGAAAGTAGGGGCTGGCAGGAGATGTGATTAAGGCACTTGACTCCCCCATGGCCGGCCAACTACAGTTCAAGGGCTAGACCCAGAAGTTTGAAAAGCACCCCAGGCGTGTGTGTGTGTGTGTGTGTGTGTGTGTGTGCCCAAAACACTAACAGGAGAACGTAGGAGAAGGGATTGTATTGTGGCCATCCTCCCCTGTGGTGTGTGTGTGTGTGTGTGTGTGTGTGAGAGAGAGAGAGAGAGAGAGAGAGAGAGAGAGATTTCTCACTCTTCCTTTCTCTGTCTCTGCCTCTCCCTCCAATGAGCACAGGTGCTTTATGGCTAAAAATCTTAAAAAAAAAAAAAAAAAAAAAAAAAAAAAAAAAAAAGAAGAAGAAGAAGAAGAAGAAAAGTGTCCTGAGGGTCAGGTCTAGGGCTGGGTTTTTATTCTCTTCTTGGCTCCATGTCATTAAGATCAGCCTTTTGTTCATCGTCAGGAAATCCAGCTCGCATATGTTTGCTGCAGAGACGCCAACTTGCATCCTGCCAGTGTCATTGCTAAACAAGCGTCATGAGTTCTACTTTTTCACTCCAGCGTGTGCGTGTGTGTGTGTGTGTGTGTCTGTGCATTTTTTTTGAGATTTTTTGCTGTAGGGTGCATGCACTCGCCAGAGAGACAGAGAAAGAAAGCAAGATATTACTCCATAGGGAGGATGGCCACCCCACAATCCCTTCTACATTCTCCTCTCGGGATTTTGGGCATGCACACACAAGTACAGGAATGAGTTTTAAGCCACCAGGTCCAGGACTCAAACCAGGGTTGTCTACATGGGAGTCAAGTGACATAACCATTATGCCATCTGCTGGTCCCCTTGCACTGAAATATTTAACAAGACACAAAGCCATGATTTTGTTTGTTTCTTTTCGGGTATATGGTACCTTTAAAGAACATTCAATTTGACAGTTCAATTTGTAAATAAAGAATACGAAAGAGGTAACTGGCCTGACCAGACACGCAGCTCATCATTAATAACGGAACAGGGATTATAACCCTGCGTTTGGGGAAACTCTTAGTCCAATTTCCCCATAACGAGCAAAAGCCCTTAACTTTCATAATTAATTAAAGAGTTGCCCTTTATCATAGACTGTGAGATTGTAAACAATACGTTGTGAACTGTTGTCCCTTACAGTTACATAGGTCACCCGAAGATCAGTGTGCACCTTACCCAGGAAGTTAAAATGCACATTATAAATAATACGGTCACTTAGCTAGGCTCTCTGTGTGTCCTAGAATTACATCTCAGTGTTTGCGATAAAGTTCCACAACTGGACCTGTCTCCTTGGGTCAATGGGTCAAAGTACATGTCATTCAGATGAAGCCTGGAGGCCTTTTGGGAACCTTTTCCAACGCCGAGGCCTCCACTAGGACATTTCTACCCCAGGCTCAACCTCAACATGGTCATAGCTGCTGACCAAGGGCCCTGCATCTTACCCTTTCCAGTGTACACGGAAACTCTCGTACGAGCGCTTCAAAGTTCAAGGAAGTGAGGAGACGAGGGCCTCGAGCCAGGAGCTTCACCACCATGAAAGTGCTCAGGCGGACTAAATGTAGCAGAGAGCTGAAACGTCTCCTTCCAGAAGTGGCAACCACGGAACACCTAACGTTATGATATGAAAACGCCGATGGGCGGCAAGACCCTGGGATATAGAGTGCCTGTCTTCCCTTAAATATATAGATGCAGTCAATAAATGTAATCACACACCTCGATTTCAGGCTCCTCTAGTGCATGACAACAGTTGCTTTGGGATTTAGAGCAAGGAAAAAAAAATCTGCTTGGTGATGCGTGCTTCAATCTGCTTGGTCTCGTAACTGAAGGTCCCAAAGGAAATTCATACGGAAGAAGTATTATCCAGAAGAAAAGGAAGTCATAAAAGGTTAGTGATATATCTCTCAATAACAAAAAGACGACACAGAATGTATGTGTAAGTGTTTTTCTCTTTTTTTTTCATGCACTGAACATTACTTATCAAATATTGGCCATATTAAAATATTGGCTTTTGGTAGCAAGGTTATAATACCAAAGATACATGAATCCACTAAGACAGAAAGAAATCAGATACTAAAATATTTGGTAAATTCAAGTTTTTTAAATGATATTATGAGATATAAGTTGGTATATGGAAAGCAATTTGTATCAGACCAATGGTTTTAAGAGAAAAGAACTGACCATAGAATATTGACTGCAAGTGTTCTATCCCTGATCATCTGCAGTCCAAAGGCGTTACCTTCCAAATTGGAAATTGCCTTAACTCCCTGTTGTGGGGTAAAGAAGTAAACCCCTTTTAAACTTTGTTTTTGTTTTCATTTTTAAAGTTTTGCGAGAGGGCACATGCATTCCTGCCAGAGAAGGCACCCCAGGGATGGTCATACCTCAATCCCTCCTCTTCCATCCTACCTTCCCTTCTGAATTTTGAGCACACACATACATGTGCCTGGCATGTTTTTCAAGCCACCTGTCTTGAGATTCAAACTACATCAGCCTTGTAGAATCCATCCCAACCACCCACCACCAGCTGGTCCCACCCATTCTTTTAAAGGAACAGAACTTAGTTGCTTTCCTTTCTTTTTCAGGAAAGGATATTTTGCAGGTGGCAGAGAGAAAAGTATATCAAAAGAAAAGCCAATTATTCAATGAATGGTTTGATAGTTTCTAGGTTGAAGATGTTGATCTATAAACTTAGGGTGCAACTGACTAAAATTAATAAGATCAAGTCAAATCATCATGACAAATATGTATTGACATACTGCATATCAGATAATGAGCTAGACCCACCCAGCTTCACAGCGATGTGGGTGGAGGTTAAATGGTTACAAACTGTTGAACTCTGAAAATAAATAGACCTCTTCATTGGTCTAAGCTGTACTGAGTCTCATCACGGTGTTAAGATTTTTTGATAGAAGAGTCAGCAGGTGCCATGATAGTCAAGTTGCCAGCCAACTGCAGGTCCCAGACCTGCAAACCTGAAATCGCGCTGGCTGTGTGTACGTGCGTGCCCAAAATCACAGGGGAAAACGAATGACAAGGGACTGCAGCATGGCCATCCCCCCAGTGGTGATTCCACACTTTCCCTCTCACTGTCTCCCTCTAATAAACACACACACTCGATGGCAAAAATCTTGGGGAAAAAAAAGAAAGAAAGAAATAGATTTTTATGATAGAAGAAAAAGAAATATTATACAGACTTCAACAGGAAAAAGCAGGGGCCAGCAGGTGGCGAAAGCACTGGACTCCCACACGGCCAGCTCCTAGTCAAAGTCCTAGACCCAGCACGTGTGTGTGCATGCCTGCAATTCAGAGAGGAGGATGAAGGAGAGGGGGCTGCTGCGTGACCATCCCCCCAGGGGTGATTTCTCACTTTCCTTTGTCTGTCTATGTCTCTCTGGTGAGCACGCACACCCTACAGCAAAAATCTTTATTTTATTTTATTTATCCATTTATTTATTTATTTCAATTTGACCAGAGAGGGATGGAGAGAGAGAGAGAGAGAGAGAGAGAGAGAGAGAGAGAGAGAGAGAGAGAAAGTGAGAAAGCAAGCCACCAGGTCCAGGACCCAAACCACGGTCAGCCATGTGGGAGTCCAGCGCCCCCAACCACCATGCCACCAAAAGGAAACTTTGGAACATCCTCATCAAGAGATCAAGCTGGCTGCGCTGTGGTGGCAGAAGCTGGAGGGCCCTGCTTGGGGCTGAGGTGGTGGGGCAGGCCAGGGTTGTTTCCAGCCCAATCTAAACAGGCCAGGGGCAGCCCCGCCTCTCACTAGGTGGGAGCCTAGCAAGAGGATGACCTCCCCTTACAAAAAACAAAATAGAAAACCACCAAACGATAGTTGTCAAAAAATGATGCAATATAATAATGGTATTGTCAACATTTATTGAGCGTTTATTATGTGCTAGATGCAAGGCTAAATGCTTTATATGACTTATCTCTATTAATCCCTACAGTAACCCCATGAGTAAAGTAATATTAAAAATACATTATTAACCTTAAACTATGGAGCATTATGAGGATTTGTCGATCAATAATGAATAAATTATCCCCATTTAAAAAGGAGGCAACTGTGATTCAGTGATCTTTCTTGGTCAAAGTTTCCTAGTTAATGAGACATAATGTTGGACTTGCTGGACTCCCACATAGGTGACTGTGGTTCAAGTCCTGGACCTAGCAGCTTAAAACTCACGCTGGGCGTGTGTGCATGCGTGCCCAAGATCCTGAAAGGAGAATGGGGAAGAATGGAGAAGGGATTGTGGTGTGGCCATCCCCCCAGGTAGTGATTTCTCGTTTTCTGTCTTTCTGTCTCTCTCTGTTTCTCTGACAAGCACACACACACCCTATAGCAAAAATCTCTAAAAAAAAGTTTCCTAGCTAGCGAGGGTACAATCCTTAGCACAGTGTGGGAAACACCGTGGAAGAAACAAATACATATCCATATGAATGCACATGTTCACATGGAGTAAGAGCAAAGGTCACTAACCTAGACTCAACGCGGGGCAGGAAGTTATGAAGTGGATGAAACTGCCTGCTCCCCCTTCCCAAACAAGTTAGTTTCTGCTTCTCAGGAACTCTCCCATAGAACCTGCATTTCTCAGGCTGTGTTCTCAGGCTCTGCTGACATGGTTTCACCTCGAATTCTCTAATTAAACGGAGAGTCCCCCACAGGTAGTGATATATCTTAAACCCTCATTATCTTTCCAGTGTCTGGGTCATACCTCATACAGTGCAGGTATTGGATAAACATTTGTTGACTGAATAAATGTCAAAGAGAATGTGCTCTTGATTGATTGCTAGATTGAATCTGCACTGAAAGACGACTTAGTTTGGGGAGTGTTTTCTAACCCTTCACTGTAAATAAACTACTTTGTGTGAAGATCAGACTTACAACACCATCGTGTTTCACCCTGTATGCATAAGGTCATGAGGAAAATTCATCTTTTGTATTATATATGATTACCCAGGAAGATGGTCACGGGAATGAAAGATATTTGTCACATATATGGGTTTTATTTTATGATTTAACTGCACGATTCTATTGCTATTCATCAACTAATAAAATTTACCCATCTATGCACAGTGAGTTGTTTATTGAATACAGCAAGATTGATTTTAGCTGTTTTGGCAGGTGAAAATTAAAACCATGCTTGCTTTGTTCCAAAGCTTGGTAATATGCAAAGTAACAAAGAAACTGGAACAGAAACAATTCATATATTTCCTAGAAGTCAGAGGTCAAGGACTGGTTCATACTGCCACTTAATCGTCCATAAAATACTGCACACCACAGAGAAATTCAGCATGAGACCGGCCGCTGTTATTTTCTCAGTAACTTATATTGCAGACAGCGGCCTTTCTTTCTGAGCTAGGTTAGCCATGATTACTATCTTTTGTAAGCAAAAATCATACAGAAATCAGCGATTCATATTGAAGAAGATGAAATGGAAGTAGCAACTGAAGTTTTTTCTTCCTTCTTTCAGGTTTTTGCCATAGGGCATGTGTACTTGCTGGAAAGAGACAGAGAGAGAGACAGAGACAGAGACAGTAAGAGGGAAAGTGAGAACGCCACACTGCAGTTACGTCTCCATTCTTTCCTTGGGATTTTGGGCATGCAGGCACATGTGCCCAGCATGATTTCCAAGCCACTGCGTCTAGGACTTGAACCGGCCATGTGGGATCCAGTGCCTCACCCTCCACATCACCTACCGGTCCCTCTAGTTTGTTTCTTAATATGTTGTGTAAAACATAACAGATCTTAAGTTAGTATCGTTGATCACTGGATTTTTTGGTATATTTTTGTAAAACTCCTAACAGCTTTCAAAGAGAATCAAAGTGAAGTTGATTTGCTAGCTATCCAAAGGAGTATGAGCTATTTTTCCTTTCCTCAGGAATACCAGAGTTAATTGGCTATCTACTTTTTTGACATCTTCAAAAATTGCTTTTGAAATTCTATATTCATATTGTCTATTTCCATGCACACACATACAAAAACACACATGTGTTACATGCATGTTTGATGATAAGAGAGCTCATGCATGAATTGGGGCGGGAAGAGTGGCACCCGTCACAGGGTCTTGTCACTCAGAAATCTACTTTCCCCAATCCTTCAGCTCTATAGGATCCTGGATACCTGCATACCTGTGAGTGAACTGAGCACAAATGATTAAATAAATAAGTTGACAACTGGTGAATCTAAGTAAAAAGTAAGCATTTTGTACTATTCTTGCAAACCCTTTATAAATAGAAATTTATTAAAAAAAAATTTTTAGAGAGATTTTTACAGGGTGCATGAGCTCACTGGAAAGACAGAGAGACAGAAAGGGAGAAACCATCCCCCAGAGGAATGTCCATGCCGCAATCCCTTCTCCTGCATTCTCCTCTCAGGATCCTAGGCACGCACACAGCTGACATGAATATTAAGCTGCAGGTCCAGGGCCTGAGTTGAGGTCGACTCTGTGAGAGCTCAATGTTGCAACCATTACACCACCTGCTGGTCCCTTTTTAAAGTTTGTTTTAAAAGGTGGGACCAGCAGGTGGCCTAATGGCTATGTCACTGTTCTCCCATGTAGTCAACTGCTATTCGAGTCCCAGACCTGGTGGCTTAAACTCACGCTGGTCACATACCTGTGTGTGTGTGTGCACAAGATCCCAAGAGAATGGAGGAGAAGAGATTGAGGAGTGGCCATCCCCCCTGGGGGGGGTGATGTTTTGTTTTCTGTTTCTCTGTCTTTCTGGCGACCACAAGCACCCTATAGCAAAAACTTCTCCAAAAAAAATTATTTTTAAAACGGAAATAATTGTACAACAATAAAATTAAAAATATTATCCCAAAAATGACCATAATAATTGGTAATTGGTAATCCTGTGTATTTTTGCAAATAATTAACCATTAATAAAATTTCTACATATGTAAATTTATTTGACTCATCCTTGAATCAACTCTTAGACTGTAGTTGAACTTATTCCCATTTGAAAGACAGAGAAATCTGGGAACAGAACTATTCCAGCCTTTGAGTTCAAAAGCTTGTGAGCCGTAGTTTTTTCCGAGGTAACCGTGGCACGAGTTGTGCAAATTGCCCCCAGTTAGGACCCAAAGGCCAGCCGTGGTCCCTCCTGTGCTCACTAGCAGCAGTCGAGCTGCAAGAACCTGGGAGGCTGAGTCCAGAAAGCTGCTGTGTAATTTAGAGCCAATCTCCTGCGCTGCCTCGTCTGTTTTCATAGCATGTTACCGGGTTTCACTCCGAAGCTGCTCTTTTGGCATGATCGATGGTGCAGGTGCACAGTTTTAGAAAAGAAACAATAGGAAACCCTGTCGGTTTATGCCACATTACAAATAGAGAAAGAGAAAAAACATCGATGTTACACAAGTAGAGTTGAGGAAATCATTAGGGAAATAAATATTACTTTAATGCTTTCAGGATTTACATCAAAGTGTATGTATTTCATTGGAAAGTGTGTAGGTGTTCTTTGGGGAGAGAAGTCAAGAAAGGGAGGAAGATGTAGAATTTCGTATTTCCAGAATTCTCATTTCAGTAAAATATAACCTATCTTCTGAATTTAGAATATTGTTCTTCATTTTAAGACGATTTGACTTATCTCTGACCATTTTCTATGGTCAAATACTTTTTAAACATCCCTCTAAATAATTTGGAGAGCACAGCTTTATGCTCCTAGATTACATATCAACAGAAAAGAAAAGACATCGTCTAAGTTCAAAATACAAAAGCTAAGCCTTGCATATGATCAGGTGATTCATCCTTTTTTTGAGGAAGTGTTCATCGATTCCCACAGCAGCAGAAAAACATGATGGCTGAAAGCGTGGTCTTGGGGCCAGACTACCTTGGTTCACTTACAGACTTTGCCCCTTAGAAAGTGTGTGATTTGGGACAAGTTTCTTTTTCTTTTTCTATTTCTTTTCTTCTTTTTATAAATGAGTGTCAGTGACAGAGAGAGAGCAGGATGGGGGGAGTTAAAAGAGACAAAGAGAGAATGATAGGGGCTGGCAGGTGGCGTGGTGGTGAAGGTGCTGGACTCCCACATGGCTGACCATAGTTCGAGTCCTGGACTTGGCAGCTTTCTTTCTTATTTTCTCTCTCTCTCTCTCTCTCTCTCTCTGTCTGTCTCTGCCCAACTTTAAAAATTAAAAAAAAAAAGAATAACAATGAATAAATTTAAATTTAATAATTGTTTTAAAGAAGAGAGGATAATATGTACATCTGACCGGGTCTTGCCAGGCTGCAAGCATTCTGCCCCCACCCCGGACCATGGGTGTGCACCCACACACCTGTCCTGTCTGACCCGGGCCTCCTGTGTGATCTCAGCGGCACCTTCTTGCTCATACCACTGTGCCTGGGTTTTGGTTACATTTCTAAAAATATCTCCAGATTTCAATTTCTTTGTTTATAAAATCAGGATAATGACTGAAACTACTTCACAGGGGTACTGTGGTGATTGAAAGTATTAATAGGGGCTAGCAAGTGGTGTGGTGGTGAAGGCGCTGGACTGTCACATGCCTGACTACCGCTCACATCCCAGACCTGGTGGCTTACTTTCTCGCTTTCCCTATCTCTCTCTCTCTGCATCTCTCTGGTCAAATTTAAAAGAATGTTACTAACAAATAGAATTACATTATTTTTTAAAATAAAAAAAGCATAAACATATAAAATAATTAGAAATGTCACACAAGTTTGTGTGTGTGTGTGTGTGTGTGCGTGTGCACACTCATGTGTGTGCCAGAAGGCACATGTGCACACATGAGAAGAGAGAGTGAGAGAGCGAGAGAGAAAGAAGGCGCCCCCCAGTGGGACTTGCCCAGGCTGCGATCTTCTTTCCCCCGATCTCCATCCCACCAGGACCCTGGGCACACAGGTATACCTGGTGTGCTTCTCAAACCACAGGGCTGGGACTCAGACTCCAGTTGGCCATGTGGGATTCTGCTTCCTTTGGACAGAGAAAAAGCTCCTTCTACACTAGGAGCCAGCCCAGAATACATGTTGATAGCTATTTTTCATAGGATTAATCTAACAAATATTTACTGAGCATCTAGTAAGCACCACAGTGAACACGGGATCAAGCAGTTGTCATGTGCGAACCCTGGGATCATGCAGTTGTCATGTGCGAACCCTGAGATCATGCAGTTGTCATGTGCGAACCCTGCATCAAGTGCTTTGGAGAATTAAAAAATGATTCAGACAAAGACTCTCTGTGTGTATATTAGTTGTCTGTGACTGTATGGGAAGTCCCCAACTGCACTCTCAAATTCAGCAGTAATAGCAAACATTTATTTTCTTAAAGTTTCTGTAGGTGGGAGAACAGTGACTTCACCGCGTGCCTTACATCGAAGTCCGGCATAAGGCTCCAGTCAAGTGTCAGCTGGGTGGAGTTCTGATCGGAAGGCCTGGCATGCAAGGTACCCACTCCCACACTTGCTGATGTCTTGCTGGCAATATTTCCCTCCCTACAAACCAGCGGGCCTCAGTCAGGGTGCTGTTCGAAGCCTCTCGACTTCCAGCTTGCGAGCAGCCCCAAAGGCAGCTCTCAGTATGGCACCAGCTTCCCTCAGAGTCAGTAGTCGGCCAGTGATCAGGGAGGGCTTGCTGAGAGGAGGTGGCAGCCTCACTGTGACCCAGCCTTGGGAGTGGGGTGACTACCAGAATTAGTCTTAGCGCCCTTCCAGTCGGGAAGACTGAGCTAGATGGCCTCAACATGAGACACACTCACACAGAGAAAAGGAAGAGGCCAGGTACACCAGGGAGGCCTGATATTCTTTGGGGTTTGCCTGCATCCATGGAAGAATTACTGAGTATGGGCTAAACTCCTTGACTCTACGGAAGACCTTTCGTCTCATGCACTAGATGCGTTTGAAAGGTTTATGTAACACAACACACTCGAAGGACTGGGTCTTAACTGAGGCAGTTTTGGCAAGGGTAACATCTCACTGGTGTTTCCTACTCTGAGCGAAGAATTACACTTATAAAGGACTCACGTATTCCAAGTGAGCATTGAAGAGTGCCAGAATATTCCACTTTAAAATATGCCTCTTGACATACGAATTATTTTGAGCCAAAGGAAATCTAGAACCAGCAGCTGTAGTAAAATCGTTGTAGCTCCCCCTCATTGCCAAAAATAGAGATTTTTTCCTTTTGTAAGGAAATTTACATTTTTTAAAGAATTATTTAATTTAATTAAATTTAATTAATTTATTTATTTTTAATTTGACCAGAGAGGGACAGAGTGAGAAAGAGAGAGAGAGAAAGTGAGAAAACAAGGACCCAAACCATAGTCAGCCATGTATGAGTCCAGCGCCTGTAACCACCGCCCCACTTGCCAGCCCTGGAAATTGACATTTTTCAGGAAAGTTTAATTTATAATGCTGTCTCCTTACTAGGAAAAAGGTACTCCTCAGTCCACTCTTACCAACTGAAAAACTCTTAACTGCATAAGAGACAATCCTCACCCTACAGGTAAGCCTGCCAGTACTTCCCCCCCCCCCCATCTGGGAGTCCCCAATTCCGTTCCCTTTCCTTAGCCTAAAATGGTATATAAACTTAAAACATCTGGCTACCTCTCTGAGTTTTCATTTCTTTGTAGATCCCCACATGTACCTATGCAATTAAATCTTTTTTAATTCTCTGGTTAATCTTTATTTTTTAATCCAGTGAATCTAGGTGGGTAAAGGCAAAATAAATTTTTCCTACCCTGCACTATAATTAAACAAGACAAATTCATTTAAGCTACTCTGAAGGTGGAAACGGCTTGGTGAGAATCACTGAGCCCTCCCTCTGCAATGAACAGAGAGACTCCGTTTACCACATATTTATATGTAATGAACTGTAGAAGACATGCCGGGAGTCTACTAATACTCTGCGGTTCTTCCTCGGTAACCACCTGGTAATAACATTTACCACTGTGACTAGGTAATACTGGTTCTGTCGGATTTTTACTGCGTGTGGTTCATATCGTCTCGTTCCACATAATCCTGTTTTCACTTGGATAGCTGCTTTTTGCTTTAAGGATTTATAACTAATCAGATATTCTTATTCTTTGCCTGTTTATTTTGGTAACAGCTGAACAATGTTGAATCTCTTTTTCCTTCTTGCCAGTGTACTCTGTGTTTGTACAGATCTTCTCTCCGAGAGCTAGTCTCTCATAAAGGGATTCTCTCTGAAACCACCAAATACAGTCTTTTTAATATAAGGGTAAATGTTTCTCTTCTCTGCCTCCTCTTACTTAATACCACAGTCATTTCCTATTGTTGCTGAGATTGACTTGGTATTCATTTGAGATTTATCTTGGAATGTTATATTAGAAAATGTGAAGGTGCCTACAATTTGGGGAAATGCTTTCTTATAATTACATCATCATTATTGTCTTGACTTATCATACTTTTGTTTCCTCGATTGATTTAGCTTTTTCATGAATTAGCTTTTGGGTTTTTTTGATTCTTTGGTTACAAAAATGTAAACATAATGCGAGCTTTATGCTTACATTTTGTCCAGAAACAAACTTTTAAATACATGCATTGTGGCTCAAGTAAGAACAACCCATACGCCCACTGCTAAATCATAATCCCACTTGAATTTGTTTGTACAATGATAGTAAGGCAGAAAAAAGTTAGAAAATGGAGCTGGTAAGGTGGTCGGGGCCTAGCTCAGTGGGAAAACTGGCCAGGGCATACAGCTTCTGCCCAGGGTAATGCAGAAGGGGGTTTCCAGTGTGGACGTCTAGCTGATTGAGCCATATTTGAAAGAACCAATGAGAGGAGTCAGCAGGCCCAGGCACAGTTCATGCAGCCAATGAGATGAGAGCAGTCAGTGGGCCCAGGCAATCAACCAACACCATAAAATCTTAAAATTATAAACCTCACAGACTGTAACTGCTAAGGCCCTCAAGCATCCCCCTCCAGCCCCCACCAATCTCTTGTACTTGGGCCCACTTCTAGCTCTCAAGAGTGTATTTTCACTTTTATCTAATAAACTATGCTTTGCTTTTGCTATTGGCATTTATCATTTAATTATTTTGTCCAAAATACGAGAATATGGACATTGAAGAAGCCATCTCACAATACCTTTTTTTTTTTTTTTAATTTGTCTAAAACTGGAATGTACGACATAAAGAAAAACAGAGAGGGAACCAGCAGTTAGCGTAATGGCTATGTCGCTGGATTCCCACGTAGTTGAGCGCAGGTCGAGTCCTGGACCCGGTGGCTTAAACTCACACCGGGCGCATGTGCGTGCGTGCCCAAGATCCGGAGAGGAGAATGGAGGAGAAGGGATTGCAGCATGGCCATCCATCCTGGGGGGTGATTTCTCGCTTTCTGTCTCTCTGTCTCTCTCTGTCTGTCTGGTGAGCGCACGCGCCCTATAGAGAAAACCTCTCAAAAAAAAAAAAAAAAAAAAAAAAAAGAGAAACAGAGAGAGGAAAAGCACCCCCAGTGGAGCATGGCCATGTGCAATCTCTTCTTGCCCATTTTCCCATCCAGTTGGGATCTGGAACCTACACACACAGATGCATCCAGCATGTTTTTCAAGCTTTTGGGGCTAAGATTCAGACTGAGATCAGACGTATTGGGTCCAGTTACCTTAACCACTAAGCAACATAGCTGGCCTTATCCATTGGCCTTCATTTTTATAACCAAATATATTTCCCATTGGAAAATATAAATATATATGGAACCAAGGAATGTAGAGTTTCTGTCACTGTATAGAAGGAAATAAAATAATGGTTCTCTAGGTTCTCACTTAGGTTATGTTGAACAGACCAGGACCAAGGATAAAGTCCTGTATCAAGCTGGAGATCTCCTACCAAATTACTCTATTCAAAATCAGGACACTTCAGTGTGGTGATTGGATGGCCATTTACTGATTTATTAATCTAATAACACAAACTCTAAGCTCTTATTTCATTCTCTAACTCAAAAGTCTATTAACAGAGAACACTGATGTGTATAATTAGAGCATATCTATATAAATGAAGACCCAAAGCACCAACTTCTACTCAAAGAATAGAGATGAAAATACAAAAAGGGAATTCTATCTTGTTTTGTCTTACTTGTTTTTGTCTTACCTTACTTTTAGTTTTTCTCCTTTGCAAGAAGATAGAAATATACATATTTATGAGAAATTAAAGCTATTAGGCTTGGGACCTGGGCAGCTTGGATGTGGGGGTTGGAAGCCGCCACAGTTGGCTGATGCAACCCGGATCTAGTCTGTCATCAGACCTGTGCTGCACTCGAATCTAACCCGGATGTAGTACATGCACTCTACTCTGCACTCGGGCCTCTACTTGCACATAGTACCGGACCTTATGTGGTACGGCAGTCTGCTCTCCCTCTAAACCTTTACCATACATGGACTTTTTCTACCTCTATGATACTCCCCCACCTTACACCCTTATAAAAATCACTAAAGCCTGCCCTAGGGTGAGACTTCTCTGGCCCCCCTCTCTCTCTCTGTTGGACCAGCGAACCTTGCCCAGGAGCGCTCCCAATAAAGGCTCTACATTTCTATTTTCTCACGTGGTCAGCTCATTCCTTACAAAAGCTATCCAGAGTTGTCTGAAATACAAGGTTTATTTTAATTTTAAAGGCCTCAGTAAAGCATAAGCCTAAGACTGGCTATGCCCCACACCCATCAGGATTATTGCCCCAAAAGCCATGTTTTTCTTTACATAAACAAGCTGTGATGCTGCAGAAGGATTATAGATTACCAGCGTGACCCCACCCTTTCTTCTTCCCACTATATTGAGATTGTGATGCAAAGAATAAGGTACAGCCAATTGGTCTCCTGCATTATTTTTAATGGACCAACGTAAACTCTGTAAATAAATTACATAGCATCTCTTCTCCTGTCCTTTTTCCTTGCTGTATAAATTTGTGAGTCATCAGAAACATTATGATGCATTTTTGCATGGAAAAGTGAAAAATATGTCATGACTTTTTTGACAACCTAATTTTATTGGTTACCATTTCAATGAGCACATGTCTGGAAAAATAGAATCTTACTCATCTGGGCAATTCATCCTAACCCTGGCTCAAATAAAACACTTTTGGAGGCCAACAGGTGGCGTGGTGATTAAGGGTGCTAGACTCCCACATGGCCTACCATAGCTTGAGTCCTGGACCTGGTAGCTTGCTTTCTTACTTTCCCTCTCTCTCTCTCTCACTCTATCCCTCTGTGGTCAAATTAAAACTAACTAAATAAACAAAGTTAAATAAAATAATTGCTTTTTTCACAAATGAATTGGGTATTTAAAAAATAAATAAATAAAATAAAACACTTGCGTTCATTTATTATGCCTCAACCTTCTATTTAGGTTGATATCTATATACAATTGTCACTTCTGAGAGATAAGCCACAAAAATGTAAGGTAATCTGGATCTGTAATACCAACACATAGATAGTCATTAATTATGCAGATTTAGTTACCATATACTTCATAAAAGTAGAGAGCTCCTTGTGAGTTTCTATTGACTTTTAAATGAGGAAAAAGGCACACCAAGGACTCCTCCACAGACCAGATTAACATAGTCTTCTGAGTGAAATAAAACCAGACTGACTAAGTCAGCTTTGGTAATCACTCACATAGTAAAATCAATCCCACATCTACGTCATCACACTCGCCAATAAATCTCAGCACAAGGAGAAACAAACCTGTAGCTTCAGGTTGAAATTTAGTGCCATTTCACTTTATAAAACCTTTATTATAAAAATGTTCAAAGGAATAAACAAATTTAAAGAGAACAGAAAAGGAAAACCTCAGCTACTCATCACCTTGCTTTAAAAACAGAATCATTTTGTGGGCATTTTTTTCATCTACAGCCTAACCTACCTGTAAATATTTCAGTGTATATTTTTAATTAAGGACTATTTTTCTATATTATTCCATGAATTTTCAGATAATCCATTAATATCATCAAATATTTTGCTTAATTGTTACTTGGACTGAATCAGAACCATGTGGACTAGTTAGGTTCACAGATTGCTATTTTTTTTTTTTTTGGAGAGGTTTTCGCTATAGGGCTCATGTGCTCTCCAGACAGACAGAGAGAGACATAGAGACAGAAAGCGAGAAATCATCCCCCATGACCACGCCACAATCCCTTCTCCTCCATTCTCCACTCGGGATCTTGGGCACACACGCACGCGCGCCCGGCATGAGTTTTAAGCCACCGGTTCCTGGACGCGAATGGTCGACTACATGGGAGTCCAGCGACATAGGCATTACGTTAACTGCTGGTTCCCAATAGATTGCATTTTGTTGATAAATCATTATTTGTTCCTCTTACTCTCTCCTCTGAAAGTGCTCATTTGTAGTATGGGGTTTTCACAGTCTGGGTGCTGTGTTAGCATTTAAGACCCTCACCCAGCCTCCATGTTCCCTCCAAACTAATACAGCAGCTCCCTTGTCTGTGGGAACGTTTCAAGATGCCCACACGCCGGGCGTGTGTGCGTGCGTGCCCAAGATCCCGAGAGGAGAATGGAGAAGGGATTGCGGCGTGGCCAACCCCCTGGGGGGTGATTTCCTGCTTTCTGTCTCTCTGTCTCTCTCTGTCTGTCTGGCGAGCGCACGCGCCCTATAGCAAAAAAACCTCTCCAAAAAAAAAAGAAAGATGCCCAGCGGATGCCTGAAACCACAGACAGTACTGAGCCCTATATACACCATTTTCCCCTATACATACATATCCCGTGTTAAGGTTTAATTTACCGATCAGGCATAGGAAGAGATTAGTAACAGTAACTAATAATAGAGTAGAGCAGCTATAAATATATACCATATTAAAGTGGTGAGAATGTGATTTATTTGCTTTTCTCTCTCAAAATACCTTATACTGTACTCAGCTATTTTTGACTGCAGTTGACCATAGGTAGCTAAAACCACAGAAAGAGAAACCACAGGCAAAGAAGGACCACTGGAGTTAAATTAAGAGTCCTGATTTGATTAGATTCCAATTTTTAACGAGAATACCTCTCTAGTGTGCTGAAAACCACCTCAAAAGACAACTCAATCCTCTCTCTCTCTTGTCCACTGTTGTTCATAGCCAACCAAGATTCTTTATTCTATCAAGGGATTATAAAATGGTATTTAATTCTATCATTCCTTGCTATGCTTCATAACCTCTATCAGCTAGAATACATCTATGAAAAGAAAATTTCCCTGTGGCACAGTTTTTATAGAAAATCAAGTTAAAGATTTGATTATTGTTCCTTATTTACCCATTTCACATTGATGAATTGGTTCTCTAGCAACCTCTAAAGGTACCTTACGAGTTTGAATTTCAGTATCATTAAAAACTCAGGGATTGTTTCACTTTTGAATATGTGAAACACATTTAAATTTAGTTATCTTAGGGATGAAGCAAAATATTAAACCAAGACCATACCTAAAGTTTCAAAATATTATAAAATAATAAAACAAAAATATGGGAGGAAGATTTGCCCAATGCACTGAAAAAAATGATTCATGTTTGGGGTCAGCAGGTGGCGTGGCGGTTAATAGTGCTGGACTCCCACATGGCCGACTGTGGTTCACATCCTGGACCTGGTGGCTTGTTTTCTCATTTTCCTTTTCTTTCCCTCTCTCACTCTATCCCTCTCTGGTCAAATTAAATAATAATAATAACAAAAAACTAAATAAATAATGTTAAACTAAAAAAAAATTTTTAAATATGATTCGTGTTTAAGAACAGAATTTCCCCACTGTTTACAGTGGTAACAGGACTACCAAAGGCACAAAAATAAAATTGAACAACAAAATTCAACTAATAATTTATTTAGAAAAGTCTATAATGTATTATCTACTTACTATGGTCTATTCTATTCTAAAACTTTATACTTTCTACCATATAGAATATTATCATCTCTATCAAAATAGAATTATTAGAATGGATTTCTTTTTTTTTAAGGATTTTGTCACAGAGCATGTGCACTTTCTGGAGAAATACAGAGAGAGACAGTGAGAGGGAAATTGAGAAATCACTCTCCCTGAGGGAGATGGCCATACCACAATCTCTTCTCCTTCATTTTTTTCTCAGGACTTTTGGCACATGAGCACAAGTGCCTAGCATGATCTTCAAGCTGCCAGGTCCAGGACTTGAACCACGGTGGACTACGTGGGAGTCCAGTACCTTAACCACTATGCTACCTGCTGGCCTCTGTTTAAACTATTTTATATTTGAGGATCCAAAGACAGCATAATGGTTATGTCATTGGACTCACATATAGTGGACTGCAGTTTGAGTCCTGGACCTGCCAACCTAAAACTCATGCTGGGTATGTGTGCATACATGCCCAAGATCTCAGGAGGAGAGTGGAAGAGAAGAGACTGCAGCATGGCCATACCCCCTGGGGGATGACTTCTCACTTTCTGTATCTCTGTCCTTCTCTGTCTCTCTGGCAAGCACATGTAAACTATAGCAAAGAAAAACAAAAAGAACTATTTTATATTTGAGAAGATCTAGTCTTCCCGGAAAAGCTGAGAGATACTAAATATTATAATCACATCTTGTTTAAACTTGAGTCTCTGAAATAGTTACAGGACTTGTGGACAGTTACAGGAGATCCTCATCTTTCTGAATTTATCTGTAGAGATGTGCATTTTAAGGGAGAGTTCTCCACGGCTTTAACACAATTTGAAAGGAAACTATGGGCCTCCATTCACTCCAAAAAGCCAGAAGTCTCTGTGATGAGTTAATCAATGAAGACACTGAGAATTGAGAATCTTGTCATTTTTATCTACGCAAATACTCCATACATCAATCTGATTTTAGAGCCAGTAGTTAGCTACTTTACTTTGAATACTTTTACTAATAATTATGAATAATAATTGTATCTAAAAATTTAAAGGGTCTCAAATGTATGTCCTGCCTTAGTTTAAATATCTTCTGATGGTATATGAGACTCCGTCGCAGTGCTGTGGAACACAGGCAGAATGTAATTATGAAGGAAATGCTTAGACATAGTTCAGAAAATAAAGATTTCTGGGAACCAGCAGTTAGTGTAATGGCTATGTCGCTGGACTCCCACGTAGTCGACCGCGGTTCGCGTCCCGGACCCGGTGGCTTAAAACTCACGCTAAGATCCCAAAGGAGAATGGAGGAGAAGGGATTGCGGCGTGACCAAATTTCTCGCTTTCTGTCTCTATGTCTCTCTCTGTCTGTCTGGCGAACGCGCCCTATAGCGAAAAAAACCTCTCACTAATAAAAACTGAAACATCTAAGTAAAATATAAAAATTTCAAATAACCACTACTCATTTCCACGTGTGCACATGACAGGAGTACCAAGAACGAGTGCAAGAATAATTTGTCCTCATCCCCAACAATAAATTCTGTGTTAACTGCAGACACACAGATGGCCCACGATTTTCTCATGAAGTTTATCTTTTTGATCTTTTTAGTTTACCAGAGAGTGCACGTGCTTACCAGAGAGAGACAAAGAGACAGGGAGAGGGAAAGGAAGACAGAGAAAACATCTCCTAATTAGACGTGATCATTTTACAATCCCCTTTGCTCTATTTCTCCATCCTGCAGAGATTTCAGACACTCACTCACACACTCACACACACACTCACACACACACTCACACACACTTACACATTCACACACACACACTCACACACATACACACACACACACACACACACACACACGACTGGCATGTTTTTCAAGCTGCCAAGGCTGCGGTTCACATCACTCAGTCAGCCCTGTAGGATCCGGCTCCCTTCCCACTAGGGCACAGGGACGGTCTTCTTGTTTAGCTTTTCTGTTACTCAGACCATTTTAGCTCATTTCAGCAATATTATTATGCTATTTGAACTATTTTTTAGTACATTCACCAATTTTTAAAGAAAATCCTGTGTCCTTCATCCTGACTCAGCCCCTTACTGTCAGAACTAAATTACAATATCAGTTTTTAGAGACTTTCAAAGACAGCTCTTGTAAGAAAATAGCCTGAAGTGATTCATTTTCAAGAAGAGTTTTACAGAAGTTGCTCAACTGGCTTGCAGATGCAACAGCTCTGGAAAGGACACGTTCAGGAAAGTTCCTGAACAGAAGAAACCCCCAAACGACAGGCTGTCCTTGAGAAATGACCTCTCAAGAGGGCAGCTGATCACCAGCCCTTTGCTCCTCTCTACTTCCTGGTTCTCCCTCGGGACATTTGTGGCCTTCTCATTGGCTTGTCCTGAGCCTCAGCCTTTCCTCAGTAAAGAGAGGGAAGGGACAATTAATGCCTAAGAAGGGAATGACAGACTCTGCACCCCACAGTACTCACCCAGAGAGGCGCCTGGAGGCCCTGTGCACTGGGGACACACTGTCCGGGTGTGCCTAACGTCAGACACCTCGCCCCGCAAGACCGCCATTAAAATCCCACTCGCTGTGGCTCCTGTCTCCCCGTCCATTTATTGGCATTGGACGGGTGAGTGCGTTTCTCACATCTCTTCAACGTATTGATAGTTGCTTATTTTTCTTTCTAAGTTTTTGACATGGAGTGTGTGCGCTCACTGGAAAAAGACAAACAGTGAGACAGAAAATGAGAAGCCATCACCCCATGGCAGATGGCCACTTCATAATACATTCTCCATTTTGGGTACACACACACCGGCCTGGTGTGATTTAGGGCGTGCATACACACCTGCCCTGTGTGATTTCCACCATCAGGTTTGGAATTTGAACCACAGTCGACCATGTGGACGTTCAGTGCCTTACCCACTAGGCCACCTGCTGGCCCCTATAGTTTTAATACTATATTCTACACACTATATACTAAGATTGTTCTTTTATTGGAGAAAAAAAAAAAATCCTTTTGCTTGCCCTGACGGGTATTCTATTTCATTTTTGCTTAATGGTACTTTTTATCATCATGTTCATTAGGATAATCATCCTGGACCCATAAACACACTCAATGAATTGCTTCAGGGGACAGATTACCAATATTTCTAATTAAAGACACTGTTGACCATAAGCTAATTAGAGTAAGCAACATTTTAAGCATGATACAGAGACTATAAAATTATAAATTACTGGGATTAGAGACAGTGTATAGTTGAAAATTTTATCAGGCTACATAAAGCGTTTTTACATTGAAGTCAAACTAGTATTACATTGGATTTGTTTCAATGTAATATTATTTTTTTAAATTCTGTTATTAACACAAAAAATGATTGGCATAACCTATATTTAGATTCAAGAAGGAATAAATATTACACCCAACCTTTATCCACATTCTCTCTTCTTTTTTTCCTTGCCTCTGGCTCCCTAAGTTAAGTGGTGAATTGAAATATCATCTTATTAATATAAGCAAAGTTCAAACTTTCCCCTAAATAATTCAAGTGGAGATGTTTTCCCTGGCTTGAATTAATCTGCTTCATTTTGTGATGGAGAGGTCATTGCTAATGCCCAGGGTGAGGAGAAACATTAGCAAATGAGTGAATGGCCCTTCCTCAGCATTTGAGCACATGAGATAGCCATGAATAAATCTTTCCTGTTTCACCTGGAGAATGCGGTTCCATGATGTTTTACGTCAGGCAGGAAACTGAAAGGACCAGGCCAAGCGGAGTCAATCCTCTGCAAAACCATCCTGGCTTCCCAGGTGTGGTCAAACATCAGGCTTTGTTTGCCAGGATCTTACTCTGTGACAGCAAATAGCGGCTCCAGGGAGGAGAAGAAAGGTTCTCACAAAACACTAGGGAAAATATGTTTTCCTGAATCTAAAGTCAAAAGGCTTTAACTAAATTCCAAATCAGAAAAAAAAAAAAAAAAAAAAAAACTTTGAGACTCCACAGTAACCTCAGACTCATACTCAAAACAAAAGAACAGGGACCAGCAGTTAGCGTAATGGCTATGTCGCTGGACTCCCACGTAGTCGACCGCGGTTCGAGTCCCGGATCCGGTGGCTTAAACTCACGCCGGGCGCGTGTGCGTGCGTGCCCAAGATCCCGAGAGGAGAATGGAGGAGAAGGGATTGCGGCGTGGCCATTCCCCCTGGGGGGTGATTTCCTGCTTTCTGTCTCTCTGTCTCTCTCTCTCTGTCTGGCGAGCGCATGCGCCCTATAGCAAAAAAAACCTCTCCAAAAAAAAAAAAAAAACCAAAGAACAAAAATGGTTACCAATAATTCTTAAGTAATTCTCAGATTAGTAGGAGACAAGGAATAAGACTTTATGCCAATATATAGAATATCGAAAAACCTCAGAATTTTACTTTAAGATATAAAAGCAGGTAAATAAGACCAAGTAGAAAAGTATACCCTCTCCACACCCCTGAAGGGAATAACTGAGACTGAGCTGTGACCCTCTAAAAGGAGCGAACCTTCAGTTTCATTTTTTATTATTATTTTTTAAAAGAAAGTGTAAGTTCCCAAAATAAAAAACAGATTAGAACTAAAAGTATCTATCCAGATTGACTCACAAGAGAGGTCTATTTAAATGGAGCTGTTACATTCAAGTCTCTGGACCCTGACCACACCCACACAGTCCCTGAGATAATTATGTGAATGTACACCCTAGCTTACAGTAAACCACACCTTCCTGTAGTAAAAGATGATGTTTATCTAAAAACTGTCTGTCACTTTAATGTACTAAAAAGAAGCTTGTAACTTTCCTCTTTGCCAAAGAAATCAGTTTCTTAACTGTAGGAATTAAGTTGTGTAACACACATCTTAAGGTGTTTTGTAGGACAATGATCATTGACCACATCACTTCCAGGCTGAAATGCACCAAAGACCTGATGATGGATCGATGATCGCCCCCTCCCAGAACAGAACATTGATCATCTAAGGCCTCACCAATCAAGAATGTGGAAGAGATGATCACACCCTCTTAAACCAATCACTGGACTAATCACACACCTGGAACCTCTACCCCTAATTTTGCCCTTAAAAATGCATGTGGGGAACATCTCAGGGAGACCAGGTCTTTACAGCACGAGCTGCCCGTGCTCCTTGCTTTGCACTTTGCAATAAAGCTGTCCTTTCCTTCACCACACCCTGTGCCTACGGCTTGGTTTTATAGCACTTGGGTGAGCGGACCTGATTGGAGTTTGGTAACATAACTGTTATGTTTTTATTTTAAAGTACTTAACTTCTCTGATTATTTTACATATTTTCTAAATATATGGCTCGTTAGAAATAAAGATTTCATGGAGCCAGCAGATTGCTTAGTGGTTGTGTCGCTGGACACCCCCATGACTGACCACGGTTTGAGTCCCAGACCCAGTGGCTGGAAATTCATGCCGGGTACATGTGCGTGCATGCCCAAGACCCTGGGAGGAGAATGGAGGAGAAGGGATTGCAATATGCCCAACCTCTCTGGGGAGTAATTTCTCACTTTCCCTCTCACTGTCTCTGACTCTCTCTCTCTCTCTTCCTGGTGAGTGCATGTGTACTGAGGAAAAACCTCTAAAAGCAAAATTTTAAATAAAAATCCCGGGGCCAGGAGATGGCATAGTGGTTACATCACTGGACTGCCACATGGCGTACTGTGGTTCAAGTCCCAGACCTGGTGGCTTGAAAATCACGCCAGGTGCACATGTGTGTGTGCCCAAGATCCCAGCAGGAGAATGGAGGAGAAGGGATTACAGTGTGACTATTCCTCATGGGTGGGGGTGATTTCTCACTTTCCTCCTCACTGGTTCTGTCTCTCCAATGAGTGCACATACCCTAAGGCAAAAACCTCTTACAAAAGAGAAAGCATGATTTCTTCACAGTTCTATTTTGAATATTCAGTTGAAAACAAATCCAGTGAGAGATAGCTGACAGTAGATAGCTAATATAACAAATAACCAAATGCTTGAACTTCAAACTGGAAAACCAGGAAGCTCAGGAAATCATTCTGATGACACAACCATTAATCTTCAGAAATAGCTTGCATGCTTATTTAAATAAATTGTGTGTTGGAGCCAGTAGGTAACATAATGGTTAAGGCAATGGACTCCTACATGGCAAACTGCAGTTCGAGTCCCAGACCAGGTGACTTGCTTTCTCACTTTGCCTCTCTCTCTCTTTCTCTCTCTCTCTCTGGTCAAATTTAAATCATAAAAATCAATAAAATAAAATAAAAAATTATTAAAAATAAATAAATGTATTAATCAGTAAGTTTTGTGTTAGCATTTAAGAGAAGCACGTGGCACTCAAAGAAACCAAAACATTTTCAGGGAACACAGAATGAATTAGGACAGACACAGTGGCATAGTGGTAGCTGGATGCTCTCCGACCTTCAGACCACATAGAAAGGCCTTGAGTTGGGTATGGAGGCCTTCGTCTACACCCTGGGTTCACACGTGTGCTGTGATCCTGGCTGGCTGAGGCTGTGGTGGAAAGACCCTGCTGGGGATTCCTCTCTCTCAGAAGAAACACACAAACTGAAATACGAGGCATGATCGGTCCATTCTTCCCTTCCCTCACTCATTCCCTCCTTCCTTCCTTTCTTATTTTTGCCTCTCCCTTTTGGTTCTTCAGCCTCTCTTAATAATAACAACAGGCACAAGTATATCTGGTAGATACACAAAATTTAATAATAAAAACTTAAATAATAAAAATAAATTTTTATTATTTAAAAAGCTCAAATAAAAATACTGATGTCAGTTAATATGACTATACCAGCTTATCATCAGGTAGAATTCATTGAACTCAAGTATGCTCGACATTCATTGGACAAGTATACTCAAAAATTAACATAGAAAAAAGAATTACCAAAAGAAATGTAATATATTCTAGAAATGGGTCGCCTAGACTGTCAAGGTCAGTGTGAGGAGCCCCACCAGACAACTGAGAACAGATGTTCGTAACTTTCTGAATTTAGGTCACAGCGTCAATGACCTACGCGTAGGAGAGGGAAATCACGGTTTGACAACAGTGAAGGGAAGGAAAATAAGCACTGTAGGAATTGCAGCCTCCACAGCTGCTTGCAGATGAGTGGGGTGGTGGCCAGCACGTGCTGAATGCTTGGTCTTGGGAGGGATTTCTCTGCACTGTTCCAGCTCGGCTCCTGCTGGGAGCTGATCCTTGGTATCTTGAAATTAGCACAACAGAATTTAGAATATATAGAAAGGGAGATGAATGCAGTTCACTGAAAAATGCAAAAAACGAGTTTCCCAACATTTTAAAATGTGGTAGAATTGTTGTTGCTGTTACTGCCGTAAAAAGTGCTCGACTATACTGGCCTGAGAAGCCCCTGGTACTCGGACTGGAGTTCTTATAACAACCTTTACCTGCTGCCAACGCACGCTGGCCAATCACAGTCTGTCACAGCACCCTAGCCTCGGGCAGTCACAGCCAGCCACCCTGTAAACTGTGGCCATGCCGCAAACCATGCTGCAACCCCCCTCTGCTTCTCCACCTCACTGACCTCACCTCTGCTTCCTGACATCACTCTTCTGCTTTGGCCCGAAGAGTTACTGGACCACATGACACCTCAGGGTTCCCCGGGAGCCATTCTGGGGGCTGACCGATCACTGAATCATTCTTGCTCAATTAAAGTATGCTAAATTAGATTTGTCTAGGGTTTATTATTGAGGTTTCTTTCTTTTTATATATTTCTATAGGGTGCATGCACTCATGAGGGAAAGACAGAGAGGGAGAAAAAGATAGAAGGAAAGTGAGAAATTACCATCCCAGAAAGATGGCCATGCCACAATCCCTTCTCCTCCATTTTCCTCTTGGATTTTGGGCACACACACACACACACGGCATGATTTGCAAGTTACCAGGTCCAGGGCTCTAATCTTTTCATTGATTATGTGGGATCCACCACCTTGACCACTGTGCTACTGGCTGGCCCTAAAGTTTTTCTTTTACCAGTTGCAATTAACTAAAAATTAGCTTATTTAATTTCACATTATTGATTTTAGTTGATCATTCTCATACTCAAGAAAGTAGCACCTACTACACATTGCTTTTATGAGAATAAATTAATTTTTTGGCAATCATTGCAGAAAATTTAAAACATGGCAAAGTTGTTATTGCTATAAAAAAGGAAAGTATTGACCTAATCACAGAAACTTATAAATAGTTCTTTGGAAAATTAATTTTATTAAGATCTTCGGCATGGCCAAAATGTACTAGGTCAACAAATATTTACTGACAACATGCCAAGTATGAAGTATTCTGAGACGCACTTTATCATCAAAACAAATGGTTGGGCCTCAGTGTTCCACGGTCTCTCACATTTCTATCTGCCCGTCTATGGATCTATCTTGTAATCAGAGGCACTGTCTTCTTTTTGGGCTATATTTTCAATTATATTTACATAAGAAACAGCCATGGGAGACATGGGTCCCCCCCTTAAATGTAATGTTTCTTTCCTATAACACAGCAATGTAGACCTCGTAAAATTAGTTTGAAAGTGTTCTCTCCATTTCGATTTTTTGGAAGAATGTGATAAGGATCAGTATCACTTATTATTTAAATGTTTTGTAAAATTTTTTAAAAATGAAGTCACTTTTTTTTTTTGTGTGGAGAGATTTTCGCTATAGGGCGCGTGCGCTCGTCAGACAGACAGAGAGAGACAGAGAGACAGAAAGCGAGAAATCACCCCCCAGGGGGGATGGTCACGCCGCAATCCCTTCTCCTCCATTCTCCTCTCGGGATCTTGGGCATGCACGCACACGCGCCCTGCGTGAGTTCTAAGCCACCGGGTCCGGGACGCGAACCGCGGTCGACTACGTGGGAGTCCAGCGACATAGCCATTACGCTAACTGCTGGTTCCCAAAATGAAGTCACTTTTTATGGTTCATGAGTTGACTCTAAAATATTTTCAGGGCTGGTAGGCGGCATGGGATAAAGTGTTGGACTCCTACATGCCTCACTCTGATTCGAGTCTCAGCCTGGAGGCTTGCTTTCTCACTTCGTCTCTCTCTCTTTCTCTCTCTCTGGTGAGTGTCTTATACCCTTTAGCAAAATTTTAAAATAGTAATCATAAATAAAATGAAATGATTCTTAAAATATATTTTCCCATTCATTCATCTATTAAACAAAAATTTACCGAGAACTTAAGATATGTTTGGTTAGAATGTAAATTCCACAGAGATTGTGTTCTGTGCGCCATGGTTCTGTTGCCTGTCACATGTAGTAGCTACTCATTACTGTTTGTTAGTGAATTCATGGTTCAAACACTTGGGATTCGGTAGGAAAACATCAAACAGTCCTGGTGTTAACTCTTAGAGATGCCCAAACACTGCATAGAAAACATGCAGTAGAGGTAAAGGTATGGCTAGAGAGCACCTGACCTGTATTTAGCGGAGGGACCAGGGCCGGGAAGGACTGAACCCTCTCTTCATGGGAAAGGAAACACCACGTGTGAAAGCCCAGGTGAGAATGATAGGCATTGGGGTTGGTATTCAGTTTGGGAAATTAAAACTAAAGCTTCTGTAAATGTGCTTGTATAGATTTAGTGTGGACATACGTTTTCATTTATCTTGGAGAATATTTAGAACTGGATTTTCTGGGTTTGGTAACTGTATGCTTAACTTTAAAAGAAACGGACAGTTTTCACATTCTCGCCGGCCTGGCATACATCACACATCTCCCATGCTCGGTATTGTCAATCTTTTAATTTTGGCCTTTCTAACAAATGTGCAGTAATATCTCAGTGTTATCACATGTTGCATTTCCTAATTTTCAGTGAGGTCGCGCCTATGAAATGACGTGCACTCAAGCATCTTCATGTCTGTGAGCACCTAGTGCGCGTTTTACTTAGCATAAGGTTTTCAGGCTTCATTCGTGTCAGAGCGTGTATCAGTACACATTCCTTTCCAGGGGCAAATCGTTTTCCATTGTAGATACCCATGCCACCTGCCAGCCCTGAAAATATTTCTTTCTTTAGAGTCAACTACTATGCACAAACAGTGGCTATATTTTAAAAAAATAGTAAATGAAAGTGAATACTTTTTCTTTTTGAACTTATGTTTACCAGGTTTACCAAATTTGATAACAGTTTTAATGTATACATGCATATCAAGACTTTTACTAAATTCGTTCCTTCATACAGTATTAGAATTTCAATCTAAGTTCACAAATAAAAATAAGAAGCATTCAGGTCATTAAAATAAAAGTGACAAGGGCTAGCAGGTGATACAGCGGTTAGGGCACTGGACTCCCACATGGCTGACCATGGTTCAGGTTCTGGACCTGGCTACTTGAACATTCGTGCATTGCACGTGTGCCCGAAATCCCCGAGGAGAATGGAGAAGGGACTGTGGTGGGGCCATGCCCTCTGGGGGCTGATTTCTCACTTTCCTTCTCATTGTCTCCCTGTGCATGTGCCTTCTTGCAAAGGAAGTGATATCTTGGAAGCAAAATAAAATTCGACTTGGATTATCTGCATAAATAAACTTACATCACCTCTAAAATAACGAAACACATAAAGGGTACATTCAGTGCTTAGTTCTAAAATAATCTAAGGTAATTAGGCACTCAAAACATTCTATTAATTTCAGGATAGCACTAACTAATTTAATGCAATATGAAAAAACACAATTACTTCTGCATCTATCATGGCAAAATGAGGCCTCTCATCTCAGGGGCTGAAGCCAATGTACACGCACAGTCTGTTACGCACCTTCATTAAGCCCGAAGGTGCTCGTACTTAGCCACCTCTTAAACAGAGGTTTGGCATAGCTACAGTATTGGATTTATTTTTCTGTAGCTTCTGTTAAGATTGAAAATAGTGTTAAATAATCTGTGTGGCTCCTTTTTGGCATGCACGCACATGCACCTGGCGTGTTTCAAGCCACCAGGTCTGGGACTTGAATCATGGACAGCCATGTGGGAGTCCAGTGCCTTAATCTCTATGCCACCTGCTGGCCTCTGTCTGCAGAATTTCTAAGGAAAAGTAGTGAACATAAATTTTTCATAA
The DNA here is from genome assembly GCA_026018925.1 of Tupaia tana. NCBI lineage: Eukaryota > Metazoa > Chordata > Mammalia > Scandentia > Tupaiidae > Tupaia > Tupaia tana. The sequence goes on along the minus strand of JAKSZU010000019.1, from coordinate 41,383,825 downwards.
TATCTATTAACTTTAGTGGAAAGATGGATAGTAAATAAATGCAATACATATTTCTCCCACCTAAATAAACTTGGTATAAAGTAGATTTAGAATTTTAAAAATTATTTTTATTTTTTATTTTATTTTTATTTTTTAAAGATGTTTTTGCCTTAGGGCACAATATGAGAGAAACAGGCAGAAACAGTGAGAGGAGAGCTCTAGGGGGGATGGCCATGTCACAATCCCTTCTCCTCCGTTTTCCTCCAGGGATCTTGGGCATTCATGCACACACACCTGGTATGATTTTTCCAGCCACTGGATCCAGGACTCAAACCACATTTGACCATGTGGGAGTCCGGCAATGTAACCGTATGCCATTTGCTGGCCTTGGGCATTTAAAAAAATTTTTTAGTAATATTTTCTACATGTAATAATTTCTCAAGTTTGTCAATTTTCCTACTTGTTTTAAACCTCAAAGTTCCATATTCATAATAAACTAATCATAATAATCTTCTGAAATGGAGGAATTTACTTACTTAAAACACATTGCTAAGTTTATTCATTTCTTTCAGAGAGAGAGTTTCATGGTAGAGATAGAAATCAGAAAACTTTTTCTTTAAGGGTAAATAAAAAATCATTTTTGTGAGACATGCTATCTGTCGTAAGTCCTCAGCTCAGTGCTATCATGGAAGCAGCTATAGACAAGTGTATGAATGGAAAAGCTTATGTTCAAATAAAACTCATTTTCAAAAATAAGCAGTGGTCTCTGTGAAAAACAGGGAGAATAAATTCTAAAATTTAAAAAAAAGTGTAAATCTGCTATAGAAAACTACACTAAGTTATAATTTGCTGGCCAAGAAGAAAGTGATCGTAATTCTATTCAATTCAGATCTTTTACCTTAAAATATAAATTATTAAATCTATCAGTTTATAATATTGCAAAGTGTTTTGCCCAGAGTGATACTTTCTTACTTACATCGGTGTTGCTGGCTGCTGTTCTTTTCTTAACTCAGTAAAGAACAGATGGCAAAATTTTATATTAAATGTTAATGTACTTTACGTTTGATATACACGGGGTTTAAAAATTTTCATTATTTTCTTGAAACATTTAGAAAAACCTAAAATACTCCTGTCTACAAATATTTAGTTCACAAGCATGTGGATTTTTGTCTCAGCTCACCAGCACATGTTTACCCTTCAAACACTTCCATTTTTAAGGAAGTATGAAATAATGTCATGCTGTTCCGTGAGCCATTCGAAGAGGTGTCTTCATGTTTGACTTCATTTATTTATCTATTTTGAGCTAGGACTCTTCCTTGAACCATTTTCAGTGCTTATCCCAACAGCATGCTTTAATCCTGGAAGGTGAAAACGTTCACAGTGCTTCGGTTTTCTAAGGCACTCCCTCCTGCGGTACCGATACCCTAAATTAAGAGCTTCCACTGAAAGCATTTACCATTCAGCATGAAAGATAGGGCAAGGCACAGCGGTGAGTCCAAGGGAAGGAAGTGAACAGGATGGAGGGATGTGGGTTAACAGGGAAACGAGGGCACCGAGGGCCATCCTTCAAACAGAGCAGTCTCGTCACGCTGACAGGTAGCTTCGGAATGCTGGCAAGCAGGACCTTCCCACTGGCCCCTGCCACCAACTCGGTGTCCCGAACCTAAAGCCATTTGTTGCCCACAAACAAAACACATGTTCCAACAGAAATTTACACGCTGCTATTTTTGAGTCCTCCTCATATTAAATTATTAAATTTTATGAAACAATGATCTTCTAACAAAAATAAATTTACAAAACAATTATCTACTAAGACAAAAAACAAATAAAGAAATTTTTAACCATTTCAGCCACATCATTTACATCTTTTCAAGCTCTTAGTTAAAGGCACCCAAGCATTGCTTATACTCATTACACCTAAATAAGCAAATACACTAAGAAATTTAAAAAAAAAATTATTAAGAGCACTTGAAAATATCAACTGAGTCATTGAAAAGCAGGAGCCAAGCAGTGGCAGATTGGTGGCACATCCAGACCCCTGTGGGGAGGTGCTGGGTTCGAGTCCTGTCCTAGCACCTTCCTGAGTCTGCTGGGTGCTCCGTGTGCCCACGATCTGGGCTGACTGTCAGGGATGGACTGGGGTATGAACACCCCACTGGGAGTGCCTGTCTCTGTCTCTTTCTTTCTCATGGAAGAAATAAAAAGACTTTAAAAGGATAAGTAGGATGAACAGGTGGCATAGTGGTTAAGGCACTGGATCCCACATGGCCAATTCTGTGGTGTGAGTCTGCGATCCAGTGTCTTAAAAAACGTGCTGAGGGCATGTATGAGAGCGTGCCCAAACTCCCAAGAGGAGAATGGAGGAATGGAGGAGAAGGAGAAGGGAGACTGGCATTTGTCCATGCCCCAGGGGGCGATTTCTCCGATTTCTCACTTTCCCTCTCTCTTCATCTCTCTCTCCAGTGAAGACATCGTCATGTGCCCTATGGCAAAATTCTAAAAAAAAAAAAAAAAGGAGGATAAGTAAACACTTTTATTTTAGAAGGTAGTTATGAATTATCTCTAATATATATAAATTTTGAGGCTTAAAACAAGTAAACAGATTCATATTTGAGAAATTGTCAAATTTAAAAAGTATAGAATTTTAGAAAATAAAAAAACACTAAGAGGCCAGTCCTGTCCCATCACTCATTGCTTAAACGCTGTGTATAGGGAGCTGGAACCCACATGTCCAACCGCGGTTCCAACCTCAGCCGGTTGCTTATAAAACATGCCAGGCACATGTGCATGTGTGCCCCCACATCCTGAAAAAAAGGAGAAACTGAGGAGAAAGGATTGTGGTGTGACAACCCCCCCATTGAGGGATACTTCTTTCTCTCTCTCTGGCAATGACTCACCCTCTGGCAAATAAAACAAAAAAAAAGAAAGAGGGTGAGCCAGCAGGCGGCGTGGTGGTTAAAGCACTGGACTCGCACATGGTTGGTCTGATTTCTCGTCCAGACCTAGTCATTTAAAACTCACACCTAGTTGAGGCCATCAGGCCATTCTCCTGGGGGGCGGAGGGTGGTGATTTCTCAAGTTCCTTCTCACTGTCTCTGTTTTTCTTTCTCTCTCTGGCAAGCACACACACCCTAAGGCAATAAACTCTACGGGGGGGAAAAAGAAAAATTACGCCTGGCGCATGTGCACACGTGCCCAAAAATCCCAGAAGGAGAATAGAAGAGAAGGGATTGTGGTGTGGCCATGCTCCCTGTAGGGAGGATTTCTCACTTTCTCTTCTCTATCCCTCTCTGTCCTAAAAAAGAAGGAAAGAAAGAAGAAGGAAAGAAAGAAAGAGTGGAGAGAGGGAAGAAAGAAAGAAAGAAAGAAAGAAAGAAAGAAAGAAAGAAAGAAAGAAAGAAAGAAAGAAAGAAAGAAGCAAACAAACAAACAAGGACTGTCAGGTGATGTGGTGGTTAAGTTGCTGGACTTCCACATGGCTAACCATGTTTCAAGTCCTGGACCAGGCAGCTTGAAAATCAGGCCAGGCACATGTGCATGTGTGACAAAATCCAAGGAGGATTTTGTACCCAAGGGTACTTAATTACGTCTCCAGCATCTCTTTTCTCTCCCAAATAAGACATCCACATGGAGAAAAAAAAGTTAAAAAATTTAAAACAATAGTGATTAAGGTTTTATTATTTAGTAATATTGAGATTTTATTATGTTCAGATTCCTGACACAGTTTCCATACTCTGTAAACTAAATTGTTGTAAGCAAATAAATGTAGTTAAATGGAGTCTGGGTAACCATAGGCATACTACCTTCAGCAGTTTCTTTTTAAATTAAAAAAAATATTTTATTTATAATTATTATTTAATTTGAGCAGAGGGACAGAGAGGGAGAAAGACAGTGAGAAAGCAAACTGCCAGGTCTGGGACTCACACCATGGTGGGCCATGTGAGAGTCCAGTGTCTTAATCACCAAGCCACTGCTGGCCACCACAGTTTCTTAAAACATGTAAAACTTTATATAAAAATCTATAGCATCTTAACATACACATGATTTATGCATACCTAAAAAGAAGGAATTGATTTTTAGAATAACAGCACATCATGGATTTACTGTGAAAGTATTTAAATGTCTTTTTTCTTCACTGTCATAAAGATACATAGTTGATCGTTTGAAAGGATGTTGTAGATATTTATTGCACATATAGGTTTCGGCAAGAATTTTGACATTTTTTTTGTCATATGATATATTTGTAGACAAAATGGAAAAATGAGACCTAAATGATAAAACAGTAAGGTAAATTTATATTTTATTGAACGTCGGTGCTGAAAATGTCAAACTGGAAATGTGTCTGCTGCTCTAGTTCTTCCATCACAGAGGAAATACACCCTACACACACAGCGAGTACTTTCAAAACACACACGAGGAGCCCCCTGTGGGATAAACCTGCTGTGGAGACAGGGGAGGCTCGACACAGGCGTTTTGATAAACCTTTTCAGGTAAATACATACAACCCTCCTCTAATCCCTCTGATAATTCAGTGCTACATTATTAAAAACTTAACTCCTAGTGCTCTTCAATTAGATACGTTGATCAATAACTTGGATGAGAAATATAAAGCTCACTGGGTACGAGCTTCCATAGTAAACTACAGGCAGTCAAGGAAACCTTTGGAGATTCACTGAAAGAGGAAATATAAGATGTAGGATATGGAGAATTGATACCAAAAGCTGTAAGAGATATGCATAAGGTCAAACAAATCAGAATTACCCAGCTAGATAAGAGGTCAAAACATGGAGAGTGTGGAGGCCAGCAGGTGGGACCCACCTTGGGTCCCATGTGAATGAGTAGGCAGTTCTGGCCCCATGGCTTCAAAATCACACCAGTGGGAGCAGCAGTTGGTATAATGGGTTATGTAATGGCTGGACTCTTATATAGTCGACTGTGGTTCGAGTCCCAGACCCAGTGGCTTAAAATTCATGTCAGGAGTGTGTGCATGCATGCCTGAGATCCCGAGAGGAGAATGGAGGAGAAGAAATTGCAGCTTGGCCAACACCCCTGGGGGGATGATTTCTCGCTTTCTGTCTCTCTGTCTCCCTAGCGAGTGCATGCATCCTACAGCAAAAGTCTCTAACAAAAAAGAAAAGAAAACCACACCGTCACATGCTTC